>CM065722.1:63128304-63138304 GCA_033310375.1 Conus canariensis | reverse complement strand
TCTCCTGACATATACACGCTATACCTCGTGAATATTTTGTATTCCATGTATTTAACCGTAATTTATGAATTAATCTGGCTAGATACCTTGGACATGATGGCAGGACGAATAAATTCTCATTAAGATGTTTCTTCCGCATATTCTTTTCCAGTCGCTGGATCAATTCATGCGGAGAAAAATTTAAGACTTTGTTGAAGGGTGTTTCAAAAATTGTACAGGCTCCCTGTTTTGCCAATTTGTCTGCTAATTCATTCCCTTTTAAGCCACAATGTGAAGGAACCCAGCAAAAATCAACTGCTATACCTCGGGAAAGTAAACAATGTAATAGATGCTTAATTTCAAAAAGAATATCAGTTCTAATTTTAGAGTTCCAGTGCTTTAATGATTGTAAAACTGATTTTGAATCAACACAAAATAGCACACTATAAAATGATACTGGCGTGTCATATAAGATATAATTCAGAGCTTTCATAATTGCATATAGCTCTGATGTATAAATTGAAAATTCTCTGCCTAGATAGAAAGACTTTTGCACATTTAAGGATGGTATAGTGAATCCAGCACCACTGTCAGACGTTTCCATTATTGAACCATCTGTAAATATTTTTAAATGATTTGGATAAGTCTTTTCGAGATGTTCTCGAACTTCATTTACTAGAATATTTACACTGTCATCTTTCTTCAAAGTAGTATATTCATCATCAATTTTTGCGTTGAGATGCTCCCATGGGGGCATTTGAGGAAAAATGGGAACCTCCGAAATTGCATCAATATCAATACTACATTCTGACATAAGCTCACAAGTGAAATTTCTAATTGGCTCTATGTATGATATATTTTTAGACCTTTTGGGGTATTCCTTGTTGGAATCCATAAGAATTTCATCAGTAGCAGAGTTTTTTACAGATAGGCCTCTTACAACGTATTTGGACACATCCAACGTTCGTTGTTCATTAAGAGGTAAAATGTTTGTCTCCTTATAGCATTTCATTGTGTTTGTGTGTACTGGAACACCCAAAGCTAATTTTAAAGCTTTACTATCTAAGCTTTGCAGTTTCTTTAAAAGGTAGTTAGATGCCGAGAAGTATACTTCCTGTCCATATATTAATTTTGATCGGACTAACGATGTATATAAATGTAAAAGTGCAGTACAGTCTTGACCCCATGGTTGACAACATATAATTTTGAGCAAATTTAATCTTTTCCTAGCTTTATCTATCAAATTTTCAATATGTTTTTTCCAGTTCAGCTTCGGTGTTAAAAACACTCCTAAGAATTTGACTGTTTGCTTATATTGTAGAACATTGTCGTCAAGAATAAGGTTGGGCAGAGCTTTTGGGTTTTCACCATTATTAAAAAGCATTAAACAAGTTTTCTCACCAGATAATTCAAGACCGTTCTCTTTCATGTAAGCAGATAATCTGTCCAATTCTCCTTGATACATTGTCTGTACAAATTTTACTGCCCTTTTATTCGAGTGCTTCCTTAATGAAGTATTAATCCAAATGGCAATATCATCTGCATACTGCACTACATTGGTGGATTTTGATAATGCCTTTGGGAGATCATGTATAAGGATCGTAAATAATAAAGGTGCAATAACAGATCCCTGAGGAATGCCCATATCTATTTTCCTGAATGATGAATATGTTTTACCAATTCGCGTACATATACTTCTTCCTTCTAGAAAGTTTTTTATATAATCATACATATTCCCAGAAATACCAATATTTTTCAGTTTATACAATAATCGAGCATGCCAAACACGGTCGTATGCTTTCTTTACATCAAAGAATGTAGCTAATGTACTTTTTCTGCGTGAAAATTGCTTTTTTATATGAGAAGTTAGTTTCACTAAATGATCAGTTGTACAACGCCCTTTTCTGAATCCAGCTTGCTGGACTGGAATAATGTCATTTTTTTCACAATAATATAATAGACGTGTTTGTACAACTTTTTCAAGAAGTTTACCAACATGGGATGTTAAAGCAATGGGTCTATAGCTATTTACAGATGTTCTCGTTTTACCTTCTTTTGGTACTGGTACTACCACTGAACTTTTCCAGATTGTAGGAATAGTGCCGTACGTCCAACATTTTTGGAACAACGAATGTAGTAATATTTTCCACGAAGAAGGCAAGTGACGAAGAAGCTCGTAAGAAATACCATCTAGGCCCACTGCTGAATCATAAGATGTAATGGATTCTATCGCTTCAAGAAGTTCTGAAGCGATTGTGTGTGTGTGTGTGTGTGTGTGTGTGTGTGTGTGTGTGTGTGTGTGTGTGTGTGTGTGTGTGTGTGTGTGTGTGCCTGCCTGCCGTGCAACCGAGAATGGCACTATCATCATCATGACCCCCTTGAAAATCATGTTCAAATTAACCACGAGCAATTTTCGATTTTCGATTTCTCCTAGCAAAAAGTCAATAATTATGTTGAGAACGAAAAGCAAATTTCCCCAAACAAACCACACCAACCCACTGCTGCCCAGAACATACGGGCGCGCAATGTAACCTCCCCCCCCCCCACCCACCCACCCACCCACCCACGCCTTACTACGGGTCCCACTCTGTTCAGCAGGCAAAGGGCCACAACTTTGCAACAGCAGCGCGTGACGATAAGTCACAGTATGGCTGCCTTGCTTGCTCGCATGCTTGTCTGTCTTTATATACTTGTGCTGTTAGTATATCGACTGGTTCTTTTTGCCCTTCTTTCTCACAAAGGGGAATAATTTGCAGGATCGAAGTGATTACCATCAGAAAGTATGTATACATTGTGTGTACAAAGTCAGTGTTTTGTGACGTGGCCTCCATGGAGAGAGAGGGAGAGAGAGAGAGAGAGAGAGAGAGAGAGAGAGAGAGAGAGAGAAGGGAGGGGTGGCGGAGAGAGACAGAGAGAGAGACGGAGAGAGAGAGGGAGGAAGAGGGAGAGAGAAAGAAAGAGAGAGGGGGAGAGAGAGGGGGGAGGTGGTGGGAGGGGAGAGAGAGAGAGAGAGAGAGAGAGAGAGAGAGAGAGAGAGAGTCCAAGAGACAAAGACAGAGAGACAGACAGACAGACAGACAGACGGACGGACGGACGGACGGACGGACGGACGGGCAGACAGATACAAAATACAGAAAATACATAGATATGCTTGCGTGAGCGCCTGCATCAACTTCTTGTGAGGTTTGTTTCTGTCTCTGTGTGTGTGTCTCTCTCTGGCTGTCAAAAGCCATGCATATTCATTAATTGGGCGACTGGAAATCCGATTTCCTGTGAGATGTCACGGGGAAAAAAATTGTCGGGGATCAAATGGCATGAATATTCATTAACTGAACGACTGGAAAACTAATTTCCTGTGAGCTGCGGACGAAATAATGCCGTCTTTACGTGAATACGATTAGCAGAAAAGAAGAAGCGCATCATTCTGTTTCTCTCTCTCTCTCTCTCTCTCTCCTCTCTCTCTCTCTCTCTCTCTCTCTCTCTCCTCTCTCTCTCTCTCCTTTTTTTTTTGAAAGTGGAGATCCTGTCTGCCTCTCACAGCTGAAAAGGTAACACCAGTTTAAAAACAAACAAACAAACAAAAACTTTAGGGGTTTTTGTTTCACTCTTCCTGATTGAACATTGATTGATTGAACGTGTCGACGACAATACACTTGTGTTTTCATCAGGTGGCTCTGTGTGTGTGTGTGTGTGTGTGTGTGTGTGTGTGTGTGTGTGTGTGTGTGTGTGTGTGTGTGTGAAAACAAGCACGTGAAAAACGTGCTGTTTTTTGTTGTTGTTGTTGTTTGTTTGTTTTCAAGGCCTCTGTTTGCTGGCAAACAGAAAACAGATAGCGACCAAACAACCAAACAAACAAACAAACAAAAAATCTCTCATGTCATTCATAGGTTTGTGGGTTCGTGGACTGACGAAATAAAGGTTTCACTATTTATTTTTTTGTTTTGTTTAGGAAATGTGTAAGATTTAACTTTTGCTGACCTCAGAGGTGAATAATCTGAACTGTTTCCCCCTCACACTCATTTGAATTGTAACTGTTTGGATACATGTGTCATTGGTGTGTGTGGAGCCTTAGTTTGGGTGTTGCGCTGTACACAAAAAAAGCTCTTCTTCTTTCTTCTTCTGCTTCTTCTTCTTCTTCTTCTTCTTCTTCTTCTTCTTCTTCTTCTTTCTTCTTCTTCTTCTTCTCATTATCATCATCATCATCATTATCATCATCATCATTATCATCATCATTATCATCATCATCATCATCATGTCTCCTCCTTCTGCCCCTCTCCTCCTCCTGTTCCTCCACCTCCTCCTCCTCCTCCTCCCTCCTTCTCCTCCTCCTCCTCCTCAATATCATCATCACCTTTGTTTCTGTTGTTGTTGTTGTAGGTGTTGTTGTTGTTGTAGGTGTTGTTGTTGTCGTCCTCCTCGTTGTCGTCGTCAACACATAATTATCATCATCATAATAGTTAGTATGATGATGATGGTGGTGACACCGACAATGACGACGACGACGACGATGACGACGACGACGACGACGATGATGATGATGATGATGATGATGATGATGATGATGATGATGATGATGATGATTCACTAGATCTGTGGTCCCATTGAGAGGACGCTGGCAACTCTTACAGTAATAAATACCATCCACGCCTTCTGCATATCTTTTGCTAATAACCTCTCTCTCTCTCTCTCTCTCTCTCTCTCCTCTCTCTCTCTCTCTCTCTCTCTGTCTGTCTGTGTCTCACTGTCTCTCTGTGTCTGTCTCTGTCTCTCCCTCCCTCCCTACCTCCCCCCCCTCTCTCTCTCTCTCTCTGTCTGTCTGTCTGTCTGTCTGTCTGTGTCTCACTGTCTCTCTGTGTGTCTCTGTCTCTGTCTCTCCATCCCTCCCTACCTCCCTCTCTCTCTCTCTCTCTCTCTCTCTCTCTCTCTCTGCCCTCCCTCTCTCTCTCTCTCTCTTGCCCTCTCCCTCTCTCTCTCCGCTCTCCCTCTCTCTCTCTCTCTCTCTCTCTCTCTGTCTCAAAAAAGTATTTCTTTACTGACCTCCATCATTTCTCTGCCTTCGAAGACTGTGTTCTCGGTCGCTCTTTCTGCAAACTTTTCTCCATCTGTTGTTGTTGTTTGTTTCTTTCTTTTCTGGCATTAATTTTGGACACGCTAGCTTCCTCCTTATGATCTAGAGGCCAGTAGGTAAGAGAACATAATCCACACACACACGATGTCCCGGAGGTCCACTAGCTGCCCATTCCGCTGCATCTGTTTGCCCATATTGCTTGTGAAAGATGTATCTGTGTGTTACATTGACCTTTTCATTATTCAGTTGACCACTGTGTCTGTTTGCCCATTACTTACTTTACATAGGCCCATTGCTCTTGCCAGAGCATAGGCCATCAACAACTGCCCGCCAACGACCACGGTCCGGGGCATTCTTTTCTATTTCGCCCCAGCTGTAACCCATCTGCCTGGTGTCCGCTTCCAGGTTCCGCCTCCAGGTGTTTCTTGGTCTTCTTCGCTTCCTTTTGCCCTGAGGATTCCAGGTCAGGGCTGTTCTGGTGGTGTTGTCCGGGGGATTTCGGAACGTGTGTCCTATCCACCGCCATCTTCTTTTGCGGATGTCTTGCTCTATGGCGGTTGATTATTTCTTTCTGTTTGCCCATATTGCTTGTGAAAGATGTATCTGCGTGGTACATTGACCTTTTTCATTATTCAGTTGACCGCTGTGTGTCACCGTGGGACGGATAAATCAAGCGGAATGACCAGCGGTCTCTGCGCTGCCCTCTGACTTTTCCCGCCCAGAGGAGGTCTTTACTTTAGTTGTCATGTCAGTAACTGGTTTTTCGTTTGTTTGTTTGTTTGTTTTGGGGACCGGAATAGCTCAGTTGGTAGAGCGCCGGACTCGTGATCCTGAGGTTACGGGTTCGAATTTCGGTACAGGGGGATTTTTCCCTCGGAGTTAACATTGGTTCTGACTCCATTCCCCATACAGTCCTTCGAATGAGACTATAAACCGAGGTTCCGTGTGTGAACGCACGCATAACATCTTGCAAACACGTAAAATCCCATCACCAACTTTCGGAAGAGAAGGCCAGTTTGGCCGTTGGTATGGATGACACGTTACACATAGCATGCACCCTGCGTGAGAAATTGAAAGAATGGAGGAAGCAAGGATATTGAGTGAACGATATTGGACGATATTGACTGTATGACACGGGAAACGACTGAATGAAGCGCCAGCTGGCAGCTCTTCAGTCGGCACTACCCAGGTAGGCAGCCCGTTGTGTGAACGAGTGTGGATTGTAAAGCGCTTAGAGCTGGTCTCTAGCCGAAATAGCGCTATATAAGTATTCATTATTATTATTATTATTGTTTGTTTTTCTTGTTGAGAATTCAACCTTTTCAGCTTTTTTCCCCCCAGGAGGTGAGATTCTTCGGGATGTGACGTTTTCAATATGTGACATTTATTGGGATGTGTGACCTTTTTAACATGCCATCTTTTTTTGTCGTGATGTGACCTTTATTTAAGATGTGCTCTTTTTCGGAATGTGACCTTTTTGGGATGTGACCTTTCTCGGGATGTGACCTTTTCCGGAATGTGATGTTTTCAAGATGTGATCTTTTTCGGAATGTCCTTTTTTCTTCAGAATGTAATCTTTTCAAGATTTGACTATTTTTTCAGAATGGGATTTTTTATCCTCAGACTTTTTTTTTTAATCCTTTCAAGATGTGACCTTTCTTGGAATGTAAACGTTTTGGGGATATGACCTTTTTCGGGCTTTGACTTTTTTTTCAAAACGTGACCTTTTTTAACGGATGTGGTCTTATCAGACATTTTAAAGATGTGACCTTTTTGGGGGGATATGACCTTGTCAAGATGTTAACTTTTTCAGGATGCCATTTTTTTAGGGTGTAACCTTTTTTTCAGAATGTGACCTTTTTCAGAATGTGACCTTTTTCAGAATGTGACCTTTTTCAGAATGTGACCTTTTTTCAGAATGTGACCTTTTTTCGGGGGATGCGACATTTTTTCAGGATGTGAGCTTTTCAAGATGTAACCTTTTCCGTGCTCTGACCTTTCTCGTTATGTAACTTTTTTTTAGTGATGTGACCTTTAAAGCGTGGTGTAATTTTTCGAGATCTGACCCTTTTCAATTTCATACGAGGAGGGGAAGAGCGCGAAAGAGAGAGGGGGAAGGGTTTCTGGAAATCTTGTCCCCACCCACCCACCCCCTTTCCCACCCTCACCTCCACCCCCACCCCAGGCTGGCAACAATTGCATTTTTGGCACCCTTCCCCCCACCCCACCCAACCCCCTTCATCCCTAAGGAGGAGGACCTCCACACCAGACACCCCACCCCCCCCCAATCTCATGTTACTGATCCGGCCCTGCTTTTCCCCCCGTGTTGAGTTTGACCAGCCCCCTGGGAAAAAAAGACCCTGTGTGGTCAGGTGGGTTGTAATCAATTCAAACTATAAACATCCGGGGGGGGGGGTGCATGTCCCCCCCCCCCCCCCCCCCCCCCCAAATCCCTCTGCTTCTGGTTCAGCGCATCCCAACCACCGACGATCGACCACACAGTGCCTGTTCAGAATTGTCCCCATCCCCCCCAACCCCCCCCCCCCCCCCACCGCCAGCGCTAAGAGGATTTTGCTCGGTGTGTCCTCTGATACAAGAGCTGACATGTAGAAGCAAGCACCGTGTCTACATCGTTTTTTTTTTTGTTTTTATGGCTTATGGATTTCCCACAGTTGATGTTCTTTGGGTGGGTTAAAAAAAAACCCATTTGATTCATGCTGACAGCTTCCTGCTCTTCTGTGGCTGAATTCTTCTGTTTTGACGGCGGAGTGCCGGCAGCCCTCCTGAAATTTATGGCCATCTGCAGGTCGTCGGCTAGGCTGGGCTGTCCACACAGGATGAATGAACTTGAAGTGGAATTCTAGTTTGTTGATCTCTGTTCGAATGACCGGAAAGAGAGAGAGAGAGAGAGAGAGAGAGAGAGAGAGAGAGAGAGAGAGAGAGAGAGGAGGGAGAGAGAGAGAGAGAGAGAGAGAGAGAGAGAGAGAGAGAAAAGAGAGACGGATGACAGACAGAGAAAGAGAGAGACAGAGACAGACAGAGACAGAGAGAGAGAGAGAGAGAGAGAGAGAGAGAGAGAGAGAGAGAGATTAAAGAACAGAAAGAAAGAAAGACAGAAAGAAAAGAAAAGAAAAGCGTACACTACCGTTTCAAAAACATGTTGATACAGTAGCAGCAACACCAAACTATAAAGGAAAGCCATACTGGCAGCAAATGCCGGTTTCAGTGGCGTAGGGTCTGATTCCTCTGTCGTCAGATTGCAACAGCTAAAGGATCTACTATGTTATGAGTTATAATAATTATACGACAAAACAAAACAAAAAAAGGGTGTAAAGACTTTCTAAAAAAAAAAAAATAGACACATAAAATTGCTACCCAGACGAAGAAGTGCAACTAATTTGAAAAAAAAACAACAAAAAAATTCAAACGTCAGATCAGGTGACAAAACACAAGGAGAGAGAAAATCTAATACCAAAAAAGGTAAAAGAAAATTACTGTTGCGCCGACCGAAAGTGACAAACCAATTACAAGACAAAACACGACGCCTTTCGACCTTGTTGGTCTTTCTTCAGGCAAAGATAAACGACACTTGTGACATTGAAAACGGAAGTACAAAACTATCACTAATCTCCCCTGAATTGGACGGCAAACCGGATGTGACCTGACGAAGACGAGCCTCGTTTTCATTGTCTTCTTTGTTTTCATTGTCTTCTTTGTTTTCATTGTCTTCTTCCTTTTCATTGTCTTCTTCGTTTCATTGTCTTCTTCGTTTCATTGTCTTCTTGATTGTCTTCTTTGTTTTCATCGTCTTCTTTATTTTCATTGTCTTCTTCGTTTTCATTGTCTTCTTCGTTTTCATTGTCTTCTGCGTTTTTCATTCGTCTTCATTGTTTTTCATTGTCTTCTTCGTTTTTCTTGTCTTCTTCAGTTTTCATTGCCTTCTTTCTGTTCTTCTTTGTCTTCTTCGTTTTCGTGTCGTTTTCATTGTCTTCTTCATTGTTTTTTTTTGTTTTCATTGTCTTCTTGTTTTCATTGTCTTCTTCGTTTTCATTGTCTTTCTTCAGTTTTCATTGTCTTCTTTTTTCATTGTCTTCTTTTTTCATTGTCTTCTTCATTGTCTTCTTGTTTCATTGTCTTCTTTCATTGTCTTCTTCGTTTTCATTGTCTTCTTCATTGTCTTCTTTGTTTTCATTGTCTCTTCGTTTTCATTGTCTTTTCTTCTTTTCTTTCCTTCTCTTCGTTTTCATTGTCTTCTCCATCATTGTCTTCTTATTTTATTGTTCTGTCTTCGTGTTTCATTGTCTCCGCATGCTCTTGTTTTCATTGTCTTCTTCGTTTTCATTGTCTTCTTAGTTTTCATTGTGCTTCTCTTCGTTTTCGTTTGGTTTTCATTGTCTTCTTCATTTGTCTTCTTTGTTTTTCATTGTCTCACTTGTTCTTCATTTGTCTTTGTTCGTTTTCATTGTCTTGAATGTCGTTTGTCTTGCCTGAAGAAGACCAATGAGGTCGAAACGCGTCTCGTGTTTCGTCTTGTAATTCGTGTGACTTCTTTCGTTCGGCGCACTGGTCTTTTTTCTTCTTTTTTTTTTAACTCTTAAGTTTGATTCAATTTTGGCTTGCAGTCATCTCACTTTGAAAGTAGTTACAAAGGATTTTGAGGGATCGGAGACAGCGCGTACACCGCTATGCCTCCAGGGGAATCCACGAGGGAGTTTCTGTCCCCGATGAACAGGGAGGAAAAGCCAAAAGGAGAAAAAACAACATATATTTTCATACAAGCCTATTAAACTAGATAGGATAAAGCAAGCAAGGAGTGTTCCCACAGAGAATCGACCGAGAAAAATAATTATGTCCTGCCTGTTGAATCAGAATTACACAATGAAAGAGAGAAAAGGCCAAAAAGAGACAAACAAACAAACAAACAAACCCAGAGTCACAGAGACGCTCTCTTCT
>CM065722.1:63118304-63123304 GCA_033310375.1 Conus canariensis | reverse complement strand
TGTGTTTCAGTTTATAAAAATACTGACTGTACAAACAAATTTGAAATGTGTTCAAGACTATCCCTGCCCACCCCCTCAATCCCCCCCCCATCTTACCCCCCCCCCCCCAAAAAAAAAAAAAAAAAAAAACCTCGCAAGAATAAAAACTTAATCTAATTCTTTTATCGGAAATGAAATGAGGCAGGGAACAGTAAACGATAAACAGTAAACAAGTTGGGCATTTTTTGCTCCCATAAGAAAACCTAACACAGAGTAACTTTTATTCAAGACTGGCACAGCCTTTTAAACCTGAATAAAGTCAGACAAATACATAGACGAACAATCTAATAGTGGGGGAAAAAACAAGCGCAGGCCAACAACTGAACTATCTTCATAGTAATGACTTGGCAAAGATTTGGACTTAAGGAGGGGGGGGGGGGCGGAATTTGAAGATGGAGAAACTGGGAACATGAAATTAAGAAAATATGTTACAGATATGAAAACTCTTCACTAGCTGCATAAGGGAACCATCGCAATCCCTTTTGAAGCAGATATATTTGTATTGCCTCGGAGCAGGCCTCGAGCAGGCATAATATTTGTCAAGTCTGTCCTTATCAAAGGGTTTTTAGCAGGCCCCCCCCTCGTGCAGCAGGTCATTGTATATTATTGTCGTTAGATTTTCTTTATTCAGGTTTAAAAGGCTGTGCCAGTCTTGAATAAAAGTTACTCTGTGTTAGGTTTTCTTATGGGAGCAAAAAATGCCCAACTTGTTTACTAATTCTTTAAAATACTTACAAAAACGAAAAGAGATGCTACAAAATCAATGTTACATTCTTGAAAACAAAAACAACAACAGCAACAGCAACAACAAAGAAATTTAGAAAGGCTATTCAGTCTAGTTTCTGAAGGATGCGTACATGTTTGGAATACGCGGATGAGTGTGGATGAGGATGATGTAGAAGATGCTGTTTAGTTTTCCACTCTGATGTGAACCATGGACCAGAGCGCAGGACTGCGCGCTTCCTCTCAGGACGATCATAGCCCGGCTGTCAACCAGGCACGGGATATACAAACACCTGCAGTGATGGTCTGGAAATTTGACCAACGCTGTCAGAGGCGCATCCATTAATTAAGTGAATGAAACGCGATTGTGCGGTTCCAGTCTTTTTCTTTAAAAGCTCACAGCACACTCAGCGCTGGGTAAGAATCGACCAGTCCCCCCTCCCCCCGCCCCCTCCCCCCCAAATCCCACTGATGAATTAATACATTTGACGAAAATTGAACCCACGACCCCCCCCCCTCCCCCCCCCCCCCCCCCCCCCCGCCCCCCGAGTCTTCAAGTCCATGACTTATTCATTTGTTGATCTAACTTTTTGTGTGTGCTTTACATGCAAGGTGTTGTTAAAATTTGATCTATTCGTTCTGCCGACCCCCCCCCCCCTCCTTCGACCCCTCCCCCCCTCCCCCTCTACAGGGATGCTCGGGGGTCTTTCATTACTTCCTCCACGTCTCCTGGAAGTTGTGTGCGACTAATTTCCCCTTCTCTATCACTCGCTTTTGTGCGACTAATTTCCCCTTCTCTATCACTCGCTTTTGTGCGACTAATTTCCCCTTCTCTATCACTCGCTTTTGTGCGACTAATTTCCCCTTCTCTGTCACCCTCTTTTGCTCTGCTTTTTCTTTCTTTTTTTTTTTTTTTTTTTGAATTTCCGGTTTTACTCACTGTCGTCTACTGTTTTCTTTCTTCTGCTTTTTTGGTCTGTTTCTTGTCTTTCTTTTGAAAAGTGTTTTTTTATGCGTTTTTCTTTTCTTTTGCTTTCTTCTTCTTCTTCTTCTTCTTTTTTGTTTTTTTGTTTTTGTTTTCTGTTTTCTGTTGTGCTGTGGAGACGAAAGAGAAAGGTTGGACCAGCTGACCAGAGCGGACACTAACTGTCGATTCTGCGATGTCAGTTTGCCGAAACGGCTTTTTTTCTTTGTTTGTTTGTTTTGATGTTTTGTTGCTGCATTTACATGTCTTTAAATCATGTTGTTTACTTGGGTTTTTTGTTGTTGTTGTAAGCTCTCTTAAACCCATCTCTCTCTCTCTGTCTCTGTCTCTTTGTCTCTGTCTCTGTCTCTGTCTTTGTCTCTGTCTCTGTCTCTGTCTCTCTCTCTCTCTCTCTGTCTCTCTCTCTGTCTCTGTCTAATTGTCTGTCTGTTTGTCTCTGTCTCTCTCTTTCATTCTCTCTCTCTCTCTCTCTCCTCTCTCTCCCCTCTCTCTCTCTCTCTCTCTCTGTCTTTCTGTCTCTCTCCTTCTTTCTCTGTCTCTGTCTCTATCTGTCTCTATCCGTCTGTCTGTCTGTCTGTCTGTCTGTCTGTCTGTCTCTCTCTCTCTCTCTCTCTCTCTCTCTCTCTCTCTCTCTCTATCTCTCTCTGCATATGTATGTGTATGGGGGAAGAAGACGGGGGGGGGGTGGGGGTGGTGGGTTATAAAAATCACGCGAGTGGCTTGTGCCTTCAGCACGGCGCTAGTTCACTGACCTTAAGGATGTCAGTCATGTGGCTATCATATCGCCTCTTTATATCCGTGAACATTAGTTGTGTTGTATCTTTCCTTTTCTAGGGTGGCCTTTTTGTATCCGTGTGTGTGTGTGTGTGTGTGTGTGTGTGGTGTGTGTGTGTGTGTGTGTGTGTGTGTGTGTGTGTGTGTGAGTGCGTGCGTGCGTGCGTGCATGCGTGCGTGCGTGTGTGCTTGCGCGCGTGTGTGTTCATGCGTGACAGCCCTGAAATTGCCCTGTGTGGTCGGCTTGACAACACCAACACCACCAGACTGAACTAACCTCCCAATATCCTTCTGTTTCAGCGATATCAGCCTTCATTCCGGTACCAACACCGGCATCGTCAGCAGTCTTCAGTCCCCTATCTCCCCCCCCCCTCCCCCCACTCACCCGGCATTCACCACCAACACCCACCCACACACCCACCCACACACCCACCCACACACCCAGCATCGCCGCCGCCACCACCACACCACCTCTCCTCCTCCCCCCCTTTTCCTGCTTGACTTCTGACCCATGGGCTGACCAACCGGAAATTGGACAGTGACAAATCGCTCCGCCGTACGTTCCTGACTTCTCTCTCTCTCTCTTCAGGCTCCTTTTGACGGCTGCAGTTGTGTCCCTTCTCTTCTGGCGTGACGTCGCCACCGGAAATGACGTCTTCTTCTGCGCAGCGATGACTTTATTAGCGGCCATGCCAGCTGTCACGCAGTGTGGATAGGCCGACTCCGTGACGATGTGGTGGATGTGGGAGCTGACGGGTGTCGTCGTCGATATGTGACCGGGGTGGTGGCTTGGTATTTCACGGCCCTATAGCGGGAGAGAGAGAGAGAGACAAGTGTCAGCTTTTGCTCAGCTGTGTGTGTGTGTGTGTGTGTGTGTGTGTGTTGATCGGAGAAACCTCCCACCCCCATCCCCCTCACATTCCACCCCTCAACCCCCTCTCTCTCCCTACCCGATCTCTTTCCTTCCTTCTTTCCCCCCTCCCCCCTCTTCTTCTTCCCCCACCCCTCCTAGCGGGGGTTAAATATCACCAGACCTTGTCGTGCAGCAGGTGGAAGCGCTAGGCAGTTGGTGGTGGTGGTGGTGGGTAGTGGTAGATAGAACACAAGAGGCGTCGGATTCATCACTTGTGGCGATATGTCGCTGCTGCTGTCGTCGGCGGGGCGGAGCTGTCGGAGTTGCTGCTGCTGTGAGGGGGTGTGAAGGGATCCATCACCCTACCCAGACCGCCTGTGTCTTCCAGAGTCTCTCTTGTGCTGTGCTGTGCTGTGCTGTGCTGTGCTGTGCTGTGCTGTGCTGTGCTGTGCTGTGCTGTGCGGCGCCACAACGACGACGACGAGGAGGAGGAGGCAGAGGAAGAAGAAGAAGAGAGTCTGGAATCGTGGTGGTGGTGGTGGTGGTGGTTGACAGGTGCTGCCAGCAGCTGCGAGCCAAGTCAGTGAGAAAGAGAAAACAGAAAGAAAACGAAACAAAACAAAAGATTGAGAAGTGGAATACACGACTTGAACTTTGTGGGACATCGCAGACAGAAAAGTTGTGGACTACACGGCTTGCTTGAAAGATTTTTTTCTGTTTTTTTTTTTGTGTTTTTGTTTGTTTTAATTAAAAGGATCTCTTGTCAGTATCAGCTACTCACAGAGTTACATCCCCCTCCAACCCCCTCCCCACCTCTTTCCTTCCGTGTCCTCCTCCTCCTCCTCCTCCTCCTCCTCCTCCCTCACCTCCTCCAGCTGGGTGGGGTGCTCGTCGAGGCAGTTCATCCCCCCCCCCCTTACCCATCCACCACGCCCCACGCACCCTCCCATCTCCCCGACCCCTCCACCCTCCACCCCCATCCCCTCCCAACCCCTCCACCCACCCACCCCCCTCCACCCTCCCTGCCGGCCGGCCTGGGTGAAAGCAGTGTGCACAGCGGGAGAGGACAGATTCCCCGTGGCTCGTCTCCACGCGATCTTCATCAAGAAAGGGGCGATCCATTATTGACGCGGCAACAATTAACACCGTCCAGCTTTACTGCCCCACCCCCCCACCCCCATCTCCCACCCAACCTCCCACACCACCCACCCAACCCCCATCCCTCTACCTCTCCCTATCCCTCCAATCTTCCTCCCTACTCGCTCTGCTTCCTGTCAGACCTCCTCCTCCTCCTCCTCCTGCAACAATCGTTTCGGGTCGGGAGTCTGCAAGTCCTGAGCAAGCGACCAGCTTGGCCTCTCTGCTGTGCATCCCTCATCGCTCCCCTCCTATCCCCATCCCCTTTCCTCCCCCCCCCCACCCCCTGCCAGGTCTGTGGTGCGTGACGTGAGGAACTCTGCCTCTATACAGCTCGGAGCGACACGCTCGGCCGAACCCTGCAGAGAAGAGGAAATCGTCCCCGAGGAGTTTTTGAGTAATTTAGGGAGGGGACAGAGGGAGGGCAGACCAAAGGAAAAAGAAAAAAAAAAAAGAAAGAAAAACAAAAAGAAGAAAAAAGATCGATTC
>CM065722.1:63110804-63115804 GCA_033310375.1 Conus canariensis | reverse complement strand
GAGACAAGTCATACTGATGTGTGTGTTTGTTTGTTTGTTTGTTTGTGTGTTTGTTCGTTGTTTGGTTGTTGTTTGGTTGTTTGTGTGTTTGTTCGTTGTTTGGTTGTTGTTTGGTTGCTTGTCATCCTGAGACAAGTCATACTGATGTGTGTGTTTTTTGTTTGTGTTTGTTTGTTTGTGTGTTTGTTTCGTTGTTTGGTTGTTGTTTGGTTTGCTTGTCATCCTGAGACAAGTCATACTGATGTGTGTGTTTTTTGTTTGTCTGTTTGTTTGTGTTTTTTGTTTTTTTATTTGAGGGGGGGGGGGGGGGGTTGCATAGAATACGGGGCTAGATTTAGACATTCCCTTCTTGATAAAGGGAAATGTACTGGGGCATATTCAACAGTTTTAGATCATCTAGAACTGGAAATATGGTACCTTTTGATTAAAAAAAAAAACCGTAGACAAAAAAATGCGGAAAAGTGAAAATGGCATGAAGGCGTATTACTTATTTCTAAGAAATTTCAACGTGTACTGAAAGTGGGCTCGCTCACGCTGGCTAGCTCCGCGACTAAGTAGTTATCGTAATCATCAGTAGAGCGGCTTAGTAGGTGGCGGCGTCCTGCCGTATGTTGGAGCAAACTGAACAGGCACCACTGATTAACCACAGCAGTGACGAGGCAGCAAAGCAGTGCAGTGTCTCCTCCGGTGGGTTGCCTCAGGACCACTTGTCATGGACTGTTTGCAGTGGATTGCTCTGGTGCCCGTAGGTGTGGGGGGACAATCCAGGTGTGTGGGTGTGGGGGACAATCCAGGTGTGTGGGTGTGGGGGACAATCCAGGGTATGTGGATGTGGGGGGACAATCCAGGGTATGTGGGTGTGGGGGACAATCCAGGGTATGTGGGTGTGGGGGGACAATCCAGGGTGTGTGGGTGTGGAGGGACAATCCAGGGTATGTGGGTGTGGGGGGACAATCCAGGGTATGTGGGTGTGGGGGACAATCCAGGGTGTGTAGATGTTGGGGGGACAATCCAGGTGTGTGGGTGTGGGGGACAATCCAGGGTATGTGGGTGTGGGGGGACAATCCAGGGTGTGTGGGTGTGGGGGGACAATCCAGGTATGTGGGTGTGGGGGACAATCCAGGTATGTGGGTGTGGGGGGACAATCCAGGGTATGTGGGTGTAGGGGACAATCCAGGGTGTGTGGGTGTGGGGGACAATCCAGGGTATGTGGGTGTGGGGGGACAATCCAGGGTATGTGGGTGTGGGGACAATCCAGGGTATGTGGGTGTGGGGGGACAATCAGGGTATGTGGGTGTGGAGGGACAATCCAGGGTTGTGGGTGTGGGGGGACAATCCAGGTGTGTAGATGGTGGTAGATGGGGAGCCGGAATTCTTCTTCTTTCTCCTGCGGACACAGGCTGACACTCCTGCGACACAGGCTGACACTCCTGCGGACACAGGCTGATACTCCTGCGGACACAGGCTGACACTCCTGCGGACACAGGCTGACACTCCTGCGGACACAGGCTGACACTCCTGCGGACACAGGCTGATACTCCTGCGGACACAGGCTGATACTCCTGCGGACACAGGCTGATACTCCTGCGGACACTCCCTGCAGAGACAGGCAAGCATTAAACCCATCTGCCCAACAAAGGGAGTGGAGTTTTGTGTGTATGACCGTTTTTTTTCCCCGCCATTAAGGCAGCCATACTCCAACTTCGGGAAGGTTCATGCTATGTGTAACGTGTCATCCATACCAACGGCCAAACTGGCCTTCTCTTACGAAAGTTGGTGATGGGATTTGACGTGTGTCCAAGATGTTATGCGTGCGTTCACACACGGAACCTTGGTTTACAGTCTCATTCGAAGGACTGTATGGGAATTGGAGTCAGAACCAATGTTAAGTCCGAGGGAAAAATCCCCCTGTACCGAAACGGCTCGCCGGAGATTCGAACCCGCAACCCCAGGATTACGAGTCCGGCGCTCTACCACTGAGCTATTCCGGCCCCCTGGAGCCAGAATGAGCGGCATGGATGTGGGGGGACAATCCAGGGTGTGTGGCTGTGGGGGGACAATCCAGGGTATGTGGGTGTTGGGGGGACAATCCAGGGTGTGTGGCTGTGGGAGGACAATCCAGGGTATGTGGGTGTGGGAGGACAATCCAGGGTATGTGGGTGTTGGGGGACAATCCAGGGTATGTGGGTGTGGGGGGACAATCCAGGGTGTGTGGGTGGACAATCCAGGGTATGTGGGTGTGGGGGGACAATCCAGGGTGTGTGGGTGTTGGGGGACAATCCAGGGTATGTGGGTGTTGGGGGACAATCCAGGGTGTGTAGGGTGGGGGGACAATCCAGGGTGTGTGGGTGTGGGGGGACAATCCAGGGTATGTGGGTGTGGGGGACAATCCAGGTGTGTGGGTGTTGGTGGGACAATCCAGGGTGTGTAGGTGTTGGGGGGACAATCCAGGGTGTGTGGGTGTGGGGGGACAATCCAGGGTATGTGGGTGTGGGGGGACAATCCAGGGTATGTGGGGTGTGGGGGGACAATCCAGGGTATGTGGGTGTGGGGGGACAATCCAGGGTGTGTGGGTGTTGGGGGACAATCCAGGGTGTGTGGGTGTTGGGGGGACAATCCAGGGTGTGTGGGTGTGGGGGGACAATCCAGGGTATGTGGGTGTGGGGGACAATCCAGGTGTGTGGGTGTGGGGGGACAATCCAGGGTATGTGGCTGTAGGGGGACAATCCAGGGTATGTGGGTGTGGAGGGACAATCCAGGGTATGTGGGTGTGGGGGGATAATCCAGGGTATGTGGGTGTGGAGGGACAATCGAGGGTTGTGGCTGTGGGGGGACAATCCAGGGTACGTGGGTGTGGGGGGACAATCCAGGGTATGTGGGTGTGAAGGGACAATCCAGGGTATGTGGGTGTGAAGGGACAATCCAGGGTATGTGGGTGTGGGGGGATAATCCAGGGTATGTGGGTGTGGAGGGACAATCGAGGGTGTGTGGCTGTGGGGGGACAATCCAGGGTATGTGGGTGTGTGGGGGGACAATCCAGGATGTGTGGGTGTTGTGGATGGGGAGTCGGAATGAGCGGCATGGGTGCAAAGCCACTTAAGTGGAATGGAACAGGAGAGCCCCCCAAAAAATGAATTGATAGATTATATAAATGAAGAAATAAATGAATAAATAAATAAATGGATAGACAGATAAATCAATAAATAAATAGATAGACAGATAGATAAATCAAATAAGTATATCAATACATAAGTCTATAAATATATTTGTAAATGAATACAGCGATACGTAGATAGACAAACAAACAAATAATGAAACAAACAGATAGATAAGTGCATAAAAAATGAATCGATAGTTGAATAAATAAATAGATGAATAAATGAATTAAATTAAACAAACAAATAAAGAAAGAAAGAAAACAAATAGAAAACCATTTAAAAAAAAAGGAATTAGTAAATAAATTAAGAACACGCGTGCAGCATTTGTCTTTTAGTGTACATAAAGAACCTACCGCAGCGAGGCGGTGGTCCCTGACTCAAATCTGCAGGAAAATCCATGTGGCGAAACACCGCAGGCAAAAACTAAACAAACAAACAAACAAAAACAAAAAACCATAATGGCGCTGTACCATGGCGACACACACGCTGTCCCCCCCCACCACCACCACCCCCTCCCCTGGGAAGAGCTGCCCAAGATTCCTACAGAGAAATTTTGTGGTGACGATGAAGTTTAGACCACAAGACACCAGCACGCAACGCCAAAGGGTATGATACAGCATCATGCAATGCAGTAGAGCACGATGCAATAAAACTCCGGTTAATGCAATGCAGTACAACAACAACAGCAGCAAAATCAACAACAATAATAATCATAATAATTATAATGATAATGATGACGATGATGATAATAATAACAACAACAATAATAACAACAGTAACAAGAAGAACAACATTGATAATCATGAAGATAATGATGATGATGATAATAAAAAATGATAATGATGATAATAATAATAATAATAATAGTAGTAGTAGTAGTAGTAGTAGTAGTAGTAGTAGTAGTCGTAGTAGTAATAGTCGAAGTAGTCGTAGTCGTAGTAACATTCATGTTGCGCAATGACCTTATGTAGGCACGAGGCACATCAAGCACACACGCATACAAACACTACACAATCTTACAAATCTAAACAAGCGAAACCAACGGGCAATGCTATTCAGTACAATGCAATGCAATACCAAAAAAAAAAACACACGCACAAAATGTAACGCAATGCATTTCAAAACAATGACCATTTCCCTCCCTATCCAGGGGTGACTTCGATGTCAGAGACATCAATGAAAAAAACAAAACAAAACAAAACAAACAAAAAAAAAACACGAAATAAAATAACATGAACACACCACAGAACGGCAAAAATTTACCCATGAATGATTTGTGTCATGCTCGCAATTGCAACACGATAAACCTTTAGGAACGAGATTTTTTTTTTTAATTCCAACTGATGAAACTTGACTTGTATTGAGACGGGGGACAGACTCGCCTTAAAGTGTTTGACAGTTCCAATCTGCGTCGTTTACATTTCCAGCTCTACCTGTCGGTTCGATTCCATCACGGTTTGTAGAGATGATAGATGGACTAGATGACATTTCCAATCTTTGGCTAAACGCACGTGGTCCTTCAGTGGTGCTAGTTCTAGTCACGGTTCTTTCGGTGACTGTTTCGCAATCCGTCGGGTTGGTGACCCGAAGCAGCGTGACAGCCAGTTGACAGGCGGTAGTAGGTCTCGGGAGAGTTTGACAGCAGATTTTCCAGGGACGTTTAAGTTTTGTTTCTTTTTTAACCCCTTGAATGTCTACCTACCGTATGGTCACGATCTTTTGGTTAATCGATACAAGGTCACACACGCGCGCGCGCTCACGCACGCACGCACACACGTACACACACACGCACGCACGCACAAGCACGCACGCACACAGGCACGCACGCACACATGCACACAC
>CM065722.1:63083304-63088304 GCA_033310375.1 Conus canariensis | reverse complement strand
AGAGAGGGAGAGAGAGAAAAGCTGAGATAGAAATTAACACGAAGAATCAAAAAGGGAGGCAAAAAAAAAAGACAAGAAAAACAGCAGCATTTCAAACATGCACTAATATCTTTTCTACTGCTTAGAGTTAGCACGTTCACATATGTGCTGCTACACCCCCTGAACATAGCTGATTCTATTAGCTACCACCCCCTACAACGGGCCCTTTGTTGTTCATTAACGGAGCAGAGACGAATTCAACCTATCTGTAATTTTTCCATGATTAGTCGACGGACGGGGCGCATTCCAGAGATAAAAGGGCACTTATCGCCTGTGCTTGTCCTGCTTTTCCTTCTTCGATTCCAGTCCAAGACTTTGTAAGTGTGCCAGAACAATTGTCCGTTCATTTCACACACATAAGATACAGGATTTTTTTTTAGCCATCAGTAGAATGAAATCAAGTGATTTGTCCCAGTCCCTCAAAGCGTTCACGTTTCCAAAAAAAAAATGAAAAAGAAAAATTTCAAAATGGAGTGACCGAGGGCGGAAAATGAAGCAAAATTTAGAAAGAGAGGGGGTTAGTTACCGCCCTTGACATAGACAAACAAAGCACAGGACAAGACACAATGCATTTCGACCTCGTGGGTCTTCTTCAGGCAAAAACAGATAACATTTAACATTTAACATTTAGGACAGTACGACCAAAGAAGGAAGAGTCACTTATCTTTCCATGTGTTCGGCACCCAAAGAAAATGGAAAACGAAAGAAAAATACAAGTGATTCATTTTATGAAAAAAAAAAATTGTTTTGGTTTGTTTTGTTTTTTTGTTCGTTTGTTTCTTTCTTTGTTTTTGTACGTGTTGTTTATTTACCGGCTCAAAGCGTTGCCGAAAGGGGCTCACCTGCAGCCGCCTTCAAAGTGTGTGTCCAGTGCTAGCTTTTCTGTCCTGGAGACCAAAAATCGCATCTGTCATTTGTTCGAAACCCATGTATGCCAGTAGTACGTTTTGTTGCCCACGTTCTGTGCACTAGCATTACTCGAAACTATTTTGGGGGCCGGAATAGCTCAGTTGGTAGAGCGCCGGACTCGTAATCCAAGGGTTGCGGGTTCGAATCTCCGCGGGGACGTTTCGGTACAGGGGATTTTTCCCTCGGAGTTAACATTGCTTCTGACTCCATTTCCCATACAGTCCTTCGAATGAGACTATAAACCGAGGTTCCGTGTGTGAACGCACGCATGACATCTTGCACACACGTCAAATCCCGTCACCAACTTTCGGAAGAGAAGGCCGGTTTGGCCGTTGGTATGGATGACACGTTACACATAGCATGCACCTTCCCTGAAGATGGAGTATGACTGCCTTAATGGCGGGATAAAAAACGTTCATACACACAAAACTCCACTCCCTTTGTTGGGTAGATAGGATTAATACTTTCCTGTCCATATAGGGAGTGTCCGCAGGAGTATCAGCCTGTGTACGCAAGAAGAAGAAGAGAGAAGAAACTATTTTAATAATTGGGTCTTCTTCAGCGTGTGACTGCTCGTTAGTGTCAGTGTAACGTTGCTTTCTTTTTTTTTTCTCCCCCTACTGACAACGTTTTGGCTTAAGTTTGTCTTGTGTAAGTGGTTTGTAGTTAAAAGTTTCGTTCCATTTTACCAATGAAGTTAATATATATATATATATATATATATTATATAATATATATATATAACATTTAAAACTTGTTAGGTAACATTTTTTTTCTGGTTTTTATTTTATTCGAAGGTTAAATTTAGTCTACGGACAATGCTTCTTGACCTTTAGATGACTGCTGCCTATACTAATTTTTTTTCTTACAGGTATGTATGAATTTGACCTGTGATTAGTAATCAATATCTTCCTTGTGGAAAACTTGAATCCATACAAGCATTGTGAAAAGAAAAGGTGTTTTTTTTTTTTTTTTTTTTTTTTTAAATTCAAATAAGTCGACACAGTACAACACATTAGAATATAAAATAGAAAAGAACAAATCCAAACAAACGATAGATAAAGAGGAAATCAACATACTAAGCACAGCTACAATACCATTCTACATTTTTAAGGCACGGTTACAGCCTCTTTACGTGGTAGAGAGAGAGAGAGAGAGAGAGAGAGAGAGAGAGAGAGAGAGAGAGAGAGAGAAGAGAGCACATGAGGCAAGCCTAGTGCATTATGAAATTTTACATATTTGTCTTTGTTTTCTTTATATATATATATATATATATATATATATATATATACATATACACACATATGCATATGTACACACATACACATATATATACATACACATATACATACATACATATACACACATACATACATATATATATATATTATACACACATATATATATATATACATATACATACACATATTGAAGGTTCTGTATTATATCCAAAGGGGCTGTTTTAGGCGGTATAACAGTTTTAGGGTACTATAATCATACTTGTACTCGTATAATGTACAATGTCATAATCATTCGTAATTCATTCTGAGCCTGCGAACATCGGCGTATATGGGTGCCATTTGGAAAGGAAATCGTTATATACAGAATTTTTTCGAGCAATGTATTCTTCAGTTTTATATCTGTATTTTAGCTTATTAAGAAAAACCTGAAGTCTGGGTGATTTCTGTTCTGTTCTACACTGATATAAATAGTGTTTTGCAAATAATACAAAAAAAATAAAATACATGGTCTATATGTATATCTTTATCAAATCCAACTATGGCTAATGGTTCAGTTATCTGCAAATTAAATGCACACATACATTTTTCATTCATCAAAACCACCAGCGTTTCCCAAAAACGTTGTATGACCGTACAATACCAAAACATATGTGTAATACTGTCCTTAACAGAGGTACAGAAAGTACAAACATCGCTGTTCAATACACCCATTTTTTTCAGCACAACATTAGTACCAAGACATCTGTGTATTATTCGTAACTGTAACCATTTCATTTTTATGTCAGAAATTTTACTCAGATAAAGAAAACAGTTTTTCCAGTCATTTTCAACGTTCAGTTTTATATCCCAGTTCGTACAGATTTTCGGGTGTGTATGATTATCTATAAAAATGTCATAATATAATCTTGACCCTTTACAAACTGACGTTAACTTTTTGTAACATACATGCATATTTAAACATTCATTTGTATTTTCAACTTTGATTTTTGTTTTTTGTATATATTCAGTAATAGCTGCTTTAATACCAGAAAAAGTGACAAAATTCATATTTACATCATACTTTTGTTTAAATTGTTCGTAAGAAATAAACTGGCCATTGTCAAGCAAAAAATGAGCAATGCAATATATGCCCTTGTTGATCCATGCTTTTCCCGAAATAGTCTTTTTCCCAACTTGTATTCTGTTTGTATAGAAGACTGGTTCCGCAAGGAGTTCATATGAAGTCTTACAGTTAACTTTGTAGAAAAAATGTTTGTACGCCATAAATACCTCTGTCCAAAATACATTTGATTTACAGAAGGAAGAAAGTATTTCTGGTCCATATTTCTCAATATCGCTTAAAAGTGGAAAGTTAGATGTTGTAATAGTTTTCCATTTGTGGTGTGTAGTCTGAACGTTTTGCAGCCACGTCAATTTTAGGGAAGAAGCAAACGTTTTTTAATTCTGGTAGTCCAAGACCACCGTTTTGAATACCTTTGTGAGCAGTTTTTCTATTTATTTTGTCTGGCTTTTTATTCCACACAAATTTGTAACAGTAATTTTGTAAAGTCTGAAAGAAAGTGTCAGGTGGGTTAGGTAGTAATATCCACAAATGGATGAGTTTTGATAAAATAAGCGATTTTAAAACTGCCACTCTGCCCAAAGGAGTTAGTTGCCTTCTCACCCAAATCTTGAACAAATGTTTCACGTCCGCTAATTTTTCAGAATAATTAATATCTGCACAGTTTTGCAAATCGTTGGTAAACCAGATTCCAAGAATTTTGAATTTTTGTGGGTTCCACTCCATACCTAAATGGTCCATATAAACGAACAGCAGAATTTTTACAGCTCCCCAACCAAACAGCGCTAGTTTTTCCAGGATTCATATATAACCCCGATATTCGACCAAACATTTCCAGTACGTTTATACATGTTTCAAATGATTTTATGTCGCCTGCTAAAAGAAATTCCGTGTCATCTGCATACTGAGAAAGCTTATGTTCGACTGTATCTATAACTATTCCACGTATGTTTACATTTTCCCGAATCATTAATGCTAGAATTTCAACACATAATAGGAATAAATATGGCGATAGTGGATCACCTTGTCTGCATCCGCGGTCTATCTCAAACCAACTAGAAACTTGACCATTAACAAGGACACATGAGTTGATATTTTTATAGACTGTTTCAATCCATTTGCAGAAGCCCTGTTGAAATCCAAACGCTTTCAATACTTTAAACATAAAATCCCAGCTCACTGAATCGAATGCTTTCTCAAAGTCAATGTTTAATAAAAGCCCTGGTAAGTTGTGTTCTTCTAAATAAGCAATTGTGTCGTAAATGAGTCTAATGTTATCCCCTATGTATCTATTCTTAACAAAAACCAGTTTGATCCTCATTGATGAGACCAGCTAACACATTTTTTTAAACGGTTGGCTATACACGATGACCCTATTTTATATACAACATTTAACAACGAGATTGGTCTCCAGTTCTTCACAAAGTGTCTTGGTTTATCTCCCTTTGGTATACAAACAATTAGTCCCTGTCTTTGAACACAAGAAAGTTCCCCCCTTCTAAATCCGGCATTTAAAGCTCTGACAACAAAAACCCCTATTCTGCTCCAAAAACACTTAAAAAAATTCTGTTGTGAAACCATCAGTGCCAGGACTTTTGTTGTTTTTCATGTTCTTTAATGCTATGCATGTCTCCTCCAGTGTGATTTCGCCATCTAATTTATTTGCTTCGTCACGGTCTAAATGTGGAATATTTACAATGAGTTCATCCAAATCACAGTCGTCAACTTCACATTTTTTGTACAGTGATTCA
>CM065722.1:63060420-63075420 GCA_033310375.1 Conus canariensis | reverse complement strand
ATAGTCATACTGTTAGGTTCCATGATTTCAGTCATCGCCGTTATAGTCATACTGTTAGGTTCCATGATTTCAGCCATTGCCGTCATACTGTTAGGTTCCATGATTTCAGCCATCGCCGTCATACTGTTAGGTTCCATGATTTCAGCCATCGCCGTTATAGTCATACTGTTAGGTTCCATGATTTCAGCCATCGCCGTTATAGTCATACTGTTAGGTTCCATGATTTCAGCCATCGCCGTTATAGTCATACTGTTAGGTTCCATGATTTCAGTCATCGCCGTTATAGCCATACTGTTAGGTTCCATGATTTCAGTCATCGCCGTTATAGTCATACTGTTGGGTTCCATGATTTCAGTCATCGCCGTTATAGTCATACTGTTAGGTTCCATGATTTCAGCCATCGCCATTGTTCTGTTAGGTTCCATGATTTCAGCCATCGCCATTGTTCTGTCAGGTTCCATGGTTGCAGCCGTCAGACAGACAACGGGCACTGGATCTCGTGGTCATGGAGAATTTTGCCAGGAACCCCCTGCTGTCGTCAATTCTCTTTTCTTATTTTCTCCCTTCTGCATAGGTGTGTGAGCAGCATTCAGGAGTGCGACACGTATATTAATTAGCTCTGTGTTTGCTTGTTAATTGCACCGGATCTGGAAAGTGTTTCGACTGTGTGTGTGGCAAGTACCTTTATGAAGCATCATGCCTTCTTCACAACTCGAGTTTAGGGCAAGATGTGGGTGCTTTCTGTCAGTATTTCTCTCATTTATGGCGAAGAGAGTGGAAATTAGCGTCGCCATGCGCGTGAAGACATTGACATTGAAAACGGCGGTAGACGGTGTAACGGCAGGCTGCCTCCTCTCGTTTTTATTCTGGGGTAGTTTATTGCTCCAGTGTGGCGACGTGGAACAAAATCCTGGGCCACGTAAGGACAGCTACCGCCAGACCTGCCTGAGCTCTGACAGGAGAGCCAGTACTGAGAAAGCAGCAAATTCCTCGGCCAGCAAGCCAACAACCTCCAGGCCTACTGAGTCACCCACCCTCATGGATGTCGTGTCTATGCTGCAGGATCTGAACAGCAAAGTGGACAATATTAAAGATGACATTAAGGACATTCGTGACGGTTTTGCTGGGTTACAAGAAGAGATTCAGTTCCTGAAAGAAGAAGTGGCTGATCTTCGTCGAGAAAACGAAGCTTTGAAAAAGAGGATGCTGGACACAGAACGTAAAGCCGATGATTTAGAAGGACGCTCCAAGCGAAACAACTTAATTTTCTACGGTCTTCCTCGTAAGCCGAACGAGACGCCGGCTGAATGTGAAGGCATCGTCGGCGACCTGCTAGTGGACAAATTACAACTGACTGGAGATGTTCAGTTCGACCGGGTCCATCGCTTGAACGGCAAATCCAACTCGCCCGTCATCGCCTGCTGCACTTTCTTCAGAGACAAAGAAAAAATTCTAAAGGCCAAACGTAATCTGAAGGGAAGTGAGGTGTTCGTTGGCGAGGACTTCTCTCTACGTGTAAGAGACGTAAGAAAACAACTGTCCCCGCATCTAAAGAAGGCCAGAGAGGAAGGCAAGCGAGCGACTATGGTCTTCGATCACCTCCTTATTGAGGGGAAAAAGTACTATCTGGGAGAGGGGGGAGCTCTTACAGAGTCAAGATAGGGGGGAGGCCAGCCCAGCTCGACACCGGTGTCAACCTACAGATCTGCACGTGCTTGCTGTGCAGAACGCCAAACGGCCGGGTGCGATGGCAGTGGCGTGCGGAAACTGTGTTGTGAACCGGTTGACGTTGACGTCGTAAATACTGAGCGCGCAAAGGTGGGGTGGGGGTCACATGTAAATGTGGAGGAAGAATTTATGTTTAATTGTATTGATCAAAATCTTCTTGTTGATATGAATATGACTGATTGTGTTAATGCAGGCGAAGCGACCTTCTTATGTTCTAAAACTGATAACATGGATATTTGTGGTGTAAACAGAGTTGAAGACATTTACCGATCAGTATCACGTGACACACAAACTGACAGTGGAAGTTGCAAGAGGGGGCATCTCAAAAGGAAAACGTTAACTCGGAAAGAGAGGACAGGGGTGATAATGATGTGTCTGGTGAACGATTGGAGGGGAACACACTGAGGGGTGAAAGGAAAGATGTCAGTGAGAATGAAAGTGTGTTACATTTTGATGGTTGTGAAAATGATAAAGGTTGTGATGTTTCCTTCTCTTTTTTGCACTGGAATGTAAATGGACTCTTATCTAAATTCAGTGATGTAGACTTTACTCCCTTTTTGTTGAAATTTGATTTCATATGTCTTGTCGAAACCTTCGTAGAGGATTTCCAAAACTTAGTATTTCCGGGCTATACTGTTTTCTGTAAACCAGCAGTTAAGTTTTCAAAACAAGGAAGACATTCTGGTGGAGTTATATGTCTCATTAAAACTGAACATGCACCCTATGTCCATGAAATCAAGACAGACTCCCCAAATATTCTTTTATTTTTGGTTGATAAGAGTGTTTTTGGCTTTATGGAAGATGTGTTATATGTATGTACTTATATTCCACCTGAAGGTTCGCCATATTACACTTATTTTGATGTTGAAAATGGTATTAGTGAGCTTGAACAATGTCTTTTTGATTCTCTACTTGAGTTTGAGGATGTGCATGTAATTCTGTCAGGCGATTTGAATAGTAGGACTTCTGACATTTGTCCAGATATCTTTGATGAAAATGATGTTTATGATCACCTTGTTTATGATTGTTCTTTTTCTGCTAAAGGCATGAGGAAGTCTGCAGACAATGGTATAAATAATTATGGAAGATATTTGTTAAATATGTGCACAACCTTTGGATTGTGGATTCTAAATGGCACATGTAATGGGGATGCTGACGGCAACTATACGTTCATATCAGAAGCAGGTTGTAGCGTTAATGATTACTTTCTTCTGTCTAAGGAATTGTTTTTCGGTTTTGCGTCTTCATGTGAAATGGTGATCTCAGAGAGAATAGATTCAGATCATTTGCCTATCGAATTAAATTTTAGATTTTCTGAAAGGAAAACCAGATCGCAAGTAAATCCAACAGAAATAGACCAGGTCATTGAAAAGTTTGTGTGGAACAACGATTTAGGGTCAGTCTATACTCAGAAAATGACATAAGATGAAACACTGTTGGTACTTGATCGTGCCACAAACTTAATTGATCATGATTTCAATGGTGCTTTGCATCTGTTTAATGACTGGATCAAAAGGCAAGCAAGTTGTATGAAAAAGAGAATTAATCTAACAAAGTATGACAAAAACAGTGATTGGTATGATAAAGAATGTAGGTTAAGCAAAGTTAAGGCAAAAGGGCTGCTCTCTATTCTTAGAAAAACGAGAAGAAAAGAAGACAGTGATGCCTACTGCATAGCAAGAAGAGAATACAAACATCTGATAAAGAGAAAAGAAAAACAGTACAACGATATGTTCATCAGTGAACAATCAGAGAGAATTTTGGGAAACTGTGCGTAAAATATCCTTTAAAAGAAAACGTGTTCAAAATAGTCTAACAGTCGATGACTGGTTCAAACATTTTAAAGATTTGCTTGAACTAGAAGTAACAACAGATATTACTAATTCATATGGAAATTGCAATGATATCGATGAGGAGGAAATTAGTTTTATAAACCGTCCAATAACAAATGAAGAAGTTCTACTAGCTGTAAATAGGTTAAAAAATGGAAAAGCTGCCGGACCGGATGAAATTATTGGTGAGTTGTTGAAGTATGGTGGGGACCGAAGTTGTTGACTTTTTTGTAAAGCTTTTTAATACGTTGTTTGATAAAGGCGTGTTCCCAGACAATTGGACCAACTCTATTGTGCAGCCCCTGTTTAAGAAGGGTAACGTTAATGATCCAAACAATTATAGAGGCATTTCACTGTGTGATACGAGCAGTAAAATTTACAGCACAATTATTAATAGCAGACTGCAGGAATGGATAAAAGAATATAATCTGACTGGTGAACATCAAGCAGGATTTAAGAAAGGTTACTCCACAATTGATCACATGTTTACATTATTGGCACTCGTTCAAAAACAGTTTTGTTTCAATCGTAAATTATATGTAGCCTTCATTGATTTTGAAAAGGCTTTCGACTCTGTTGAAAGGAACTTATTATGGCCCATAATATTGAAAAATGGCATCAAAGGCAAGATATTTAGGTGTATTCGTAGTATGTATGACAATGTCAAAGCCAGAATTAAATGCGGAAGTAACGTGACTGATTATATCAACTGAACCCGTGGAGTGAAACAAGGAGACGCCTGCAGTCCTGTCCTGTTTTCTTTATTCATTAATGAACTAGCATTAGAGGTGATGAGAAGAGGGGAGGCATGGTGCAATGTTTACGTCTGACTACTTTGAATTATTCATATTACTACTGGCAGATGATGTGGCCTTACTCTCAGAGACTGCCACTGGATTACAAACGCAGATTAACAGTCTTCAACGTGCAGCTGCTGCTTTGCAGCTGAAGGTCAATATGAATAAAAGCAATATAGTGGTATTCAGAAAAGGGGGGTATTTAGCTGCTAGAGAAAGGTGGACCTACAACGGGATTGTTATGCCTGTTGTGAATGTCTACAAATACCTAGGAATTTATTTTTCAACAAAGTTAAGTTTTGTTGTTGCATGTCGTGATCTCAGTAGCAGAGCAAAAAACGCGTTATTGTGTATTTTACAAAAGTTATTTAAGCTAAAGTGTTCTTCTCCTTCTTCCTTTTTTAAGTTATTTGACTCACAGGTTCAATCTGTTGTTCAGTATGGTGCAGAGTTATGGGGCCTTGACAATGCAGCACTCCATTGCGAAAAGGTACATTTATTTGCTATTAAGAGATTCTTGGGAGTAGAAATGAGAACACCTAATGACATGGCGTATGGAGAAACAAATCGATATCCTATTTACATAAATTCAGCTGTAAAGTGTGTCAGGTATTGGCTAAAGCTGACGAGGATGGACGAATGTAGACTACCGTGTAAGGCCTATAGAATGCTTCTCGATTTAGATTTGCGTGACAAGAAAAACTGGGCTTCAAATGTTCGCTGTAAATTGTATATGTTTGGATTCGGATATGTATGGCTCAATCAAGGGGTAGAAGGGATAAGCGAGTTTCTGGAAACGTTTAGGGAAAGGTTAATTTTGTGCAGATGGCAGGATTGGAATTACCATATCAATAACAGTGACAGGTTTAACGTTTACAGAACCTTCTGCACTATTCCGGATGCTAAAACATATTTATTACTCAATTTGGACAGATATTTGAGGCATGTATTGATAAGATTTAGGCTTGGTATTTCTGAAATCGAAGTACATCGTAATCGTCATAGACAACACAGTGAAGGTGACTTACTATGTCCACTTTGTCAAAGAGAGAAAGAAGATGAGGTACATTTTGTTCTATGTTGTCCTATTTTAAGCGACTTAAGAGCACAATACATAGCGTTGAAATATTATAAGGTTCCAAATCAGTTCAAATTAGCGTTGCTTATGGCATGTGTACATGAAAAAACGATCAGAAATTTGTCAATCTATCTTTACAAGGCTTTCAAATTGCGTTCTATTCTCATCTCTTGAAATTATTGCAAAGTGTATTACGAATGATGTCATTGATTCTAAATGCCAGACTGGACAATTGTTTGTTATAACACCCCTTCATGAGGGGCAATGGCCTAAACATGATTAAACTTTCCGTATCCGTATCCCTTCTGCATATGCATGTTCTGGTTTACTGATTAAGACGGGTTCCCAAGAGAACAGTACCAAGATCTCATATAATTATGTTGCCATGGGGTCTCCAACGTGCACTAGCAACTATTCATAGGACCTCGGCTTTTTTTTCTCATCTTTATAGTGCCGAGTTGCTTAGTATTGTATGTCTGCTCTCTACGTGCAAGTGTTATAGTGCCCATGCGTGTGTGAATTGTGTCCCATGCAGTCTTCCAGTGAAGAGACCGCTTCTTTGTGGTGTGTGTTGTGTGTGTGTGTGTGTGTGTGTGTGTGTGTGTGTGTGTGTGTGTGTGTGTGTGTGTGTAGTGTGTGTGTGTGTGTGTGTGTGTGTGTGTGTGTGTGTACGTGTGTGTGTGTGGAGGTAGTGGTGTGATGGTGATGGTAGTGTGTGTGTATGTGTGTGTGTGTGTGTGTGTGTGTGTGTGTGTGTGTGTGTGTGTGTGTGTACGCGTGCGTGAATGTGTGTATATGAGTATGCATGTTGTTGTGTCTGTTTTGTTTTTGATGTGTAGGTGGTTAGTGTGTGTTTATGTGCGCGCGCGTGTGTGTGTGTGTGCGTGTGCGTGTGTGTGTGTGTTTGTGTGGTGTGTGTGTGTGTGTGTGTGTGTGTGTGTGTGTGTGTGTGTGTGTGTGTGCCCGCGCGCGCGCGCGCGCGTTTGTGTATTGTGTGTGAATGCGCGCGCGCGTGTGTAGTTGCAGTGTGGTTTGGTTTGATGTGGTATGGTGTTTTGTCTTTATATATATTGTGTGTGTGTGTGTGTGTGTGTGTGTGTGTGTGTGTGTGTGTGTGGACGTAGTGACATCTTCACATAATGATCAATGAAAAAGGTTATACCGGGACTCATTACTACCTGAACACATCAGAGTGAAGATTTTTTTTTTTTAAGAACTACACATTTTCAAACGGTTTAAACGCGTTTCGGCACGTGTTATGGTTCACAAGATGTATAATAAAAGACAAAGTTTTGCTGATCCGACCGTCATCGACAATAATAATAATAATAATAATAATAATGTATAATACTTATATAGCGCATTTCTTGTTACACAACTCAATGCGCTTACATCCACCATTTGCACTTATTCATCAACACTCGTTTACACAACGGGCTGCCTACCTGGGTAGTGCCGACTGAAGAGCTGCCAGCTGGCGCTTCATTCAGTCGTTTCCCGTGTCATCCAGTCAATATCGTTCACTCAGTTTCTTTACTTCCTTCATTCTTTTTTTTTTTTTTCCATTTCTTACGCAGGGTGCATGCTGTGTGTAACGTGTCATCCATACCAACGGCCAAACTGGCCTACTCTTCCGAAAGTTGGTGATGGGATTTTACGTGTGTGCAAGATATTATGCGTGCGTTCACACACGGAACCTCGGTTTATAGTCTCATTCGAAGGACTGTATGGGAAATGGAGTCAGAACTAATGTTAACTCCGAGGGAAAAATCCCCCTGTACCGAAACGCCCCGGCAGAGATTCGAACCCGCAACCCCGTGATCACCAAGATTACGAGTCAGGCGCTCTACCAACTGAGCTATTCCGGCTCCCACAATACACGGCGAAGAAGGCCAAACAAACTAACAAACAAAAACATGGTAAACTGCTTGCGACACATCTCTTTAGCATGCGTGCAGAATCCTTCAGGGGAGGCGAAAAACTCCATGTCTTTCATGCCCTCTGACAAAGCAGTTAGCAGGATAAGCCAGAGCAGAAGTGGAACAGGCAAAAACCCTGATCGCTCATTCTGGCATTTTTCTTACACGTTGTCCAGGGAGTTTGGGACCAGAGAGAAAGAAGACTTTGGCTGGATGGGAACAAACTGTCTGTGTTTCCTCCTGTTAGTGGCAGAGCAGTAGAGTTACCCGCCGGTTGAGAAAGATCTGCACAATGTTTCGTTGTCTTTAGTTCAAGAGTAATTTATTTTTCTTCACGAAAAGGTAGCATTAATTAGAGAACCTTTCGTGTGATATTAGTCGTGATTGTTTTCTTGTTGTTTTGCTTTGATAGCCTGCCATGAAAGCCACTCGACATCACATTGTGATAAAGTGGCATGGGTGTGAACGAACCATTGTCAAGATGGCACTGAAAAGAAAATGCAGTGCAAAATCATTCATTTTACTTTTCTGATGTTTTGTTGTTGTCGTTGTTGTTGTTGTTGTTGATAATATTGTTGTTGTTGTTGTTTTTGCTGCTGCTGCTGCTGCTGCTGCTGCTGTTTGTGTTTGTTTGTTTGTTTTTTTCTTTTTAAAGCATAAGGTTCAAAATTAGCGTTCCCTTTCTTTAGACGCGATGTTGAATAGATTTATGGAGTCAAAAGTGGTCATGACTACGACATGAATTCAATTCCACACACACACACACACACTCTCTCTCTCTCTCTCTCTCTCTCTCTCTCTCTCTCACACACACACACACACACACACACACACACACACTCTCTCTCTCTCTCTCTCTCACTCTCTCTCTCACACACACACACACAAAACACACACACACACACACACACACACACACACACACACACATTTAGCAGTCTAGCTTGGAACTGTGAATGGATGAGTGGATGGTGTGTCGTTTCTCTTTTCATCATGAAAACCACTTTCCTCATTTCTCCCCTGGTGGAGTGCTGCTGCGTTCAGCCAATGTAGACCACACCCTACAGATAGGACTATACAACCACAGCGCTGTAGACTCCATAAGCTTTCTAAAAGACAGTAGGGTCTGAAAAACCCAAATCGCTTCCACACAACCTGCCTCAGAAGATTGTCAAGCATAATTGGGCAGGACGAAATTCCAGACACAGAGGTGCCCGACAAAGCAAATCTGCCGAGCATCCACACCCATCCTGATGCTGCCTCATCTTCGATGGGCAGGTCATGTAGCTCGCTTGCCAGACCACCGGCTACCCAAGAGATTCGTCTGCGGTGAACTGCATCGAGAAGTGCGTTCTCATGGAGGTCAGAAGAAACCCTTTAAAGACACTCTCAAAACATCCTTGAAAGCGTCCAGCATCAACCCTGACACATGGAAACAAACTGCTATGGATCGAGCTAGATGGCACTACTCTACCCACAAAGGCGCCGATTTTTGTGATGAAAGGGGGACAGCTGCAGCGCACCAAAAGAGACAGGCAAGGAAAGCCCGCGCCATCAGTCAATAGCAGGTCTCCCACGTTCCCTGTCCAAGCTGTCACCGCACATTCCGTGCACGCATCGGCATATAAAGAGAGACACGCGAGAAACCAAGCCGTTCTGCTCTTCGTAGCCTATTAAAACGTATAGTCAAAGAAGCTGCAGCCTTTTAAAGCTGAACAGACTATGCCACGTAGACCAAGCTCGATTTGTTTCAAGAAATCGGAAAACGTGTTGAATTCTGGGAGGGTTTCACCTTGAAAGTACAACAACAACAACAACAACAACAACAACAACAACAACAACAAAAGCTGACGATTTCTTCTTGGCAGCTTCATATTGGCGCCGATATGATTATGTTGATAATTTCGCAGGGGTTAGATCCTCTTTGAAATCACATTATCAAGCAGTTTCTCTCTTGCTCGTGTTGTCTTTTAATGTGACTATATCAGACTGCAATCTTGCTGGAAGCTCACACGTAACTGCAGCCGCAGTGATCGCCAGCGATTTCGCAGCATGCTAAATCTTGGTCTTGAAACAAAGGTGGGTGGGTGGGTGGGGGACCCAGTGGGGGACCCAGGGGGAAGTTATCTGAACATAAAACAACGCGCATCAACAACAGTAATGTCCCTTTTACGCCTCTGTTTCTTTATCCTCTGATGGTTTCTACCAGTGACGTCACTCTGCAATATCTGTCTATCAATACGCGGAACGCCCCCTACCTGAGGTCGGCTCTCAAGTCCCGTAACTCATCCGTGATCCTATCTTGGCCCCAGCTGCGTTTCGCTGAAGGTGATGTCATGGCAGTTGTTTTAATTTGTCTGCTTGGAGCCGTCTAGCTCGTAACTTAAGGTGCATATGAACAAAACAGAAATATGATAATAATAAAAGAAAAGTTTGTGTGTGGGGGATGGGGGGGGGGGGGAGGGTTGCGGGGGCGTGTGCCAACTTGCAGACAACAAAACACAATCTGAGAACGATCCACTTGCACCTTTCTATAAATACTCAAAATCTTGTGCTCTCTCTCCCTCTCTCTCTCTCTCTCTCTCTCTCTCTCTCTCTCTCTCAGACACACTTACACACACACACACACACACACACACACACACACACACACACACACACACACACACACACACACACTGTCTCTCACAACACAAGCACACACACACACATGCGCGCGCGCGCCTGCGTGCGCGCGCCCGCAAGTGTGTGTGTGTGTGTGTGTGTGTGTGTGTGTGTGTGTGTGTGTGTGTGTGTGTGTGTGTGTGTTTGCGCGCGCGCGCTTGTGCCAATATAGTAACCGTTTAAGCGGAAGTTTGTCTTCTCCCTTCTTGGGGGGGGGGGGGGAGGGACGGGAATGGCGATGTGGTGGGGGGGGGCGGGGCGGGGTGCGGGGGGGGGGGGGAGTGGGGGTGCCAGGCAAGTCGAAGAATGAATAACTCCCCGGTGAGATCTCGAAGAGAGAGAGAGAGAGAGAGAGAGAGAGAGAGAGAGAGAGAGAGAGAGAGAGAGAGAGAAGAGAGACAAGCAGAGACAAGCAGACAGACAGACAGAGAGAGACTGCGGTAAGAACAAGGTACCACCTGTGCATGATTCTGTGTGTTTTTTTAATTTCTGTTTAGTAGCGTAGCCGCGCGGGCGAGCAGGGAGGAAAGCGTTTGGGTGGTGGAGTATGGGGGGGGGGGGGGTAGGGGAGTGAGGGGAGGGCAAGGCCGATTGATGCTGCCGTCTGATAATACAGGCTGGGAGTTGTATCGGGTGTAGGCACTTTCTCTTTGATGCCAGTGTCCCCACCGCCTTTCCTCTACCCCCTCCTTCCCCCCCCCCCCCCCCCCCCCCTTTGGCCTTTCTGTGGGATATGCTCTTAGCTGTTAGATTGCCCTTGTGTCTTATCTTTTTTGGTGATTCCGTTTCCTGGATGTGTGCAGGTTGGTGGTGGTGTGGTGGTGGTGGTGGTGGTGGTGGATTTTTTTGTGGGAAGGGTCGGGGATGGGGGTGGGGGAGGTGAGAGAGAAAGGGAGAGAGAGAGAGAGAGAATGAGAGAGAAAGAGAGAGAAAGAGAGTGAGAGAGAGAGAGAGTCAGAGAGAAAGAGTGAGAGAGAGACGGAGTGAGAGAGAGAGACAGAGATAGAGACAGAGAGACAGAGACAAGGAGAGAATGAAAGTGGGATTGGATAGAGATCTGGTTCTTGTACATTCTGTCGTTATTTATTATTATTATTATTTTGTATATGAGAGGTTTGTCACACACCACACACACACACACACACACACACACACACACACACACACACACACACACATCACACACGCACGCACGCACGCTTACACACACACACACACACACACACACCACACACACACAGAGTCACATACACACGCACGCACGCACGCACGCACGCATGCACCCATACACAACACACACCACACACACACACACACACACACACACACACACACGACACGCACGCACGCACGCACGCACGCACGCACACACACACACTTACTTTTTCACCCTCCCGTCCCTCCCAGAGAACCCACCCCCCCCCCCCCCAATCCCAAACCCACGACACACAAAAGTCCCAGTCCTCCTCCTCCTCCTCCTCCTCCTCCTTCCTCTTCCATTTTTCCTTCTCCTCCTCCTTCTCCTCCTTCTCCTCCTCTTCCTCCTTCTTTTCCTTCTTCTCCTTCTCCTTCTTCTCCTTCTCCTTCTGCTTCTTCTTCTCTTCTCCTTCTCCTCCTCCTCCTCCTTCTTCTTCTTCTCCTTCTCTTCTTCTTCTTCTTCTTCTTCTTCTTCTTCTTCTCTCTCCTTCTCTTCTCATTTGTCATCATCTCTAGTTTGAAAAAAATCGCAAAGACAGGGGTGACCAAAGAGAGATCATGAAGAACATGCCCCACTCCCTATCCCCCCTACCCACTCCTTTTTTTCTCTTTTTCTTTGTTTTTTGTTTGTTTGTTTGTTTGTTTTTGTATTCTCACAACAACAACAACAACAACAAAAACCACCATTCACTCCCGACCTGACGAAGCCAGTAACTCTCTCTCACCATACTGACTCCATGGGCACCACCATCCGACTGAGAGAGTTCGGGCGTGTGTGTGTTGGGGGGGGGGGGGGCTGAAGTGAGGGTGTGAACACACACACACACACACACACACACACACACACACACACACACACACACACACACCGGGACAGACCCTCAGCGGTGTTTGCGTGCAACCAGCGATGTGGCCCCGATAGCAGCCTCCTGTGCCATGATGCTGCTGTCTTCCTCTGCCCTGATGGTGCCGGCTGATAGCTGCGATGGGTGACAACAACCTTGTCAGAGCTCTGCTGCCTTGCAGCAGTTTTGTCTCTTATTAAAGGAGTCTTTCTTTATTACAGTTGAAAGGGAGGTAAGCTGGGGAGGGGGGTGGGTTGGGTGGGGGTGGTGGGTGGGTTGGAAATGTCGTCTGGAATTGATAAATGAATGAATAGATTAATGGAGGGGGAGAGAATTCTTTCAAAAAAAAAGAAAAAAGAAAGGGGGGGGGGGGGGGAGGGAGGGGAGGGAAGGTGGGGGCGCAAACCCTGCGTATTCTGTCTGTTTCAGGTGTTTTTTTTTTCTTTTCTTTTCTTTTTCTTTCCTTTTCTTTCTTTCTTTCTTTTTTTTCTGTCTGTTTTCGTGTTTTACGCTCTTTGAGTTTTGGAGGACGTATGTGTGTGTGTGTGTGTGTGTGTGTGTGTGTGTGTGTGTGTGTGTGTGTGTGTGGTGCGTGCGCGCGCGTGTGTGTGTATGTGTGTGTGTGTGCGTGCGTGTGTGTGCATGTGTGTGTGTGTGTGTGCGCGCGCGCGCGCGCGCGCGTGTGTGTGTGTGTGTGTGTGTGTGTGTGTGTGAAATCCTTTTTTTTCTTCTGTTTTTCGGGTTCTCCGCTCTCTGCTATCTGCACTTACTCCGTGGCGGAGTGTCCTACACTGACTGTTTTCAGTTCATCCTCTCTGCATCATTTTCGGCTTTTCTGACAAAACCGACCCCGAAGACACCACAGTACCCTCCACGACGCCGCTCCTGCTGCGCGCAGGATAAACACCCTTCCCTACCTGAACGATAGTGTAGACACAGTCTAGGCTGGAAGAGGTCGATCCTGTCTCTGTGCCAACGTTAATAAGAGGCCTCTTTGTTGGGAGCTGACTGCTGCGGTTGAAAATGGCGTCCGTCGCGTTCGACAGACTCTGTTTTTTTTTGTTTTTTTTTTTATCTGGGCCTTTTCCCGGCTATTAATACTCTCACGGCGCATGCGCGTGAAAACGCGGTCACGTGGTGTAACCAGTGGCTTGGGGATGGGGAGATGGAGGGGTGGGGGGGGGGGGGCTTGGACTGCAGCGGCAGAGCACTTTACAGGAAGTTTCTGGTGCATTGCATTTTGGGTGCGGAAGGAATGGGGGGGGGGGGGGGGGGGGGGGGACAGAAGGGGTATGGCCACACGCCACAATTAGAATGTAGCTCTTTATCACTATATAATCCATATAATCCACCCTCATTCAGAAACTTGAGGAGCTATTCACATCGTGCTGGAATGAAGGAGTAGTGCCACAGGACATGCGGGATGCAGTGATTGTCTCCCTCTATAAGAATAAGGATTCCAAATCGACTGCTCCAACTACAGAGGCGTCACACTGCTCTCCATTGCTGGCAAGATCCTCGCGCGGGTTCTTCTGGACAGGCTCGTCCCATCCATTGCTGAGGCGAACCTCCCGGAGAGCCAGTGCGGCTTCAGAGCAAATAGAGGAACAGCTGACAGGATCTTCGTGCTGAGGCAGATCCAAGAGAAGTGCAGAGAACAGAATATGATAAGAGAAGGAGAAGGAAAGACCCAGGTCCGCAGCCCAACAACGCAGGCCAGATCTACACCTGCCCACAATGCCACAGATCCTGTAGATCACGAATTGGACTATTAGTCATCAAAGGGCGTGCCGCCCATCCCTGGCGGAACTTCCCACTAATCTTCGCAAGCGAAGAACTAGCCAGTCATAATCCATTGGAAGGGTTTTGATGCGTAGCATAAATTTGAGCCCCCCCCCCCCCCCCCCCCTCCAAATTGATATCAACTGACCCCCCTCCCCCCCCCTCCCTCCTTCTCCCCAATCATTTCACTTGTCTTTTTTTTGTTTGTTTGTTTGGGTTTTTTTTTTTTTTTTTTTTTTTTTTTTAGAGATTTCTGTCGATGAAATTATTCACACTCGAGAAATACATTATTTAACCCACACGTGACGGACGTATTCCAGGCCTAAGTACCTCACCACCCCCCCTCCCCCCAATCCATAACCCTGTCCTTGCACCAGGTGGTCAACCACCCCACCCACCCCCACCCCCACCCCACCCACCCCACCCCAAAAAAGTCCCATTCCTTTCAATTTAATCTGTCCGCTTGGAACCACCTGACATGTACCTTGATGGGGCATAATGGTGAAAGAAAAGAAAGTGAAATCAACTTTCAGACACAATAATAAAAAAAAAAAAACCAAAATTTTCAAAGCAATATAATAGATTGTGCCTATGTATCTATCAATACTCGGCTCCTTAGGCTAGATCTAGGCCTTTGCGCAGCAGTTCAATTTCTGGTGTGCACCCAGCCGGCAGAGGGCAGTAGGATGTGGACGCTAATGGCCGACGCATTTACAGGCAGTTGGCAAAGTATTGCATGTCTGCTGGGCGGGGAGGGGTTGGAAGAGTCGTAGAGAGGGCAGCGCGGTTCCGAGTGAGGCGGTGATATTCCAATGGAAGCTGCAGAATTCTTCGCTCTTCCACAACCCCCGACCATCCTGCCTTCTCCCCCCCCCTCCCCCCCCCCCCTCCCACGTACCCTCCTTCTCCTCTCGTTTCACTCTCTCCCCTCCTCCCCTGTTTCCCCTTCCCACTGCCCTTCCCCTACTGTTGTTTTTTTTTTAATTCTTTTTTAATTTTTTTTTTGTTTTTACTGTTGTTGCTTGCTTGCTGTTTTTTTTTTTTTTTTTGTTATTTTGGTATGTGCTTTGTTTGTTGTTATTGTTGAGGCTGTTGTCGCTTCGTTTGTTGTCTTTGTTTGTTATACAGTGCTAATTTAGAAAGAAAGAGAGGGGGGTG
>CM065722.1:63020420-63027920 GCA_033310375.1 Conus canariensis | reverse complement strand
GAAAAAAAAAAAACGGAACCACCCAGTTCAGTCTCGTCATCTTGTCGGAAATACTGCTGAGTCTCTGTGTCTCCCGGGCCTATTGGACGCGACGGCGGGGAACAATATTTTTTTTTTTTTGGTAGAGCACAGGAATCTTAGGTAGACTTAAGACCCACACAGACTTCCATGGGCATCGTCGTCGTCGTCGTCGTCGTCGTATTCATCCTCTGCTCATCCTCCACATCCTCCCGTCTTCATTAGTGCGCTGTTCGAATCGAACCCCGTTCACTCTTCCGACATGTTTCATGAATATTGATCGATCTGCTGTCTGGGGCTGACTGGATCGGCTGAACTGGATGGAGAGGGGGGGGGGGGAGGGAAGGAGAGAAAGTCTGCAGCACCTTTATGTCTGCCTCCCCCACTCTCCCTACCCCCTTACCCACCCACCACACCCCCTACACACATACACACCCAAGCCACCACCACACACCACCACCACCCTTCCTCGTCACCCTCCTCTTCCTCCCTACTCCACAACCCTCCCATCCCCTCCCCCCCCCCCCCATCCACACTCCCACACCCCACGAAATGAAAAAGAAAAGATTTTTTTGAAGTGAAGAGCCAAACCAACAACAACAACAAAGAAAAGAGAAAAAAAAAAAGAAGAACAAAAGAACAGGCCAAAAGTTTCATTTCCATCCGTCAACAAACCAAACACAAGCACAATCCCGGGCTTCTTCCCTTCTCCACCCTCCCCCGCCCCCTCGCGCTCCCCATCCCCTCCTTCACCCTCCTTTCTCACTCCACTTCCCCCTCCCCCCACCCCCACCCCTCACTTCCACCCAGGAGTGTCGCGGCACTGCGGCGACAGGGCAGGGCAGGGCAGGGCAGGGCAGGGCAGGGCAGGGCAGACTCCTGGGGAGGAAAGCGAGGCGTCCCGGGAGTGTGTCTGTTAGACAGAGAGAAGGTGATGGGGGAGGGAGAGTCAATCAACACAGACCAGGCCACCACTCACCAACAACAAGACCGTGAGGCCCACCCCTCCCTGCGCCCCAAACCTGTCGACCCCCTACAGCAGGCCACACACTAACAACAAGACCGTGAGGCCCACCCCTCCCTGCCCCCCAAACCTGTCGACCCCCAACAGCAGGCCACACACTAACAACAAGACCGTGAGGCCCACCCCTCCCTGCGCCCCAAACCTGTCGACCCCCTACAGCAGGCCACACACTAACAACAAGACCGTGAGGCCCACCCCTCCCTGCGCCCCAAACCTGTCGACCCCCTACAGCAGGCCACACGCCACAATTAGGATTTGTGCCCTTAAACAGTAGTAGGAAGAAACTCTGGTAGGGAGAGCTTGACACAGCAGACGGTCTTCAGAGAAGAACCCCCCCCCCTCCACCCCCCTCCCTCCCCGCCAGCCCTCCCCCCCCCCCTACTCTCCCCAGACAAGTGTTTCGGCCCTGAACTCCTTACACTCTTAAGGGGGCCGGTCCGCATCCAGGTCATGACTCAGATGCCCCCCTTTTTTATTTTTTAAACTTTTCTTTATTGAACTGATGTGTACATAAACAACTTATTGAACTGAAGTAACAACAAGCAAATGCTTGTAATGTGCTCAGTGACGGAAAATTTAACAACAAAAAGCACATCAGCATATTGCATAATAAACATTGACACGCAAGAGATAAAAAGAAAAATGCTGAATATCACATGGGAAAATTTGTAGAAATCTTAGCTTAAATTAAAACAAAAAACAGGAAAGAAGATAGAACAGATCAGTAGAATCTAACAGCGATGCAAACAGGCAATATACACAACAAATACCATGATTCCGCCATGCACCGAACTTACACAAATTTGAAAGGAGAGAGAGAGAGGAGAGGGATGCGTCCGTCTCCCAAAACACCTCAGATGCCCTTCTACTGCTGACTTTTTGTTTCTTCCTGGTGCGCGTACCGGGATTCGAACCGGCAACTTTTGGATGGGTGGGCGTCTCAAGGCGTGCCTTTCTAGACGGATGTCTTGCACCACTGCTAAAGGGACCCCTGTTCTAAGCTGGGAAATGTCAGCCTTGTGAAGATCACTTTGGTTCTTCCTGGACCACATCCAGCAAGAACTTTTTTTTCCCCCGGCTGCCTCTGCCATTGCTTGTCGACCCCTGCAGGCCACACACGCCACAGTTAGGATTTTGCACTAAAACACTGTGTCATCCGTGTAAGCGTTTGGGGGCCTACCACGAATTTGAGCCAGCATGTGATGTTAAACTGAGAACTGATCAAAAAGAAAGACAACTCCCCACCAATTATTTCCCTTTTTCTTTTTTCTTTTTTTTTTGGGGGGGGAGAAGGGGGGGGGGGGGGGTCACCGATGAAATCACAAACCAAATCTTCAACTACATTACCTTTCCCTTGGTCACACTTCAGGCCTTTGCACTCAACCGTGACCCTATCTTTGCGGCCAGCTCAAAGCGCCCAAACTGTCTCATTCCTTTCATTTTTAATCTGTCTGCTTGGAACCACCTGGCTTGTACCTTGATGGCCATATGAAAAAAAAAAAAAACGAGGAGACTCAACTTTCATACGCAATGAACATTCTTAAAACAATCTAATTGCGCCAGTCTATGAATAGTCGACTCCTTAAGCAATTGCCTTAGCGCATTAATTTTTGGTGTGCAGCCACACGCAGCCACAATAATACAGACTGTGCACAAGCCCTGCGGGGAGCACACGCCTGTAACGTCTACAGCTCTGTGTCAACGCCGATGTAATGTTTACGGGCGTCAAACAATATGCGCCTCCGGGTGTTGGAACATGTATGTTGAATTTCGTACAAAACGTGTGGAAGGGGGAAAAAATCTGTGCGGGAGGGGTGGGAATGGAGGTTGGGGGGGGGGGGGGAGGAAGTAAACGACTGGAGGCGAGGATGCTCGTAGAAGGGTATGTTTTTTTTGGTTGGTTGGTTGGTTTTTTTTTCCCCTCCATTCATGTTGCTGTAGCGCAAGGGTCGGCAGAGGTCACGTATCTCTATTCTCAAAACATTTCAATCTGTCGATCAAATATTTAAACTTTTTTTTGTTGTTGTTGTTGAAAATTTGAGGCAGGAGGGATGTGGATATAAGGAAACCGCTTAGGGATCAAAAAAAGAAAAAGAGGGTGGGGTAGGGGGGTTAGAAAACTGAACAATGCAAAAAGGAACATGGAAAACGAATTAGTGTGAAAATAGCAGAAGGTTTTGGAGAGTCTTGGAAATGGATTATCGACTGTCGCTCATTCCATCCAAACTCTGTGTCTAGCAGGATTGTGGCGGTAGATTGGTGAGGAAGCCACACGATGGGAAGCCAAATCAGCGCCTGAGGCCAGAGGAACATGGTCCGCCGGTGCCATGACAGTGAAGACAGGATGAAAGAAGAAGAAAAAAACACTAGCAGAGCAATCTCTGATACACTGGAGATTCTAACGAGATCAAAATAACCCAGCACTACAGACCAGCTGCTGTGGCGAAGCGGTTAGCATCGCGGACTCCCGGCTGGGAGATCGTGGATTCGATCCCATCCAGAGTCATGTGGGATTTCTTAAGCAATCATTGTCGTCAGTAGGGGGCTTAGTAGGTGGTGTCCTGCGTATGTTGGATCAGAACAGGCGCCACTGAACACCACCGAAGTGACTCGGCAGCCGTGCAGTGTCTCCTCCGGTGGGTTGCCTCCTCACGACTTGACCTTGACTGCTCCCTGCGGATTGCCCGTGCCGCGGCTGTGGCGGGATTGACCGGGCTGTGGCTGTGGACGGGGTGTCGGAATGAGCGGCGTGGGTGCACTGCCACTGAGGTGGCACAGAAGATGGGACAGAAAAAAAAAATCCTAGTACTACAGACGTAGAGGTGAAGACCAGTTCACCCCACATCGACCCAACAGCTCAACTACAAACTTAAACCAGAGCCCGTCGCATTGTCCATCAGCGATCACTCTGAGCACATTGTACACATCAGCGGTGAATCTAAGACCGCTCTGGTTCTGCAGGGGAAAGGAGGGGGGGGGGGGGGGCGGCGGGGGAGGGGAGAGGAGGGGGGGGGAGGAGATCGTGGAAGGGCGAGGAAGCTGTCCGCACAGTGCATTCAAAGAAGTCGCCGAGAGAAGCAGGCTAGATACGGGACTCGAGGATTTACCGAAGCCGGCGTGTTGGTCGTTCCGTTCATGTTTGTTTTTCAGTCCGCTCGTTTTAGTTGATGATTTTAAACTGGACATGAATTTGAAAATAATGGCATAGTCAGTACTAAGATCAACGATGATCAGTAGAATACGCTTGTAAGCAACCCAAACCGAAGCAGATCAAAGTGTGCGCGGCCGCATTATACACATACACTGCCGACGGGTGTGTGGAAAGCCACAGATTTGCTTCTGTCAGTGACGAGGAAACTCCATACGAGTCTTTTGGATATAATCACCCTTCTCTGTGAGAGGGCTTCAGTGTTTGCCAGTAGATCTTGAGCTATCAAACATCCAGTTTCTCAAGAGGAAATCCTTCAGATGGATGTTCTGCATCTCTCACACGGGAAACACAAGACAATTGACTGTTCCTTGCAGCAAATCAACTCGCGGTTGTCAAGCGTCCGAAGCTGGCGTTTACTATGCGTGCGTGATACGAAGACAAAAGTTTGGTCAAACTGGGACTCGTAGTTTTGGGGGCTAGTTGACAGACAAACCTTTAGCCATCGAGGAAAGCATTGCATGCACGTAGAAAGATAACCCACAAGGACAGCAGTAAAACAAAAACCAAAAACACACGAACAACAAGCACCCAGCAGAGAAAGGAGAAACACACCCATAGCCGTAACAACAACACCGAAAATAACCTTTTGGCTGACACACGATTCAGCCAACCGACCCCCCCCCCCACCTCCCCCCACCCCACCCCCACCCCCCCATCCGTGCCTATGCACCACCTCCCCTCCCCTCCCCTCTCCCCCTTCCGTTCCTCAGCGCTTCCATTTCTATTGCCTGTCACATCAGAGACGTTTGCCGACTCAGAATTGTGACAAGAAGGCATTTTTTTTTCTTTTTCTTTCTTTCTTTCTTTTTCTTTCTTTCTTCTTCTTCTTTTTTTTTAAATCCTCTTTTGTTTGCATCTATTGACGAGAGGCCCAATATCTGATGACAGACAGCTTTTCTCTCAGTGATTTAGAATCTGCGTCGGCGTTGAGCAAAAGTAATCGAAGAGTTATCTTCACCTAGCTAATATAGTCTGGATCTTGCGTAATGTCGTGTGTTTTCTTCACCTCCCCACAGGTCGGGTAGGGTGGGGATGGGGTGGGGGTGGGGTGGAGGGGATGGGGGGGGGGGAGGGGGCAGAGGGAATAAGAGGAGGGGGTGTGGAAATGGGGTGGGGAGTGGTATGGGGGTAAGGAAGGCAGGGGGTGGTGGTGGGAGGGTGGGGATAGGAGGCAGGGATGGTGGGAGGGTGGGGCCGGGTGGTGGTGAGACGCCGTGTGCTTCTGTACTTCTTGCGCGGGCACTTGTTCATGAGGATATTAATTTGCCTTGTAAAACGCTGGCGTGTTGTGTGTGGTGTGTGTGTGTGTGTGTGTGTGTGTGTGTGTGTGTGTGTTCGAGCGTGCACTTGCTTGCTCGCGTGCGTGCTTCGATGGTTGAAGAGAGAGAGAGAGAGAGAATGTGTGTGTGTGCGTGCGCGAGCGCGCGCGCGCACGCGGGCGCGTTTGCGTCAGTGCTTCGATGCTGGAGTGAAAGAGAGAGAGAGAATGAGAGACACAGAGAGAGGGAGAGAGACACGAGACTCACAGACAGATAGACAGACAGACAGACAGAGAAAGACACAATAAACAGACTTGGCAGAAGCCAGCGCGACGGTGGGGTCTGTCCATTAGTGACCAAACGGATCAGACCTCCGGGGGGGCAGATGGCGAGTCATTGTCCTTTCATTACTGTCGCTTTCTGGTCGTCCACCACTGCATTACTTCCGTGTGTTGTGTGTGTGTGTGTGTGTGTGTGTGTGTGTGTGTGTGTGTGTAGTGTGCCTGTGTGGAGAGAGAGAGAGAGAGAGAGAGAGAGAGAGAGAGAGAGAGAACAAGAAGAAGAGAGACAGACAGACAGACAGACAGAGACAGACAGAGAATGAGAGAGAGGGGCAGGGAGGAGAGAGAGAGAGAAGAAAGAGAGACGGACATGCAGACTGACGGACCAGAGGACGGGCGGACACGGTCGGGTACAAGAAGACAAGGGCGATAAGCGTTGTCCATCAAGGGGCAGGTAATAGATCCCTGTTGATGGAAAAGCGGATGGCTAGAGACCACCCCCCCCCCCTCCCTCCCTTTCGCCTCCCCCCCCCCCCCAACCCAACCCCTTCTTCGCCGGAGGGTGAAAGCAAGTTAGAGAGGTTGGTTAGGGGAGGGCCTGTGAAAAGGGGATAGAATAGGCTAACCGAGAACCTGTCGAAAGAATAATGACCGAGTTCCTTCCTGGACACACACATGACCCACACGCACGAATAGACGCACACACTGATGCACGGACGCGCGCACAGATCACAATTACGCACATATACACGCGCACACTATGCAGACACAATCTCTCTCTCTTTCCTCCATTTGTGTGTGTGCGCGTGCACACACACACACACATATATATATATATATATATATATATATATATACTACTCAAAACAATTGAAGTGCCACCCCTAATTTTTGTATGCAATTTTTAAAAAGCTCTGATAAACCAATTAATATTGATAATTGAATAAATTCTGCTGGATAAGCTTACCCGGTTCTCAAATACTACTCCTCGTGCATTTTTGTTATGTTAAAGTCGGTCAGCAGTTATCTACCGCGTCGCATCTGAGGCAAAAAAATCCCGAGAAATTATCGAACTTGTGTCGCTCCCAGATTTTGACACAGACACAGCAAGAAAAAAAAATGTGATGCACGTGAAAGCAAGGTCTTTTCTGAGCAGAATTCAATCAGTTAGCACATTTGACGGGTATAAAAAGTCGCGAAATTTAGGAAGATTTAACCATGCCTGCGAGACAACGACTAAGCAACACCGACAGAGGAAGAGCGATAGCATGGTACCAAGAAGGTATTGGCTTGAGGGAGATTGGTCGACGGCTTGGAGTGAGTCACCCAGTCATTCTGAGGCTCAGAGACCGTTGGCTTAACACTGGAAGTGTTGAAGAACAGCAGGGACGTGGACGGACGAGAAGCACCTCCAGACAGCAGGATCGGTTCATTGTTATCGCTTGTCTGAGAGACCGTTCAGCCAGTGCCACAGTACTCCGAGACCAGCTACGACAAGCCAGCAACGTCAACGTCAGTACCCAGACAGTTCGGAACCGGCTCCACGACGCCAACTTGAGGTCAAGGTCCCCAGCAGTGAGATCAATACTGTCCCCAGCGCATCGAGCTCATCGTCGGGCCTGGGCAGCATGTCATAGAAGGTGGACAAGAGCTGAATGGGCAACAGTACTCTTCACAGACGAGTCAAGGTTCACCCTCAGGTTCAAC
>CM065722.1:63012920-63015420 GCA_033310375.1 Conus canariensis | reverse complement strand
GAGGAAGAGAAGAACAGGAAGGTGGGGGGGGGGAGAAAGGAGAAGGGAAGGAGAGTGCTAGGAGGATAGGGAGGTGAGAGAAGGAGGAGGGGGACGAGAGATGGGAGGATGGAGGTACGGGAGGGGGTGGTGGGAAGGGAGGGGACAGGATAAGGGGAGGAGGTGAGAAGGCAGGAGAAGGGGAAACGGAAGGGGAGGGGGGGGGGTGATGTGGAAGAGGGACGGCTAGCGTGATAACTAAAATTTCACCAACCCACCGCCACGCACCCCCCCCCCCCCCCCCACACACACCACACACACACACACATACCAGCCCTTTCAGTCCTGGGCTGATTGTCGTGGACATGATGGAGGAGTTTCACATCGTTGGCATCAAAGGCCAGGGCCGATTCATCTGTGCTATGGTATGGTGTCGCTTTATTAGACACGCACTGAAATAGCTGCCCGAATTTGAGAGAGGGGGGGGGGGGGGGGGCCCTGCACTTTGTCAGGTGAGAATCGGGTGCTTTGAGGTGCAGGTGATTCACACACATGCACGTACGTACGCACGCACGCACGCATGCACCCACGCACGCACGCACGCACACGCACGTAAATATACTCACCTACATATGCACACACACTCGCGTTTGCGCGCGCGTACACACGCACACATACCACACACACACACACACACACACACACACACACACACACACACACACACACACACACACACACACACATTTTCGGTAGGGGGAAATTTTTTTTTTTTTTTAAACAGCTGTGCCTCCAACCAATTAAGTCATGGATGCAGAGTCTGGGAATATTGCTTCTGCTGCTGCTGCTGTTGCTGCTGCCGCGGGTGCTGTTGCTGCTGTTGCTGCTGCTGCTGAAACGACACCTGTTGAGCTGCCTGAGACAGCGATGGGCAGGATGGGTATTCCAGGCCTACTGCCAGAGATGCCGAGACTTCATAGCCGATCCCAGCGGGTTACAACGGTAACGTGGTTAACTCCCAGAGCCAGGAAGATTGGGAGGACATGGCAGCATCAAAGGCACTTTCATTCACTTATCAGTTTTATTGTTAACCCATATGTCTAATTATGTATACCAATTTCCTCTTTTTTTTTGCGCTGTTTTCTTTCTTTCCTTCCTTCTTTTCTTCTTTTTTTTTTTTTTTTTTTTTTGTTTGTTGGTTTTCTCATAGCCCCACCACACACCAGAGTCTGGAAAACAAAGCGCCTGCACTCACCAGTTGCGTCCCTTTACTCTCCATTTCTCTCTCTCTCTCTCTCTCTCTCTCTCTCTCTCTCTCTCTCTCTCTCTCGTTCTTGTCTCTCGTCTTCTCTCTGTCTCTGTCTCTGTCTTGTTCTATCTGTTTCTCTCTCTCTCTCTGTCTCTGTCTCTCTCTGTCTGTCTCTCCCTCCCTCCCTCACACACAGACACACACACACACACACACACACACACACACACACACACACACACACACACACCGCGCGCGCGCGCGCGCGCCCACAACACAGAGTCTGTCTGCCTGTATCTGTCTCTCTCTATCTCTGTCTGTCTGCCTGCCTGCCTCTCTGTCTGTCTGCCTGTCTCTTGCTCTCACTATGTGTCTGTTTGTCTGTCTGTCTGTCTGCCTGTCTGTCTGTCTGTCTGTCTGTCTGTCTGTCTTCTCTCTCTCTCTCTCTCTGTTTCTGTTCCTTTGTCTGTTTGTCTGTCTCTCCCTCTGTCTCTCTGTCTTTGTCTCTGTCTCTCTTTCTCTCACTCTGTCTCTCTCTCTCTCTCTCCTCCGCCCCCCCCCCCCCCCCCCCCCCCCCCCCCCCCATTTCTGCTTACTTCGTCAGTTCTGTTCTCTCTGACATATGTTGTGTTGATGGGGAGTAAGCTTAAGACGTACGTGTGTTGTAAGAATGCGCATGTTGGGTGCATAGCTCTGTTGTTTGTTGGGAGGTTCAGGGCATTTGGCCCCGCTCGTTGGCGTGCGTGTTAGTTTGTTGCTCTTGTCTCCTGCAGCTGTTGACGCTGCCGCTGATGGTGCTGATGTTAGTAATGGTGATAATGGTGATGGTGATGAGGATGGTGGTGGTGGTGGTGATGATGAGGTGGTGGTGATGGTGACGATGATGGTAATGATGATGATGATGATGACGGTGATGATGCGACGACGACACGACGACAACGACGCTGATAATGATAATGATGATGGTGATTGATGATGATGATGATGACGACGACGACGACGCTGATGATGATGACGATGACGATGGTGATGATGGTGATGATGATGATGATGATGATGATGATGGGATCAGTATGTGATAGTCTTAAACTCAGAATAGTGTACAATGCATTATGCAAATGTGGAAGCAATGAAGTTGAAAAAAAATGCATGAGAACTCAGCATGGATGTTGAATGTGGGCGCAGCAATTAATAATGGATTGGCTTATCTCACAGTAGCAAAGTGGCAGCAATCTTGGATTCCGTGTCTTCATGTGTTATGCAGTTTAGGAT
>CM065722.1:62997920-63002920 GCA_033310375.1 Conus canariensis | reverse complement strand
TGTCCTTTTCTCAGGTTTCTTTTCTCCTCTTTTTTTTCGTCTTTTTCCTCCTTATCCTTGTATGCTGATATGAAATAGGAGTCCATTTCCAATACATTTCACTCTTTCTTGGATTTCTGCATTTGAATGCCTATTCTGCGGACTGAAAGGTCGTCTGACCAGTTGGTAAACAAAACAGATGCAGTTGATAAATATTGATTCTCTCTCACTCTGTCTCTGCCTGCCTCTCTCTCTCTCTCTCTCTCTCTCTCTCTCTGTCTCTCCTCTCTCTCTCTCTCTGTCTGTCTCTCTCTCCCCATTTATCTCTCTCTCTGTCTCTCTCACCCTTTCTCTCTTTCTCTCTCCCTCCCTCTCTTTCTCACCCCACCCCCTCTCTCTGTCTGTCTGTTTGTCTGTCTGTCTGTCCTCTCTCTCTCTCTCTCTCTCTCTCCTCTCCTCTCTCTCTCTTCTCTCTCTCTCTCTCTCTCTCTCTCTCTCTCTTTCTGTCTTTAACTCTCTTTCTGTCGCTCTTTCTCTCCCTCTCACTCTCTATCGCTCTCTTACTCCTGTTCCTCCTCCTCCTCCTCCTCCTCCTCTCTCTCTCTCTCTCTCTCTCTCTCTCTCTACTTCACAGCTTTTGTTTACAGAAAGTTGCAAAAGACAGGAGAGTGACGAGGCTTAATAATCTTGTTAATGAATGGGATCTTTAAAACACAGCTCTGCTCACTTCTCTCACATCGTTGCACCACAGCACGCTTGCTCCGCCAAGTGCACCGCTTCAAAAAAAAAAAAAAAAAAGCAAACTGAAAATAAGAAAGAAGAGCAAAGCAGAAAAAAGACAGACAGAGTAAAAAAAAAAATGGAAAGAAAATTCCGTGAGCTGGTAAAATATTCAACCTTTGGCAGGATGCTTGGAGAAGAAAAAGAAAAAAAAGGGGGGGGGGGGCGGAAAAAGTCGATCTTCTCGGAGCCCGGATGTTCTTACTTAAGGCAATTTCGCCTTGGGGGTGAGGGGGGGGGGGAGGCAAGGGAAGTCACCGCTTAGTGTAGAGCCTTCGTCATTGAAGGATTGCACTGCTATTGAGCAAACGGCGTGGCTTTGATAACGAAATGGCTCGTTGGAAAGGGGACCCGGTACCCCGGCTTACACAGGTTTGCCAGACGTGAATGCATATGTCTTAATTCATCACCCCCTCCTTTGGGGCTGTTTGTTTTGGTCCTCTGTTTGTTCTTTGTCATTTCCTCAAGGTTTCTTTTCTTTTCCTTTTTTTTCCGTCTTTTTCCTCCCTATCCATGTACTCCGATATGAAATAAGAGTTCATTACCAATGCATTTCACTCTTTCTTGGATTTCTTTGTTCGAATGCCTATTCTGCAGACTGAAAGGTCCTCTGACTAGTTGGTAAACAATGCAGTTGCAGTTGCTAAAAATGATTCTGTCTGTCTGTCCTGTCTCTCTCTCTCCTATCTATCTGTTTGTCTGTCTGTCTCTCTCACTTTCCCTCTCTCTCACCCTCCCTCCCTCCCTTTTCCTCTCTCTCTCTCTTCCTCTCTCCTCTCTCTCTCTCTCTCTGTGTACTTCATAGCTTTTGCTTTCAGAAAGTTGTAAAAGACAGAAGAGTGACGTGGCTCAACGATCTTGTTAATGAATGGGATCTTTAAAACACAGCTCTGCTCACTGCGTTAACATCGTTGGACTAGTGAACACTTCCTCTGCCATGTGCGCCAGTTCAAGAAAAAAAAAGAAGCAAACTAAAAATAAGAAAGAAGAGGAAAGGGAAGAAAAAAGGACAGAGAGAGTTAAAAAAAAAAAAAAACACAGAAAGAAAATTCGGTCAGCTGGTTAAATATTCAACCTTTGGCAGGATCCATGGAGAGAAAAAAAAATAAGAAGACCAGGGACCGTAAGAAGTCGATCTTCTAAGAGCCTGCACGTTCTTACGGAGGCGATTTTGCCTGGGGGGGGGGGGGGGGGGGGGGAGGCGAGAGAAGTCCCCGGTTCGTGTAGAGCGCTCAGTCATTGAAGGATTGCTCTGCTGATGAGCAAACGGTGTGGCTTTGATAATGAAATGGCTCGTTGGAAAGGGGACCCCGGCTTACACAGGTTTGCCAGACGTGAATGCATGTCTTAATTCATCACACCCTCCTTCCAGACTGTGTGTTTTGGTTCTCTGTTTGTTCTTTGTCCTTTCCTCACGGTTTCTTTTCTTTTCTTTTTTCATCTTTTCCTTCCTTAACCTTGTATGCCGATATGAAATAAGAGTCCATTTTCAATGCATTTCACTCTTTCTTGGATTTCTTCATTTGAATGCCTGTTCTGTAGACTGAAAGATCGTCTGACCAGTTGGTAAACAAAACAGATGCAGCTGTCAAATATTGATTCTCTCTCACTCTGTCTCTGTCTGCCTCTCTCTCTCTCTCTCTCTCTCTCTCTCTCTCTCTCTCCTCTCTCTCTCTCTCTCTCTCTCTCTTCCTCTCTCTCTCCCCTTCTCTCTCTATCCCACCCTCTCTCTCTCTTTCTGTCTCTCTCTCTTTAACTCTCTTTCTGTCTCTCTCTCACCCTATGTCTCTCTCTGTATCACCCTCTTACTCCTGCCCCCCCCTCTCTCTCTCTCTCTCTCTCTCTCTCTCTCTCTCTCTCTCCTTCACAGGTTTTGCTACAGAAAATTGTAAAAGACAGAAGAGTGACGTGGCTTAACGATCCTGTTAATAAACAGGATCTTTAAAACACAACTCCACTGCTCACTGCCTTCACATCATTGGACCAGTGCATGCTTCCTCTGCCAAGTGCACTGTTTCGGGAGAGAAAAAAAGCGCAAACTAAAAACAAGAAAGAATGCAAAAAAAAAAGACAGAAAAAAAAACAAAAAAACGGAAAGAAAATTCCGTCAGCTGGTTAAATATCCAACCTTTGACAGGATCCTTGGAAAAAAATAGCGACCGGAAGAAGCCGATCTTCTCAGAGCCCGCTCTTGCGTCGCCTTGGGGGGGGAGGGGGGGGGGGGGGGGGGGGGGAGGCAAGGAAAGTCACCATTTCATGTAGAGCACTCAGTCATTGAAGGATTGCTAATGAGCACACAGTGCGGCTTTGATAACAAAATGGCTCTTTGGAAAAGGGACCCTGGGCTTACACAGGTTTGCCAGACGTGAATGCATATATGTCTTAATTCATCACCCCCTCCTTTGGGACTGTTTGTTTTGGTCTCTCTTTGTTCTTTGTCCTTTTCACAGGCTTTCTTCTTTTTTTCGTTTTTTTCCCCTGTCTTTTCCCTCTTTATCCTTGTATGCCAATATCAAATAAAAGTTCATTTCCAATACATTTTGTTCATTCTTGGAATTCTTCATCCGAATGCCCATTGTTCAGATTGAAAGGTCGTCTGACCAGCTGGTAATCAATGCACTTGCAGTTGCTAAATAATGATTCTGTCTGTCTGTCTGTCTGTCTGTCTGTCTATCCATCTGCCTGTCTGTTTGTCTCTCTGTCTCTCTCTCTCTCTCTCTCTCTCTCTCTCTCTCTCTCTCTCTCTCTCTCTCAACTACACAGCTTTGCTTACAGATAGTTGTAAAAGACATAAGAGTGACGTGGTTTAACGACCCTGTTAATGAATGGGATCTTTAAAACACAGCTCTGCTCACTTCCCTCTACATTGTTGGACCAGTGAACACTTCCTCTGCCAAGTGCACCTCTTTGAGAAAAAACAACTGAAGATAAGAAAGAAGAGGAAAGAAGAAAAAAAGGACAAACAGATGGGAAAAAAAAACAGAAAGAAAATTCCGTCAACTGGTTAAATAGTCAACCTTTGGCAGGGTGCTTGGAGAAAGAGAAAAAAGAAGATGGGGACTGGAGGAAGTCGATCTTCTAAGAGCCCGGATGTTTTTACGTAGGCAATTTCGCCTGGGGGAGGGGAGGAAAGGGGGGATGCCGAGGCAAGGGAAGTCACCGGTTCGTGTAGAGCGCTCAGTCATTGAAGGATTGCACTGCTAATGAGCAAACGGTGCGGCTTTGATAACGAAATGGCTCTTTGGAAAAGGGTCCCCTGGTTTACACAGGTTTGCCAGACGTGAATACATATGTCTTAATTCATCATCCCTCCTTCGGGGCTGTGTGTTTTGGTCTGTGTTTATTCTTTGTCTTTTTGACAGGCTTTTTTCTTTCTTCGTTTTCCCCCTGTCTTTTCCCTCTTTATCCTTGTATGCCGATATCAAATAAAAGTTCATTTCCAAATACATTTTGTTCGTTCTTGGATTTCTTCGTTCGAGTGCCTATTGTTCAGATTGAATGGTAGTCTGGCTGGTTGGTAAACAAAGCAGTTGCAGTTGTTTAATATTGATTCTGTCTCTCTCTGCCTCTGTCTCTGTCTCTCTCTGTCGCTCTCTTTCTCTCTCTCTTTCTCTTTCTCTCTCTCACTCACTCTCTCTCTTTCTGTCCCTCTGTGTTTGTCTCTGTCTCTGTCTGTCTGTCTGCATTTCTCTCTCTCTCTCTCTCTCTCTCTCTCTCTTTCTGTCTGTCTCTCTCCCTCTCCCATCCCCCCCCTCCCCTTCTCTCTCTCTCAGCCTCTTTGTATTGTTTACTGTGTTCATCAGTTATGTTACGCACTTGTATTTTTCATGACAAAGCTAATAGTCACGCTTGACAGATTGGCAAGCAGGCATTAGGAGATCATCATCATGATTTCTTAGCTGACTACATCATCATCGATAATGGGGAGAGAGAGAGAGAGAGAGAGAGAGAGAGAGAGAGAGAGAGAGAGAGAGAGAGCGGGAGGGAGGAAGGGAGGGAGAGGGAGGGAGAGAGAGAAAGAGGAAGTGAGAGAGAGGGGGGAGAGAGACAGATAGACAGACAGACAGAAAGAGAGGTGGGAGAGAAGAGAGAGAGGGGGGGGCAGGGAGGGAGGGAGAGAGAGGGAGGGAGAGAAAGAGGAAGTGAGAGAGAGGGGGGAGAGACAGATAGAAAGAAAGAGAGGTGGGAGAGAGAGAGGGGGGGCAGGGAGGGAGGGAGAGAGAGGAGGGAGAGAAAGAGGA
>CM065722.1:62987920-62990420 GCA_033310375.1 Conus canariensis | reverse complement strand
TTTTTGAGGAAGCTTGAACCTTTTGGAGTATTTTCCAAAGCATGTCTCTATCTACTGTGTCAAAGGCTTTTTGGTAGTCTATAAAAGCTACGTAACATTTTCTACTTTTATGTCCATACAAATAAGATTTTATCATTGAAACGAGTGTAAATATATGGTCTACAGTAGAGTACTCTTTGCGAAAGCCAGCCTGTTCTTCACTTATTTTGCCTTCTTTTTCTGCCCATTTATACAATCTCTCGTTTAATACTGATGTAAAGACCTTACTAACTACACTAAGTAAAGAAATGCCTCTATAATTTTCAAGATTAAGAACATCGCCTTTCTTAAGTAGAGGAATAATAACTGATTTGGTCCATGATACAGGGAAATAACCATTCTTGTATATTTGGTTAAATACTTTTGTCAGAAAGGGTGTTATAATGGGCTCGGCCGTTTTCAAATATTCAGTGCAGATATCATCTAATCCCGATGCTTTATTTAATTTCAGTTTCTTTATTGCCTGGTGCACTTCACTGTCTGTTATCTCATCATCTAAATCGGGAATATAATCGTTTTCTTCGTGCTGGCTTCCGTCCTGCTCAATATCTGAGTCGGCACGTGTTGATTCGCGATCTCCGGGTGAAAAAATCGTTTCAAAGTGTGCTTTCCACGTGCCAATTGAGATAGAGGGCCGATCCATTTTTTTTCTTTTAATGCTACGTACAGTTGACCAAAACTTATTAGAATCGTCTTTATTTTGGATTAAAGTTTCAAAACTTCTTTTCTGTAACTCATTGCTTCTGCCTTAGAGTGTCTTGATAATCCGACCTTTTCCGTAACTATGCAACTGATCCGTTGCGCGCTGAGTGCGTGTGCACTGAGCAAGCGCTCTACCGGCCACTCTTTTCTTTGTAAACAAACCGAGTCGAACCATTTCTTAGTTTGCCGCGCGCGTGCTGAAGGCCAGATCGTCTGTTGCATACATTGCCCAGCTTTTAAGAGAAGGCCCGTGAATTTTCAACCGCCGAGTCAATATTACATTCAATAACATTCATACTGTCATTTAGAACCATCGTAGCTTCTTCTGATCTTAGGAAATCCAAAACGACATTAGCTTTGTTTCCATCCCACTTTGTTTTTTGAAAAGGCTCTCGATTAATTTCTACATTCGGTTTCTCATTATATTTAGTATTTAGATATAACACAACAGGCATATGCGGGGATTCCACCCTATTTTCGACGTTAAATCGAATAACTTCTGACAGTAAATCCACAGAGCACAGAACAAAATCAATCACGCTATTTCCGCGTTCAGATAAAAAAGTGAAATGACCTTTCTTGTCTCCTTCACACAAACCATTTAAAGGTGTCAACCCAAACATAGAACATAAATCAATCAGGGCTTTTCCAAAACAATTAACAACAATATCCATAGTATTTCTCACATAGCATTCCCCGCTCTCACGCACACTCTCCTCATCCATTTCAGTGGTCTCTAAACTCCAGTCACCAATCCTGGCATTCAAATCACCAGCGACTACAAGATAATCGTCTGCTCTTCTTTCATATCTCTCTAATATAAATTGCTCTAAATTTTCAAGATTGTTTTTAAATTCCTTTTGTTTGTAGTATTCACTATTTACTGGATGATTGTAAATGCCAACAAACAGTACATCTTTGTCAAAAGTGAAGAGTTTTGTACACACTTTGACACAGACAATGTTATCCAGCCCAGTTTCTACAATCTGGATGCAGTGTTCTAGTGATTTCTTTATTAGTAACACAGTGGCTACCTCCTGATCTTCGGTCCATTTTTGACAACTTGAACCAGGACTATGTACAACAATAAAGTCGTTGAAGTGAATAGAAAAATCAAAATCCGGAAATGTATAAGTTTCAAGAAGACACACAATATCAAAAGATGTAATGTAATAAAGTCTGGATCTGTTAATTTAGAAATAAGCCCATCAACATTCCATGAAATGCAAGAAAGAGAATCACGTTTTATTTTATCATTGTTACGTGTGTTACGTGTATGCGTGTGAGCGTGTGTGTTTGCGTTGTCAATGAAAGAATGTGGACCCGGGCCTCGGCCTAATCTTCATTTCTTTCTGTTTCGCGAGGAGGAAGAACGAGATGCACGTGTTTTACTGCCCCATGCGTCCCGCAGGTTGGATTGCCGTTCACCCCCTTTGACAGACACCGAGAGAGAGAGAGAGAGAGAGAGAGAGAGAGAGAGAGCAATGGTACTGGCGGAAGATGACTGTACTTTGAATCAATTAAGCCTTTCCACGATTCCCCACCGCCACCCGTTATTCATCGAGTGATAAGGAAGTAGCAACAACAGAACAGAAGACAACACTCATATCACCACCACCTACCCATGTGTGTGTGTGTGTGTGTATGCGCGCGCGCGCGCGCGCGCGCGTGTGTGTGTGTGTGTGTGTGTGTGCGCGTGCGTGCGTGCGTGTGTGTGTGTATGTGTGTGTGTGTGTGCGTGTGCGTGTGTACGTGTATG
>CM065722.1:62977920-62982920 GCA_033310375.1 Conus canariensis | reverse complement strand
CGAGGTTCCTCCTGACTGAAAAGCCGGTATGCATCTACACCCCAGCCCCCTACACCCCCACCCCACCCCAGCCCGCTCCATTCCTGCCCCTACCCCTATCTCTTTCGTCGGGTCTTTTTTTTTGTTTTGTTTTGTTTTTTTGACACGTAACGCAGTACTTGTATGACTGATAACTCACCAAGAATCGTACAACGCGAAGACTATCCGTGGAAGATAAACCCAAGTTTCACTTTCGTCAAAATAGCGTTGTTGAGTGCTCATGAGGGGGCCGGAATAGCTCAGTTGGTAGAGCGCCGGACTCGTGATCCTGGGGTTGCGGGTTCGAATTTCGGTACAGGGGGATTTTTCCCTCGGAGTTAACATTGGTTCTGACTCCATTCCCCACACAGTCCTTCGAATGAGACTATAAACCGAGGTTCCGTGTGTGAACGCACGCATAACATCTGGCACACACGTCAAATCCCGTCACCAACTTTCGGAAGAGAAGGCCAGTTTGGCCGTTGGTATGGATGACACGTTACACATAGCATGCACCTTCCCCGAAGATGGAGTATGGCTGCCTTAATGGCGGGATAAAAAAAACCGGTCATACACACAAACCTCCACTGTCTGTCTATACAGTCAGTGTCCGCAGGAATATCAGCCTGCGTACGCAGAAAGAAAGAAAAAGAAAGAGTGCTCATGAGCTTATTACCTAGTGCCAGTAAGCAATTGATACAGAAATTGGTTGAAAAATGGTGGAGGGATAAATAAATAAGCTGATATTTGAGGCTAAAAGTTGTAATGGAGTTTTCATGGACATGAAGATGAGATCACTGAATGGGGTTTGCACGAAGCAGAGGAGAGGATGTAAACGAATAATTTGCAAAAAGAAAGAGAACGAAGATTAGCTACAACGTTCTAGTGACTCTTTTGTGCTTTATTTTAGCAGGGTATTGTGTTTGACCAGATATAAGCATGCCGTGAGTTTGAAAGATATTCCCAAAGTGTTTCCCGTGTCCCATAAAAAAAACATGTCACTTTTGATCATGTCTGGGAAACTGAAAGTGTATACTGCTTTTATGTTGGTATCATATTGTTCGTTCGTTCAAGCCATCAGCTCCCACTGGAGCAAAGGCCATCAACAACAATCCGCCAGCGCGCCCTGTCCTGGGCTGCCCTTTCCAATTCTCTCCAGGTGTATCCCGCTCTCTTCCTGTCTGCATCCACGTCTCTCCTCCATGAATCCCTAGTCATATTGTGTTGTATCGTTATGATTCTATCATTACAACGTGAACCTCAGGTTGCTGTCTTCAGGGAAATCCTGTCGTCAGCGTAAAACGCCACATGCTTCTGTCCATTAAATAAACTTTTCTGAATAGAGTTAGTGGCAACGTGAGGTGACAGCAGGCGGAAATTGAAACAAATTTCAAAAGGTTTTTGAAATAACCAGTGATAATAATGATTTTTATTTGTATAGCGCATATTCCATAAAAATGCTCAACAGCGCTTTACATTTCAAAAAAGAGCAAACGGTGAAAATAGGAATGATAAAAGTCATGCACGCAAAGCCAAGCAAGAAATATCCAACACTAAACCAAATCACATTGCGTTCACAATTAAGACATTGTATAGTAACAGTAATCATAATTTTTTTTTTAATGATGACACAGACAAACGAATTACAAGACAAAACACGACGCGTTTCGACTGCTTAGGCCATCTATATGTACGCTACTTTTGATCATTGTATTTTTCATTGTCCTGAGTGTTGTTTATCTTGCCTGAAGAAGACCTAAAAGGTCGAAACGCAGTGTCTTGTATTTCGTTTGTCCCTGTTAATTGGAGGAGTTCTTTCAAATGTCTTTTAAAATCAGTGTTCTAAATAGAGTTTTGCCAGGCACTCCTTCCTTGTTGCCGTGAGATCTTTCACTTTGCGCCTGGCGCACGCTTGATGCGTCGTCAATGAGTTCCATCGCCAATGGGAAACAAAGCGAAACATACGTGCGGGAAGAAGAAACGATCCACACCACTGATGTGTACAAAACGTGTAACTGCACAGCTTGGACGTCGTGTGAACTTAATCAGGATTTGGCCTAGAACTAATCGCCACGTCTTTTCCTGTGAAGTCCAAAGTGAACGCAGAAGAGAGAGAAAAAAAATCGATGTAGATAGAAACATATGACTGAACTTTCATTTAGACAGAGATATATGACTTAACTTTCATTTCAGACATTTCACAATGTCCATCCATTTTGCCCCGCTTACGTCGATTTTGATGCCAGAAAAAGACGTACCATTGAGTTCTTCATTGATTCATAATTAATTTGACGACCGATTTGTGCAGTGAAACGTGTCGTACCCGTCAGTGACGGTGATTTCCGATAGCGACACAACACAAGAGAGTTTGGTTTACTATCGCGCCCAAAACACAAGCATTCAGACCACCTCCTAAAATGAAATCGAGAGAACAGAAAAAAAAAAAAAAAAAAAAAAAAAAAAACGCAAACAAACAAACTTTCCCAGTGTGTGAGAGTCGAACTACGCGCTAAGGTTTGTCATAATTCCGATGACAAGTTTTGAATATTTCCATTGACAATACGTTATTCGTGACACCACCTTTCCGTTTGCGGTTAAGAATAACGTGAAACGGTTTCAGAGATTTCTGCAGATTTGGAACCTGCATAAAACTTGGGCAGGGTCGACATGGAGCAACGCAATCTTTTAGGAATCGTCTATCTCAGGGGCGGATTACGTGCTAATGGAGAGGGGGAGGGTACAAATGGAAATGGGGGTGCACTAACCTTGCAGGAGATTTTGGTGTAAAAGCAAGGAGATGGGTGCGGGTGGAGAGGCAGGCTGTGTATAAAGAAGGGACAGATGGCGCCGATTTTGTCAAAGCAGGGAAAGGGGGAAAGAAAGAGGGGGTGAAAACGAGGGAAGAGTGGGGTGAGGGCTTTCACCCTTGTCGTTCACGTGCACTGGCCGCCTCTTTCGGCAAATAAGTTATCTTCTAGACATTTGGAAAAGTTTGTTGTCCTTGAGGGGACGTAGGGGAAAGGGGCGGGCAATGGGGATGGGGGGGGGGGGGGTGCTGAATGGCTGGATCTTCTCCCTAAATCCGCCCCTGTAACTGAACACTACAGATAAAGCGTGGATATATAAAAAAAAAAAAAAAAACTGAAGAAATTCCAGCCAGTCTAGTCCGTCGCCCCCTTAACGACATGTCTAACACAGGGAAGGGAGGCGACACAAGATCACTCCATAAACCACAACCGAACCCACACCCACACCACCCACGCCTCCACACCCACATCCCCGTCATTTTTCTTCCCTCCTTCCTCTACTATTTCCCCCATCCCACCCTGCCCTGCCCCCCCCCCCCCACCCCCGGTGCACTGACCTACGCCGTATGCCCACGACAGACCTTCCACCAACCTGCAAGACACTGGGGAAAGATGGACGACTCTGATTTCTGACTCCCTGGCGAGTGCTGCAAGCCGGGTGTACCGTCCCAAAGTACTCCCCTCTACCCAGGTTGTTTCCCCGGGCAGTCTTTGGCCCAATCTTTTCTTTGTTCGGGACATTTGGAAACAGATAAAGACGCGCGCACGGACTCACAGATAGACACAGACACAGATACACACACACACACACACACACACACACACACACACCACGCACGCACGCACGCACACGCCACGCACGCACGCACGCACGCACGCACGCACACACACACACACACACACACACACACACACACACACACACACACACACACACACACAGACTCACAGCATAATCATGGTTGTGGAACTGACGGGTGGTGAACTCGAACCACTTGTGACGTCAAATGTTCACGGTTGAAAAAAAAAAACCCTCGCTTCCACTCTGTAGCAAATAAGCTCCAGTAAGTTCCAGGCAGCAGCAGGAGATGTATGGACATTGTCTTTTTTCCTCGAACGCGCCCTAGACATGGTGATTCTCTTACCGTGTATTGCCCCTTTAGCCGTTGCATTATATAACTTTATAGTATGGGCTAGTCTGTATGGTCCAGGAGGAAAAAGGAAGAGATGGGAAACTCGTTGGACAGTTTTGCGGGAGAGTGAGGGAAGGGGGGGGGGAGGCAGTTAAGACCACGACACCGGCGACAGGTCTGAGGAATGCCCATGGGACGCTCATGAAGTCTTTTGCCGCTGCTCGCTGCCACCGCCCATGAAAATGGAAATCAGCCCTGAGGCTGTCTGTCTCCTAAGAGGGCAGGGTGTGTACAGGAGGCTGGCTGGGTGTCCTGCACGCTGATGTAGTGGTACAGGGGTTACTTAGGGCCGAGTCCTCCTACATCTCCAACGCTCGCTCCTTGGGTGTACAGACTGTGCATACGACTTGTTGTTGCTTTCTTTCCTTTACTCTCTTTCTTTTTCTTTTTTCTTTCCTTCTTTCTTTCATTCATTTTTTTTCTTTCCTTCTTTCTTCTTTCTGTTTTTATTCATTCATTCTTTCTTCCTTTCTTTCCTCCTCTGAGAGCTTTGTCAGCGCACTGCATTCCGGGAAGTTTCTCGTGATGAAGTAGAGTTCCAGAAAGTGTGAAATGCACCCTGGGATATGAGGTGCATGTGTTGCACCCCAGCATATGACTTGCAGATGTCTAGATAAGAAGGTGGGGTGGGGGGCACTGGAGAGAGAGAGACAGCAGGAGAGAGAGAGAGAGAGAGAGAGAGAGAGAGAGAGAGAGAGAGAGAGAGAGAGAGAGAGAAGTGCGAGGAGAAAGGGTACACAGTTCCAAGTGGTTTGAGCGTTTGGCCGTGGAGCTGACCGCGATGAAATCGAACCACTCGTGAGGTCAAATTTTCACGGCTGGAAAACTCCTCTCTCTCTCCTCTCTCTCTCTCTCTCTCTCTCTCTCTCTCCTCTCTCTCTCTCTCTCTCTCTCTCTCTCTCTCTCCAGTAGCAAATAGGCCCAAGTGAGTTAAGGCAGCAGAAGGATAGGGATAGGCACCATCTTCCAGTTATGCTGCAGG
>CM065722.1:62935420-62947920 GCA_033310375.1 Conus canariensis | reverse complement strand
TGATGACGAAGCTCTACGGCAGTCTACAAGAGCTGGAGAAAACGGCACTAGTCATCTCAAGGGCCGGACTGACCGTGTAGACCAAGGCGTTCGCTAAGAAGAAGAAGAAGACAAGGAACGGTACAAGGAAAGAAGAGAAGGGGGCAGACGCCAGAGAGAGAGAGAGAGAGAGAGAGAGAGAGAGAGAGAGAGAGAGAGATGGTCAGACCACGTCATGGAATGGACCGGAGGCAAAAAGCTTACGCCCAAACCTAGCACAACGACCGGGTCAAGTGGAGGCTTCATGTTGGGCCAAACCACCTCTGCAGTGACCCTACGACCCGGGCGGAGACGCTGGACAGCAGACAGGTGACCTCGAGCATCACAGCAAGTATCACCTTTCCACGCCTACATGCCCCCATAGAGAGAGGTATCCGTCTGCCTGCTCAAGCCTGTGAATTGCTGCGGAGACTGTGACCTCTTGCTTTTTTTTTTTTTTTTTTTTTTTTTTTTTTTTTTTTGCTGTGGATGTCACTTTGTTGGATTTAAACATTACCATAAATTCCCAGTGGTGATGTATACAAACTGTCAAAGCACACACGCAGAGCAGCAACAAGCCCGGGGCTTACGGGATGCTGTTACAGTATCATCATCAGCAGCAGCAGCAGCAGAGCAAAGCGATGCATCAGCAGTAACGGCTAGGAACGGCCACAGCTGCAGAATACAGTAAATTACAGGGAGAAAAAAAAAGAGAAGAAATCTTGCGTAATTTATTTTTTTGTTTTAAAAGGGATAACAGACAGGTTGCAGAATTAAAGACCTTTGCTCATCTACCTTACCCCCTTCCTCACTGTCACGAGTAATTATATACATGAGAGAGAGAGGGGGGGGGGAGATGGGAGAGAGAGAGGGGGGAGGGACTGAAAGAGAGAGAGAGAGAGAGAGAGAGAGTAAGAGAGGAGAGGGGGAGAGAGAGAAAGAGAGAGGGAGAGAGAAAGTGAGTGAGAGAGAGAGAGAGAAAGAGAGGGATAGATAGGGAGAGAGAGACAGAGGTAGAGAAAGAGTGAGAGAGAGAAAGAAAGAGAGAGATCGAGAGTTCGTGAGTGAGTGGCAGAGAGAGAGAGAGAGACAGACAGACAGACAGACAGACAGACAGAGAGTAGTTCTATCGCCCGTTCAATAAGACGCTTTTGCAGATGCAGGGTTTTCTGCAAGCTAATTTTATTGAGTGCATTTACATAATGGAGAAAAAGAATGTCGAGAACCTCTTGCATAATATTTGCACAAGCACGCGCATTCAACTATAAAACCAGAACATATGCACATTCATGGAACAAACAGCATTTTAAAAGGCAAAGATGGAAGAGTGTTTCTGTAAGTTCTGAGATTTCGTGTACTCCTTCTGCAGAAGGGTTTATACATTTGCAGTGCTAATATGATCCTAAGGCATACACACACGCGCGTGCGCGCACACACACACACACACACACACACACACACACACACACACACACACACACACATATACACACACACATACAACACACACATACACACACGCGCGCGCGCTTGCGCGCGCGCATACACACACACATGCACACACATACACACACACACACACACTGACTGACTGACTGAAACCATTTACTGTCAGATTAACATAGTGTTGTACTGACATTTTAAAAAGAAAAACCTTAATACATTAAACAACACACACACACACACACACACACACACACACACACACACACACACACACACACACACACACAGAGAGAGAGAGAGAGAGAGAGAGAGAGAGAGAGAGAGAATATACGAATACCGAGACTAATATGAATATTTTTGTTAGGTAATTTGAATAAGCTAACAGCATTTTTACACCATGCCGTCAAGAACAGCAACAAACAATATCAAAACGAGTATATATATATATATTGTAAACCTCCCCTTGTTCCTACTGTAAAGAAACGCACAAGGGGAGATCGGGTTCGGGAGAAAGTTGGACTAGGTTCATCCAAAAAAGACAAATGAGTCAGGCCCAGTGAAGATTTTCTTTCTTTTAATTTGGTCTATAGCTTTTTGTGCATAAAAAGGGCTGGTGACAATGCCCAACAAAAGGAAAAGAAAAAGGTACAAGTAAAGGGAAAAATAAAGGGCTCTAGCAACCGTGGCATTTCTGGTGCCATCAGAACACCATCACCACTTCACAGACTAAGGTGTAGTCCTCTCCGTTTGAGATTTGGGGCCTGACTGAATAACTCCGAAAATTCCAGAGCACCCACGCTTCCCCTAGCGTCACCTAGGGACGCCATCTATCAGATCCCTACGCCTCATGAATATTTATAAGGGTCTTACATGTTTAACAGCAGCTATTAACTGCCAACTTCGTATCACCTACATGTCCCTCTAACCTAAGCATACAACATCTTCTCAAACATGGCGTGATCCGAGGTCTCACCAGTTTGAAATAAAAAATAGTAATCAGAACTATTTCCTTAAAACCTCCAGGATGACCAACAACCTAAATAGTAAGCCCATCCCGCAACTACTGCTCTCCCTCTTACATAATGGGGCTGGCACCTCCATAAACTTTCCCCGGTCTCTTCCCCGGTCTAGCCGAGAGTATTCCCTCTTTGGAATTTCCGGCCCGCCGCCGGTCAGTGCCCACAAAGGGATTCCTCCTTAGATCGCCACACAACTGGGCGAACTCATCGGGGGTCATCAGACTACCTGCCTCGGTTAATTTAAACATCAACCGTGGCACTCCACAGTGGAAGCACACAAGAATCTCTGGTACACCATAGGTGGTGTACACATACCCCTCCAAGGCCAGATGTTTCCTTAAAACTCACAAAATATAGGAAACATCGACAACTCAGTATTGGTTGTGCCAATGGGAACAATAATACAAGTGTGAATAAGAATTCCCGCAATAATACAAATGCAGCACCTCGAAAATGAAATCCAATCATCATGCACAAAGTCACTAAAGTGATAAGAAGAAAACAAATCTTTTTTCATATACCATGACTGTCTGGGTATACATAACGCTGTACTTCCCCAACCTAGGAGTTCCTATCGCGGGGCCAACATTGAACGTAAGACCCCTATGACCTGTTTAAGGGCCTTAACCGAATCAGCTCTCTGAGAGCCAAGACTCTGATCTATCAAAGTCTCCAGTGCGTCAGCGTGTTCCAGAGCCAAACTCATGAAGTCTACTCCTAGTTTAAAGGGACCTCTGGAAGTCCCTTCCGCCGACGCCATTCGTTGTTCCGGCGCCGTCTCTCCTGGTCTCTCTGGGCTACCAGTTGAGGGTTGGCTGGGTTCTGGCAGTCCCTGTAAAAGTGACCCTCAAGACCACACTTAAAGCATGGCCCTTTGGTCCGCCGAGGGTTTGAAGGTGGATGGCTGTCTCCTCCAGTCGGTGTGGTCCCCTGGGTTGCATGGACCACTGCTTCGTGCTGACGACCCATCCTTCGGTCCGTCTGCAGTCCAAGACCCTTGCTTTGCCTGACGGCCTTGAACAGGTCACCGAACGTGGGTGCCCCTTCACCTGGGACACCGAACTTGCTCCGAAGCTCCAGAGCAATCAGGCCGGAGCAGCTCTTGTAGAAAGCCAGGTACAGCTTTCCGCTGAAGTCCCCCTCGACATAGTGGGCTGCTGGTTGTAGGTCCTTCAGCCTGCCGTAAATCTCCAGAAGATGGTCTGCCAGCTTCTGTCCCAGCTTTAGTCTTGCCTGGCACAAGTCGATGAAAGCGTCATCTGGTGATTTCAGTGCCCCGAACATCCCGTTTAGGTGCTCTAATATTAGGGCAGCATCGGTGGTGGAGAGGCTGCTGACGTGCTGGAGGGCTGGTCCCCGAAGATGGCGTTTGATGAAGGCAGTTTTGTTCACAACTGCCTCATACTTCAGGGCATCCCGCATGACGGAATGCCATTCCCCAAAGGTTGTCTCCTGTGGTGACGTTGGGGGCAGGCCGGTGAAAAGCTTCACCATTGGGACCATGGGTGGTGGCTGGGTGACCACCGTGATCTGCTCCAGGGTGGCCCGTCGCAGTCTGGCTTCCAGCTCAGACATAGCCTCCTGGTGCTGCAACTCTAGTCGCCTCAGCTTGTCCTGTAAGGCCGCCACGTCTTCTTCCCCTCCTACGGCAGCTGGTGCCGAGTCTTCGGCCTCAGCAAGTTGCCTGGCTTCTTCCTCGGACGACATCGCTCGCCCTTCTCGTTGACGTTGCTAGAGCCCTTGTTACTATCCTGATCCAACTAGTCCCTTATTGGGCGCCAAAAGTGTAACCCTCCCCTTGTTCCTACTGTAAAGAAACGCACAAGGGGAGATCGGGTTCGGGAGAAAGTTGGACTAGGTTCATCCAAAAAAGACAAATGAGTCAGGCCCAGTGAAGATTTTCTTTCTTTTAATTTGGTCTATAGCTTTTTGTGCATAAAAAGGACTGGTGACAATGCCCAACAAAAGGAAAAGAAAAAAGTACAAGTAAAGGGAAAAATAAAGGGCTCTAGCAACCGTGGCATTTCTGGTGCCATCAGAACACCATCACCACTTCACAGACTAAGGTGTAGTCCTCTCCGTTTGAGATTTGGGGCCTGACTGAATAACTCCGAAAATTCCAGAGCACCCACGCTTCCCCTAGCGTCACCTAGGGACGCCATCTATCAGATCCCTACGCCTCATGAATATTTATAAGGGTCTTACATGTTTAACAGCAGCTATTAACTGCCAACTTCGTATCACCTACATGTCCCTCTAACCTAAGCATACAACATCTTCTCAAACATGGCGTGATCCGAGGTCTCACCAGTTTGAAATAAAAAATAGTAATCAGAACTATTTCCTTAAAACCTCCAGGATGACCAACAACCTAAATAGTAAGCCCATCCCGCAACTACTGCTCTCCCTCTTACATAATGGGGCTGGCACCTCCATAAACTTTCCCCGGTCTCTTCCCCGGTCTAGCCGAGAGTATTCCCTCTTTGGAATTTCCGGCCCGCCGCGTCAGTGCCCACAAAGGGATTCCTCCTTAGATCGCCACACAACTGGGCGAACTCATCGGGGGTCATCAGACTACCTGCCTCGGTTAATTTAAACATCAACCGTGGCACTCCACAGTGGAAGCACACAAGAATCTCTGGTACACCATAGGTGGTGTACAATATATTATATATATATATATATATATATATATACACACACATACAATCCACACTCGTTTGCACAACGGGCTGCCTACCTGGGTAGTGCCGACTGAAGAGCTACCAGCTGGCGCTTCATTCAGTCGTTTCCCGTGTCATCCAGTCAATATCGTTCAATATCGTTCACTCAATTTCCTTACTTCCTTCATTCTTTCAATTTCTTACGCAGGGTGCATGCTATGTGTAACGTGTCATCCATACCAACGGCCAACCTGGCCTTCTCTTCCGAAAGTTGGTGATGGGATTTACCGTGTGTGCAAGATGTTATCCGTGCGTTCACACACGGAACCTCGGTTTATAGTCTCATTCGAAGGACTGTATAGGAAATGGAGTCAGAACCTATGTTAACTCCGAGGGAAAAATCCCCCTTTACCGAAACGGCCCAGCGGAGATTCGAACCCGCAACCCCAGGATCACCAAGATTACGAGTCCGGCGCTCTACCACTGAGCTATTCCGGCCCCGATGCATATGGTATGTCTTCTTGAATGACAATACGCTTGGTCTGCAGTTAATGTGGTCATATATATCATTCCGTAATTTACTGCAAGAATTAACCGAGAGAGGACATAAAGATATTAGTTCTTGGGAGAGGAATGCAGATATTACGCTTGTGACGAACATCATTGATAGGATTTGTTGTTGTTGTTGTTGTTGTTGTTGTTGTTGTTGTTGAGATAAGCAGGCTTTGAAATGTTCATGATTTTATAGGATAAAAACAGTTTTGTTTTAGCGACAAAAGGAGAACATGCAATCTTTTGTAATAATCAGGGACAAGAGATGAGGTTTTGAGAGAGAGAACTCAGAACTCAGAACTCAGAAAGCTTTAATGTACATCGGCCTTGGGCCACACACAATACAAGGTACAAAGGGAAGGGGGGGGGGGGGAGGAGTGGGTAGGAACGGGGAGGAGTTAGCATATATGTATTACAAACAGAACAAAAAAGCATTGCAATAATAATTCCCCAAAGCTGCATGTAAAAAGATGATACATTATTCAGATACGTTTAGAGTACACGAAATTACAATACAAATGAAGTCAGTCATTTCAAGGAAAACCAATGTAGTGGTAATTGTCCGCAGTAATTTATCAACTAAAGAATTGACTTGATCCTTCTGTTTATGGCATGAAAAATGTACCTTGATAGGCTATGTCTGTGCGAAGTACCGGATACCTTAAGAAGCAAATGAAGGGGACAACTGGCGAATTCTTTGAGAAATTTACTCCTTAGGTCTTGATAGAGGGAGCATTGAAACAAAAAATGTTGCTCATTCTCTATCTGATCACGGCAAAATGGGCACGCTTTGTCCTTTTCTGTTTTACTATAGCGATGCAAGTTGTTATTCAGTGGAAGCAAATTAAACCTGGTTCGTGTAATGGCAACGCGGAAACAGTACGTATTCGTATCCAAAAGATATCTTTCCTTTTCAAAAACAGACTTAAAATTTCTATAACATTCGTATCTCTCACGGTCTCGTATGGTGCCAGTCCATTCTTGAATGAACATATCAATAAGCCTTTGTTTAAACACATTTAGGAACATTTTAACGTCTCCAACACCTTGTTGTAACCAAACAAAATTAAAACCTGTTGAACACAAGATTTCTCTTACCTTTGAGACCCAGCACTGTTTTCCAGATCTGTCTAATTCCAACAGCATCAGATATGCTTTCTGAGGTAACCTTTCAGCTTTCATCTGTAAAAGTCTAAACCAGTATCGTAAACAAGTGACGTAGGAATTAATGTATAAAGGATATCGACCCAAATCTCCGTAAACCATTTTGTTTGGCGTAATTCCTGGAACACCCAAAAATCTTTTGCATGCCAGCATGTGTACTTTTTCTAAATGTTCTAATCTGTGTAATCCCCATATTTCGGCAGCATACATCAAGATTGGTTGAATCTTGGTGTCAAAAACCTTGAAAAAAGTACGTTCCGTCATTTCCCTGTACTTTGTAAAGATTCTGCTGAGTTGAACTACTGCCTTTTTAGCCTTTGTTGTTAAATGAAGGGTACCCTGTTTTGCACTGATCATGGTGGTAAAATTAAACCCTAGATAGCAATAATTATTCACAACTTCCAGTCTGTTACCGTCGTAAAACCATTTCTCATGCTTCCCTAAATATCCTCCTTTTCTAAATACTATAACTTTGGTTTTGTTGATATTTACAGATAGTTTCATGTCATTACAACAGGTCTTTAATACATTCAACTGATTTTGTAGGCCACATGGTGTAATAGATAGCAATGAGACATCATCAGCAAACAGTAATATAAATAATTCAATGATATCCGGAAGTAACCTAACTCCATGTTTACCTTTTTCATTTATTTGATCTGCTAACTGGTTTATGAAAATTGAAAATAACGTAGGACTTAGAACACATCCTTGTCTAACTCCAACAGGAGTTTCAAACATTTCGGAGAGTTCTTGATTTGCTTGAATACAGGATAGCAAAGAATAATACATAGCTCTAAGTGAGGCCAGAAATTTACCTTTCACGCCCTGTTGTTTAATACATTGCAAAAGTTTATCATGTCGAACAGAATCAAAAGCCTTTTTAAAGTCTATAAAAGCGACGTATAGTTTCTTACCTTTTTCACTCAAACAGTTCTGAACAGAGGCATATAAAGTAAATATCTGATCCACTGTCGAATAATTTTTCCGGAATCCTGCTTGACATTCTGAAATTACATTGTTGCTTTCTAACCAGGTATACAGTCGTGCATTTAGTATAGTAGTATAGCATTTAGATATAATACTCAGAAGAGAGATTCCTCTGTAATTATCGACATTTTCAGGGTCACCTTTTTTATAGACTGGGATTATAAGAGCTTTAGACCATTCCCTGGGATAAACACCTTTGTCAAAAATTGTATTGAATAGTTTTGTCAGAAATAGCTGAACACTCTTACCACCTAGCTTCAGCATTTCGGCAGAAATTTAATCAATTCCACTAGCTTTGCCTGTTTTTAGTTTATCTATAGCTTTTCTAACTTCTTCTTCCGAAAACGCAATATTTAAATCATGTTCTGATTCATCTAACACATCCGTTTCAATATGGTGGTCCCTTTCGCCTTCTTCATTGCTGTTTTGAAAAACGGTCTTGAAATGATTAAACCATTCATCAATACTAATGTCATTAATAATTCTTTGTCTTTTTGCGCATCCCATGTTTCTAAGATGCCTCCAAAATTCCGACGAATTATGAATCTCCTTGGTTAATATTTCTAATTTGTTTTTTCTAAAAACTTGTTTTTTCATCCTTAATAAGTGTTTATACTTCTTCCTTGCATCGACATATATAACTCTGGCTTCTTCAACCTTAGTTTTCATTTCTTCTTTCTAAATTGAGGATTCTTTGTGTAATGCTCTGAAATAGTTTAATTTTCTCCTAGTTTCTTTTCTGACTTTGCGACATTCATCGTCGAACCATTCTGACGTTTTCTTCCTGTATGTACCGCTGCGTTTCAGCATGCATTTGCTAGATTCTTTTAAGCATTGTACAAATGTTTGCAAGGAGCCATCTACATCGTTGTCTAAATTATTTGCTGCTTTACGTAATTTGTTTTGTATATCTCCACTCTCCCATGATTTGACAAATTCATCTTCATAATCCTTATTCCAAACAAATCTTTCCCTCTCTGTTGTTTGGGCTGGTTGCGTATCAGGAAAGCAATCATTATCTTTTTGACTTATTTCTATTTTCAGACTAACTGGCAGATGATCCGATTCAATTATATTCTCAACATCAAAAGATATGAAATGACTAGATGAAAATAAATCAATGGATGCAAGAAAATAGTCAACTGTACTTTCCCCGGAAGCTCCTATATATGTACAGTTATCATCAAAATTTGATTCACTCAGTCCATTCAGTATAATACAATCAAACATGTCACATAATTCAATGAGTTGGTCACCAAAATTATTTACATAACTGTCTTGTGATTTTCTTGGAAAGCTATTGTGAGCTGGGAATGTTGGATCGAAATCGTTTCTGTCATCAGAAAAAGAGTAATTTGTGTCTGCAGTTCTTGCATTTAGGTCCCCATTCAGCAACATGTAGAAGTCATCATAAGTGTCATGCAAGTCTGTTAAGCACTGTTCTAATAGTTCAACACCATAAGTACCCTGCTGGGTCTTCCAGAATGTTGAGTCATGTGGGGGGATATAAGAACAAATATACATTACATCTTTGTCCGTGCAAAATAAGTCACTGCGAATCTTCAAAACTACAACGTTTTCCTGGTCTGTCTGGATTCTTTCTATGAAATCAGCGTAACGTTTTTTAATCATAACTATGACACCACCGGAGTACCTCCCTTGTTGAGAGAGTTTCTTTGCTTTTGACGTAAATATCATAAAATCTTTAAAAAGTAATGATTCGAAGTTAAATCCAATGAACGTTTCAGTAAGGCAGATAAAGTCGAACGAAATGATGAAATTAATGAAATCAATGTTATCTAACTTTTGAAGAAGCCCGTTAACATTATAATTTAGAAATGAAACACAGCTTTTATCCCCACTTAAATTTTGTTCACAAAATTGGTTTGGAGTTCCAGTCATAGGATTAATTCCTGGACCTTTAAGTTTTTTACCCTCATTTGTCAAGGACCTATTTTCATGTATCGTGGCCCGGCCCGTTTCCTATTTATTATCTCCCGAAACTCTTTTCTCTCTGGACATGGACCTGGGGGGCTGGGGTTTGGCTATCTCTTTTGGCTGGTTTCCGGACTCAGCCTTTTTGAAAGAATCCACGATGTTGCTTTGAGTGTGTTGCCGTTCAGTACTTTTGTTTTTGTTCTGATGACCAGTTTGGGGGTTGGATGCAGCTCGCCGTGGTCGTGGAGTACGAGCTAAGGGCCGAGATTCTTGTTCTGTTCTCGATCCCTTAATCTCCTGTCTTGTGTCTGTCCCCTGTCTTGCTTGTCATCTTTGTCTGTTGGTTTGTCATCTGTCTTATTTTGGCTAGGGCCGTCTTCTGAAGATGACTTGTTTGTCTCGTTCTGTTTGACCAGGATTGTGTTTGTTTCAGTTTGTTCTGTATCTTGTGAAAGACAATAGGAATGGACATCTTCACTTGGATCAATGGATTTGCTGTCCTGATCAGAAATGTTTAGTGCTGCTGAGTTGTTATGTTCTGGCGTAAAACTATGGTCTGTCATCATGTCAACGGCTCTTGTATTTTCCCTGTATCTGTCTTCGTCCTCAACGTCTGTTCCAATTTTGTCTTTGTTCTGTGGAAGAAAGTCTTCATCGTCAGTGTTAGCTACATCTGAACAACCGTTCATAGATGTTCTGTGTTGATTATCACTGTGGTCGTCTCCAGCGACATCATTTTCCACAGAAGGGGTCGTGGTCGCTACCTCTGACCTCTGAAGACTGTCCGAACTCTGAGGTTTTTGTCTGTTTCCTCCTGAAGCATCAGAGTTGGTTCTGCTGGCAGAGTCTTTCACCATAACAACCCTCCGGTGCTCAGAAACATTTCTTCTGGCCACGTCGCTGTAGGAACGTGTACCGGGAACAATAGGCACACGATCACTTCTGTTCTGACCTCTTGATTTGTCATCTGATCCCCAGACGATGGTTGAGCTTGCTCTCACCTGTCCATGTTGACTGCGGCTTCTCGCATACTGGTAACGGTGTGAGGGGCTACGATTGGTGCCTGACTGCTTTTCGAAAAATGAGAAATTGTCCTGGGTCCGAGCAGCATTGTTCCTGTCTGAGAGTTCCTGGTAGTGGCGTTTATTTCTTTGAGGTTGTTTGCCACCGGGTTGACGGACACCTCTGTGACTGTTGTACTCACTGTCCTCACGGGTTCGTAGTCGAGGCCAAGTGTCTCCACGTTCCCGCGGGACTGAGAAGGATTGTCCCTCAGTGTCATCCTGGGAAGACATCGGTTGGAGTCTGTCTCTGACGTGGAGCTTCCCGCTGTGAATATAGGCAATCTTGCCAAGTCCTCTGTGAAACTCCACCATCTCTCTTTGCCTTGAGGTAAGGTCGGAAGCCACCCTGATGCCGCTAGTCCTCAGGTTGTCTCTGAGGTCCTTGTCTCCCAGGACAGCCATCTTGTCTGCCCACCGACAGAACTGGACCAAGATGGGTCGAGGGTCACTTCTGTGAAGCCATGGTTTGCCGATGCGGTACGCCCGGCGATGTCGTCATGTTGCCAGTTGTCGCCGTTAGTGTGGTTGTTCAGCACATCAATGATGATTTGGGTAGTAGTTCGCTCATCCTCCCACTCTTCTTCATGCACATTGAGGAATCTGAGATTGCAGGCTTTTGAATCCTGTTCTGCTGCCTCTAACTTCCTCTCCAAGAGATCCAGTCTTTCCATCATGAGATTCTTGTCTTCTTTCAGTTCCTTAATATCACCAACATTGATGGCAACACTGTCTTTCAGTTCACTGATTTCTGCAAAAAAGCGCCCGATGTTGTTTTCTAGATTAGAAAATTTCCCGTCGATGTTTTCTTTAATTCCAGCTATATGTACTTGCAAATTCTGCTGCATTTGCGCGAAGCGCCAATCCATAAAGTGCATGATGTTTGTTTGATGTACAGCAGACATGTTTTGTGACATCTTTTCAGGTGCCTGTAGTTTGCTGAGCGTTTTCAACCAGGTCCGTGATGTTTAGAGCGCCGCTTGAAGTTTCAAGTCTTTTGAGAGAGAGAGAGAGAGAGAAAGAGACAGAGACAGAGACAGATACAGACAGAGAGAAACAGAGAGTACACGCAGGTGTCTACAAGTCTACACAATCTCATTCAGCGCAAACAGAACCAACTCGTTTGTCAGCTCTTTCTTTCTTTTTCTTCTCTTTTTTTTCAGGAAAGAAAAAAAGAAAAAGAGAACCAAAAAAAAAAAAGAAAACCAATCTCGGAACTTGGGCAATACAAGCAGAAAATGAACTCGTATATCCGGACAGCGATTACTTTTGTCTGCAGCATGCAGATAACCCAGCCAACCCCCCCCCCCCCCCCCTCCTCCTCACCCCCCACCTCAACTCCCCACACCCTACCCTCAACTCCCACCCACCACCCCGATCCTACCTCCCACCCACCCCCCTCCTAACCACCACCACCACTACCTTTCCTTAACTCTCGTAGTCAAGACCCTCTCCTATATATCCCAGTCACCGTCTCCATATCTTCCGGAAATCCAATTGTGTTCGGTCTTCTCACTCCTCTTAGCATGTTTCACTCACTCTACTACCGACTTTAGAGAAGCGCGGGTTAGCTAGGCATCATTTTACCGCCTCTAGGCCACAGACTCACCCCCCCCCCCCCCCACGCCCCCCCCCCCCCCCCTCCCTCC
>CM065722.1:62920420-62930420 GCA_033310375.1 Conus canariensis | reverse complement strand
GTCTGTCCGTCTGTCTGTCTTTGTTATTCCTTCCGTCTGTCTCTGTCTGTTTGTTATTCCTTCCGTCTGTCTGTCTTTGTTATTCCTTCCGTCTGTCTGTCTTTGTTATTCCTTCCGTCTGCCGTCTGTCTGTCTTTGTTATTCCTTCCGTCTGCCTGTCTTTGTTATTCCTTCCGTCTGTCTGTCTGTCTGTCTTTGTTATTCTTCCTTTCCTGTCTGTCTGTCTGTCTCTTGTTATTCCTTCCGTTGCCTGTCTTTGTTATTCCTTCCGTCTGCCTGTCTTTTGTTATTCCTTCCGTCTGTCTGTCTTTGTTATTCCTTCCGTCTGTCTGTCTTTGTTATTCCTTCCGTCTGCCTGTCTTTGTTATTCCTTCCGTCTGCCTGTCTGTCTGTCTTTGTTATTCCTTCCGTCTGTCTGTCTTTGTTATTATTCCTTCCGTCTGTCTGTCATTGTTATTCCTTCCGTCTGTCTGTCTGTCTGTCTTTGTTATTATTCCTTCCGTCTGTCTGCCTTTGTTATTCCTTCCGTCTGTCTTGGTTATGCCTTTCGTCTGTCCGTCTGTCTGTTCCTGCTTCAACTCCGTCCCATAAGCAGTGATGGTTGTTTGACTGGCTATGAGGAAACTGCAGACGTCTGGACAGTAGAATCCAAACGGATGTCCGAGGGGGCATTTCGGCTACTGTTCAAGCTGATTGGTGATCATTTGCAGTGTTCCCAGTTTCCGGGTTGACATACTTGCTGGTCGCTCTTGTTACATGGTGTTCTCTGGCGGAATGTGGCTTGTCTGTATCAGTGTGTGTGCGTAAAAGGGAGAGAGAGGTGGTATGGAGAGGAGAGAGAAAGAGGGAGGGGGGTGGAGGGAGGGAGGGAGAGAGAGAGAGAGAGAAAGAGAGCACATAGTGAGTGAGTGTGTGGTGTGTGTGTGTGGGGTGGGGGGGGTATTGTGTTGTGTTGTGTGTGTGTGTGTGTGTGTGTGTGTGTGTGTGTGTGTGTGTGTGTGGTATTGTGTTGTGTATGTGAGTGTGTGTGTGTGCGCGCGCGCGCGCGCGTGTGTGTGTGTGTGTGTGTGTGTGTGTTTGTTGCTGTCTGTCTATGTGTCTATCTGTCTTTGTGCCTGTCTGTATGTCCGAGCCTGCGCGCACAAAGGTGCACACGCATGTTTTGAAATATCTCCGTATAACGAGTTTTGTTGTTGTTGTTTTTCATCTCAGCAGAACAAAGAATGAAAATGTCAGCCAAATAATTGAAACCCGCCATGAATACAGGCAGCAAATTAACCTGTGTCTTCTACACAACATTTTTGTTATTTTTTTATTTATTCTATTTTTTTTTTTTTTTTTGGGGGGGGTACTTTCAAAACTGCCCCTTTCTTCATTCTTCCTCTTAAGACTTCCTCCTCTCCTCCTCCTCCTCCTCCTCCTCCTCCTCCTCCCCTTCCTCCTCTTCCTTCAATACTTCGCCTCTCTTTCCACTTAACACTGCACACACACACACACACACACACACACACACACACACACACACACACACACACACACACACACACACTCCCCTTTTTCTCCCCTAACTACTTCCTACCTCATATGTCAAACCAAACGCTATCGTCCAAAGCATGCATCCCCGTGTGCATACACAACGCAATACCAGCGCTCACAGGTGGGCATCGTAGACTTTCTCACTGCCAGAGCAAACAGCTTCAGATTGAACAGGACAAATAAAAACGGATTACTGACTTGACTCGTTGATTAAATTGATTAAATCAGATCAAGCATTTGTCTGAAAATGCAGCGGTGAAACAAGGTTTGACTTGATTTTTAGTTATTTGATTTGTCCTCGTGGATTTGGGGGGGGGGGGGGGGGGGGGGGGGGTTATGTTGAGCGGTCGTAAAGAGGGGACCGAGAAATACATGCTTGTCTGATCGTATTTTGCTTTCTCTCTCTCTCTCTGTCTGTCTGTCTGTCTCGTCTCTCTCTCTCTCTCTCTCTCTCTCTCTCTCTCTCTCTCTCTCTCTCTCTCTCTCTCTCTCTCTCTCTCTCTCTCTCTTCTCCGTCACCCCTCTCCTTGCTCGTCTTCTTGTGGTGATACGTTTTCTTATAGATTCCATACCTCTTCATGAACATTACATTTGCAGCTCACAACAGAGATCCCCCTCTCTTCTCTCTCTCTCTCTCTCTCTCTCTCTCTCTCTCTCTTCCAACACACACACACACACACACACACACACACACACACACACACACACACACACACACACACACACACGAAATACGCACACAAAACTCGCGCGCGCACGCTCACGCCCACACCGACACTGATCACACACACACACACACACACACACACACACACACACACACACACACACACACACACACACAAAACACACACACACGCATGCGCATATTCACGCACACGCGCGCGCTCGCGCGCGCGCGCGCGCGCACACACACACACGCACGCACGCACGCACGCACGCACGCACACCACCACCACACACACACCACACCACACACACACACACACACACACACACACACACACACACACATTTGTCTGAATCACTTTTAGTAGAAGGACGTTGAACTGAAGAACAACAACACACACACACGCACACGCAATTTCACGTAACCTCACATCTGCAATGACTATTCATTAGTCAGACTTCTTATGGAAAAGGACACTGGAAGCTGACCTTGCTGCATGCATTATTGTCACGGACGACATAAAAAATATAAAAGATATAAAACATAGAAGAAGATGAAGACGAAGGAGAAGTGTGTGTGTGTGTGTGTGTGTGTGATAAATATCTCCCATTCCCTTGATACCCCAAATGTCGGGCCGAGTTGTGCATAATTGTTGCCCCTCCTCTCTCCTGATACGTCTTCTTCACATTTGTCAGGATAGTGTTTGTATGCTTCTTGACCATTTCCTTTTTTTTCCCTATTTCGTGGACATAGTGAATTACTGCAGCAAAGCATTCAAACATTTCTATCACTGTTTATGATTAAGACTGGTTTGTAATGTTGAACACTCCATACGGGAAACGCTTCTGTGTCTGAACACTTTTTCGATCATTTGGAAAGAAAACTCTTGTGGTGATCCACTATCTACAAAGGAGATTGTGGGTTCGATTCCCATCAGGGGCAATTATTCAGGGGATTTTTTTTTTGGGCCCCGACTTGTTCTGCCCGGTGTTGACGATGTCGTAGAGTCAGACGAGAAATACCGGAACCACACAGTCGAGTTTTATCCACTGGATGGCTGCGGCTCTGAGAGCGTTGCTGGAATTTCCTGACCAGTACGGCAGGTGTCTCTATTATTTTCTGAGACCTGGTTGATGCCAGAGTGTACTATCAGGAAAGCACGCATGGGTTGCTGCCATGGATTGCTCCGGCTGCGACGGAACGACACTGGGTGTGATTGTATTCTAGGCGTTGGACCGAGCGGCGTGGGAGAAATGCCACTGAAATGACATAAAGGATGAATAAAGGATTGATTAAAATAAATTAAAAATACTATGAAATGAAATAAAACAGAAGACAGATAGAGATAGAGAAAGTGACTAGACAGAGATAGGGGGAGAGGGAGAGGGAGAGAGAGAGAGAAGGAGAGAGGAGGGGACAAAAGGGAGAGAGAGGAGGGGGGAGGGCGAGAGGAGAGAGAGGGGGAGACAGAGAGAGAGAGAGACAGAGACAAAGACAGACAGAGAGAGGCGAGAGAGAGAGGGAGTGAGAGGAGAGTGAGTGAGTGAGAGGGGAGAGAGAGAGAAAGAGAGGGAGAGAGAGAGAGAGGAGAGAGAGAGAGAGAGGGAGAGGAGAGAGTTAGTGAGTGAGAGGGGAGAGAGAAAAAATAGAGGGAGAGAGAGAAAGGGAGGAGAGAAAGAGAATGAGGGAGAGGAAAGAGAGAGAACGAACGAACGAACGAACGAACGAATTTTATTTTCAGAGGGTAGTGGAGTAAGCATAACTGCTTTTTTACATCCAGCCCTCCGGGGCCAAAAAAAAAAAAAAAAAAAAAAGAGAAAAGAAAGAAAAAGATACAAATTCTGAAATATACTAATACCAAGTGCAACAAAACTAATGTACAAGAGTGAACACAGAAGAAGGGGTGGGATAGAGGAGGGAGAGAGGGAGAAAGAGACAGAGAGAGACAGAGAGAGAGACAGAGAGAGAGAGAGGAGAGAAAGGGAAAGAGAGAGAGAGAGAGAGAGAGAGAGAGGGTTGTAAAAGAGAAGGTAAATATTATATCATTAAATTCAGGTCTTAACTGAAAGAAACCAACTATTTATAACTTTTCCATTAAATATCTGTGGTATGCTTTTTTGAACGATAATAAACTATTTTTGTTTTTTATGTATTCCGGGATTTCATTCCATAATTTTCCTCCTGAATAGATAAAAGATGTCATAAAGAGATCAGTTCTTGGACGAGGGATAAATATTGTGCTTTTGTTACGAAACTCTCGTACGGGAAATTTCTCTCGGAGATAGAATGGTGCAAGGTTATTCATAATCTTAAACATAAAGACAGCTTTGTTGAAGATACATTTAAATTCAAAAGGCAAGATGTTTAGTTCTTTATAGTCACTTATTTCCAGAGAGGAAGATTTAAGAAGTATAAGTTTGAGAGAGTGTCTGTAGAGACTTTCAAGATGCCTTAAGGAGGCTTTACTAGCTAAATCCCAACAGGTTGAAGCATAATCCACATCGCTTTGAATATAAGCATGAAAAAATAATTTCCGAGTGTGTTGATCCAAAAAATGTTTGATTCTATTAAGCTGAAAGACTTTTTTCGATATTCTTTTTGATAAAGTCGAAAGCTGATTCGACCAGGATAACTTATTGTCGATAATAAGACCAAGTAGTTTATGAGAACTTACTTCATCTAATACGTTATCATATATTTTTAATTCCTTTAGATTATCTTTAATATTTTGTCGCTTTTGCCTGGTTGATATTAACATGAATTTAGATTTTTGAGGATGAAGTGCCATATGATTAAGTTCAGTCCATTTTATGAGCCTGTCAACGTCATTTTGTAAGTCAGCGCACACTACATCTACATTTTTTTCCTTTATTGTGTAAGGTAGTGTCATCAGCGAAAAGCTCACAAGAAGAGGAAATGTAAAGAGGGAGATCGTTAATGTAAATCGTAAATAATATCGGTCCTAAGACTGAACCCTGAGGCACACCGAAATTGACTGGCATAAAAGTGGATGATACCATATCCTGAACAACTATCTGCCTTCTATTTGATAGAAAAGACGAGAGAAGATTGACAGACTTTGGAGTTAAACCATACAAAGTAAGTTTTTTTAAGAGGAGATCATGGTTAATAACATCGAAGGCTTTAGCAAAGTCCACAAATATCGTTCCTGTGAGAAGATCATTATTGATATTTAAATGCCACTGTTCTACTAGATTCGTGAGAACCGTCTGACATGAATGATTTTCTCTAAAACCGCTTTGATTTGAATGAAATAATTTATGTGTAACGAAGTGCTTTTGAAGGTTTTGCTTAAGGTGCTTTTCTAAAGGTTTAGACAAATTAGACAGAATGGAAATCGGTCTGTAGTTCGAAGGATCTTGTGGGTCACCAGATTTAAAAAATGGCAAAACTTTAGCTTCTTTAAAATATTGTGGATAATAGCATTTCTGAATACAAAGGTTATAAATATAAGTAAGGCTATCAGAGATAATAGGTGCGGAAATTTTCAAAATTTTGCTGTCTATATTATCTAATCCCCGGCTCTTAGATTCCTTCAATGAATTAAGTTCTCTACATACCTCGTGAACACTGATAAACTGAAAGTCAAGTCTGGACCCTATTCGTCTAGTATCACAAAATTCTCTTAGTAACAACAGTTCATTATGTTTAGTACAATCAGTTTTAATAGTCTTTTCGACTATGGTAGAAAAGTGTTTATTGAGATTATCGGCAGACAGAATTAAAGATGACGGAGCTGTTTGTTTTGACGATTTACCTGATAATTGATTAATGGCTTTCCAGATCGATTTTGAATCTTTTTTCGATGAAATAAGGTCGCTAAAATGTTTTTTACGAGCAGATCTTTTCATAGCTGTAACTTTGTTTCGCTGTTTCTTAAACTTTGCATCTTTTCCTGTTGACTGCAACAAATTTTCACGAATTTTAATAGCAGCATTAATTTCATCATTTAACCACGGTGGTTTTCCATCGGGTTTGACACGTTTGATCTTAGTTGGGACATGTTTGTCGTAAATAGGGACAAATATGTTATACCAAACTTCGAGAGCTTTGTCCGGATCAGTCTCCTGAAAAACACTGGAAAAATCTGCAATACATAAATCAGAGAGAGAGAGAGAGAGAGAGAGAGAGAGAGAGAGAGTGAGTGTGTGTGTGTGTGTGTGTGTGTGTGTGTGTGTGTGTGTGTGTGTGTGTGTGTGTGTGTGTGTGAGTGAGTGAAGAAAGACAGACAGACAGACAGACAGAGACAGAGTAAGCTCGGAGCACAACCCTCAGAGCAGTCTTCGACCTCCATAGCGTCGTCGTCATCATCCTCATCACTGACCAGTAAACACAGTCTGACACCTGTGTTCCGTTATGCCCAGGCTTCCTTTTCTGGTGACCTCAGTCTGGTCGTCTGGTATACTTCCGTCCCCTTGGTGACTTTAACACCAAGGATGTCGATATTGACAAGTACAAGGGGACTGTCGCTGGATGTATATAACTGCACCTTCCACAAGGCAAAAGGGAAGGAGAGGGGGGTGGGGCTGCTCTACGACTGACCAATTTTCTCATTCATAAGGTTGGGGTAATAGGAAGGGGAAGGTTATTAGTTGAGGTTCTGAGAAAAGATTAAAAAAAAAGATACACCCGAAGGTGCGGATGGGACCCAGACAAGTTCTGTCCTCGACCGCTGAGCAAACCAGCTAGCTGGGAGCAATCCTGCACCACCCTTGAAAGCCTGCGCTGTGCATGTTCACATAGGGTGCAGGCACGCACAGGGAATTCCATTAAGACGTCAAGGGACGTAACTGCTCCCTGGCAGATGCCATTGTATAATGATTATTGAATGTGACACGACAGAGCCTCCACGGGAACGTTCCCATGGGTGTTACCAGCCCATGTGACTGCAAAGCCCACCGGCAAAACAAAACAAAACAACAACAACAACAACAACAACAACAACAAAACCGCCACCGTGAAGCAACTGTCATATGTATCCCGGAGCCTCACTCGATGCTGTTCCACTGACAGTTGAAGGCAGTACAGCACAGGCCAGGCTTTCTCCCCCGTGAGGTCTTACAAGCTTTCTGAAGAGAATCCCGGGTCACAGACTTCCTTGCTGTCAGCAGGACTTTCCCTGCGGTCAGTGGGTCTTTCCTCACCGTCACTGGGCCTTTCCCCTAGAGTCGGAGTCGGCTATAGTTCCGTCCCCCTGGTGACTTGATACTAAGGATGTCGATATTGGCAAGTCTAAAGGGACTGTCGTTGGATGTATATGGCGCAGCCTCCAGAAAGGGGAAAGGGAGGGGGTGGATGGGGGGGGGGGACTGCACTACGACTAATCAATAATTTTTTTCTCGTAAGTTCAATTCAATTCAGTCAGCTTTATTGTCCATAGGAAATTTTTCTTCTGCTCCAAATCATTTTACAAGTACATAATACATTGCAATAAGACATTATAAATCGTTACATAAAAGCCTGTGTTAGTATATGTATTTATATATACATCAACACTCCCCCCCCCCCACACACACACACAAACACACACACACATACACGCATACACACATCAATTAATAAACATTAAATCCGTAAGACATAAAACATTACATAGATTATAAAAACAATACATAAAAACACAAACTTACCCGCGCCAATGCCCAACATTAAAACACACACACACACACACACACACACACACACACACACACACACACACACACACACACACACACACACAACAACAACAACAACAACAACAACAACAACAACAACAACAACAACAACAACAATCATAGTCACAGTAAAAGCATAATATTGCAAATTGAATTGTTGGGGGTCATAGGAAAGGGGGGAAAGTTGTTAGTTGGTGTTCTGCCTGTGTGGGACCAGAGCAGGCGACGCTGAACACCATGCACCACTGAAGTGACTGGGGCGGCAGTGCGGTGTCTCCTCCGGTGTGTCGTCTCAGGACGACCTGAGTTAGATCGCTGCCCGTGTGGAGCTGTAGAAAGAACAAAAGCAGATTGTGGTTGTGTATGCGGGTTTGGACCGGAATGAGCACCTCTTGGGTAGGAGTAGTACCATTGAGAGAGGCACACAAACTGAGACCCCCCCCCCCTCCTTCCCGCAACCAGTCAAATGTCATACAATACGATTCAGTCGTATTCATTATATTTCAGGGCAAAACTTCCACGCTGGTTCAACCCAGGATAACCTCCCTTGCCTACCGGATTTAGCACCTCTTGGGTGGAAGTAGTGTCACTAAGGGGCACACAAACTGAGATAAACCCCCCCTCTCCCCTCCCTCTTCCCCCGCAACAAAGCAAATGTCATACAATACAGTTCAGTCATATTCATTACATTCCAGGACAAACTTCCATGCTGGTTCAACCCAGGATAACCTCCCTTGCTTCCCCAAGCACGTCCTCACAATAGCACCCCCACCTTCCCCCCCCCTCCCAACCCCCCATCCCCTCTCTCCCAGTCCCGTGAACCTTCAACACAACACCCCCCACCCCCCACCCCCAACACCACACCACCACCACCACACCACCACCACCACCACCACCCATCCATCCATCCCACATCAACCATTACTCTTAAACTAAAATAAACTGTGGACTACTCGCCTTGAGGCTTCCAAAAAAAAAAATCGGTTCCAGTTTTCTGAAAGAGGCCACACATCCGCTAGAAGACGACGTGTCCTTTCCACTCGTTCACCGACGATGCCAGCCTTACACTGTGGGAAACGAGGATACCGACGAGTGCCGAGTGTATAGTCTGTCGTGGTCTGATTGATCTGTGCCCAATGTTCCAGTCTTTTACTTTCATTCCAGTCCTAAGTCCCCAGTCCCAAGTCCCAAGTCTGCTTGCTGGTCGCCTGGTAAAATCATTATGGGCGCGGTCGGGAGGTGATCGATGTCCGTTTAATTTGTTAATGATCTTTCGACTGCTGGCCCGGGGCGGGGCATGGGGAGTGGGGGTGGGGGGGGGCAAGGAGTGTTGTTGGTACGATCAGCTGTTGGGTGAACTAACTCTGTCTATGTCTCTGTCTGTCTGTCTGTCTGTCTGTGTGTGTCTGTCTGTCTGTCTGTCTCTCTCTCTTTCTTTCTCTCTCTCTCTCTCTGTTTCTCCCTGTTTCTCTCTCTCTCTATCTCTCTTTCTCTCTACCTCGCCTCTTTTTCTACTTCTCACTCTCTCTACCAACTTCTCTCTCTCTCTCTGTCTCGTTCTCTGTCTGTCTGTCTGTCTGTCTGTTTGTCTCTCCCCGCTCTCTCCCTCTCCCTCTCTCTCTTTGTCTTCTGTCTGTCTCTCTATCTCAGTCTCTCTCTCTCTCTCTCTCTCTCTCTCTCTCTCTCTCTCTCTCTCTCCTTCCCATCCTCCCTCCCTCTCTATCTCTTTCTCTTTCTCTGTCTCTCTCTGTCTGTCTGTCTGTCTGTCTGTCTCTCTCTCTCTCTGTCTCTGTCTCTGTCTCTCTCCCCTCCCTCCCTCCCTCCCTTTCTCTCTCTCCCTCTCTTTCTTCCCCTCCCTCGCTCGCTCTCTCTCTCCCTTCCTCCCTCCCTTCTTCCCTCCCTCCACCTCACTCCCCCTCACCCCCCTAGGGTGTGTACTGACGAAGGTGAGATTAAAACCTTCTATCACCCGAAGGAAGGTTTCTGAGGGCACGTTACACCCCGAATCAGAATGTGTCCACGGTGGACGGTGTGCATCAGTTCATCTCTGTCCTCAGCGCACTGGATGGCGTGTGACTGGGGCTCTGGAGATGGCACTCTGTCTGTGCCAAGCGAA
>CM065722.1:62910420-62912920 GCA_033310375.1 Conus canariensis | reverse complement strand
TGGGCTGAAGGTGAAGAAAAATTAGCGCACAACAGGCAGGATTTCGAAAAGAAAAAAAAATACTCCACCACTGAACATATTTTGGCTCATGACAATGATTAAAAAATGTTTGTTTGCGCGTAACAAGAGCAATTTTTTGTTGATTTTATAGACTATCAGAAGTGTTTGTTTAGGTGTAACAAAGCAAATTTTATGTTGCTTTTATACACTATCAGAAGTGTTTGTTTAGGTGTAACAAAGCAAATGTTATGTCGCTTTTTTGGACCATCAGAAGTGTTTGTTTGGGCGTAACAATAGCAAAATTTGCGTTGCTTTTTTAGACTATCAGAAGGCTTGTGATACAGTTGATACAGGTAAGCTTTGGCACACATTTCAGAGATTACACACATCATCAAAAATGATTCAAATGCTCAAAGGCATGTACAACTCAGTACAATGCTGTGTCCTCTGGGGTTCCGAACTGTCAGATTTCTTGGACTGCCCATCCGGTGTGAAACAAGGCTGCCTGATGTCACCACTGATCTTTTCTTCACTGATCACGGAGGTCGCTGATGCTGTGAAGAGTGGTAGAAAGCAAGGGTTCCAGTTTCTCCCCTGTCTCCGGGAAATTGTCCTTCTTTTTGCAGATGACATTGTTCTGCTGTCTCGAATCCTAGAGGACTACAAAATCAGTTAGACCACTTAGCATGGGATTCAGATAGACTAAGTTTGACAGTAAATTTGCAACATCAACAAAAAATAATGGCATTTTGAAAGGGCGGCTATCTATTGAGAAACAAAACTTGAAAGGCCTGGACATTTCGATTGTCTATAGTTATAAATACATTGGGTTCATGTTTACTACTAAAGCGTCCTTGGACGCCGCCTCAGAAGAGTATTGTCGACGCACTAAGGGGAAAATCGCAGAGATTACGAAGACAATTTTTGGACTCAGAGTAATATGGACTTGTCCATATTTTTTTCAAATTATTTGACGCTCAGTTGAAACCTATGCTGCTGTATGCATCAGAACTATGGGGTTTGCATGGAGCTGAAATAGTAGAATCATACATCCATTTGCCTGTGAACGTCTGTTAAACGTTAGTCGGGAGACTCCCAATGCAATGGTCTATGGGAAAACAGACAGGTACCCTCTGTATGTAGACAACACCATTAGTCTTTATGATACTGGTATTGTCTTCAGAGCGTGACAATTTCACGACTTCCTAAACAAGCATATGAAATGATCCTATGCAAAATGCCTCTGGGTGACAGTGAGCAAAATGACTTGAATTAATGGGCTTTATCCACAAAACACTGTCTGGATTTGTTTGGGTTCTCGAGGGTGTGAGAAACTCGTATGGTTGGAAACGAAAAAACATATGTTAAAACTTCAAGCAACGGGTAACTGATTGCTTCCGCTTAGTGTGGAATGCCAAATGACATTGAAGCGATCGCTTTGTGACGTATTGTACATTCAAATCACTTCTGGAGCCAGAGAAATACATCAGCTCCATCACCATCGCCAAATTCAGTCAAACATTGACCAGAGTCAGGCTCAGTTTGTGTCAGTTGAATATGAACAACAGCTCTACACAGACATCAAAAGGCAGTGCATGTTGTGATCGTCTTGAGAATGAGCATCACTTCTTGTTTGTTTGTTCAAGTTAGTACTCTTCAAGAGAAAAAAATATGTTCTGAAACATTGCAGAAACTCAGCCGAATAAACAATATCATATTTGTTTCAGCATGAAGATGTTAGATGCTGAAGAGACATTGCAATGTACAGCTTTTACGCTTTAAAATTGTGTGGAAATTGCTAGCTCAAGGAGAATTGAGTTCAGTTTGCTTCAGCGCAGAATGTTACGATTTGAAATTATACTTCTTACTTTCGGCAAACACATGTTTGTGCACACGTACGTCCTTGGCCACACAATTAAAGTTTCTGAACTTCCGAATTCTCTCTCTCTCTCTCTCTCTCTCTCTCTCTCTCTCTCTCTCTCTCTCTCTCTCTCTCTCCACACACACACACACACACGTACGCACGCACGCGCACACACACACACACACACACACACACACACACAACATACACACACACACGCACGCACGCACGCACGCACACACACACACATACTCACATACAAACCCTCACCCCCCTCTCTCATATATATATATATATATATGTGTGTGTGTGTGTATGTGTGTGTGTGTGTGTGTGTGTGTGTGTGTGTGTAGGAGAGAGAGAGAGGAGAGAGAGAGAGAGAGAGATGACCCTGACAATGTTCTAATGTTAGGCCTCCAGCCTGTCAACATAGGTACACGTAAACAAAGTAGCGGCTATCCAAACAGATGAGAGAGAGAGAGAGAGAGAGAGAGAGAGAGAGAGAGGAGAGAGAGAGAGAGAGAGATGCGTGTGTGAGACCAGAGCAGCGAAGGGAGGATCAGACCATAAATCTTAATTCCACCACTCCGAAGCGACAGCCGGTCAAATACTAATCGCAACCTGCCAGAAAGATTA
>CM065722.1:62902920-62907920 GCA_033310375.1 Conus canariensis | reverse complement strand
TCTCTCTCTCTCTCTCTCTCTCTCTGTCTCTGTCTCTGTCTGTCTGTCTGTCTGTCTGTCTGTCTCTCTCTCTCTCTCTCTCTCTCTCTCTCTCTCTCTCTTAGTGTGTGTGTCCGTCCGTCTGCGTGTACGCACGTGTACGTATGTAAATGTCTTTGTATGCGTGTGTGTGCGCGCGTGCGTGCGTGCGTGTGAGTGAACGTATGAGAGAGAGAGACAGAGATAGAAAAGGACATACATACAGACAGACAGACTGACTGACAGAGAAAGAAAGGGAGACACAGCGAGACAGGAAAGGATAGTCTGTACAGAGAGGATCACTCCATCAATCTACGACGCTAAAGTGACAAACCAGCTCTGCGATCTGCGCCAGGCCTTCAACCTGGCCAGGCCGATGAAAGACCAAGCTTTATGACCACTCCTTCACGGCGTAGACTAGAAAGGTGCCAGTGAATTCCTCCAAAGGACACGGTCCGCCGCCATGGCAAGACCCTTGGCCCGCTAGAATGATAAATCACACGGCACAGCAACAACAGCTCCAGAATCATAATATGAAAAGGAGAGTTGTTGGAACATGGCCGCAGAGAAGGTAGAAACGTGCGAATTTTATCTGAAAAGGGGTCGCGGGGTTGGCACGAATGCTTGTTGTTGTTGTTGTTGTTGTTGTTGTTGTTGTTGTTGTGTGTGTTGTTCCGCATCCAACCCTTTGAGGAAAAAGATGCAATGAAACGAAGTTAAGAAGAAAAAAAAAATATCGAAAATTGAGTTCGTCACGGGTGTTCATAATACGACTGACCGAAACTTGTGGTCACGGGTTACACGCCCCTTCTTATTCCTTTCCAGTGCTCTCTCTCTCTCTCTGTCTCTCTCTCTCTCTCTCTCTCTCTGTCTCTCTGTCTCTCTCTCTGTCTCTCTGTTCTCTCTCTCTCTCTCTCTCTCTCTCTCTCTCTCTCTCTCTCTCTTCAGAACAAAACTTCACTATGTTCAGAATGGAATGGGGGGTGGGGGGGGGGGGGGGGGGGGGGCAAGTCTGCCACACCATCCCTGTGAAAATATGGGATGGATCTGCGATTGATTTGTGCGCACGTGAAAAAAAAAAATGTGCCAATGAACTTGCTATTTGGGTTCTCAAGTCAAACACATAAACAGGGGAAACGCATTAGGGGTCAATCTTGGTGGATGCTTTCAAGTTTTTCTTTTTTTTTTTTTTTTCTTTTTTTTTTTTTTGTGATCCGAAGGCCGGCACAATGGTGATGAATGAGTTCACAGTGTCAACAATGAACAAGGCTGAATAGAGCCGGAACTGTAGGCATAGAAGCACGAGCCTGCGACTCGCCCACCTCCAGAACCAACCAAGCAGCCATTCGAAGAATGAATGCTGGATAGGGGAGAACAGCGAAGAAATCCTATGTGAAAAAAAAAAGACGATCGACAAAATCCTGTGCGAAGTTGTTGTGGCAGGGTGCGCATATGTTATTGATGTGTTTGTTGAACAATGACCTGCTTTTTATGGTCAGTACACCTTACTTTTATGGCCTTGTGTGTGTGTGTGTGTGTGTGTGTGTGTTGTGTGTGTGTGTGTGTGTGTGTGGTGTGTGTGTGTGTGTGTGTGTGTGTGTGTGTGTGTGTGTGTGTGTGTGGTGTGTGTGTGTGTTGTGTGTGTGTGTGTGTTGTGTGTATGTGTGTGTGTGTGTGTTGTGTGTGGTGTGGTGTGTGTGTGTGGTGTGTGTGTGTGTAGGAGAGGGGGGGGGGGGAGGAGACTCAATGACTCAAAGACTCAAATCTTTTTTTTTTATTCAGATAGAGGCCTAGGCCCAGAGAGAGAGAGAGAGAGAGAGAGAGAGAGAGAGAGAGAGAGAGAGAAGAGAGAGAGTATAACTCTCTTCGTGAGGGCGAGACACAAGCATGGACAGACACCTCGTTCTGACAGTCGTGATTCGGGTAGCTGTGACTAGGGCAGCCGAAATTCTGATAGGCCGCAGCTCACCAAGCGTGATTCAAACAGCCGTGATTCGGACAACCGTGATTTGAACAACCGTGATTCGGACAACCATAATTGGAACAGTCGTAATTGGAACAGTCGTAATTCGAACAGCCGTGATTCGGACGAACGTGGTTTAGACAAAAGTGATTCGGGCAGCCGTGATTCGGACAGCCGTGATTCCGACAACCCGTTATTCGGACAAAAGTGATTCGGACAAAAGTGATTCGAACGACCGTGATTCGGAAAGCCGTGTTTCGAACGGCCGTGATTCGAACAGCCGTGATTTGGGCAGCTGTAATTCGAACAGCCGTGATTCAGACAAAAGTGATTCGGACAAAAGTGATTCGAACAGCCGTGATTCGGACAGCCGTGATTCGGACAACCCGTAATTCGAACAGCTGTGATTCGGACAAAAGTGATTCGAACGGCCGTCATTCGAACGACCAGGATTCGAACAGCCGTGATTTGGGCAGCCGTGATTAAGACAGCCGTGATTCGGACAAAAGTGATTCGGACAAAAGTGATTCGGACAGCCGTAACGCACACTGAGGGGAACGTAAACCTCCACCACTTCGACGGGATCGTGGATCCCCCCCCCCCCTCCTTCCCCTTAGATCTGTGTCTGTATCAGAACTTACTGTGTCCTTGGGCCGTATTCCATCTTGCCATCTAGTTTCATGAAAGTGTGTGTGTGTGTGTGGGTGTGGGTGTGTGCGTGTGCGTGCGTGCGTGCGTGCGTGCATGCGTGTGTGTGTATCTGTCTGTCTGTCTGTATCTGTTTCTCTGTGTCTGAGTGTCGTGTCCTTTTGAGAGAGAAACGGAGAAATCAACAGACCCGACAGGTTGAAGCGTAACCTCCTTGGCGAAAGGCACTGATTCGGCAGTGAAGGCATAAATGTGACGGGAATGACATCGTCGGAAAGAAAACATGAAAATGAAAGAGACAAACAAAACTTGACAATAATATGGAGGGTGTTCATGCTATTTGACATCCAGCCCCCCCCACCCCCCACCCCCACCCCCCCCCCCCTCACCCCTCTTTCCTCGGCCTCTACCTTCCTCTTTTTGTTCACTGTGACCCTATACTTCATCCCCATACCTCCTCCCTCCCCCAATAGAGAGAGAGGGGGGATGATGAGAGAGGGAGAGAAAGAGAAAGAGAGAGAGGGAAGAGAGAGAGGAAGAGAGAGAGAGAAGAGAGAGAGCAGAGAGAAGAAGAGAGAGGGGTGATGAGAGAGGAGAAAGAGAGAGAGGGGGGGAAGAGAGAGAGAGAGAGAGAGAGAGAGAAGAGAGAGGGGAAGGAGAGAGAGCGGAGAGAAAAGAGAGAGAGGGGTGAGTGGAGAGGGAGAGAAAGAGAGAGAGGGGAGAGAGAGAGAGAAGAGAGAGAAAGAGAGCAGCAGCAGCACAGCAGCGTTAACAAAAGTAAACATGGATGCCTGTGACTCGCACTTCTTGCTCGTCCATGAATTGCTGTTCGTCTCTGTTGTGCTGTTTGCGTGTGTTTGTGTGTGAGTGTGTGTGCGTGTACACGAGTGCGCGTATCATTTTTGTATGCATCAGGAACGCATGAGAGCACGCGCGCGTCTACGTGCGTGCGCACGTGTGTGCGTGCATGATTGCGTGTGCAAGAATATGTGTGCGTGCGTGTGTGTGTGTGTGTGTGTGTGTGTGTGTGTGTGTGTGTGTGTGTGTGTGTGTTTGTTTCTGTGTGTGTGTGTGTGTGTGTGTGTGTGTGTGTGTGTGTGTGTTTATGCGTATGTGTGTTTGTTTATTTGTGTGATTGTGTTTGTTCATACATTTTGTGATGCGTCAGACCTTCGTGTGTGAAAACTTGTAAATCGCATAGTAGCCTACATAATTAGGATAGTTGCTATAGAAATTATCTTCATTGTTATTATCATTCTCCTTATCAAACATCGCAACAACAACAAAATTAGATTGAAAATAACCAAAGACCTAGAGGCCAAAAAACTTTTCCCTCTCTTCTCACTTTCCACGTCACCACATGTCCGTCGATGGTGAATGCAAAACTATGACAAAAAAAAGTACTGAACTGAAAAACAGGAAACCTCCAAAATATTGAATACTCACTCGCCGATCTAATGAGCTGGCGAGATTCTCATTTTTCCGACCTCCCCCCTCCCCCCCCCCCTTCCCCCCCCCCCCCCCTTCATTTTTTATGATTCTTTCAATTAGCAGCACGTTTTCTTTTCTTCTTTGCATGTGCCAGCTCTGTTCAAGGATACCAGTGGGTCTTGTTGGCCAGGGCAAATTGGGAGGGGGAAGGCTCACCACTGGTGGTCCACAGAGATTGGTTTTTGAATGGAAGGGGGGTATGGTCTGTAAAACCACAGATTTCCGAGTCCTTTTCTAGAGACGAGGAGGAGTTCTTCCCCTTTGATGTGAGGAGAGTGTGGAAGAGTTGTCCTCCTTGAAGGCGTGCTCACCAAAAAAAAGCCAAAAAAAAAAAAAAAAAAAGACAATTTTTTACAGTGTTCTTTCACTGGACGGTTTGAGGTGCTGTGGGATTCTTTCTTTCTTCCTTCCTTCCTTTCTTTTATTTCAACACTTGGTGGTGGGACTACCACAGAACTGCAGGTGGTATATCTCCTTTTGATGCCAGAGGAAGACGGGCACAATCAGCGCCGTGCCCCGCTGCTGCTGATGAGTATGAACCAGCGGACGAAAGGCCTCAAGGCTGGCGACGAAAAATGGTTTTGTGTTTTGCAGGGCGGACTGTTATGGTCCCCGTGTGCTAGTAGTGAAGAATTTCATATGTGTCCAACACCCCCTTCCCCCCTCGTTCCCCCCACCCTCACCTCCACCCCCAACTCCTTTCCCACCCACCCACCCCTTTCTTTTTTCTTTTTTAAAGAGATCTTTAAAAGTTTTTTTATGATAACGGAGGAGTTGTTAGCCTGCATTTGTTTTCCCCCGCAACATGGACAGATAAATAGAGAGATGGTGAGTGAGTGAGCACGCGCACGAGCTCCCGCAGGAAAAAAAAACCTGACGT
>CM065722.1:62880420-62892920 GCA_033310375.1 Conus canariensis | reverse complement strand
AGACTAGGGCTGTGGAAAGAACGGTCGTGGATGTAGCTGCGTTTGGGGGGTGTCAGGATGAGTGTGGTGGGAATGATGCCTTTGAGGAGGCATAGAAGATAGTGGGGGGGGGGGGGGGGGATCAGATTGAAGGGATGTAATCGACATATGGTCCACGAAACGGGAATCTGTCGGTAGAATATAATGATCTTCTGACTGGACAGTCTCGGAGATCTGAATCAGTGAAGCAAAGAGTAGGGAGAGTTACAGGGTTCTGACTTTTGTGGGGTTAAAAAAAAGAGAGAAAAATTCCTGGGCCAGTATCGGATTGGCTGTCTGTGTCGGTCAGCTTCAAAGGAGGTTTGGTTTGCTCCGTCTGTCAGACGGTGCTGTGATGTTGGGATGGTCTGGAAGCGATTGAAAGTGGGTTCTCCTGGCGAGCAGACGATTGGTGATGGAGCGCGGGCTGTTAGAATGGCGCTGCCAGACAGACACCCCGTCTGCTTCTTTTTGTCTGTCTGTTTGATTGTTTTATCTGAAGGTATGTCTGTGTTTTCTTTACTTAAACGCAAATCAAGTGAAGGAATACCAAAAGCGGTGATAGAGAATAAGTCCATGAACATGCAAACACGTTCTCCGGTACATCAGATCATACATGAACATAAATCATAAAAGCCAAAAAATGAAAATAAAAGAAATAAAATGAAGTGAAACGAAATAAAATGAAAATGACCAGAACAGCCAAGTGAAACAACAAAGGAAAAAAACGCCAAAAAACCTTGGCCGTTGCAATACCTGTTAACAAGTATTGAGAAAAAAAGATGTATTACTCCTTTAAAAGTGAGTTATCACAAACCAAAATTCGGATGTGATATTTCAAGACGAGCAGCCTACTTTGTTCTACTTTATATCTGTGACAGTGTAAACCAGTAGCAGTTTCTTTTCATTTTTATGTTCTGTCTGCCGAACAGCAAGACTAGGCTAACGTTCTGTTGGGTTTAAGACAGGCAGTACGTTAATAAATATTACATATACGCGACAAGGCCGTCATTGTCGTCAGCGAGGCAACAAGGGGGGCAGTAGTGGGTAGGGTCCATGAATGGCGTGTGTTCTGTCGGAAACGGTAGCGCTTCACATTACCGAAGTTAGTCGGCAGCGGCGCAGCCTCTCCTCCGGCGGGTTATCTCAGGGCGACCTTGTGTTAATGGCTTGTTGTAGATTGCCAGTGCTGAGGCCACGGGACGTTGTGGGTGTCGTTGCATAAGGAAGACGGACAGTATGAACAGATGTAGGGCTACATAAGTTAATGTCTTCCTCTTTTTTTTGTTTTTTGTTTGTTGGTCTGTGACTAGTTTCTCCCACCTCCTCCTCCTTACTGCCTTTTTCTTTCTGTTTGACTTGTTTCTCCCAGTTTTTCTGTCTGTCTGTCTGCGTCTGTCTGTCTGTCTCTCTCTCTCACACGCACGCACGCACGCACGCACGCACGCACGCACGCACCACACACACACACACACACACACACACACACACACACACACACACACACACACACACACACTCCGTGCCCTCCTCCACCTTACTATCTTTCTTTGTCTTGATCTGTGTTTCTCCCAGTCTTTGACACACTCTCTCTCTCTTTCTGTCTGTCTCTCTCTCTCTTCTCTCTCTCTCTCTCTCTCTCTCTCTCTCTCTCTCTCTCTCTCTCTCTCTCTCTCAACTTAGCTGTGGCAGATGGCACATTAACTTGCTAATGTGTTCGATCACAATGAGAATGGTGACATTCCAGACACGATTCCTGTTCAGATCATGGCTTCCTTGGTTTCAGATGTCGTAGAAATCGTTTACCTTGGTAAAAAAGAAGAAATCAACATTGTTGTCGCGAGTACATCCTCCGCAGGTTATTTTAAGGTAGCATTTTATTTTGCCTACAAGTCATTTTTGCAGCATACCATGGATAATTTCTTTTCTTTTTTTTTAATTAAGATTAAGAAATCTATTTAGATTGAAAGCGTAGCAACCAGCTTAGACGATATTGATTTGCTCTCTTGCTTGAAATGTTTGAGCTTTGTGTTTAAATGTCTGATGTTAAACAGACCTTCCAGTTGAAAAAAAGGTCTTTGAATAGAATATCGAATTGAAATCCAGGGCGCATAGATTTTCTTCTGACGTCGAAAACAGAAGAAACAAGCCAACAGACAGACACAGAGAGAGAGAGAGAGAGAGAGAGAGAGGAGAGAGAGAGAGGAGAGAGAGAGAGAGTGCCACATCTAGAGAGAGAGAGAGAGAGAGACTGCCACATCTAGCTACGACAGAACACGTGAAAGAAACTGTACGACCAAACAGATGGCGTTGACAGCCTGTGAAGAAGATGTAAGAGGGAGGGGTGGGTTTTTTTAATATATATATATATATATATATATATCATGTTTATTTACAATGTTTACGCCTTCAACAAACGAGGGTGGAGGTTCAATAGATGTAGTTTGCTACTCCCCGTAGAACGCGCTGTTTGAAGCGCATGTCGAAGAGACATGGATTGAGCAACTGGATACGCCAGGCTGTCGGATCATGACAGGGAGAAATGACGACCTCTCGAGCATTTTTAAATCGCGTCCTATCTCTCTGTGCCTCTGTGTGTCTCTTTCTTCTGTGTCTGTCTCTATCTTCTCTCACTCACTCACTCTCCTCTCTCTCTCTCTCTCTCTCTCTCTCTCTCTCTCTCTCTCTCTCTCGCCTCTCCCCCCCCTCCCCTGTCTCTGCCTCTCTCAGTCTCTCTCTCTCTCTCTCTCTCTCTGTCTCTCCTCCTCCCCCCCCCCTCTCTCTCTCTCTCTCTCTCTCTCTCTCTCTCTCTCTCTCTCTCTCTCTCTCTCTCTCTTTTCTCCCTCCACCATGTCTATGGTCGCTTCGAAACCCTGAGACCACTTCATGTCATTTATCATGAGGTAAATCAAATGACCAGCATTGACAGTACGGTCGGTGATCAACGGTCTGTTTGAAGAGGCAAGGCCATCCGGCGGAAAAACAGGGCAGGCTACGCCACAACGAAGGCCATTTTAGGACAAAACAAAAGATGTTAAAACCAGAACTACGTAGACTTAGAACGCAACGTTCAGATAGTGAACCAGGTCACTCAATCGGGCATACCGTGCACAACGCCAAGACATGTCTGTTCCTATGTGGACGTGTGTGTTGCGCGTGCAAGAGCCATTAACTATTGAAATGAGGAAGGGAAGAAGGCTGCCCTTCTGATAAAGTACGCCAACCACTCGTGTAGGGAGTGAGGAATTAATTATTATTGCTGTGGAAAAGAAAAAAAAAACTCTGTATACAGTACATTATGTTGTCATGTCCTTGCAAAAAAGTATTTTGAACATAACAGCAACATGGAGAGAGTGAAGAATATTCTTCTTATGAAGAACTGCGACCATTAATGCAGGGAGTGAAGAAGGCTATAAGTGAATGGGAATGGAGTGGGTAGGTTTTATAAGCCAAGTGACATTTCGCATTGGAACACCCATAGAGTAGACAAGAATGCTGTCGTGTGTATTAGTCATGTTCATATGTATTGATATCGAGAAAAGATTGCTGTTAACAAGGTACCTTGCATAATTATGTCAGTTTATTTTAATTATTTTAGAGATCAGCTCCAGTAGGTATTGACCAGTATCAATGAAATTGTTATGAACCAAATTCCTTGCAGATGTTAGATTTTTAAAACCATTACGTGGATCAGCTTATCTTTTCAAAACAATCATGATTTTTGTAGTTTACTATCTTTTTTTTTTTACAATTTGGTTTATTAGCCCTGAGTGGAGAACAGTAAGCTCAGCGAGATTCTTTATCACTGTTCAATGTTGAACATGAAATACTTAGAGAGCAAAGTTAAGAGACAGGCTGGGAGATGCTACATCACTTTATGACAACATCCAGGGAAATCCAGCTCCCTGTGTTGAAGCAAGTGTGCCTCTCAGAACGATTTGTGTAGGTGCCATCCTCAATGAAAGTGGACAGTCGCGTGTTTTTTTCTGTACGTGAGAAATAAACCGGAGATGGTACCGACTGGAACTCTAAGCTGATTCTGGAACTCTTAATTCTAGGTTCCTTTCCGGGAATTCCTCCCAACCCCCAGTCCACCACAGACACTGAAGGCGGAATCCACCCCCTGCCTCCCAGCACGCTTCCAGCGCTGTTTCCTGCTGGGAGGAAGCGGGTGTTCCGGCCCGTCTGGCGGCTGAATGCAGCCCTCCCTCTGACAGTGTCTCCCCTGACACAGCTGTTTATCTCTCCCCTGGACAAACCTCACCTCCCAAGGGGAGGGTCATGACAGGCAACTCTGAAGCTCCGTTCACCCTCTCCTGCCCGCTTCCCGCAACCACACATACCCACACACTCTACTCGTCAATGGCGTACCGCGGATAACAAGCTCCTCCCCCTCAGACAGAGGAGAATGAACTGTGCTCTGCTGGACTTGTTTTGACGTCTCTCCCATAAAAGAAATTGTTTCTGGAGGTTCTTACGATCATGTGGATGTCATCGGGTGGTGCAGAGACTGAAAAGTACAAGGGGTATGAAAATAAACATCTCTGCAGTGTCCAAAACTTTCCACGGTCAAGCTATTGTACACAGCGTAATATATCGATATTTTTCAAGAGTGAAATTGGGAACGATGTTTACGATGATCGATAAGAACTTCGAAATCACTTTCAGAGTAGCTGCCGTTTGACAGCGAACCAATCTAAGTACACAGTAAGAAGGAATGAAAGGTGAGAGGTGAGTGAAAAATACTCTGCTTTTCATTTTTTAAAAATCCCTGGAGCCGCCAAATCAGGCAAGACCATTACCCACTATACCAGGAAAAGGGGAATACAACAAATGAATGTATAAGCAATAGACTATTTCATATTGACGTTCATTAATAGACATCACTGCAAATCATACAGCTGAGAGAAAAAAAAAATATGACCATCAGATTGACATTGACGTTCTATTTTCATAAACATCTAACTCAACTCATTATTCACGTTTTCTGTTTGCTTTAGTTTATTCATCTCAATTTTCATGTTTTTACTTATGTCTTCATTTATCTGCCTGTTCGTTCTTATTTTTGATAAGCTTTCTTGAAAGTCTAACCAATAATCATCCATAAAGTTTTTATCCACCATGCTTTGATTTATGGTTTTCTTCATTGAACTTTGAATTGTTTATACATTCATTTGTTGAAAATCTTTTGAGCAATTACTGGATATATGTCAAACTGTTCGCCATTATGACAGGGAAATCATGACGTACTGAGCCGTTTTAATTACCGTCCTCTCTCTCCCTCTCTCTGTCTGTCTGTCTGTATGTCTCTCTCTCTCTCTCTCTCTCTCTCTCTCTCTCTCTCTCTCTCTCTCTCTCTCTCTCTTTCCCTCTCTTTTCTCTCTCTCCCCCTCCCTCTCTCCCTCCCTCTTTTTGTTCTGTCTTTCTCCTCTCTCTTTTTCACTTTTTGTAGGTGGCGTCTTGCGTATGTTGGATGTGAACAGGCACCACCACCACCACCACTCCCCCCCCCCCCCCCCAAAAAAAAAAGGAAAAAAAGGGGAAAAAAAGAGAAAAAGGCCACTGAAATGATACAACAAGAGTGGAGTGTCTCCACTGGTGCGTTTCCTTATTGGTGTCTAAATGATGATTGCTACCTTTTGACTGCAACGCTGGGCCCGTGATAGAACGAACATGGGGGATGGTTTTTTTTTTTTTCGTTTTTTTTCCCTCCTGCACGTCCTAAAAGTGGTCGTTAAATCAAATGTAGGATTAGAATTCAGCGTGTATAGATTGAATTCTTCCGACTTTGCAGAAACAAAAGAAACAGAGAGACAACCAGACAGTGTAAGAGAGAGAGAGAGAGAGAGAGAGAGAGAGAAACTGCCGCGTGTAGTTAAGACAGAGCACGCGTAAGACATTGTACAGTCATGCAGCATGTCAAGCAGACGTAAGAGGGAGAGTTATTTTTGTGCGTTTTTATTTGTTTGTTTGTGTTTGTTTGTTTGCACCACCCCTTAAAACGAATGATGGTAGAAGTTATTGAAAGTAGCTTGCAGATGCCCCAGAGCATGCTGTTTGTTGGAAGCACGTGTGGAGGAGACCGGGATTGAGCAATTACTGAATATATGTCAAACTGTTCGCCGTTATGACAAGAGAAATCATGACGTACTGAGCCGGTTTAATTACCGTCCTCTCTCTCCCTCTCTGTCTGTTTGTCTGTCTGTCTCTCTCTCTCTCTCTGTCTCTGTCTCTCTCTCTCTCTCCGTCTCTCTCTCTTTCCCTCTCTCTCTCTCTCTCTCTCTCTCTTTCTCTTTCTCTCTCTCTCTCCCCCCCCCCTCCCTCTCTCCCTCCTTTTTGTCTGTCTTTCTCCTATCTCTTTTTCACTTTTTGTAGGTGGCGTCTTGCGTATGTTGGATGTGAACAGGCACCACCACCATCACCACCACCACCACCACCACCCCAAAAAAAGGAAAAAAAAAAAAAAAAGTCACTGAAATGATACAACAAGAGTGGAGTGTCTCCACTGCTGCGTTTCCTTATTGGTTGTCTAAATGATGATTGCTACCTTTTGACTGCAACGCTGGGCCCGTGATAGAACGAACATGGGTGTGGTTGTTGTGGTTGAGGGGGGAGCTGGATGAGCAAGGGTGGGAATAATACCTTTGAGGGAGTGTGGAAGATTAATACAGGTTGAGGAGGATCTTATCAACAAACAGTCCACAAAAAAGAAAATCAGTTCTGTTGGGGGAAACTATAACGATATTCTGATTTGACAGTCCCGGGGATCTGAACCTTAGAGATGGGCTCGGGGTGAAGTGAAGGGCGGAGACAGTTTCAGACTTCTGATTTTTGTGGGGTGAAAAATATAAATTCCTGGGCCAGTATCGGATTGTCTTGTCTGTGTCGGTCAGCTTCAAAGGAGGTTTGGTTTGCCCCGTCTATCAGACGGTGCTGTGATGTTGGGATGGTCTGGAAGCGATTGAAAGTGGGTCCTCCTGGGGAGCGGATAATTGGTGATGGAGCACGGGTTGTTAGAATGGCGCTGCCAGACACCCCGTCTGCTGGCTTGCATGGAGGGCTTTTTTTTCGGTTGGTTTGTTGTTGTTTTTCTGAGGGTACGTCTGTACTTCGAACTTGAACACAAATCAGCTGAAAGGAATGGCAAACATGTACATGACAAAATGAAGGAATGCGATGATAGAGTCTAGGTTCGTGAACAAGTATACTCGTTTTCTGGTACATCAAAATCACACATGATAATACAGAAAGAAAAAAAAGGGAAAGAAAAATACATGAAATCAAAATAGAATGAAAGTAAAAACACGACCGAAACAACCAAATGAATCCAATTTTTTTTTTTTTTTTTGCTGTCCCAACCTCTTCGCCACCTCAGAGGCAATGCACCCACGTCGCTCATTCCGACACCCCGTCCACAGCCACAGCCCGGTCGGCCCCGCCGCAGCCCCGGCACCGGCAATCCACAGGGATCAGTCAAGTCGTCAAAAGGCAACCCACCGGAGGAGACACTGCACTGCTGCCGAGTCACTTCGGTGGTGTTCAGTGGCGCCTGTTCTGATCTAACATACGCAGGACACCACCTACTAAGCCCCCTACTGACGACAATAATTGCTTAGTCGCGGAGCCGGCGTGAGTGAGCTCTCCCTATGGAGGGCGCCACCACATCCGTCCAACGACAGCCCCCATGGACTCGCCGATACCGGTGACCCCGACGGAACCAAACCAAGGCCACAGACGTAGAGAGGACATTGAAATTGAGGTCACCATGAGAGCAGGGCATGGAGGACCACAGAATTTGAGACTTTTTTTATGCTGATCGATGAGAATGAGGATGATTAAGATGATGCTACGGATTTCTATTCGGTCTGAGACTACATGACAGGGCTGTACTCTACGCTTCCTTTCATAATATATCCCGGCGTCAACCAGGCCCGAGAGATACAGGCACCTGCAGTGTTGGTCAGGAAATTTGAGCAACACTCTCAGAAACGCATCCATTAAGTGAATGAAACTCGACTGTGTGGTCCTAGTCTTCCCAACTGAGTCTGCAGCAAACTCAACTCTGGGTAGGAGCCGGTCGGGGCAGTAAAATCCCACATGACTCTGATACGACTCGAACCCGCGACCTCCCAGCCGGGAGTCCGCGACGCTAACCACTTCACCACGGCGGCTGGTGTGAATCCAAAATTTAAACAAAAAAGAAAAACCCAACTAAAAAAAAAAACTTAAGTGTTGCAATAGCCATTACAAGCTTAGAGAAAATGCATTATTCCAGTGCATGTGTGAACCTTAGCGAAGCAAAGTTGATATGTAAATTCAAGCAGCATACTTTGTTCTGTTCTATTTCTGTAAAGAAGTTATTCAAGGATGACATTCTTTTTATTTATATTTACATTTGTAAATGTAAGATCTGGCGAATAGCAGGACTGTAAAAGCGTTCTGTCAGGAATAAATGCAAACGGTTAAGTACAACACAAATCCAACTAAACAGTTTTTGTCTTTCAAAAGGGGGCTTCCTAAACGATTATGTTGGATCAGAAGAGGCACTACTTACCATTACCAAAGTCACGCGACAGTAGTGCAGCGTCTCCTCCGATGTGTTGCCTTACCGCGACCTGATAATTCTTGTTGGCTTCCTGTCGATCGCCAGTGCTGGGGACAGGACGAGACGTGGTAGGCGTGGCTGCGTACTGGGTGAGCATGGGAGACAACTCAGTATGAAAAAAGTTCCTACATAGGTTACTGCCCTCCTCTGTCACTAGTGAATGCCTATCACTGCACTTTCTTTTTTTTTTTTTTTTTTTTTTTTTTTTTTTAAATTTCTTTATTACGATCATATAATCCATCGAGCAGTACGTTGGTTTATACATGCATATCCCATACATGTTTTCAATATTTCTACTATATATACATTTTCTACTAAACACATTTTCCAATAAACTTAACGGTGCACCACATGTTTACACATATATAACAATGAATAACAATGTAACATACATACACGTTACTAAGGGTTATAGGAATTTAGGATATGGTCTCGGCGGAGACACTTATTTTTAATAAGAAAATGTTTATCACCAGAAGTAGAATTAGAAAAGAAGACGTACTATGACGCGAAGTAAATATTTTGAATTAACCTAATAGTTTCATGATCGTATCTTTTCTGTCTTATTCATTCTTCTACAACCCACCCCTCCCCTCCTCTCACTCCATTTTCTTATTTTATCTCAGGCTCACTCACTCGCTTCGTCTCTCTCTCACTCACATTCTCTAACACAAATATATCTGGTTTTACTCGTTGCTTGTTTTGTTTCATATTAGGTTATACTTTCTCTGTGACTCAATATATGGATCGAACATATAACTATAAAGAGGTTTGGGGTAGGTATCATAATGAGAATAGTGGAAATAGGGATTAAGAGGTAGTGACTGGAATGTGAAACACAGCTTTAATTAACAATATAAGGTGATCTTTACTCAAATTTCTGTTATGGATTTATAGCATGCCCAGTCAGTTTCGTATTGGTCAGATTTCATCAACAATTTATGGTTAAAAAGTTCTATCTTATATCTCATTTTCATCTTGTTCCGGAATGAGTTAAGTGTAGGAATTATTTTGTCCAGTCTGCATTGATATATATGAAATTTTGCGCACAACAAAATATAATCAAAAACATAGTCACTTTTAAAGTTTTGATCTATACCAAGAATGATGATGCGTTCGTTTAAATCTACTTTATATTTGGGGCAATGTGCTTTGAGATGGTTTTGAAACTCTTTCCAGAAGTTTTGTGTGTGAACGCATTCCCACAGACCGTGCTTTATACTGTCTTTTTCTCTCAAGCACAAACTACAGCTGTTGCTTTGTACTACTCCCATTTCTCTCAAAACTACATTTGTCGCCAGTATACGATGGAGAACTCTAACCTGAAACCATCTGAGTTTTATCTCGTTAATTTTGACGATTTTTTCAAAACAATTTTTCCAATCTATCTCTCTTTCAAAAATAGTTTCCCATTTATTGCAACAGTGTGGTCTTTTTCTATCTTCTATAAGCACGTCGTAGAATTTTCTTGAACCCCTTACATTTTCTATTAACATATGTATTGACTTAGGTTCACTGTCTCTTTTAGAATCTTCAATTTTTATACTGGTCCTTTTGACGTATTTGTTAATGGAGATCATGCAACTTAAATATGTTAGCGGATTTAACGCGATGTCGTGTTTTGAGCTGAAGTCTTGGTATGAAGCTGCGTTACCATAGTTATCAATCAAATCACCAATACAGAATATTCCTTTAGTTGCAAGTTCTTTTATATATATATGTTTCCCGCCAATTTTCATATTCTTATTATAGAATATTGGTTCCGCTAAAAGTTCCTCTGGTGTTTTAGATTCAATTTTATTTCTAAACATTTGATATATCTCAAAAGTGTCCTTCCAAAATTTATTGGTGTGTTTATATCTGGAGAAGAAATCTGGACCAAATAGCGTCCAGTTTTCTGCGTCTTTAAAACAATGAAAGAACACTTGTTTCCATTTATGATTACTATTATGTAATTTTCGAAACCACGTTAATTTCAATGCATTCATATAGCAGTAAATATTTGGTATTCCCATTCCACCGTCGCGTATATTTTTAACTGACGTATTTCTATTAATTCTATCACGTTTATCGTTCCATATAAACTTGAAGCAAATTTTTTGGAGATTTTCAATAAAGTTGTCGGGAGGGTTTGGAAGTAACAACCATAGATGAACTAGTTTTGACAGAACCATCGATTTTAGTACAGCAACCCTTCCAAGGGGGGTTATCAATCGCTTCATCCATATATTTAATAACATTTTTATTTCTTGGAATTTTTCATCAAAATTTAGCCGTGCACAATCTTCCAGGTCATTAGAAAAATATATACCAAGTATTTTAAATTTTGGGGGATTCCAGTTAAATTTGAGGTGTGGCATGAATTTGATGTCACTGTTCATCTTTCTGCCGAGCCAAACAACAAACGTTTTCCCAACATTAAGTTGTAATCCCGATTTGTTTCCAAAATCTGTTAATACCTTGAAAGTTAATTCAAATGTTTCTCTGTCTCCGTGTTGGAATAGTTCGGTGTCATCGGCAAATTGGGATATCTTATGTTCTGTTTGTCCTGTTTGAATTCCTTTGATGCTTGTGTTTTCTCGTATCATAATTGCCAAGATTTCAGCACAGAGTATGAATAAATATGGCGAAATCGGGTCACCCTGACGGCAGCCTCTTTTTATTTCGAACCATGGAGACGATTGACTGTTTACTAGAACTGTTGATTTGATATTGTGATAGAAAGTTTTGATCCACCTTTTTATGTCTTTATGGAAACCATATGCGTCTAAAACTTTAAACATGAAACCCCAGTCAAGAGAGTCGAATGCCTTTTCAAAATCTATACCCAATAATAGTCCTGCAGTTTTCTGTACTTTGCAAAAATGAATAATATCATATGTTAATCTTATATTATTACCCATATACCTATTAGTCATAAATCCTGATTGATCTTCGCTAATAAGCTTTGGGAGAACCTTCTTTAATCTCCTAGAAATACATGTTGTAGCAATTTTGTACACACATTTAAAAGAGAGATTGGCCTCCAGTTTTTTAGATATTCTCTCGATTTATCATCTTTTGGGAGACATATAATGATTCCCTCTTTTTGTGTTTGAGACATTTCTCCTTTGATAAAGCCTTCGTTTATAGACCTCACGACCAGCTCACCAATTCTTTTCCGCCAAAAAAACTTAAAAAAACTCTACTGTAAACCCATCCGATCCTGGACTCTTGCCGTTATTCATATTTTTCAAAGACTGTGTGGCTTCTTCAAGCGTGATTTCACCTTCTAAACGTTTGGCTTCATATTCCGACAATGTGGGTATATTTTGTACCATTTCTTCTATTTCACAGTTGATCATGTCTTTTTTTTCATACAACTTTTCGTAAAAGGATTTTGTTTCATAGACAATATCACTTGTTTTGTCTAAAAGGGTACCATCGTTTCGTACAATTTTTGTCATTTGTTTATTTATATAGTTTCTTTTTTCTAACCCACAAAAATATTTCGTTATTTTTTCACCTTCAGCGACCCATCTAGCTTTTGAGCGTATTAAAACACCTTCCATTTTCTTTTGCCTAATTTCTCTTAATTTTCTATTTTTGTTTTCTATTTCTTGGAGCACATGATTGTTTTTAATTGGTTGTTTTTCTAACTCTTCAATTTCGTTCTCTAGACCGTTTTCTAGCTCTTTATTTGCATTCTTTTTCATTGTAGAGTAAGCGATGGTTTTACTTCTAATTTCCATCAATAAAACATCAAGGAGTAGCTGGTCTGAGATAGTAAAGTGAATATCTGAAGTTGGTATTTCCGGTAGTTTATTTCTATCATACGGGGTCGCAGCATACTGTGAAACTATGATGTCTATGAGACCATTTATTTCGTTAGTGTATT
>CM065722.1:62877701-62880320 GCA_033310375.1 Conus canariensis | reverse complement strand
TATAGTATTTATCAAGTTTTGGATCAAAATGTGTATCTTGTATGAAGTATACATTATAATTTCTTTGTCTTAGATAATGGAAGACGTCTCTTCTTTTTTTAAAGTCCCCCAAACCTTGACAGTTCATAGATGCAACTGTGATTCTAGTCATTTCATATTTACAGTGGTGGATAGTAAAGATTGTACTTTAACATGCCACCTACAGAAAGTACACTATAATCATCAATATTCTGCATTCCATCATTAAAACAAAGCGAAACAAAACTGATAATTTTTTCCAATCTTCTCACTCGATCATTCTTACCATTCTCGCTACCATATCTTTCATTCATCGCGTTTTCCGTGTCTCTTGTTGTCTCTGACATGGTTGCAATATAAGGATTAAATATGCATATAAAGTCCCCTTAACACACACATGAGGAAAAAAAAGGGGAAAATGGAGAAGCTGTGTGCACAAAAGCATGCGCACCTACAGCTGCACGTAATTCAAGTTCTTACCTCCTACTAGACAACCCTTCACATACAGCTGAATTAAATATATAGACACATTTATACAAATAGACGTTTATGTAAGCATTTAAATTCGTAATCGCTGATCCATCCATACTCCTATGGTCAAATCAAATACCCACCACACACACCCTCCCCCCGTACCCCCCCCCCCCCCCCCCCCCCCCGGCTCAGTACATTAGAGGAAGTGAGAAAAGGGAAGGGGGAAGGCAGTTATTCGGCGCGGACGGGGAGGGGAAAAAGCGCAAGGGGGACTCTCAATCATAGGCAGTCACGTGCACTAAAGATGCATGTATACATATAAAAACGCATGATGTCTATGACTTTTTCAAAGTCAGTAGCGTTACTAATGATTATCATTGAACACTCGTATCAGCAAGCTATGGATTGTAGCAAACATTGCAACAAAGAAGTGGTGATTAAAAAAATTTAAAAAAAAAAAACAAAAAAAACCGAAATGAGAACTAATCCAATAAATACGTGTGTGGGGTGGGGAGAGATCGTAATCCTCATATCCTCACTGTCTAACCATAGCCGTCATTCTCCTCTCTTAGTGAACTTGTAACATCAGGAATATTTTCTCCCTGTAAAGTTATCCTTTAAAAAAAAAAAAATCTTAGATCTTAGTCCCTGCTCTTATGGTATGAAGGAAAGAAAAATAAATATATAAGAAGGAAAACATGAGAGAGAAAGGTAAATGTAGCCAAATGAAATCAAATTACCAAAGATATTAGTTACAGAAAGACCGGAGGAGGGAGATACAAAAGCGGTAAAGGTAGGCTGTCTAGCATAAATAAACAGACAGATGAAAAGATAAGCAACAGATTTTTAAAAAGCGGGTACGAGAGGGGACATGGAGCTGTTTTCTACCATAGTCATTCATTTTGCTCTCCGCTCTCAATTTACATACTTGTACATACATTTAGATATACATGCTGAATCTCCAAGGCCTCGAAGTTTGGCAGTCCTCCGAAAGTCTGCAGTAAATGCTATACCATTGGAAGGGGGCTGGGGCGGGGACGAGGGTGGACAAGAGGGGAGGGAGTTCAAGGAGGTGTGTGAGCCTGAGAGTAACTACTGACAATCCTTTTGGATATTTGGAACCTGGGAGGGAGAGGGGGTGGAAGGTGTCATTCCTCTCCTATAATCAGGAGGGGAAAAAATCAACAAGAAAAAAAAAAAAAAAAAAAAAAAGTGGAGGAGGAGGGAGACACGGGAAGCGGGAGATGGACGGGAGCAGCAGGAGCGGGGAAAAAGGGGGAAGATGCCCAGTTTGGGTCCGTGGTCTGAAAACTACGACCGCACTGGATAGGAGGGGAGGTACGGAACATTTGCAGGGTGCAGGAGATAAGCAGAATAAAATGCTACCAATTTTGCTTAGACTCTCTCTCCCCACCTCCCACCCCTCCACCCCCCGGTTTGTGCGTGTGTGTTTCTGCACTTTCTTTCTTTGTTTCGGTCTGCGACTCTTTCTCCCAATCCTCTCTCTGTCTCTGTCTCTGTCTCTCTCTCTCTCTCTCTCTCTCTCTCTCTCTCTCTCTCTCTCTCTCTCTCTCTCTCGTCCTCCTCCTGGTCTTTCTCTCTGTCTTTGTCTCTTCATTTGTCTATCTCTTTCTAACTTACCAGTTAAAATTACATTAATTTCTTGTGTTCTACCCCCGCTCCTCTCTCTCTCTCTCTCCTCTCTCTCTCTCTCTCTCTCTCTCTCTCTCTCTCTCTCTCTCTCTCTCTCTCTAACGTAGCATGGCAGGTGGCATATTAACTTGATGGTGTTTGGTCAAAACAAGAACGGTGAAATCCCAGACAAGATTCCTGTTTAGATCATGGCTTCATGATTTTACCTGTCGCTCAAATGGTTCACCGTGGTAAAAAGGAGTTAACGTCTTGTCCAAGTCCATCCTCCCCAAGTTAACTTTCTGATTTGCCGACAGTTCGCCTCCCTTCAGCACACCTAGGATACTTTCTTTTAAATCCTTTTTTTTTTCCTTTTTTAATTAAAAAGTCTCCATAGGTGAAAATTCAACACGACCAGAACTTATGTTTTTCCTGCACGGCAGATTTGATATTCTTTAATGTTCAACAGATCATTTTTTTTTTAATGAAAAGAAC
>CM065722.1:62855201-62870201 GCA_033310375.1 Conus canariensis | reverse complement strand
GGGATGGGGGGGGGGGGGGGGTAGATGGAGTGTTACTACAACTTGGGCATGTTCGCCGTCCATCCAGCCGGGTTTTGTTTTGTTTTGTTTTTTTTTTGTTTTGTTTTTTTTTCCTGTTCTGCAAATCCAAGTATACCTTCATTGAACTCTCCCTTTCAACACAACCACGACACAAAGACGATCACAGACACAAGCTCAAGAAAGACAGGGGGGTGGGGGGGGGGTGGGGGTAGGGGGATGAAAACAAAATCTATACAGAAACGAAAGGCGAGAAATATTGAACATGTGCGTGAACTTCCAAAGAGGATGGATGAGAAGAGAAGCATTGATCTTCTGTAGAAGGTGTCCTTTTTCTGCTGTGCTGATGCTTCCTTTTCCCCAGTATACCCGCCATCTTTCCCTCTTTCCCCCCTGCCACCCCCACCCCACTCCTGTCCCTCTACCCTTCCATATCATCGCTTTGACACCACCCTCTCTCTCTCTAACTCTCTCTCTCTCTCTCTCTCTCTCTCCTCTCTCTCTCTCCCCCTCCCTCCCTTAACTCCCCCCCCCCTCTCCGGGCCCGTCATTATAGAGACAGACAGACAGTGAAAACGATCCACCAGTTTGTGATGGCATCATATTTTGCACACGTACTTGTTCTTGCTTTAAATTGAGTTATTGAAAAAAAAAAGTGCATTAGGTTGTCGGTTGGTTTGGGGGGTTGTATGTCAACGCCTCTGCTCCCCGCATGGAAAACAGTACTACCGGAAAGGCAACCGGGAGAGCGTGAGTCGCTGCCAACGTCGAACGGTGGATCGGCGCTTCGATCCGGATCTGCTCCCAACTGCAGTGAGTTCATCTAGGGGGCAGTCTTCCGTCTTTCCACACGTTGGCCCTGCAGGGGTGACGGGGAGGGGGGGGGGGGAGGGCGAGCTCTTTCACTGCATACAGTTCCCACGCCCTCTGGGAGTTCTGTGCTAATAACTTGCTTTTCTCTGTCGTTCTCTTTGGCCCAGTTGTTTTTTTGTTTTGTTCTTCATTCTTTACTGTCGCGTGCTGTTTTCTCGTCTATCGTGGACTATTCTCCTGTCTTTCTTCTGGAAACTCGTGATTTTTGTTTTTAAGCTGAAGAGCAATTTATCACGACTTTTCTTTTTCTTTATCTTTTTTGTTTTGTTTTGTTTTTGTCTGGCGGTTTATGTGGTGAAAATTGTACACACATTTGTCCAGAGTGGACACTAACCCTCCCTCCTTCCCACCCGGGGCCTCCTGTCCACCCAGCCTGCTTTTTCGCCTACATCCCAGCGTTTCAAGGAAACGGGAGATAACCACATTGAGCCTGTTCCCTGTCTACCTGCACTTCCGACCTATCCCTTATTCCTCTTTGCTCTCTCTCTCTCTCTCTCTCTCTCTCTCTCTCTCTCTCTCTCTCTCTGTCTCTCTGTCTGTCTGTCTCTCTCCTTCTCTCTATCTCTGTCTATCTCTCTCTCTCTTCTCTTCTCTTCTCTCTCTCTCTCTCTCTCTCTCTCTCTCTCTCTCTCTCTCTCTCTCGGTCGCTCACCAAGCGTATGTTTGCTCGTATGGCTCGTCATTGCATTTCTTGTGACATTTGAATGTTCTTTATTATTTTTTTTTTACTTTCATTCCATGAAATCGGAGAGCAAAAAAGGAAAATAAAGAAAAAAAGGGGGGGGGGGGGGGGGGACGGCTTGGGGGAAGATACCTGACGCGCTCAGAGCTCATCATTTCATGTGCTGTGAGATATCAGTAGTTTACAGTGTCATTAACGGCTTTTTTCATCGTCTGTTTCTTTTCCTGAGAATCTGTTTTCGATGCTGATGCCTGTTGAGGATGTGACGTTTCTTCCTGTGTCAGTTGTGACTGCCATGAAAAAAGGTTTTGTGTTTAACTCGGCTAAGCTTTGATGATTAAAACCTGAATTTCGTGAAAATTTTGGTTTGGTATTTTATTGCGTAATCTTTCTGAAGACAAGGTGGGAAAAGAAGACAAGCGAATTCACACACGACAGATGCAGCTGAACAGATAACCTGCAAAGAGAACAACTCGTTGTTAGAGAAAACTACACCAGAACTCTGGGAGCGGTCCTGCTGATGCTCTTTTGCATTGATTTTGATCCAGGGTTTAACAGACTGTACAGTGCCATAGTTCCCTGCCTTTGGAGGGCTAACAGTGAGGATCCTTGGGATGACGCAGAAATTGTAATTAAGACGAAAGTACATCCGACGAAAGTGCAGTCGGGTCTGTATTGGCCCGCTCGCTCGTTCAGTGCATCGATTTTTGTCGCGCACTGTGCACATAGTTTTTCTTGTTTGTTTTTTGAAGGAAAATAATATACATTTTTAATGCTTTTGCCTGTTTTAACCACACACACAACACACACACACACACACACCCCCAGGCCACCAGCACCATGCACGACCACACACACACACACACATGCGCACGCACAGACAGAGCCAGACACACACTCATGCATACACGCGCGCGTGCGCGCGCTCACGCACGCACGCACACACACACACACACACACACACACACACACACACACACACACACAGAGGCACAGGCACACGCACACAAACACACTCACACACACACATACATGTGCACACATGTGCATACACACATACACGCACAAACACATGTGCACATATGCACGCACGCACACGTGCGCACGGAGGGAGAGAGAGAGACAGATAGACAGTAGACAGACAGGCCGACCGAGAGTCTGTAAGTGCAAGCAGCATCGTCACGTTAGTCATCCCCCCTTTGAAAAATATCTTGGAGGCTGAGAAGATGTGAAGTATTAGGAGGGGATGGAAGGTGGGACAGGCATTAGACGTGAGGAGGGGGGGGGGGGGGGTAGCGAGCCTGCCACATCTTCTGTTCTGCCATTGTTCCTGGCTGTACCAAGCCTTGACTCCCGCCCCATCCCCCCCACTCCCCGACCTCCAACCGCCCTACGTTTCTTCCCACCCCGGCCTCCTGTCCACCCAACCTGCCTTTCGCCTGCATCTCAGCGTTTTAAGGGAAAGTGAGCTGACGGCATCTTTGTTACAGGAGATAACCACATGAAGCCTGTTCCCTGCCCATCTGCACTTCTGACCTATCTCATCTTCCTCTCTCTCCATCTCTCTCTCTCTCTCTCTCTCTCTCTCTCTCTCTCCTCTTCTCTCTCTCTCTCTCTCTGTCTGCTGTCTCTTCTCTCTCTCTCTCCTTCTCTCTCTCTTCTCTCTCTCTCTCTCTCTTTCTGTTGTTTGCCTCTGCTGCTCTCTCTCTCTCTCTCTCTCTCTCTCTCCTTTTCTTTCTCTCTCTCTCCTCTCTCTCTCTCTCTCTCTCTCTCTCTCTCTCTCTCTCTCTCTCTCGGTCGCTAAGTGTCTAATCAACAGTAACCACATTTCAAATGTACAGCGCTAGTCTATTTTCATACACGCACGACGTTTTCAAGCCCATACTCCTCTGTGCCCCATCATGACCGAAGTACTCAAATATGTTGCCAGTTGTTCGCATTTACTAACGTGCATCTCTAGGATAAGGTCCGATGCTATGGTTTTATGCACAATAGCTAAAGAACCATTGACATTCTCTGTCGTTTTTGTGTAGAATCCTGCATGATTCAATAACAAAGGGACATTACGCAGACATAAATACATATATCCAAGCATTCATTCATGTGTGTGTTGTGTGTGTGTTGTGTGTGTGTGTGTGTGTTTTGTGTGTTATATATAGTGATGAACAATACGTCGTCCACACCGCCCACGGAGTTCATTTTTCTTCCAAGCTTTGCTTTTAAAAAGGCTTCTTCAGGAACTGTGGGTACTTAATTATATTAATGTTAAAATATAATATTAATAATACTCTACAATGTAGTTGCACAGCTGTAAACGATTCTAAAAGTGCTCAACCCCTTGGGAGCAACATTTGTTAAAATAAGTGTTTAAAAAAAATATTATAAATATCTAAATTTGTATTCAAGTGGTGGCTATCATCATCCTGAAGATAGACTGCTTGAAACAAATTGTAAGTATTTAATATCTTTTTAACACTTATTCAAATAAATATACTATATTAAATATATATATGTGTGTGTGGGTGGTGATGTGTCAACATACATATAGAACATACAAGACAAATCACATACACATAATCACAGACATGCAACATACCAGCCAATATATGCATACGCACGCACACAGGAACACACACACACACACTAGGACATACACACCCACTTGTACTCATTCTGCTGATGACGCCCGCATTCTTCAATTCAACTGAGTCAGTGAACGAGTGAGACGAAGTCTGTATACATACTGAGTGGGGTTATTGAGTGGTTTCTGGTGCTTGCCTGTTTTCCTTCCTTTTCTGTTAAAAAGTGCGGAATGTGATGTCTTTTTATCTTCCTACTGACAAGACCTGGCCAGTACAGGGCGCCTGCGGGCAGCCATCGCCCCCGTTACATCTTGGTCCCATCAGTCTGATTACATGGTGGAGTGCAAATGGGAACTGCAGAAATAAGTTCAATCATTATCCAATGGGGACGATTTTTTTTCCTGTTTTCCCACTGAAAAATCTGGCTGGCTGGAGGACTGCGCTGTTTCACTGCAGTACGAACGGGTCACGTGGCAAAAGCCCCTTACCATCATCCGATAACGGAGAGATTTCCAACGCGGAGTATATGATCTACGTTTGAAGGTCTAAAATGCACTTTTTCAAAATGGTTATTGCAGGTACACAATTGTGATGCAGGGGGTCCCCCATTCGGTATTTTTTTTGCGTCATACACTCGATGAACATCGTCAGCTAGGTTTCAGACTGAGAGAAGACGCCCGCAGTAAAACGTATGCTTGTACGCTAGACCATCGTGTATCCATTTTGTTAGGCTGATACGGGAACTTGAGAATAGACCTCTGTCGGGAATTTCAATTTGAAATGCGCGCTTCTTGGTAGACTATAGCAGACTGCATTTTGTTAGGAACTTTGTTTTTTATGTGTCTTTGGTAGAATAAAGTCATTTCACTGAAATTTGCATTTATTGACGAAAAACGGAAAAGAAGAGACAAAAAAAAGAATTACAAAGCAGGTATATTTAATTTCAAATAACAGCTCCCGTTTGATGTAAGGCAAGGGTGTGGGAATATGACATTGAGAAACATTTTTGGAGTCAGCTAAATGCCAAACCCCTATTTATCTGCCATTAATTTGTATATATTGTGCGGCAGCCTTTGAAAGATCTGACAATCATATCTTGGCAGATGCGAATCACAGACAACACCTCTGACAGGTGGTGGAGAGAAAAAGGATGCGTCCTGGAAGGAAACGGTGTAACCTTTGCAGATGACCCTGGTGAGCTCAATATCATAGAGATCATAGGCGAGATTGATGGAGTGTTGAATGCAAAGGGCCACAGGGATATGCTTTGTGGGTGGTGGAGGGGGGGGGGAGGTCGGGAGCAGAAGGTTAGGGGAAGGGAAAGGAGATGAAAAGAGGTGGGCGAAAATTTCGGATCAGTTATCACTTTGAGGAAGCTTCAAAGGTGGTTTTTGTTGGCCGCCCATCTGTCTTTGTGATGTTCCGGTGCTCTGGAAGAACACTTAACGGGTTCATTGGTGGATGGAGGGAAGGGGTGGGGAGGGAGTTAGTAGCTACATCAGCAGTGAGAGGTTATGACACCATCAGAGCATAGCCGACCTGAAGGCAGACATACACAAAGAGCTGCAATGCAAACACAAACGCGCGTACACATGCGCACGCGCGCGCAAACACACACGCACACGCGCGCACACGCACACATGCACGCACGCACACATACACGCACGCACGCACCACGCACCACGCACACACACACACACACACACACACACACACACACACACACGGGAGAAAGGAATGAGAGAGAGATGGACAGACAAAAGGGGGTGGGAGAGAGAGAGAGAGAGAGACACCACCCTTATAAGATCACATCACAAAAATGTCGATTCCACCACTCTAGAGTGACAGCCAATCCAACATTAATACAGCTGCCAGAAAGATGAAAGACACTTTATTCCAGCCCTGCCCACACCAACAGCACAGCGCTCCATCGTTTAAAGCAGCAGCCTGCAACAGCAGCAACTCGTGCAGAATGAATCACATGGCAAGTTGACAGCTCCGCTTCCATAGTTCCACACGAGTTCTTGGAACATGACGGCCTTGAGAAAAAACGGCTTGTTAAGATTGTCGAAACCAAAATCTCCATCCTCCACGCCCACCCCTCCCTCTCCTCCCCCCCCCCTCCCCCTGCACACTCCTACTCCATTCTCTTCCTCGCTTCCCATACGTTCTCTCTACCTACTTTGAGTGCGCCAGTATCAAACACATCAGGTGATTTTGATCTCGCCGCTACTCGAATGTAGGGTAGAATGCAGCTCTGATACTATATGGAACTGTACAGTATAGTTTCACCACCTCGTCCTCATTGATCAGGAAAACAATAATCTTTTAAAAGTCTTCGATTCTGTGGCATTTCATGCCATGCGATCGTCGTTTACCTCCGTTTAGATTTCCTCTGCACGTCCATGCTGGTGTTGAGGTTGTGTCAGCTGTCGCCGGTATCGACAAGCTTATGGGGACTATCCTTGGGTGGGTTTGGTGGCGCCTGCTGAGGGTATCACTCAATCACGCAGACTTCGCTGCTATGCAGTTAACGACGCCAAGCAGGGGATAGGAGAAAGGCTTTGTAGGTAGTGTCCTGCATGCGAGATGAGAAAATGCATCCTCTGAACTCTGAAATGACTCGACAACTGTGGAATGTCTCTTCTGGTGGGTTTCCATTATTGATGGCTGATTTCTGGTTGCTCCCTTTCAATTGCAACGCTGGGGCTGCGATTATACGAACGTGGGGAGGCTGTGTTTGGAGAGTTGGGAATGAGTGGGTTGGGAATATTGCCTTGGAGGGGGGGGGGGGTGGCACAGAAAATAGATAATAGGAAAAAAATCAAGAGATCTATTCAAACTATTGTCCACAACAATGGAATGTGTTGTTCAGTTCAGTGGTTTATTTAATGTCTTTTCATCGCCAGATGATATTTGACACTTGTTAAAAAAAAAAAAAAAAAGAAAGAAAGAAAAACCTTCACACTCAACTTACCTAGTACTTGCAAAGCCACATCTGATATGTGCATATTTACATAAGTGAAATACCCTATGGTACACAAAGTTGTGATCTCTTACAAAAACTTGCAACCTCTACTGCGAAATAACCATGGCAATTTCAGCAACACATGAACCATACAAGACAGTATTGACATTATCAAAGTTATTCATCTCAATACCTTTCTCCTGATAGAGCGAGGTCAACATGAGCATTCAAACAAAAGATGACGCACAGAAATGTTTTCTCTGCAGGCAGAAGTATTTGTTGGGAGAATATAATGATGTAAGGCTGACCCATCAGTCTCAAAGATTGATTCTTAGAGACTATGACGGTGAAGCGTAGAGCGGAGAACGTTACATACTTCTGATTTTGTGGGGTAGAAAAAAATATTTCCCTGGATGGTCTGTATCGGATTGCCTGTCTGTGTGAGTCGGCTTCAAAGGAGGTTTGGTTTGCCCCGTCTGTCAAACGGTGCTGTGATGTGGGATGGTCTGGAAGCGATTGAAAGTGGGTTCTCCTGGGGAGGAGATAATTGGTGATGGAGCGCGGGCCATTTGAATGGCGCTGCCAGACACCCGTCTGGCACTGAGGTTTTTTTTTTCAGTTTTTTTTTTTTACATGCTTGTTTGCTTATCTTTATCGGCAAGTATGTCTGTATTTCTAACTGAAACGCAAATCACGTCAAAGGAATACCAGACTTCTACTTGATAGAATAAATTTCAAAATGGAGTGACTGATAGAATAAAGTACTGCGATGGCAGTGTGTAATGTTCATGAACAAGTTTCCAGGTACATCAGATCCTACTTGGTTGTATATTACAAAAGCCAAAGGAAAACAAATTCTATGAAAAGGAAGATTAAACTTAAGCAAAACGAGCAAATTAACAAATCAACGTAGACAAAAGTCATGGCCGTTGCAGTGGCCGCTACAGGCTTGAAAACAAGTGTATTTCTCTGGTAAAGGTGTGAGCCATTGGACAGCAAAAGTTTCATGTGATTGTCTAAACATGCGCATACAGTCTTGCGTTTGTTTTTGGTTTTTAGAGACACAACAAATATTGGATTAATAGTAGTTTCTTTCGACAGTTACATTTCTGAATATAAGATCTGGCGAATAGCAGGACTGGGTTAAACCCTGTTGGGTTTAAAGACTGGCAGCACGCAACTAAGTAGTTATTGTCGTGAGCGGGGAAAATGGGGATGCTTCATAAATGGTGTAAATAGGTTCAGAAAAGCAGCACTTTGCATTACCGATGTTATTCGACAGCAGCTAAGCGATTCCTCTGGTGGGTTACGTCATTGCTTCCTGTAGATTGCCGGTATTGAGGACGTGACGTTATGCGGTGAGCTTGGTTGCTAAAGAAAGACGAGGCACTATGAACAAGTTACATAAGTTCATCTTCATTGCCGTTTTTCATGTTGGTCTGTGACTGGTTTTCCCCAATGGTCTGTGTCTTGTTTCTCTCAACCTCTCTCTCTCTCTCTCTCTCTCTCCTCTCTCTCTCTCTCTCTCTCTCTCTCTCTCTCCCCCTCCTTCTCTCTCTCTCCCCCTCTCTCTCTCCCCCCCCTCTCTCTCCTCTCTTTCTTCTAACGCCCTTCTCCTCCTTATTATTGTCTTTGTCTCAGTCTCTGTTGCTCCCAATCCTTCACTCTCTATCTCTTCTCTCCTCCCCTCCCTCTCTCTCTCTCTCTCTCTCTCTCTCTCCTCTCTCTCTCTCTCTCTCTCATACCTAGTATGGAAGATGACATATTAATTTGCTAATGTATTTGATCAAACCAAGAATGCTCATATACCACACTCGATTCCTGTTCAGATCATAGCTTCGTAGGCTTCAGGTCTTGTACAAATCATTCACTGTTGTTGAAAAAAAAAGTCTTGCCTCAAGTTCGCCCCTCAGAAGTTATTTTCAGATATTATATGATCTTGCCAACAAAAATAATTGTCTTGTCTTAGCACGCCATGGGTGGTTTGTTTTTATCAAGATTAAAAAGTCACTTTTTGTCTCCTACTTGGCATATTTGATTTTTGAATATGTCTAAAGTTAAAAAGACCATTCAGTGAAAAACAGACAGACAGACAAAGAAACAAAAAAGGTTCAAGAATGAATCATCGAATTAAAATTCAGAAAAAAGGACCTGGAATAAAACAGCAAACTGGAATTCAGTGCGCACTGATTGTTTTCGTCTGACATCTAAAACGGAAGAAACCAGCAGAACAGCCAGCCAGGCTAAGACAGAGTTAACTGCCACATCTAGTTAACGACAGAACACGGGTAAGAAACTGTACGACCAAACAGATGGCGTTCACAGCCTGACAAGAAGATGCAAGAGGGAGAGAGTTATTCTTGTGCGTGTTGTTTGTTTACGCCACGCCTTAAACCGAACGGCGGTGGAAGTTCTTCAGTAGATATTGCTTGCAACTCCCACATAACATTCTGTTTGAAGCCCGTGTCGACGGATAAGGATTGAGCAATGTGGCTAGGCCAAAGTTTCGGATCATGACAAATGATGACCTGTTGAGCCCTTCGAGTTCGCATCCTGTCTGTCTGTCTGTCTGTCCTTCTCTCTCTCTGTCTCTCTCTCTCTCTCTCTCTCTCTCTCTCTTCTCTCTCTCTCTCTTTCTTCATTTCTCTGCTTCCAGTCCCTATATCAGTTATAAAGCAGTGAAAGTCCGTGACCAAAACTGACACTAACGTCGGTGACCATTGGTCTGTTTGAAGAGTGAAGGACCTCTGAGTGAGACACAGCTTAAGCCACGCCACCACAGAGACCATATCAGGAACAAAAAAAACAAAAAAAAAGAAAAGGCCGAGTTACGTAGAGTTTCTTTGACCTAGAATACATGTTAAGTCAGGTCATCAAACAGGCAGAGCGCCACACACACAGACATTGAAGTTTCCATGTGGAGTTGGGCAGGCGCCACAGCACACAGACAGTGACGTTTCCATGTGGAGTTGGGCAGAGCGCCACAGCACACAGACATTGACGTTTCTATGTGGAGTTGGGCAGAGCGCCACAGCACACAGACATTGAAGTTTCCATGTGGAGTTGGGCAGAGCGCCACAGCACACAGACATTGACGTTTCCATGTGGAGAGTTGGGCAGAGCACCACAGCACACAGACATTGACGTTTCCATGTGGAGTTGGGCAGAGCGCCAAGCACACAGACATTGACGTTTCCATGTGGAATGGGCAGAGCGCCAAGCACACAGACATTGACGTTTCCATGTGGAGTTGGGCAGAGCGCCAAGCACACAGACAGTGACGTTTCTATGTGGAGTTGGGCAGAGCGCCACAGCACACAGACATTGACGTTTCCATGTGGAGTTGGGCAGAGCGCCAAGCACACAGACATTGACGTTTCTATGTGGAGATTGGGCAGAGCGCCAAGCACACAGACAGTGACGTTTCCATGTGGAGTTGGGCAGAGCGCCAAGCACACAGACAGTGACGTTTCCATGTGGAGTTGGGCAGAGCGCCAAGCACACAGACAGTGACGTTTCCATGTGGAGTTGGGCAGAGCGCCAAGCACACAGACAGTGACGTTTCCATGTGGAGTTGGGCAGAGCGCCAAGCACACAGACAGTGACGTTTCCATGTGGAGTTGGGCAGAGCGCCACAGCACACAGACAGTGACGTTTCCATGTGGAGTTGGGCAGAGCGCCACAGCAGACAGTGACGTTTCCATGTGGAGTTGGGCAGAGCGCCACAGCACACAGACATTGACGTTTCATGTGGAGTTGGGCAGAGCGCCACAGCACACAGACAGTGACGTTTCCATGTGGAGTTGGGCAGAGCGCCACAGCACACAGACAGTGACGTTTCTATGTGGAGTTGGGCAGAGCGCCACAGCACACAGACAGTGACGTTTCCATGTGGAGTTGGGCAGAGCGCCACAGCACACGGACAGTGACGTTTCCATGTGGAGTTGGGCAGAGCGCCACAGCACACGGACAGTGACGTTTCTATGTGGAGTTGGGCAGAGCGCCACAGCACACAGACAGTGACGTTTCTATGTGGAGTTGGGCAGAGCGCCACAGCACACAGACATTGACGTTTCCATGTGGAGTTGGGCAGAGCGCCAAGCACACAGACATTGACGTTTCCATGTGGAGAGTTGGGCAGAGCGCCACAGCACACAGACATTGACATTTCCATGTGGAGTTGGGCAGAGCGCCACAGCACACAGACATTGACATTTCCATGTGGAGAGTTGGGCAGAGCACCACAGCACACAGACATTGACGTTTCCATGTGGAGAGTTGGGCAGAGCGCCACAGCACACAGACAGTGACGTTTCCATGTGGAGTTCGCACATTGTGCGTGCAAGAGCTGCTGAGTATCCAAATAAGAAAGAGAAGAACGCTACACTCCTGAAAAGAAAGAGAGAAAGAGAGAGAGAGAGAGAGAGAGAGAGAGAAATACCAGCCACTGTGTGTTGGGATTGAAGAATGCTATCCTTCGTTGAAGGAGAACAGCAGCCGCTGGTGTATAGATAAAAGAAGGCTGTTTTTTCCCCTGAAGAACAGCAACTGGGAGTGCAGATAACTTTCTCCTGAAGAACAGCAAGCTCGGATGTAGATTGTAGGGGAGCCTTCTCCTGAAGAACTACAACCGTTGGTGTAGGAAGTGAAAAAGACTGTCCTCCACCAGAAGAACGGTAACTACTGATGTAGAGACTGAACGAGGCTATCGCTCTCCTGAAGGAGACAGCAGCCGCTGGTGAGGGGAGTATAGAAGGCTGCCCTTCTGAAGAGCAGCAAACATGGTGTGTAAAATGAAGGCCATTCTTTTCCTGAAAAAAACACCGCCACTGGTGTGGGGAAAGAATAAAGCTATCCTTCTCTGGAACGAGACAGCAAGCGCTGGTGTGAGGAGTGAAAGGGATTATCCTTCTCCTGGAGGAAAACAGCAACGACTGGTGCAGGGAGGGACGAAGGCTCTCCCTCTGAAAGAGGAACAGCAAGCAGGTGATAGTGATGTCAACACAGATTGCCAAGCCTTTTCAGTGGCCCAGAAGAAGGGCCTGTCAACATGACAAGAGGACGTTAATCTGACCAGGTATCCTGATATTCTGGAAACCACGGGATTCCAGGCGTTCACCCTCCTTACACTCAACTTTCTCCTGCATAATTTTGTTCTTTTCTCTTTTTTTTGTAGTGTCTGCATGATTGTTACTACTATGGGGAAAGAATCTCTGCATACAGTACATACCGTTGCATAGTGCCCTTACAAAAGAATGAACAAAACGTTGGCATGTAGGGGAAGTAAAGAAGGGTATCCTCTTCTGCTGATGGAGAACTGCAACTGCTAACGTAGGGAGTGAAGAACGTGATGAGTAAATGTGAATGGAGTGGGTAGGTTATGTAAGCCAAGTGGACTCATTTACCATGGAACCAGCCATGATATGGTCAGGAATGGTGTCTTGTGTTTTTCAGTTGTGCCGATAGGTACTGGCGGATGCGAGTTAAACTGCTATAAAGAAAATAAGTCGCGTATGTCAGTTTTTTAAATTGCAAATCATTCCTGGATCAGCTCCTATAGGTACTGATCAGTGTCTGCTAAGTTGTTGTGGCCACAGGTCCTAGCAGATAACTGGGCTGTTTTAAATCATTTCAGGGATCAACTTACATTTACCTAATCGTGATTTTTCCCCCATCACCTGATAAAGAACCCTGCTGATGTGTGTGCTTTGTGTGTGAAGCTAAGTGGAGAACATTACGCCGAAGTAGAGTTTCTACATTACTTACACTATTTTTCACATAAAGTGCTAAGAGAGCAAAGTTTGTGACAGACAGGGAGATAATACACCACTTATCAACAACGTCCAGCGAAATTCAACTCCTCGTGTTGCAAACAAATCTAGCTCTCAGAACGAATTGTTTGCTTGTCATCTGCAAGCAGAGTGGAGAGTTGAGTAAAAAATTTTTCATTTTTACGTGAGAAATAAACCGGAGATCGTACCGACTGGAACTCTAAACTGATAAGGGAACTCTAATTCTAGGTTCCTTTCCAGGAATTCCTCCCAACCCCCAGTCCACCACAGACACTGAAGGCGGAATCCACCCCCTGCTTCCCAGCACGCTTCCAGCGCTGTTTCCTGCTGGGAGGAAGCGGGTGTTCCGGCCCGTCTGGCGGCTGAATGCAGTTCTCCCTCTGACAGTGTCTCCCCTGACACAGCTGTTTATCTCTCCTCTGGACAAACCTCACCTCCCAAGGGGAGGGTCATGACAGGCAACTCTGAAGCTCCATTTACCCTCCCACCTCCTTCCTCTCATATACACACGCTCTTCGTCAATAGCGTACCGCAGATAACAAGAGTCTCCCATCTGACAACGAAGAATGGACCGTGCTCCGCTAGGCTTGTTTTGACGTCTTTCCTACAAGAAATGTTTTTTGGGAGGTTCTGACCATTATTTGGATATTATCAGTTGTGTAGAGGACTTAAAAGTACAAGAAGTATGAGATGAAAAAAAAAAAAACTCTGCAATATCGAAAACTTTCTACAGACAAACTATTGTACACAGCGTAATATCATGAAGCTGTCGAAGAGTGGAATTCAAAGCAAATGTGAATGATGACCAATAGGAACTTTGAAATCAGTTTCAGAATAGCTACGGTTTGAGGTCGAATTAATTTCAGTACTGTAGAAGCAAACGAGTAAAAGGAGAGAGATATATATATAAAAAAAAAAAAAACTTCCGGATTTTATTACATAGAAAATGCTCATTCCAAAACAGGCAACAACTTTACCGTCAAAATCGACAACAAGAGAAGCCAACAATGAACACGTTGAACAAACGATAAAAATTTGAACGAAGAGTACCCTGGATAAGAAATAAAGAATTGATGGATAAATAAATAGAGAAATAAACACATAAATGAATTGGTAAATAGATAAGCAGAACTAATAATAATAATAATGAATACTTATATAGCGCCTATTCTCGGCTAGAGACCAAGCTCTAAGCGCTTTACAATCCACACTCGTTTACACAACGGGCTGCCTACCTGGGTAGTGCCGACTGAAGAGCTGCCAGCTGGCGCTTCATTCATTCGTTTCCCGTGTCATCCAGCCAATATCGTTCAATATCGTTCACTCAATTTCCTTACTTTCTTCATTCTTTCCATTTCTCACGCAGGGTGCATGCTTTGTGTAACGTGTCATCCATACCAACGGCCAAACTGGCCTTCTCTTCCGAAAGTTGGTGATGGGATTTTACGTGTGTGCAAGATGTTATGCGTGCGTTCACACACGGAACCTCGGTTTATAGTCTCATTCGAAGGACTGTATGGGGAATGGAGTCAGAACTAATGTTAACTCCGAGGGAAAAATCCCCCTTTACCGAAACGGCCCGGCGGCGGAGATTCGAACCCGCAACCCTTGGATTACGAGTCCGGCGCTCTACCAACTGAGCTATTCCGGCCCCCAACTAGAAGTTAGGTAACTAAAGCGAGAGGAAACCATTAATGTTTATTGGATTGATATGTTTGATTACTGCTTGTCGATGTTAATTTGATGGCAACACTTGTTAATTATATGCTGTGTGACTGACACTGATGTCTGTATTAATGAAGGTCGAAACCCTTATACGCAATAGTCTGAAGAGAAAAACACACACACACACACACACACACACACACACACACACACACACACACACACACACACACACCACACGCACGCACGTGTGTGCGCACGCTAACACAAACACACACTTACACACGCACACACCAATATTTTGGCCACGTGGCCTTTTTCAAGAGGAAAGAAAATGTAACTACTTAATGTCCATCTTTGGCAACTGTTGCCAAAGACGGACATTACGTAGTTCTATTTTTTTTTTTTGGTTGTTTTTTT
>CM065722.1:62842701-62850201 GCA_033310375.1 Conus canariensis | reverse complement strand
TGACTTCTGTACCTTGCCTATGAGGGGAAGGGGGGGGGTGAAAAGGAGGGGGGAGTGGATGGGGAAGAGATAGAGTGTAACAACTTCCGACATTTTTACACCTTTTTATCGCTTCGTTCCCCTTCATCCAGACATTTTGTGGTTAGTTCGCAAGGCAGAGTGTACCTTCATGGATTCCCCCTCTCTCTCCCCTGTAATCTGTCGTGTTATCTACTTCGAACAGAAGAAGAGACGCAGTTCTTCTTCGCAACAGTAACGACAAAGGACAGCGAGACACGATTACAAAAAAGGGATTTTTTTAAATCCCCAGGCATAAGACGAGAAATATGGAAAATCTGCGTGAACTTCAAGAGAGGGGGACGGCAGGAGGTGTATTGATCTTCTATAGAAGGTGCCGTTTCTCAGCTGTGTTGATGCCACCTTTACCTGTGTCCCCGTCATCTTTGACTCGCCCCCCCCCCCCCCCCCCCGCACCCCCCACACACTCCTTTCCCACCTGCCCCTCCCTTCCCCCTCCTGTCCCTCTGTCCCCTCATGTTCTTTCTCACTACCCATTCCCTCCTGTCTGTCTGTCGGTCTCTCTCTCTCTCTCTCTCTCTCTCTCTCTCTCTCTCTCTCTCTCTCTCTCTCGTCGAGTCAGTCTTACAATGTCTGTTTTTTGTTTTTTTCTTAACGTTACTGTATTACTCTTGTGTGCAACGACGTACGGAGATGTTCACAATTTTATTTGTTTTTGTTAACCTTTGATTTGATGCACACTGGGAATGAATGTGTACTGTTTGTTTGCAAGGAAAGGAAGAGGGAAATTTTATTGTCCTGTTACCCCATACCCTCTTGTCAAAAGACCTCTTTGGTGTTGACAATAACATATCAAAGTGTCAAAGTCTCTCTCTCTCTCTCTCTCTCTCTCTCTCTCTCTCTCTGTCTCTCTCTCTCTCTCTTTCTCTGGCTTTCTCTCTCTCTCTCTCTCTCTCTCTCTCTCTCTCTCTCTCTCTCTCTCTCTCTCTCTCTCTCTCTCTCATTTACACTGTTCAGTTCGAAAGGCAAAGAAAATGACGACGCTGTGCCATAAATAGGAGACAGACGGTGACGAATGAAGGGTTCAGAGGAAAGGACACACCACAGCACCACGCACGCACGCACGCGCACGCACGCCGTGCACGCACGCACGCACGCACGCACGCACACACACAACACACACACACACACACACACACACACACACACACACACACCACATCATCACATCACATCATCATCATCATCATCATCATCATCATCATCATCATCATCATCATCATCATATCATCATCAAATCGGACATAATCAATATATATATACATTTTTTACTTTGTGCACTTCACTTCTGTGCCTCGTTTATGAGCACTGCGTGGGTGAGTGGGAAATCGGATGAGGAGAGGGGGCGGCAGTGGTGAGGAGGGCATGGAGGGGGGTGGGGGGGCGGGGAGAGAATGTAACAACTCTGGCAAGTGTTTTTCATTCTTTTTTTTATTGGCTTCATTCCCGTCCACCCTAGAAGTTCTGTCTGGTCCGCCAGGCCATGTATACCGCCATTGATCCCCTTCCCCCTGTGATCTGCCATGTTATCTGCTTGAGCAGAAGAAGAAGAGGAGAAGCAAATCTTCGTCCCAACAACAACAACAACAAAAACAAACAACAACAACAAAGGACGATCTGACGTTATCACAAGAGAAAGGAAGAAAACCCTGAAAGGCGAGAAATATTGAAGGTCTGCGTGAAGTTCGAAAGAGGGTGAGGACAAGAGGAGCATTGATGTTGTCGTGGTGTCGATTCTCAGTTGTGTTGATGCCACCTTTCCCTGCGTCCCCGCCATCTCTCCCTGCGTCCCCGCCATCTCTCCCTGCGCCCCCGCCATCTCTCCCTGCGTCCCTGCCATCTCTCCCTCCTCCCCCCTGCCCTCCTCCTGTCACGTATCCCTTCATATTCTCGCTTTAACTCACTCTCTCCCTCACACTCTCTCTCTCTCTCTGTCGTTCTCTCTCTGTGTCTCTGTCTCTCTGTCTGTCTGTCTGTCTGTCTCTCTCTCTCTCTCTCTCTCTCTCTCTCTCTCTCTCTCTCTCTCTCTCCCTCTCCCTCCCTCTGTCTCTCTCGCTCGCTTATTTTCCTTTCCCCATCCACTCACCTATCCGCCACAGTCATTACAAGAGAAATGGAGACCGTGAAAAGAAACCACCACTTTGTGATGGCATTTTACTTCACTCTGTTACGTGTTGTTGGTGTCGCTTTAAATTGACTTGTCTTGGGTTACTGAGGGGGGAGAAAGTGCTCGGGTCTTCACGTGGTTCTTGCTGTTTGTGTCTCGGTTCCACTGCTCCTCACAGAGAAAAGAAAAGAAGCGACACCTGTCTGAAAGGAAACTGGGAAAGCGCAAACCCCGTCAAGGTCAAACGGCTGGATCTACCCTTTAAATCCGGATCCGCTCCCAAATGTAGTGAGTTCATCAGAGGGAAATCTTACGTCCTCCCACCAAGTTTGCCCCCGTGGGGACAACGGAGGATCTTTCACTACAAACAGCTTCCCGGGTTTCTGTGAGTTCTCTTGAGCTTTTTCTTTTCTATCCCATCTTCTGTGCCACCTCAGTGGCAGTGCACCCACGCCGCTCATTCCGATTCCACGTCCACAGCTGCAGCCCGGGCACCGGCAATCCACAGGGAGCAGTCAATGTCAAGTCGTCAGGAGGCAACCCACCGGAGGAGACACTGCACTGCCGCCGAGTCCACTTCAGTGATGCTCAGTGGTGCCTGTTCTGATCCAACATACGCAGGACACTCCTGACGAAAACCCCCTTCTGACTTCTTCTGCGTACGCAGGCTGATACTCCTGCGGACACTCCCTGTATAGACAGGAAAGGATGAATCCTATCTACCCAACAAAGGGAGTGGAGTTTTGTGTGTATGACCGTATTTTTTATACCGCCATTAAGGCAGCCATACTCCAACTTCGGGGAAGATTCTGACGACAATAATGGCTTAATCGCGGAGCCGGCGTGAGTGAGCTCAGAAGTGCAGTTCAATCTCTTATTGACCCGTTCCGTCGTTCGATGCGTCGATTTTTGTCGCGCAACTGTACACGTAAGGCTAGTTTTTAAAGAAAACGAAATAATGTATTATAATGTTGATACCTTTACCTGCACATGCACGCACGCACACAGGCACGCACGCACGCAAGCGCGCGCGCACGCACGCACGCACGCACGCGCGCGACACACACACACACACACACACACACACACACACGCCACACACAAACACGCGCGCGCGCGCATACACACACACACGCATACACACATACACCCACCCACCCACACACACCACACACACCACACACACACACATATAACACACACAACACAGCACGCACACACACACACACACACACACACACACACACACACACACACACACACACACACACAACGCGCGTGCGCAGTGAGTGAGAGAGAGAAAGAGAGAGAGAGTTGGTGAAGTGCACACTGCATCACCACATTAATTAACCTCTCCGTGAAAAGAAATATTCTTGGAGGCTAAGACGATGCTTAAGTATTTGGAAGAAGACATCAAAGATGGAACGGGACAGGAAAGGGGGAGGATATTGGGGGGGGGGGGGAGACATCGAGTTGGACACCTCCTCCTCTTCTTCCATTGTTCCTGCCTTTGCTATGCCCTGACTTCCTCCACCCCAGCCCCCTCCCAGTTTCTCCCTTCCTTTGCCCCCTCTCCACCCAACCTGCTTTCCGCCTGCATCTCAGCGTTTTAAGGGAAAGTGAGCTGACGGCATCTTTGTTACAGGAGATGACCACATGAAGCCTGTTCCCTGTCTACCTGCTCTTCTGACCTACCTCATCTTCCTCTCTGCTCGTCTCCCTCCGTTTCACCGAGCTCTTGCTTTTGCCTCTCTGTCTGTCTGTGTGTGTGTCTGTCTGTCTGACTCTGTCTGTCTGTCTGTCTGTCTGTCTCTCTCTCTCTCCTCTTCTCTCTCTCTCTCTCTCTCTCTCTCTCTCTCTCTCTCCCTCTCCTCCCTGTCGCTGAGTGTCCGATCAGCAGTTTTCATGTCAGTGCCAATCTAACAGATGACTTTTTTTTCCAGGCTACGCCAACCGTGATTGAAAGAGTCCAATAGTTTGCCACCTGATTGCATTTACTGATATCGAAACTGGGATCGAAAAGCCCGGCGCTACGTTCTTATGCATAGTGTGTGAAGAGCTGATGGCATTCACTGTCATCTTTGTGATGAACACTGTATAATGCAATCACAAGTGAAGGGCCATGTATTTTTGGAACTTGTTCTCATAGCACAAACATGCATAGGCTACATGCATGAATGCATGCATGGATGCGTACGTACGTACGTGCATATGTATACGCACACATACATACATATGTACATACATATGTACACATATGCATACATGAACATAGATGCAGACACAGACACATAAAAAATATGCACACATACATATATACATACTTACAAATACATACACACTACATGCACACACACATCCATAAACACACGCATACACATCCATAAACACACGCACACACAGACGCGCAGAACACACACACACACACACACACACACACACACACACACACACACACACACACACACACACGGCACGCACGCACGCACGCACGCACGCACGCACACACACACACACACATTGGTGCGCACTCACTTACGCACATTCAACCTTCTGCTGTTGTTGTCGCCTCCATTCTTCAGTTCATCCGAGTACATGAACGGGTAAGACTAAGACTTACGTAGTGCGGCAGTGTAGGGTCATGGGTTGGTTTCTGTCGCTGTGGTTTGTTTTTCTTAAGTTTCTGCGAGTGTTTAAGTGCAGGATGTGATGTCTTCTTATCTTCCTACTGACAAGGCCTGGCCAGTGCGGTGTGCCCGCGGGCAGCCATCGCCCGTTACATCTTGGTCCCATCAGTCTAATTACATGGTGCAGCGCTTCCAAAGAAGCTGAACAGCTGAATGGAAATGGGAACAGCTGAATTAAGTCGGATTATTATCTAATGGGAACCGTGTTCCTGGTTTCCACTGCGAAGTCCGGTTCGATAGAGGACTGTGATTTTCTTTTTCTGTCCCATGTTCTGTGCCTGCTCCGTGGCATTGTACCCACGCCGCTCATTCCGATACTCCGTCCACAGATGCAGCCCGGCCCAGCCCGCCAAAAACCACGGCATCAGCAATCAACGGGGAGCAGTCAATGTCAAGTCGTCAAGAGGCAACCCACCGGAGAAGACACTGCACAGTTGCCGAGAGACACTTCGTTGGTGTTCGGTGGTGCCCGTTCTGATCCAGCATAACGAAGGACATGACCTGCTAAGCCCCCTACTGTTGACAATATTTGCTTAGTATCGGAGCAGGCGTGAGTGAGCTCTCCCCCCGGAGGGCACCACCACGTCAAGGTCTGTGATTTCCATACGGTCCGAAGATGGTCACTTGGTAAAGCAACGTACCATCATCAGATAACGGAGAGATTTCCAGCTTTAAGTAGATGTACGTTTGAACTTGTAGTACGCACTTTTAAAGGTCATCACTGCAGGCACACCGTTGTACTACTTGGGTTCTCATTCAGTGTGTTTGTGCGTCATACACTCGATGACATTGTCAGGTGTGGGAAGGTTCAGACGGAGGGTAGAGACACGCAACCACACGTTTGCCTGTACGTACCTCCAGCGATTTACGTCACCGTCACGTGAGTCCGTCTTGACCGTCCGATGCGAGAGCTTGAGACTAGAACACAATAGGGAAGTCCAATTTGAAACGCGAGTTTCTCAGTAAAATATAGTAGACTATATTGTGTCATAAATTTTCCTCTGTTTGTATCATGGGTGATAAACAGTCATTTCAAGAGATTATACTTTTTTGCATACGAAAACTAGAGAGAGAGAGAGAGAGAGAGGGGTGGGGGTGGCGAAGCGAGTGTGCTTAGTTTTCATGAAATGATAGCTTCATCAGACAATGATGACGTCGTGACTAAATCACCTATTTTTGCGGCATAGGTTACAAAAAATGATTCTTTATGAGGAATGTTTCGAAAAAGCTTTGCTGAAGGAATTTGCTTCACAGAAGAAGAAGGAGAGCGAGAGAGAGAGAGAGAGAGAGAGAGAGAGAGAGAGAGAGAGAGAGAGAGAGAGAGAGAAGACTGTATTGGCCAATATAGAGCCGGCTACAAAGTCCGAAAGACAATGCTTTCATGGCGTGGTCATCAAACTTCCAACAGTTGGAAACAGTAAGGTTTTTTCCCTTCTATCTTTTATACCCTCTAAAAAGACTGAGTATAGATACCCTCTCAAAATCTGTCAGAGAGAAAACACCATGAAAACAATGTGTGGGGAGCATTCTTTTATGTACGAACTACTCGTGAGTTGGGCATTGTGAGATGTGTGTGTGTGTGTGTGTGTGTGTGTGTGTGTGTGTGTGTGTGTGTGTGTTTTCTAGTTTCAAATATCATCAGCTTCTGTGGGGGTATTTTTAGAAGACGCACAGATTTGTCTTGCCTACACCACAGCGCAGTGCTGGTCTTACTACGCTGGTAAGCAGGGGTGGTGAAAGGTTTGCAGGGGAGGGGGTGACATATTTCTGTAGGATTTGATAGTAGGCCTAGGGGGCAGAATTTAATCTGGAGTTGTTGAGTGCTTGTACGGAAGGACTGGAAACGCACAGTCGAGTTTCATTAACTTGATGGACAAGTCTCCATACAGCATTGCTCCATTTCCTGACCAGCGCTGCAGGGGTCTGTATCTCTCGGGCCTGATTGACGGTGTGGTAGGTTTTTAAAAGAAAATGACTTGTAGAGTATTGACCCGATACGTGGTCCTCAGACCACAGTGGGACATACATCGTGAAAAGGAAAATATCTAATGTCATGACGTTTCACACCCATCATGTCCATACCTGTGCTGTCGGCCGTCTGTGTCAGCAAGCTGATGGGGCTGTCGTTGGATAGACATGGTGGCGTCCACCGAAGAGAGACGTTTACTCAGTGTAGCTCTCTACTGTGTGATCGTTGTTCGCAGTCCGGTAGCAGGTGTGTGGTTCCCTGCATGCACTTGATCAGAACATGGACAGGCGCCACTGAAACACTGTGACAGTGACCGAGCAGCGGTGCTGTGTCTCCTCTGTGGCCTCGACCACAGACATCCAGTGCCTTGGGATTGCTGCTCTGTTTGGATGTACAGTAAGAAGCCAGAGTGAGCAGTCTTGGAGTAATAACTCTGAAGAACAGACTGTAAAGAAAGTCTGGTTTCCTTGGTTAGGGAGAAGGTCGAGAGAGGCGGGGAGCGCGTGCGCAAACGTGTGACAGTGTCAAGCCATAGCATGATTAACAAACCTGCGCACAACTTTGACAGTCCTCCCACATTAGGCGTCTACGATCTCTAGGGTAGATCAGTCGGTCTGTTTTATGTTTGCCTGTCTGTCTTCATGGCTGTCTGTTGAGTA
>CM065722.1:62777701-62835201 GCA_033310375.1 Conus canariensis | reverse complement strand
CCAGTCATGTGATAATGCTGCCGTTCCAGCAGTGATAGAGGTGACCTCATCTGTAACACCTCGTTTGGCTTGTTAACTCTTTCTGACAGTTATGAAGGCTTCTTTGACCCCAGGCATTTGAACTACACCCTACGTGCACATGCACACACACGCTCGCACTCACGCACACGCACGCACGCACGCACGCACACACACACACACACACACACACACACACACACACACACACACACACACACACACACCTAAACACACACACTCACACACACACACACACACACACACACACACACACACACACACACACACACACAAGCACAAACACACACGCGCGCGCACACTGTCTTCACTCTCCCTCTCTCTCTAACCCCCTCCATCTCTCTCTCTCTCTCTCTCTCTCTCTCTCTCTATACATATATATATATATATGTGTGTGTGGTGTGTGTGTATGTATGTATGTATGCACACGCACACGCACACACGCACATCAAAATATATCAAAATGGACCGGCGAGAATGAAGGAGTGACCACCTTTCCACACATCATACTCCCTTAATTAGTAAACTTGGACATGATCAGTATTGGCCTTCTGCAACAAGAGAAAGTAGACATTCGGACACACACGCGATGAAAGACAGGCAGAAAAGATTTTTTTGAAAAAATAAAAAGCACCTAGCATTGAAAAGGATGGAAACTGGTCAAGCGAAACACAGGGGGAGGGGGGGGGTGGGGGGGGGGGGGGGGGGGGACGGACATAGCATTGAAAGGAGTTTACACTTGTCATGAGAAAGAACAGAAAGAAAAGGCTGGATTCTGTTTTTCTTGTTTTCTTTCCTAAAAAAAAATATAACAAGATGCAAAGCATACAAACGTACTCCCAGTTTATTTTGAATGCGCGTGATATATTCCATAAAGAGGAAAAATCGTTTTGGGCTGTTATAGCCGTTAGTAACGGCTATTCTGGTAAAATAAAACATTGGTCATCATCCGTGACCCATAATGAACATACAAATTTTCAGAAAGATCGGCCAAGTACTTTCTGAGATAGTCCATAAAGAAGAACAAGATGCAAAGCATATAAATGTACTCCCAGTTTATCCTGAATACGCATGAGATATTCCATAAAGAGGAAAAACCGTCTTGGGCTGGTGTAACCGTTAGTAATGGCTATTCTGGTAAACATCGGCCATCATCTGTGACCTATAATGAAATACTTACAAATTTTCAGAAAGATCGGCCAAGTACTTTTTGAGATATTCCATAAAAAAGAAAAACCGTTATGGGCAGTTATAGCCCCTAGTAACGGCTATAACGGTAAACTAAAATATCGGGTATCATCCGTGACCCATAATGAACATACCTACAAATTTTCAGAAAGATCAGCCAAGTACTTGCTGAGATATTCCATAAAGAAAAAAACCGTTATGGGCAGTTATAGCCCCTAGTAACGGCTATAACGGTAAACTGAAAATCGGGCATCATCCGTGACCCATAATGAACATACCTACAAATTTTCAGAAATATCGGACACATACTTTCTCAGATATTCCATAAAAAGTAGAACCGTTATGGGCCGTTATAGCCGTTAGTAACGGCTATAACGGTACACGAAAACATCGGGCATCATCCGGGACCCATAATGAACATAACTACAAATTTTCAGAGAGATCAGCCAAGTACTTTCTGAGATATTCCATAAAGAAGAAAAACAGTTAGGTGCCGTTATAGCCGTTAGTAACGGCTATAACGGTAAACTAAAACATCGGATATCATCCGTGACCTATAATGAACATACCTACACATTTTCAGAAAGATCGGCCAAGTACTTTGAGATATTCCATAAAGAGAAAACCCGTTATGGGCAGTTATAGCCGCTAGTAACTGCTATAATGGTAAACTAAAACATCGGGTATCATCCTTGACCCATAATGAACATACCTGCTAATTTTCACAAAGATCGGGCAAGTACTTTCCGAATTATTTCATGAAGAAAAAAAAACCAACGTACAGCCGTTAGTAACGGCTATAACGGTAAACTAAAACATCGGGCATTATTCGTGACCCATAATGAACATACCTACAAATTTTCAGAAAGATCGGCCACATACTTTCTCAGATATTCCATAAAGAAGAAAAACCGTTACAGCCGTTAGTAACGGCTATAACGGGAAACTAAAACATAGGGTATCATCCGTGACCCATAATGAACATACCTGCTAATTTTCACAAAGATCGGCCAAGTACTTTCTAAGATATTCCATAAAGAAGAAAAACCGTTACAGGCCGTTATAGCCGTTAGTAAAGGCTATAACGGTAAACTAAAACATCGGGCATCACCGTGACCCATAATGAACATACCTACAAATGTTCAGAAAGATCGGCCCAGCAGTTTTGTCTGGAGCGAGTGGAACACATTTTGACCACACACACACACACACACACACACACACACACACACACACACACACACACACACACACAAGCATTTCTTCGTTCCCATTCTAAGTACTCCCTGTTCTATAAGAACTGGGAGTACAAAAACCGTTATGGGTCATTATAGCCGTTAGTAACGGCTATAATGGTAAAATAAAACATTGGGCATCATCTGTGACCCATAATGAACATACCTACAAATTTTCAGAAAGATCGGCTCAGAAGTTTTGTCTGGAGCGAGTGGAACACATTTTGACCACGAGACAGACAGACACACAGACAGCATTTCTTCGTTCCCATTGTAAAGTACTCCCTGTTCTATATGAACTGGGAGTACAACATGTATATTCGGATAGGTTCAAGAACATGAGGCGTCATGTGAACAAGATAGCGGCTCTCTAAAGACACATATCCTGTTTCGAGAAAGGTCAGCTGTGTGCAGCAGTGTGCATGGGCAAGACATGTACCCGTAGAGGGCCTGCATCAAAGGTCCGCTGTGTGCAGCAGTGTGCATGCATGGCAAGACATGTACCCGTAGAGGGCCTGCATCAAAGGTCAGCTGTGTGCAGCAGTGTGCATGGGCAAGACATGTACCCGTAGAGGGCCTGCATCAAAGGTCCGCTGTGTGCAGCAGTGTGCATGCATGGCAAGACATGTACCCGTAGAGGGCCTGCATCAAAGGTCAGCTGTGTGCAGCAGTGTGCATGGGCAAGACATGTACCCGTAGAGGGCCTGCATCAAAGGTCAGCTGTGTGCAGCAGTGTGCATGGCAAGACATGTACCCGTAGAGGGCCTGCATCAAAGGTCAGCTGTGTGCAGCAGTGTGCATGGCAAGACATGTACCCGTAGAGGGCCTGCATCAAAGGTCAGCTGTGTGCAGCAGTGTGCATGGGCAAGACATGTACCCGTAGAGGGCCTGCATCAAAGGTCGCTGTGTGCAGCAGTGTGCATGGCAAGACATGTACCCGTAGAGGGCCTGCATCAAAGGTCCGCTGTGTGCAGCAGTGTGCATGGCAAGACATGTACCCGTAGAGGGCCTGCATCAAAGGTCAGCTGTGTGCAGCAGTGTGCATGGCAAGACATGTACCCGTAGAGGGCTGCATCAAAGGCCAGTGTGTGCAGCAGTGTGCATGGGCAAGACATGTACCCGTAGAGGGCCTGCATCAAAGGTCCGCTGTGTGCAGCAGTGTGCATGGGCAAGACATGTACCCGTAGAGGGCCTGCATCAAAGGTCAGCTGTGTGCAGCAGTGTGCATGGGCAAGACATGTACCCGTAGAGGGCCTGCATCAAAGGCCAGTGTGTGCAGCAGTGTGCATGGGCAAGACATGTACCCGTAGAGGGCCTGCATCAAAGGTCAGTGTGTGCAGCAGTGTGCATGGCAAGACATGTACCCGTAGAGGGCCTGCATCAAAGGTCCGCTGTGTGCAGCAGTGTGCATGGCAAGACATGTACCCGTAGAGGGCCTGCATCAAAGGTCCGCTGTGTGCAGCAGTGTGCATGGGCAAGACATGTACCCGTAGAGGGCCTGCATCAAAGGTCAGCTGTGTGCAGCAGTGTGCATGGGCAAGACATGTACCCGTAGAGGGCCTGCATCAAAGGTCCGCTGTGTGCAGCAGTGTGCATGGGCAAGACATGTACCCGTAGAGGGCCTGCATCAAAGGCCAGTGTGTGCGGGATGTCAGTCCGGAAAGGGCTGCTTTCCTTAAAGGGCTGACCACTACCATGCTTTGCAGGCTTACGCTCTGCTTATAATCACTGTGTGCTGAACTAAGTCAGGTTCGTCTTTGTGAATTTGTGAGCGGGTGTGTGTGTGTGTGTGTGTGTGTGTGTGTGTGTGTGTGTGTGTGTGTGTGTGTGTGTGAGAGAGAGAGAGAGAGAGAGAGAGAGTTTGTTTCTGCATGCGCACGTGTTCGTCCGTACATGAAAATGGAGAGAAAAAAGAAAAGGGAATAGTGCCAGTGATTTGTCTTTTTCGTCCTTCATAGACAATTTTGAAAAAGAAACCAGAGAGAGAGGACAGACAGACAGACAGACAGTGAAAAGGAGCGCTCGATCTGGTAGGGGCGTACATCTCTTCTCCCAGTCTCTTAAAGCACTCTAATACAATCGTTTTATTTATTATTTTTTTTAGGAACCACTGAAACAGTATTTATGTTTAAAGCTGGTGTTCCACCAAATAGATGATTATATTTTCGTTTTAAACCAGATTTTCTTTACAAAACATTTTAAAAAATTTATTCTTCTAAACATTCGGATAGCCTACACTCGGACACACCTTCATAAAAGCTAATGGTACATCTGGTATACGCACTGTGTTGCTGGAAAGAAATTAAAAGAAAGAAAAAAAAACAGAAAAAGGATCAGCGCAATGTATTAAAAGAAAGAGAGAGAAAAAAGAGAGGTTTCTTGGCCGAAACGCGTTGTTTGTTTCATCGTTGGTTCATTCCATTCCCCTGACGTTGTGGTAACACAATTTTCATTCTCTTTACTGTGTAATGAAGGAATCAGTTTTCAATCGGCTCCCCTACGCTCCCCACACTTAATTCATTTTCGTCCGAATTAATATTGCATTTGGATGTTCATGTTGATATTTATGTGGCCCGCCTCGTTCCTTTTGAAAGATGTGTGGTGTAACACGCTTTCGTGCTTACTGCTTTTCATCATAAACATTATCTCTTCCACCCTCCGCTCTCCCCCCTCCCTCCCCCCTCCCTCCCTTGTCCTCCTCTTTCTCTCTTCCCTTTCCTACGTAATGCTTTTGGTAATTTGCTTTTCTGTTTCACTAATTTAATAGAAGCACCGCCTGTCTGTCTCTGAGTGTGTGTGTGTGTGTGTGTGTGTGTGTGTGTGTGTGTGTGTGTGTGTGTGTGTGTGGTGTGTGTGCGATTCTATGTGTGTGCGTGCGTGCTTGTATGATTTGTGTGTGTGCGTGCGCGCGCGCGCGCGCGCGGTGTGTGTTGTGTGTGTGTGGTAGTCTGTCTGCCTGTTTGTCTGTCCAGATAATTGAATGAACAGGCTGCCTGTTCTGTCTGCAATTTCTTTAATATATTTCACTTTTTATTTTTTCGACGCATGACAACCTGCCCTTTCATTTTTGTTTAAACTCATGTTTCCTCTATATGCACCATTGATTCACTTGTGTACGACTTCCTGTGGGTCATTTTCTAACGTGCATTCTCTCTCCACGGTTCATACTTCAGATTTGTTGTGTGCAGTGTCCCTTAATCAGCGTTCGCCTTTTTTCTTCAGAAAATCATTCTTTAGATTTGTTTTCACAACCCTTCGATCCACGGCCCTGTCTCGAGTCTGCCTGTCCATGGGTCAGTCTGTATGTAAGTCGGTCGTGTTTTGTGTTCCTGTGATCCATTCGTCTGTGGGATTAACTTGCCAGCAGAAGCGTCGTCCTTCCATGTGTCGATGTCCACAAGTTTATCGGGTCACTTCACGGTGGGGGGGGGGAGGGGGGCATTCACTGATGGATCAGTTCATGCAGAAGAGCAGGGTATTATGGTTAAAGACCATGTGTTGGTTTCTGAGCGCACTGCCAGCTGCAGGGAACATAGGACCTTGTATGTGTGTGTGTTGTGTGTGTGTGTGTGTGTGTGGTGTTGGTTTGTGTGTGTGTGTGTGTGTGTGTGTGTGTGTGGGGTGTGTTGTTGGTGTGTGTGGTGGTTGTGGTGTGGTTTGTGTGGGTGTGTGTGGGTGGTGTGTGTGGAGTGTGTGTGTGTGGTGTGTGTGTGTGTTGGGTGTGGGGGTGGTGGTGGGTCCTCACTGGTCAGTCAATACCCTGCGTGCTTGAATACACAAGCACTCTTTTTTTTCTTTTTATCCCAACCATGATCTATGGCTGCTGTATTGTTCTGATCTGCGCCGCTTCTAGAACTCCATAAGCGCTGTGGTGCCGGTTCTGGCCGGATTGATTTCTGGTGCCGAGGAGGAGCCCTGAAACGCTTTCTGCAGGTTGGCCCAGTGCCCGGACCTCCACACACACAGACTCCCTCGTCAGCTGTCAATAGCACAGCGGCCCCGGGTCTGCCTCCTGCATGGATGGCGGAATGTCTCCGTGATGCTGTGTCTATCTGCCTGTTGATGTTGTGTCAGAGGCCCCTTCACCCATCGGCTCTTCCTTCCCCCTCCCCCCACCCCATCCCTCTGTCAATCCTCAGACTTGCCTCCTGCAGGTCCAAAAAATAGGGGATGGGTGGGTGGTGGGGTGGGGGATGGAGTGGGTGGGGTGTGCAGGGTGTTCTTAGGATTTGGAGCCGTTTGGATTTTTGTCGTATCACGCAGGATATGGATGTGTGTGTGTGTGTGTGTGCGTGGGTGGCGGGGGGGGGTGTGTGTGGTGTGTGTGGCCGTGTGTGTGTTTTGTGTGCCTATCTATCTGTGTGTGTGTGTGACTGTGTGCGTGTGTGTGTGTATGTGTTTGATGTGTGTGATGAGATGTTAAAGAGGAGAGAGAGAGGGGGAGAGGGGAGAGAAAGAAAGAAAGATCTATTATATAGGTCGACTGGTGGGCAAGTGCAGAAACAGAAATATGTACTGAAGTGAAAATGTCGGTGCACTCGACACAATTTGGAAGGTGCGAGTGTGATAATTCCACGCCGCCATGTTCACGGCATAGATACATATATAGTATAACTGTGATGATGGTGCTTTGAACAACCGCTTCATGACAGGTTCAGTTTATTTTTAATTTTTTTTTTGCACGGTATCATAGGCAAAACCAAGCAGATTGGGGTGCCGCTTGTTGGCTGCAACCCTCGACCTTTTTGCTGTCTTCCAGGCCAAGATGTCATGGATTTACTGATTTCTTTTTCCCCAAAGATCTCACGTTCTTTACTGTAGCGCTTTGTTCACGTAGACCTATTAGCCTTTGCAGTCTAGGTCTTCTGCCTTTGATCTTCCCAACGTTTCCTACAGTTATTTCAAAATATCCAGGCAACCAGAGAACGCTTTCATTATTATGCTTACGTGTAGTCGATGGGTGCGTCCATCCCCACCCCGTCTGCTCTTTCTGCTTCTTGTTTTTGTGTTTTAGTCGTCGGTTTGCTTGTTGAAGAGAGAGAGAGAGAGAGAGCGGAAAACACGCTGATCTCTGAAATGGCTTAATGAATAGTCCGTAGGCCCATGTCATAGTGGGTAGCTACCAAACGAAACATCCAGTATAGCGACGTGACACAGGGCATTTGACAACAAGTATCATTGTAGTTTTTCGTTTGGATAGTGAACAACTACAACATACATTCAATTAGACAAGTTCAGAGAGAGAGAGAGAGAGAGAGGGAAAGAGAGAGACGAGGGAGGGGGAGAGACAGACGGACGGACAGAGAAACAGGCAAAGAGTACAAGACCAACTTAACCCCCCACCCACCCCCACCCCGCATTCCCTGTCCTTGGCAAAAAGTCTACTTTCAAAGAACAAGGATATCGCTCCTTTAAAAAGAAAGAAAAAAAAAAAAAAAAGACCCATGATGTAAACATAAAAACAAATACAAGCCGTAATGTAAAAATAACCCAACCAACAAGCAGCAGATGCACGAGAAAGAGAAAGTACAAACAAGTGGACCATATGTCTTTATCTGCTGGGGAAAAAAGGGGGGGGGGAGGAGAGGAGGAGAAGGGTTGGGGAGTGGGGAGGTTGGGGGGGGGGAAAGGGAGGCACAGAGGCACGAGAGAGATGTCAGTTGAGGGGTAGCACAGACTGTGCTCTCTTTGCTTCATGGAACAGTGCTGAACATTTTACTCTCAGCTTGTAAGGTGAAATGGCAGAGGTGGGGGAAGGGGGAGGTGGGGCAGGGGGAAGGGGGAGGGGTGGATATCCATGTAGACTGCAGAGTATGCGAACGGGTGTTGCCCCTCTGGACGTGAAGCGCGCGCGCCGCGTGCGCGCGCGCGCGCGTGTGTGTGTGTGTGTGTGTGTGTGTGTCCGTGTGTGTGTGTTTTGTGTGCGTGTGTGTTAGTGTGAATGTGTGTGTGTGCGCGCGCGCGCGCGGCGTGCGTGTGTGTGTGTGCGTGTTGTCTGACCTAGTGTCATCCCCCTCTTGATGTGAACGTGTTCTTGTGTGCGTGCAGCCCAATATGGTGACGGACTGAGAGAACGTGTCTTCTTAGCACAATGCACACAGTGTAATTCTCAGTTTTCTAACCAATATGTGTCCGGTTCGCGGAGAATGCTTGTTGGTTGGTTGGTTGGTTGGTCTCCTTCACTTCTGCAAACACTTGTACCGTTTTCACTCACTCCGTCTGTCATTTCTTTTTTGTCGTTTATTTCTGTGTGTGTGTGGGCGCGCGCGCGTCCGTGCGTGCGTGTGTGTTTTCGGTGTAAAATGAAACCAAATCAGTGCATTGGCCCACGTTCACAGCAGATCAGTACGTACAGGACTGCGCCAACCTTGCTGGACTTCATTCACTGGCAGTATTGAGCAGTGTGCCGCAAACCTGACCGGTGCTGTAAACGTAACTGATGCGCAAACGTGCAGCTCTGGTCCAGACGATTCCCATCACAGCAGGGATACACTGGTGTCCGGTGTACTGGGAGGGATAGCGTTAACATGCCCCTCCAACACTGAAATGAAGTTCTGCGGAGCGCTCAGTGTGTGTGTGTGTGTGTGTGTGTGGTACGCGCGCGCGCGTGTGTGTATGTGTGTGTGTTCGTTCGCGCGCGCGCGCATGTTTGTATGTGTGTGTGTTTGTGTGCGTGCGTGCATGAGAAACCCAACCAGGAATCCCGAGACTGACTGAAATGTCTACCAGTATGCCCGAGGAAGACGAGACAAGTGATCGATTTTGACCTCAGTCTGTTTTTAATGGGAACTGCGGAGAGAACGTGGGGGAGTGGGGGGGGGGGGGGGGGGGGGGGGGGTTGGGATGGGGGAGGGCAGAAGGCTGCAAAAAAGCTGTGTCGGTTTCTAATATTGCCAATTATGAGTAGCGAACACGGATTTAGAACTTGTCACGTTATTTCGACCACGACATCTTCACTCGTCTCCCTGCCTTTCACACGCGCGCCGCGCGCACGCACGCACGCACGCACGCACGCACGCACGCACACACACACACACACACACACACACACACACACACACACGTGCGCGCGCGCACGTCATACTTTCTGTCTCTCTCTGTCTGTCTGGTTCGCACTCGCGTGCAGGTGAATAATAAAATGATTCAGATCCAAAAGGTCAGTAAGAGAAACAAACATGGCATCAGTTAGTATTCTCCCTTTGCAGTTTTTCACTTTTTGTTTTGTTTTGTTTTAACTGTTTGTTTGTTTTAAAAGAGGTAAAACCAAATACTACTCTTATGTCTTGTTGCCAGATGGGTTTTTTTTTCGCTCTCTCTATAATTTTTTAACTGTAATAAATCTAGAAGACATATCGTAAAAGAAAAATTAAACTGCTAACAAATAAACATGAAGGTATTTGCATATATCATTTTGGAGGAGAGTTGAGACGTGAGGCCTACATTTGAGGCAAGTAAATGTACATAGAATTCAACCCCAGTTTCATTCTTTTGTATGTCACAATCAGCATGTTCTTTCTTCTTCCCCAACAGATTTGATAAAATGACAAGATATAATATGGCCCTTTGCGGTCGGCTGGGTGTACAGAACGTGAATTGAATTCAACTTTGGATAACTTTCTGCTCTCGCCTGGTGTATATTTGAAGTATATTGTCACTACAACAAAAAGTGTATCACGACTTTAGTCTGAGTTCACTAATGGGTAGGTGGGAAAACTGGAGAAAATTGACTCTTGAGACAAACAGAATATTCCTGGCATATCTTGGCCTGTGCTATATAAGATAGAAGAACAATGTTGAAATAGAGACAGGCCAAGGGTATATCCTTAATTGTAGAGGAGAAGAGGACAAACACGCAAACCTACACGGACTGGGGAGGGGGGTTAAGTCAACAAGAAAATCAGGAATTCTGCTGTGGGATGCTGTCCTGTTTCCAGCGTGGAGCGAGGTCAAGGTCGTCCACTTGGGAGCGAAACTATTCAGCATCACGGTAGAGCAAATGTCGCATGACAGTGCAGATATAATGTTTACACATACAACTGTCATGACTACCAGACTGAAGAAATATTTGCCTAACTCCGGTCATCAACAAGGCTGACAAGAAAGACATCCTCACAGTTCACGGTGACTGGAACGGAAGGTTTCCAAGTAAAAGCTTGAAGGATTTTTTTGTGGTGAAGAAGCTCCGTGGTGCGTTCCATGTCATGTGCCACTCACAATGAAACATATTCTTTTAGAGTGTTGGGACTTGCACGATGTGAGACACAAACATTTTACTGCAGATTCCATGAAAACCTTGTTCAGAGATGTTCCGCCTGACGCGATCTTTAAGTTCTTGAAAGAGATTAACATTTTTCATCGGATCTGAGATTTTACAGTGGAAATATTTTTAACAAACTTTCGGATGGTTTTTTTTTATGTATTTTAAAGAATTGTGTGAATGAATGACTTGTGAGTTAATTTTAACGTGGTGACAGCCCTGGTGTGGCCCTTTGCGGTCGGCTGGGCTATAAGCAATATTATCTTATCTTATCTGTCCTTATTGTAATGAGAGTATCAGTAATAATGGAACACGCCAGGAAGAATTCGTCTGTGGTCATGACTGGAATATTGCTTGCACTCTTGGTGAGCCTGAAACATCCTGACAACGGACACGGCACTCCCCAAACGATCAGCATCACAGCCAATGGTCTGTATTCTTGTGAAGTACCGGGAGAGGTCTGGCATCAACAGAGCCACAACAAGAACGTTAATTGGTATTGTCCTTGGTCGCGACCACGACATTGTCATGATATGATTTATTTTCAAAATAAGCTAGAAGAACGAGAAGACGATTTTTAAAAAAACAAAACAAAAAACAACTGCCGCCTCGAAATCAATCTTGACAGAATTGAATGACCCAGACATCGCTAAACAATTCAAAGCCGCCATAGAAGCGAAATTCATCCTGCTTCTACCGCTCGAAGAATGCATAGAATCCCTCTAGAACAATGTAAATCGAGTCATGACTAAAACGGCAGTAGAAGTCCAAGGGTGAGGCCGATGGGAATCCAAGTCATAAACCACAAGCAGTGTCTTGGAGATTGGCGAAATGGAGCTCAAAATCGCCGTTGGAAGCTGAGAAAGGAACGGAGAAATAAAACTTTATAAACAGTGATACCGGTCCAGGAATGAAGAATGCAAAGGAAAGCTGTGTAAAATAACGTTGACAGCACTGAGTTAAACCTTCACCACAACGCAAAAAAGGGTTTTTATGGTTGTAACAGTACTGACAAAACAATATATTTAAATAGGAACCATTCAGGATAACGACCACAGCTGTCTCACACAGGAAAAAAATCTCGATAGTAAACAAAACCCCACTGTACACAGAGTACTGATTTGAACTCGACATCAGAGCAGACGAAATCGAAGTGTGCTAAGAGTAAAGGTCTAGTGACTGTTTACAGAGAGAGAGAGAGAGAGAGAGAGAGAGAGAGAGAGAGAGAGACGAAGACAGTTTACAGCTCCGAAAAGGCCGCGAGTTGTCAGCTGAGCTGTAGTCATAGACGTTTTTGATGAGATCCTTTGATGTAAAAGAAAAATTACAGAGTGCAAACTACCTTTGTAAAGAGATGCTCCGAAGTCCTTTATACTCTGTTACCTTGTTCATATGTTGTGTAGACGCCACACAGTGGCAGCTGTTTTGTCTTGGAGAGCGCTATTATCAGGCGTGCTGCTATAACGCTAGCTGCTGAGATAGGAATAGAAGAAAAAAAAATACCCGGGACGAGCAAACGGACATTCTGTTTGTTTTTTTTTCTATCCGCAGATGGATGTAGTCGGCCATTTTCTTTGATGCCCATCTACGAGGGGAAAATAGCCGAAAGCGTGGACATGAACGATTCAAGGGATGCCTGGGGAAAAAAAAGGTTGAAGCTTGCATCCATGCTCATGGCCACGCTGCCTTTCTCTCTCTCTCTCTCTCACGTGTACTCAAAGGACGGGCATACACACGCGCGCTTTTAAATTTTTCCTTTTTTTTTTTTTTTTTTTTTTTTTGAATGCCAAGAAAATGAAAGACATCTACACCTAAATCATCACGAGTGTTTAACCAGCGTTGTCAATAGGGCCGGGGAGATCAATTCGGGGGAGCATAAACGCTTCGTGCAGACTTGCCTTTTGGAAAGGGCGATGGAACGGGTGACAGAAGATCTGTTGAATGAAAATTAAATAAAATGAAAGTTTGTTGCATTTCCTTTTTTTGTAACTGTTAGTTTCCATGAAAGGAATGTCCTGGGTTAACAAGACGTCGAGACACTTTTTGAAACGGCAATATGAAGACCCAGATGGGAATCCCGACGGCATCTAGAAAAATAAGGAAAGCACTGGAACCCCGTCCCCCCACCCACACACACACACATACAGCTGAAAATGATAAAGCCAGGGTAAGCGATATCCCCCATCCTCGGCGTTTGAAGCCAGGCTGATTGACGATTTTTCAGCTGTGCTAATGGAAACGCAGGTAAATTTTTAGGTCGGATGTCAAACACTCTCTCTCTCTCTCTCTCTCTCTCTCTCTCTCTCTCTCTCTCTGTGCCATGCTCCCTTTCTCTTTCTGATACATGTGCACTCATAGAGCAGGCAGGCACAAACGTGCAGTTTTTTTCTTTTTTTTATTCAAATAAAAGGAATCTGCATCTAAATATTCACGAGTTAAAAACCAGTGTTGTGAAAAGGGCCGGCGAGTTCCATTCGTGAGCACAAACGCTTCGGGCGACATGCGTTTGCGAAAGGAGATGGAAGGGTGGTAAAAGCTTTATATAGAATAAAAAAGGCTTATCATTACTTTGCAGCTGTTGGTTTTCATGATAGGAATGTTTTGGATAAACAAGACGTCGGGACAATTTTCGAACGGCAATGAAAATACACAGAAAAGCGCACAGATGGGAACCGGTTTGGCATCTATTAAACACGGAAAGCATCGAAGAAAAACAGCTGAGAAGTGTAAAGCCAGGGAAAATGAATCCCCGTTTCTTAGCGTTTGAAGCCAGGTTGGTTGGTTGATTTTTCAGCTTTGCTAATGGAAACACAGCTACATTCAGATCGGACATCCACACACACACACACACACACACACACACCTCTCTCTCTCTCTCTCTCTCTCTCTCTCTCTCTCTCTCTGACTCAGAGAGAGAGAGAGAGAGAAGCAGGCAAGGACGCAGGCAGGCCGTCGTGGTGTTAAGAACATCAACAGACTTGTTCAATTGTCAGTCAACAGCAGGTATGTTCTGTTTGCAAGATTAATGTCCTCCCAGCTATACGTCCAGATGGACTGCGCTTATGGGCCAAATTAGCACCGATCACAGAGACACTTGTCCAATTGTCAGTCAACAGCAGGTGTATTCTGCTTGCAACATTTGTGTCGTCATAACTGTACCTCCAGATGGACTGCGCTCATTGGCCAAATTAGCACCGATTACAGAGAAACCAGCATTGCTCTGGCAGAACAGGAAGCACCAGTCAGTAGCGCTGCCATCATACAACTTCAATCCTGTAGGCTGTCAGTAGCGCTGCCATCATACAACTTCAACCCTGTAGGCTGTCAGTAGCGCTGCCATCATACAACTTCAACCCTGTAGGCTGTCAGTAGCACTGCCATCATACAACTTTAACCCTGTAGGCTGTCAGTAGTGCTGCCATCATACAACTTTAAACCTGTAGGCTGTCAGTAGTGCTGCCATCATACAACTTCAACCCTGTAGGCTGTCAGTAGTGCTGCAATCATACAACTTCAACCCTGTAGGCTGTCAGTAGCACTGCCATCATACAACTTCAATCCTGTAGGCTGTCAGTAGTGCTGTCGTCATACAACTTCAAGCCCGAGGCTGTCAGTAGCGCTGCCATCATACAACTTAACCCTGTAGGCTGTCAGTAGCACTGCCATCATACAGCGTCAACCCTGTAGGCTGTCAGTAGTGCTGCCATCATACATCAACCCTGTAGGCTGTCAGTGTTGCCATCATACAACTTCAACCTGTAGGCTGTCAGTAGCGCTACCGTTATCTACATCAACCATGTAGGCTGTCAGTAGCGCTGTCGTCATACAACTTCAACCCTGTAGGCTGTCAGTAGTGCTGACATCATACATCAACCCTGTAGGCTGTCAGTAGTGCTGTCGTCATACAACTTCAAGCCCGAGGCTGTCGGTAGCACTGCCATTATACAACTTCAACCCTGTAGGCTGTCAGTAGTGCTGACATCATACATCAACCCTGTAGGCTGTCAGTAGTGCTGTCATCATACAACTTCAACCCTGTAGGCTGTCAGTAGCACTGCCATCATACAACTTCAACCCTGTAGGCTGTCAGTAGTGCTGACATCATACATCAACCCTGTAGGCTGTCAGTAGTGCTGTCATCATACCACTTCAACCCTGTAGGCTGTCAGTAGTGCTTCCATCATACAATGGCAACCCTGTAGGCTGTCAGTAGCGCTGCCATCATACAACTTCAAGCCTGTAGGCTGTCAGTAGTGCTGCCATTATACATCAGTCCTGTAGGCTGTCAGTAGTGCCGCCATCATACAACTTCAACCCTGTAGGCTGTCAGTAGCACTGCCATCATCATACAAGTTTACGAGCTCTGCTGTTATGCCGGCAGGGTCTTCATCCGGGGCAACTGGAAAAACCTGATTTCCACCTATTTGATGATCGTCGTTTTGCCTTTAGAGTTGAAGGAGGGGTGTGTGTATAGAGTGGACGTGGAGGCGGGGACGTGGGGGTAGGGAGGGGAAGGGAAGGGGGACAGGAAGGAAATTTGATCTAGAAGTTGGTGTATCCTGTATTCGTACAATATATGTTACCCCTGTGGGCCTGTTCTCTTGTCACATAGACTAACTCTCAACCTTGGGGAGCTTAAACCCGGGAGTCTGTCGATGCAAAGAAAAATCTGATTCTGAACTGAAAAGAAATACATAAGCAACGCGTTTCGACCGCTGGGGTCTTCAAGGAAAACAACGGTGACAAAGAGGGGAAAAAAGCAACCAACTAAACCATGGTAGTCAGTCTCTGCCCAACTGCTGAGGCTGAATAGCTAACAGATTGCCAACGACAGCCGAGTTATTTCTGTGTGCACGACATATTTTCTCATTTGTCTGTGGTAGTTATTTGCCTGGTCTGGCGAGAGTGGTATTGTACTTTGTCCCATTCCTTTGGCAGCCTACAAACCAGACTTGCATCCTGGTTCAGTTTCCACCACTAGTCACTGCACTTTCAAACAAGGTTCAAACTGAAAGCGTTAACTCCATGCTGTTTCAGCTGATCGGTATACGGCTGGCAAATAATATTGTATTTGCCACTACTTTTTGGTAGAAGGCACTCGCAACTGGGAACAACTTTCCAACCTTCTCCATAAATGAAACCAAATTTCTAATTCCGCCCCCGCCCCCCCCCCCCCCCCCCCCTTGCTCCTCCCCATCCCCATTAGGAAATTGTCGACTGTTTTTCAATAAATTTAAGACACCAAGATTTATTTTCCTCCCACGGAAAAATTCCTAAAAGAAAATTACTAGGTTTAGTAATGGCAATGACACGCACCGACGTTAACCATTCTTTGGGCCCTGCAAACACGGTTCCACTCCTCTTCATTGCTCAGAGCACGAACCCAGCGATTGCCTAGCGAGCCGATCTTGTCTGCGTGCATGTAACTGGTGACCGCACTGCATGTACCAAGCTCCGGTAGTCGTTATCTTTTCTGATAATTCTTTTGCTTATCGGTTCTTTCGTTACCAATTTACAGGATGAACGATATGGGGAAAAAAAAAACGTTTTCTGATTAAAGCAGGAGACGAAGGGAAAGAAGAGGACAAAGAGCTGATAAAAGAGTCGTGACAAGCATTTGGGGGGTCTAAGAGGTGGTCTCGAATGACGACCTTCACGACCAACATCAATCATTAACAGTTCCATCGTCTGCGCCTAACTGCCAGCACAGACAGTAATGCGAGGAAAGTACTCCCAGACGTTCCTGCTACCCCAGTTCTTTCCGACCAACCACGACTGGATGATTTTAGGGCTGTATTTCAACGTATACAGCAGGCCTACGCCACTCCAAACTTCCCATACCGAAACTTCCGAACTACCATCGGCTTTGAAGTTGGGGTGATTAGTGGCCAGCCTCGCGGTCGGCGCCCATCGATCGGCTCGATCCGGGGGGCAAACCGGCAGCCAGGGTCCCCAACTGGCAGGGAAACGTGGAATTCATTGCCGACTTAATCATGGCTCTTGGTCCCTTGACCTCCGCTTTATTTGGTTTGGATTTACCCTCTCTGTGATTTGGGGGCCGTGATTTCACTGAAAATAGCGTGTTTCTCCCTGCGCTGTTCGATTTGAGAACAGAGCGGGTTTGTTCCGTTCTGTTATCGTGCCAGTCTGGTGTGACTTGCTGTTTCTGATTCGAAACTGGGTTATTTGGTCTGAACTTAGATTAAGGAAACGGACTGCTGACTGTGCAAGTTAACTTCATCACGCTACACGCAAAAACTCTTCATTTGCATATTTGAATACCAATACCTGTTATGTATACTTATTTTCTGTTCATATGGCCACGAATGTCATCTATGCTGACAACCGAAGAAATGCGATTAGTATTCACACTTGGGGAGAGCATCTTGCAATATTTTACCTTGAAATATTTTGTACTTCAGTAGGTATGCAACTGTTGGATAGAGAAAGGCCCGAGGCTCTTACTTCGTAACCAGTGACACGTCTTATACTTTGACAACAAGTGAGTCCCGGTTACTCCCACTGGCAGGACACTTTTGAAGCAGACCCAAGACAAAGAGTTGGACCAGATCACGCAGATAGCAGCAACAGTAGTAAGTCCACCATCCAGACCCAAGCTAACATGTCAAAGACAGTCATCATTAGACTGGTCTGCACTGTGGTGTGCCACTGCCAGGGGATATTTAACGCCGAAAGACAAAAACTTCTTACCAGACAGATGTGAAGTTACAAGTCCAATATTTGCTCTAATGCGGGAACTATACAAGTCTGGCAAAGCTAATTCATATTATGTTTCTGTGGTAACATACAATCATGTTTCTGTGGTAACACATAATTTGTTTTTTTAAAAAAAACCTACGCAACCGACATCTGCGGTTGTTTTTTGTTGTTTTGTTGGTTTTTTTGTAGTCAATATGTTTTGATAACTAGTAGTTTTAAAATTTGTTTATTCCCCAAACTTGCGGTATGGCTGCCTTAATGGCGGGATTTAAAAAAAACGGTCATACATACAAAATTCCACTCCCTTTGTTGGGTAGATGGGATTAATCCTTGCCTGCCTATACAGGGAGTGTACGCAGGAGTATCAGCCTACGTATACGCAAAGAAAAAAATTGTTTATTAAATGTGCTTTGAAAAGAATCACCTCTACTCTTTGACATTCTGGGGCTTTGGGATAAATGTATTCATGGTTTCCCAGTCCTCTTTTACTGCGGATTTCTGTTGTCAATATGACTGTTTAAATAACTCGTACTTTCTAAGTTTGTTTATCAGATATCTTTCTAAAGGATCATCTCTGCTCTAAAGCATTTGGTGATTTACAGATGAATGCATTTATGGCTTTCCCGTCCTTATCTTTAACGGCGAATTTTTGTCATCAGTATGTTTAAATAAATCGTTATCAAATTTGCTTTTATAATATGCTTTTAAGAGAGTCACCTGCACTCTAGAGAATAACCTCTATGCAAAACATTTTGTGGTTTAGGGATGAATTTATCGACGGCTTCCCCGCACTTCTTTTTTGCGGCTAATTGTGGTGATCAATACGTTTAAAGAGCTCGTACTTTTAATGTTAGAATATTAATGATGCATTTTTGAAAGGATCTCCTCTGCTGTCCAGTGCATTCTGTGGTTAAGTGATGAATAGGGTACACAGCTTCCACGTCTCTTTCACGGCAGAAGTACTTCTCAGAGCACGAGGAGCGTTATGAATGAGCAAGTCTTGACCTGTCAGCCGTCTGGCAGTGCGTGCTTCTGTTTACTACTTGTTTCTTACCATTGAATTGCAGTATTTCCCTGTTCTACTACGTTCTTTTGCATTACTGACGATTGAATTTTCACACCAGAAAATCGTAGAAGGAAAGGAATAATGAAAATGACTGATAACAGAGTCAGATCCGCCCTTTTAGGTTGAAGATTGTTCTTAACTCATTCTATACTAGCTATTATCTCCCCTTACTTCCCCAGAAACTGACCATTTCTATATACATGTTTTTTTCAAATTCATTACAAATAATTAATGAACACAGACTTGTGATTTTTTCAAGTTATGTTTATAAATAATTGAGAAATCACAAGCAATATAGCAAAGTTATTTTTCTGTTTATCTGGTAATACAGCATGCATGACAAAGATAGTGAGATTTTGCGTGTCATGTAAAAATAGGAGTGGTACACACCCTACGAAAACAAAATACATTAACTGGTTTTATGCCCTGAAATTATTCAGCTGTTTGCAACAATTCAAGGGCTTCAGTCACATTGTAACGGCGGTTTGTACTGTTTCTTTCACGAAGATGCTTGACGAAGTAGTAGACGACGCCTTGTTGCCACATCAAGCCAAATGAGCTGGTGACGTGGTGTGAAAAGCGTCTGCTGGCGAGTGTTCAGCTTCAAAGCTTAAATTAAGTACCAGTGTGCCTGCACTCTAATTAGTATGTAGGAGCTGTCTGTAACATGTAGTTTCGTACAAAAGGTTCGCTCACTTAGGAGAAAAAATCCAAAGATTTGGAACGCGTATGCGGTCCTTAGTATACAAAGTTGGTAAACTTAAGGACCGGATATGCGGTCCTTAGGATAGAAAGAGTTAAAAGCAGTCATGTGATTAACGTCTCTCTGTCTGCTCCTTATTGCCAAAAAAGACTTTATGCTGAATACAACTCTTCTAGACTTTTTCACCATCTCTTTTCCCAAGAGCAGGACTAGCTGATTTAAGGACTTAATGCACCTTTAATTCAACCCGGAACATGCCACTCGTAACTTCCGCTGCTCTAACAGCCATCAACTTTGAAGTCTGATAGATTACTCGGCCGTGGTTTGGAGTTGAACTGCATTGATCGTGTTGGAAGGGAAACGGACGTAGAGCACTCTTTTCTGGCGGGAACCGTGGCATCGATCGCTGATGTAATCGGGGCCCTTGCTCTCTTGGCCTCGGCTCCATTAAGCTTTGATTTACGCGTTGTGATTCGAGAACCATTGCTTATTGTTTTCTCTTTGCGAAGCTTATTTGGGATAGATTTATAAGCTCGGTTTGGGAGCGGATGTGATTCTTAAAATCTGTTATCATGAAGGCCAGATGTTTACCTATATAAGCCTTAGTGCTGCTTCTGGTTCAGTTATAGTCGAGGTACCCCAGCACTGAGCATGTGTGTTCAAGTGTAGGCTCGGTTTGCCACATGCACGGAAGTCTACTGGCGATTTGTACATACAGTATTAATGGCCACTTTTTTTTTCTTTCATACAGTTAACGAATCAGCTAGAGTTCATTAATTCTTATCTCTAAGTAATTTCATATACTTTTGAACATGCATTGCCATTTGTTGACCTTCCGAAGTTGTGCTTCAAGGAATGGTCCGATATATGACTGCACTATCTCACTGATGGCGAATGTGTCCCCAAACCAGTGGATTTTATCCAAAGCAGCATTACGCCGTGGCATCATCCGCTCCGATCCCTGACGTGTCTTTGCCGATGGAATTCCTCTAGGATGCTCTGCCTGATAATTGCTCCTCGCGCGGTTCCAATAAACATACCATCGCAGGGCCGAGTCTGGGTATTTATGAGAATTGGATGGGAGGGTTAGAATTTGGTGGAGGGTGGGGATGGGGGAAAACAAATGTTAATGCATCAGCTAGAATAAAAGAAAGGAAGCGGGGTGGGGGAGCATTGCAGAACCCAGACCCCCCCCCCCCCCCCCTCTCAGCTTAGCTATATGTTGTACAGATTGTTACCATGATAAGTTTCATTCTTTTCTGCCATCCGGTTTATGTAATTTTCACTAAAACGCATGTATAGTTCCTGTCTTCCTGTTTAGGTGTCTTGCCGTGTTTCAGGATATTTTCTGTGCTAACGGTCGATCTCCTGCATGCCTTCAGCTTTGTGGTTCCATGAAATTACCTCGAAACTTTCGTAAAGAAAAATTTGGAAGCACGTATTGACCCTGTGGCATCACATGTTCACATCACTGCGAGCCGCTCCTATACCATGACATTCCTCGCTGAACTGATTGTGGCATTTCTAACCAGTTCAGAAAAACGTGGGAGGAAAGACATGACCAGAATGACTAAAATAAGAATCAGAACAGCCATTTAGGATTGAAAGGGTTTTTTGTATTTGTTTTGTTTTGTTTTGAAAGGGGAAACGCTCTCGTCCAACATAAGAAGCAACTGTTGTCTACCGCTTATTGTCTCCACATACGTACCGTGGCATGGGGAAGCACATTCATTCTTCCTGCTGTCCTCTCTCTGGTCTGGGCTGGACGGAGAAAGGACATCGTTAACTTATATTTGAAAGAGCAGATTCTTTTTTTTTTCCTGCTGCTCTCTCTCCTACAACATGGACTGTCCGGAGAAAAGACTTGGTTAACTTTTTGTTTGAATGGGGAACACGCTGTTCTCAACTTGGCCAACTCCACACTGTATCACAAGTTTCATGCCTTGGCCCACTGCCCGGGCTATGGCCTCCAAAGGCTGGGTCGCCAGGAGAACCGGCAACAGCTCTCGACTTTCGGGGAAACAGGGGATTGATTTCTGACGTTCCGGGGGGCTCTTGCCCTCAGCTCTATTTGACTTTGATTTAAAGCACTGCGATCTCAGAGTCGGTGGTCGCACTTGAAAATGTCCTTTTCCTTCCTCAACACACAGGACGTGGCTCGGAATTTACAGCCTCTATTTAGGAAAAAAGATGTGATGGTTAAATTCAGTGACTGTGAAGGTCAGATGGCTGTATTTGGTTCACACAGTTCAGTTAGTACAGCACTTCTTCCTAGCAAGTTTGATTTCTTGACCACGCTAAAAAAAATAGTTCAGCTCTTGACTGGATCATGTCAGTAAACTGTTTTATGAAGGGTTGGGATGTTAACGACTTGAGACGTAAACACTTTACAGCACCCTATAAAAACCAAGTTTAGCGTTCCTCCAGTTGATTTATATCTATATCATAATATCACCAGGTTTATGCCTGATCGGCCTCTCCCGGTTCTGTTGCCGAAAAGTGTAACGCTCTTGTACGATGGCATGGATCTTAGACAAAATTAAAGTAGCACTTCTACTTAAAGATTATGGATAGGTATGGATGACATGAATGAATGAATAAAGGAAGTGGAACAGCTTTGACTAGGTGCCCTAGATTGGCACCTGGTTAGAACCAGTGACACCGACAATCCTGTTTTCTCTTTCAAATTACCGGTTGGCCTTGACAGTGAAAGAGGAACAACTTTCACATGTTATTGCTGCTTCCATCTGTTCTTAAACCGCGACTGGATGTACCGATTTGTAGGATTCGTGTATTTCAGTCTGAGGCAGGTACTCTCTAAAACTTTCTCATTACCCCAACCACCATGAACTTGGGTGAACAGGTCTGTCGCTATGGAGTCGGTCGTTACTGATTGGTTCGGACGGGAAAGCTGCTTTCACAGTGGAATACAATGGGAATGGGTTGCTGCCTTAATCAGGGTGCTTGATCCCCTGCTTTCAGTTTGGTTTGGTTTGGATTTACCCGATGATTGGAGCAAGTGTCTGCTCTTTAAAATGTCGCTCTCTGTTTCCACAGCCTGTTTGGCTTTGACTGATCGGCTCGAATTTAGAAAAGAGGTGTCTGAAATCCTGTAATTTTTTTTTCTTTGTTCAGACAGTTATATTGTCGTATTTTTTTTATTCTGTTTACAGATCAGATGTATGGATCAGATGGAGTCAAGATCACCAATGGACTAATCATAATGTCATTAGATTTGTTTGTTTGTTTTGTTTGTTTTTCTGTCTGTCAGATGTCGACGAGGTATCCACGGTTCTGTATACTACCAGGTTTTTGTTTTGTTTTGTGTTGTTGTTGTTTTGACAGTACCCATTACTACCCTTTAAATTGTCTTTCATTTGTTTGGAAATCGGGTACATTCTTACTACTGTCATTTGGAGATCTCGCTCTCTCTTCCAATGAATTCAATGCTTTTGGAAGTAAACGTCTTTTCCCAATTGTTTTGTCTTGTTTTGTTGTTTTGTTTTCCTTTGCGGTGAACGTATTCCGGAACAATAGTAAAATACAAGATCTGCGTTTCGAACCTCTAGCTTCACCTGCTTGTAGCTTTTAAGGCTGTGTGCCTCCCCCCACCCCCCGCCCCCGCAAAGACGATTCCTCCATTGGACCGACGGTCTTCTTACCAAGGAGGAGAAATGAAGTGGGCGACTGGGCGAGGTGTTCTCAAATGGCAGACTCGCACTGCCAACATGAACACTCTTGTGAGCTGCCTGTAATTACCAGTACAGAATTACTGCGGGCTAAGCACTTTCACATGACTAAGAAATGACATCTAATTCGTTCTCTCATCTAAGGCCCAGACTGACTGATTTCAGAACCGGATTACTTTTATTCCAGCTCGGTTCCTGCCGGTCCTTGCTCTCTCTCTCTCTCTCTGTCTCTCCCTCAAGCCAGCAATGACTTTGAAGTCTTAATAGATTAGTCGGCTACGTTGGAGACGACCACTATCGATTGGGTTGGACCAGAAACCGGCAATGATGGTTTTTCACTGGCGGGAAACATGGAAGTGATTCCCAGCTTAAACCAGGGTTCTTTTGATCTCAATTCGTTCTGGTGTAGGTTTACGATCTGCAATTTGAAAGTCAAGTGTCTGCTCTTCAGATGTCGATTTTTGGCCTATTTGTCTTGGAACTGGTGCAATGTGTTTTTGTTTTTCTTTTTTGTAAAATTCTGGGGTGTTGTCCGATTTCTGCTGTTGATTTCAGGTGAGATGCTTGGTTCTAAGGTCAATGTGCGAGCCCTTATCTCTGTAAATCATGTTACCCGAAATACTTCGTTACTATCTGCCTCACAAGCGCTCACAATTTGATCTGTTACTTTAATTTGCCTCTTTATGTTCCACTCGCTGATATCCAAGTCCACTTTATGTAGGCTGTGTTTTGTTTCTTTCGGGAAATTGACAGTTTGTGTTTGTGTGTTTCTGCGCGCGCGCGCGCGCGCGTGTGTGTGTGTGTGTGCGTGCGTGCGTGAGCGCTTGCTTTAGCCATATCTATAGCTCCACCAACTTGCACATGGCGAATATACATACCTTAACACTGAAATAAGATTATCATCGAAGGTCTGCTTTGACCCTTTCTCTATACTGCTTGTCTACCAACAATGCATTTCATTCGCTGAATTGGCAATGACCCCTACCCCCCCGCACACACACACACCTTATCAACCAAAACGGATGAGCATAGACAGAACAGGTGGTCGTAGTGGTGTCGGGTGTAACGTTCACCACCACCACCACCACCCTTGTCCTTTCCAGCCCCTCTTCCTCCCCTCACTCCACTCACCTCACTCTCCATCCCACCCACCCCGCCCCCAGCAGCTTGTGTAGGACGCCTGCTCAGTCCGTTTCGTCTGTGGTGGGTGCTGCAGGTGGCCTGGCGGAAGATGGGCGAGAAGAGCAAGAGCTTCCTGACCCTGGGCACCTTCGTGTGGCTGCAGGGCACCAACATGCTGGTCGAGCACCACCAGGACCCCGGCTACGTGTCGCACTGGAACCTGCTCATCAAGAACGTGCGCAAGGACCAGGCCGGCAAGTACGAGTGTCAGATCACCACCAAGGAGAAGATGGTCCGCATCGTCACGCTGGTCGTCACAGGTTGGTCGGGGTGTGCGTGTGTGTGTGTGTGTGTGTGTGTGTGTGTGTGTGTGTGTGTGTGTGTGTACATACGCACATGCGCGCGCGTGTCTGTTATGTAGTGCGTAGGGGTGGATCGATCAAGGAAAGGCTGTAGGTCCAGTGTGTGTGTGTGTGTGTGAGAGAGAGAGAGAGAGAGAGAGAGAGAGAGAGAGATAAGATGCGCAATTACATTTTCGAAATTAAATGACATACGTTTTCAGATATCGGTCAAAATCATGCTGTTTACGTTTAACGACGCTGTCACATCTTTTGTGTGAACATGGTTGCGTGATCATCGGTCACCACAATACTTCTTTTCATTTTAGCGTTAGGTGTAAGCGTGTTTGCGCGGATGTACGGTCATTCGGGGAAATAAATGATTGCTTTATTTTGGAATAGTCCGGGTTTTTTTTTTTTGTTTGTTTATTTGGGTCTTTTTTCAGTTTCTATCTCGCAGTTCTTACCATGAACTGTCTTCTGAAATAGTCCATGACGTATCGCTACCATCTGTTCCTGCAATGAACGGCGATGTTTGCTTTCTGTTTCAGGACCTCGTTTTACGGAACCGGGTAATTATCATTCTGTACACCCTTTGTCCTTGATTCGCATGCATCGCTGCAGTCCCCCACCTACTGTTTGACGGTCAGATAGGATCATTGACATGGAAAACTTAACGACGATGATCAGATCAATACAGGCTGTTTCGTTCCTTTTCCCCCTATCCCTCATACATCATGTTCCGGTATAAGTATCTGCGGATCTTTCCTTCTTTCAGTCTCTCTCTCTGTCCCCCACCCCACTCGTAGTATCTGCGAATCTCTCTCTCTCTCTCTTTCCCTCTCTCTGTCCCCCACCCCCACCCCACTCGTCCTCCTCCTCCTCCCTCTCCTTATATATGATTATGTGAATGTTTTTTGACTAACTTGCCCTTGCACTGAAAGTGGTACCCAAAGTGGTGGTTCTTGTTGGAGAAAGCTGCCAAATTCCACGATAAAAGACAGCATAGAAAGGAATGACATGTATGTCGTCCGCTGGATGAAAAACGCACAACATACTTTTTTTTTAAGCTGTATGTAATTTTCTTGCTTGGAACAAAATGACCCGTATGTAACCCCCATAGCAAACGGAAAGGTCTGTGTGTAATCTGCAGGGTAAGGCAGAAATAAAACTGTACGTAGAAAGAAAAGAATAGCCTGTGTGTAATACGGCAAGTAAACATAAAATAATCTGTATGTATTCATGCCGCTGGATGACAACAGAATGACCTGTCTGTAGTCCGCTGGGCGAGTGATCACTGTGTGTTCTGCTTGGAAAGAAATATGTGTGTGGCTAAACAGATAAGGAAGGAATAACCTGTATGTACCATCTGGGATGACCTCATGGAACCTGGGTATGAAGGGAATAACCAGAATGCAACGAACTCGGAAAGAAAGGAATAACTCACATTAAACTGCTCCGAGAAAAGAATAAACTATATAAGCCGCTGCGAGAGATGGGAATGACGGGGCATGCAACCATTATTCTGGCCAAGAAAAGAATATAGCTTGTATGTAACGTGCAGGACAAGAACAAAATAACCCGTATGTAACCTGCTGGACAAGAAAGGCGTTATCCATTTGTAACATGCTGGGTACGAAAAGAATAACCCATGAATAACACGCCGAGGAAGAAAATAACACGTATGTCACCAAGTAGGTAAGAAAGGAATATTTCGTATGTAACCATTGGAAAAGAAAGAAATAAGCGAGTACACTGTTCGCTGGGAAGGAATAACCTGTGTGTAACCTGCTGGGTTCTAGTCGGAAAAAAAGACGACCTTCGCCATACCTCCACCATACATTTTCCCCTGTTCCATTTTCAGACAGGCAGAGCGTTGGGTGTAGGGGGGTGGGAGAGTGCTGGCTTCAGGGAAGATGGAAAGGTGGTGGGGACGACAGTCTTGAAGAGTTCACTATCCATTCGCATATTCCTTTCCTTTCCCACATGTTCATTTCGTCAACAAGTAAACGCAGAAGGAATGTGCTTTGGAGTTTTGTCAACCGTAGAGAGGCGTGCACGAAGCCAACATGCACGGTGAATTTGGAACGAATCCCTAACTTTCACTGCCATCCGTTCTTGTAATGCAGCCCAACAAAGGCGTTTGACATGAATGACGTCGGCACGCTTCTGGATCTGTGTGTGTGTGTGTGGTATGCGCGCGCGCGCGCGCGCGGTGTGTGTGTGTGTGTGTGTGTGTGTGTGAGTGTGATGTTGTGTTTTTGTTTTGTGAGGGAGGGGATGCACACAATTGTGATGAAGGTGGGACAGATGGAGGGGGAGGGGGGGGGGGGTTGGAGGGCGGGTTTGCCCCTATCTGTGTGCTTGTGTTCTTATTGATTTCTTTGATGTGGAAAAAAATGGATTCAATACAAACATTGCTTTTTTAAAGTATTTCTTAGATGTGCTCGAGGGCTTCTCCCTGATTGATTTGCTCACTTTTAGAAAGGCTTCAAAACAAATATTGCGCGTTGCTTCTCGGGATTTTTTTTTTTTTACAGATTTTTGTTATTATGCTTGAGGGTCTGCTGCTTTTTTTTCTTTTTGTTCCTGCTTCTGTGTAGTATTAGTGTGGTGTGTGTGTGTGTGTGTGCGCGCGCGCGCGTGCGTGCGTGTGCGTGTGTGTGTGTGTGTTTCCAATTTCGTTTAATGCATACTTTTTTTCCCTTGAACGCTTTATTTTCATTTATACCGCTGAATTTAAACTCTTGCTCTCACTGCACGATTTCACTTTTAAGCCGACCGTCATGTTTCTGCTATTTTGGAATGGAGGCTTTATGCTAATCAATTAAAAATGTGTATCGTTAGAAAAAGTCGGCAATAACGAAATTGAAGCTTTATAGAAAGCCTTTTTTTGTGTGCGTTTTCTTTTTTTTTTTTCTCTCGACAGTTTATCCTATTCGTATTTTAGACATTGCTGCTTCTTTTGAGTTTCCCTGGTTTGCGTGTCCGTATTGTGCGTTTCAGTCTAGACTGTGATAAGAGTTTGGTCGCTCACTTTGTTGGTACTGCTCTGTCCTAGAGAGTGAGGCACGAAGACGGGCATAGAAAGAGGAAATGGTGCTATTAACTGCAGATTCTGCCTCGGTCATTCAATACAATCCTGACTTTCACGGAAACTTCTGACGAGAAGAATGTTCCTCAGCAGCTCCTGGGCAACAGTCTTCGTGAATTTTTGTTTATTTACAATGCATTTCTCTACTTATCTATCTATCTGCTTATTTGTTTGACATAGGAAGGCGAAGGGAAAGGACATGTATTCGACGGACCATCAACAGACGCCATTTCATTTCCTCTTTTTTCCCCGAAGATGGAGTATGACACCCTTAATGGCGGGATAAAAACGGTCATACTCACAAAACTCCACTGCCTGTCTATACAGGGAGTGTCCGCAGGAGTATCAGCCTGCGTACGCAGAAAGAAAGAAAGAAAGAAATTTCCTCTTCAACCTTATACTAGATTCAGCTCAGTACAAAAGTATCGTACTGTGTCCCGTTTGGGTAGGTTAGAGACCATGAATAATTCTTTTTTTCCCGGGGCTCGTCTACATCTTCCCAACTTTGACAGAAAACGAGCTATGATTTTCACATCACCAAAGTTTTGTTTAAAAAAATTTTTTTTTAACCCTGCCGGGTAGATTGTCAGATGAAACGCTAACGCGCAAATGCAAGATTAGTCCGCTTCGGTCATCGGCGGAGAACAAGCAGTTTGCTTTCCAAACCTCCGTTCCTTTCTCTTGAAAAAGAGGATCCCCGTTTATCTTATCACTATAGAAACGCAAAGGCGAGATATGGCCAACGATGTTGAATATGCTATCACAACAGGGACATAATTATTATAGACACGTATAGACACATGTGTGTGTGTGTTTTGTGTGTGTGTGTGTGTGTGTGTGTGTCTTTTTTTTCTTCTTTGTTTTAGATTTAAGATTACAGCTTATTTACGCAACATCTTTTTATCATTAATTTTCACATAGACCCCGGACTTCGAAGCGGGGTATTGATGAAACTGTGTGCGAGTGTGAGTGTTTGTGTGTGGTGGGGGGAGAGGGGGGAATAGACTGGACGCCCATCGGCTTCAGGCTCTCAAGAGGGTTAGGTCTACTACTATTAATCAAACCATAAAATGTTCAAGCCCAAAATCAATAGACTGAAGACAGACCTTTGAACGCTACGTTTATCTTCATGTTATTCTAAGAATGACTTTTAAAGTGAGCAGAGTAGAATGACCATGTAGAATCGCAAGATGAAATGGACCACCAGGGACACGGGGGTCTTCGCTACGGCGTTCAAATCTGCCTCTGCCCGCCATACAATCACACACATACACACCAATCAGAGATGGGAGATAGAGGGGAGAAAAGAACGACTTTTTTGCCGGGTCAGTGCATCCGGATTTTTTTTTTTTGGAAGGGGGGGGGGGGGGGCTTTGAAATTTCCCCAGGTGATACGTCCTACCCTTCCAACACACTGTGCGCATAATTTAACGGTTGAAGAAGCAATTCGAAAAAAAAACAGCTTTATCGCTAATGAATGAGAGATTCAGATGATTTTTTTTTTTTAGAAAAGCCACAGTTGATAAAGCAAGGATTCCTGCAGGTATGTTTTCATCACAGTATCTTTCGCTAAGATTTTCTGGATTTACGTTTTTCCTAACTTTACTGTTCCTCCCATCTCTGAGGCTGGGGCTGACGAAACAATCTTACACGGATATCATTAATGTTGTAGAGTGATACGTGGCATGATGTTCGTTGGCATTTTTTATATAAACGATCTGTTCTTGAAAGGTGAAACTTCCAAATACCAATCATTCGTCAATAATGCCAGAATGGAGGTTGCCCCCACCCCTCCCATGTTTACCTTTTAGATCTTACCGTCTTTGAAGATCAGACGAACAAAGGGAGAAACGAAAACTACTCGTGCCCGATGAACAGTAATTATATTACTGCATGAAGAGTTAAGACTTGCATGTAATTCACGTTTCACGTGGAGCTGAAAAAAAGCCTAAGCCTGAACGATTCCCAGTATAGGACGCTGCAGAACGCTCTTAGGGAGTGGGAAGGAAGGGTGAGGGGTAGGAGTTCACCATCTGCAAGCTGTTTCCAGATGACAGTAGAAATGCTTGCTATGCCCTTCTGATGCGTATTTTAAACCGTTGCATTTGTACTGTGTCCGTTTGTAGCTCTTGGTGTTCCATGCTTCCATTTTGATGCGTTTCGTCAAGAGACACGACTTTGACTGTCATCACAGTTGCCGTGTTTTCCTTTTTCATCCATTTTGTATCCATCACGCATTTTCTTATCGCCATCACCATGTTGTTGTTTTTTCCCCTCTCCATCCTCACTTTTCATTCTCGTTTTGGTGTTTGTTCTGCTGTTAATTGTTGTGTTTAAAACCCGGGCGTTTCTCTCCAAAACCCGCCCACTTCCCCCACCCCCACCCTCTTCCTCTCGACACCTGGGCCTCCTTCCCCACCCCAGCCATTTCTATGAAAGGCAAGATGTTCGTGAACCTGGGGGACCCCATCCACCTGACCTGCAACGCCACGGGAGGCACCCAGATCCCCGAGGACATCGACTGGTTCAAGGACGGCAGCAAGATCGACACGCACCGCCAGAAGGGCCTGGTGATCACCAAGTTCCGCTCCATCGAGCAGCAGGCCCTCATCTCCGAGCTCATCATCGACCGCAGCCGGGAGCGGGACAAGGGCACCTACATCTGTCGGAGCTCCGCCGAGAAGATCGACAGCCTGATCGTCACCATCCTAGTCTGTAAGTGTGCACCGCCACTGAGGATGAAAGACGGGGGAAATAGAGAAAGAGAAGGTGGAATGGGCGGGAGTGAAGAGGGTGTGTTAGCGGGTGAAGGAAGTGCAGGAGAGTGGGAGGAGATGGACGGACGGACAGACAGAGACAGAAAGAAAGAGAGAGAGAGAGAGAGTTATCACCCAGGTGACCGCTAAAGGCGTTGAAGTCAACTCTAAAGTCATAAAAAGAGATATAGATATGTCTACACAACTCATTAAAACACACTTTCTAAAAAACACACCAGACATTCGGTTAAAGGCTTTCTTCCTTAACATTTGAGATCAGATGTAAAATGTTCATCGTTTTCAGAAATTCAAACCTTCACATCAGGTGGGACATCTCCGAACACGGTTTTCAAGGAGTGTGTTGTAAAGTGTTTATGTCCGACATCATCTAAGTCCGTCTATAAGAACATGTTTTAATAGTGAATAGTACATGACATGGAATGCACCACGGAGCTTTTTCACCTTTTAAAATATAAGAACGGGTATGAAAGGAGTGGCCTGTGTGCAAACGGCAGAAGACTGTTTCTTCTTTTCGGAGAACATGGTTAAAAACTCTTTCAGGTTTGGACGGATTTGGAAGAGTTTGTTATCCGTCTGCGATTTCCATTCGTATTGCCTGAGAGGTTTGACGTAAGCCTGAGCTTTGGGTTTCAGATCGGTGCGAGGAATAGACAGTCTGCTCAACTCTTCTTTGTAGCACTCTAGGCAAGTTGATCAACTATCCCAATTGCCTTGAATGCCCACATGTCTGGGAACCCAAGCAAAACTATGTCGTATCCATCAGATCTGAGAGGTGTACAGTTCGAACAATTTCAGCAGCTGAGAGTGCTTGATGTTGTAGTCATAAATGGCCTCCAAAGCAGAAATGGAATCTGACAGAATGAGGAAATTCTTATGTTTTGATTTAGAGCCAGGACCAAGGCTGTAAACTCAGCAATGTAGATGGAGCTGTCAAAAGGAATGTGCTTAGAACATCTCTGAACGGGACAGGTCGTATAAAACACAGCAGATGTAGCCCCCTCTTCAGACTTGAAGCCATCCGTAAAACTTCTACTGAACGATGGAAATTTAGAACACAGTTCGGCAAAAAAAATGCCCCATACAATACGAGGCTACATCAAACTGGATCTCCGGAGTGAAGAAAGTCCATGTTGGGTCATTAGAAACTTGGCTGAATCACGCAAAGACACAGTCATAAGCAGGGTTTTGGAGTTCAGGAAAGAGAGTCAGATCAGTAGTTCAAGTTAAGTTTCAGCTGACAGTCGAGGAGGGATGGTTCTCCCGTCTCAGCATACAGACGAAAGGAGATAAGTTGAAAGGAGAGAGAGATATCTTCCCCGCATGTGTGGGATTGGGGTTGGTGTGTGTGTGTGTGGGGGGGGGGGGGGGGCGTCTTCCCTTCCTTGCTTGTCTGGGATAGCGGATATGGGGAGGGGATGTGTAGGTGGGCATGTACATGAGCACTTGCAACATGCAGGCCGCATAAACGACGAGTTCCATGTTAATTATCGCATCAGCTAATTTGATCCCGGTGAAACGAGCCTGGGGAGACTTTTTAGGGTGAGGGGACTGGTGTGTAGCGCCGGAGGCGGCGATAGTGGTTGTGTGCGGACTCTGCTACCAACGCCTGTCACGTCTACCTGTCCCGACGAGCTCAGGCTCCGACAATGAGTCATGTGACCGACCGGGTCCTCCATCTCCTCTACTCGCTGCCGTTCTGAACTGTACGGGTTTCCCAGACAGTTTGGACGAGCCATCTTATCCATCCTTAAAATATGATTTAAACGATCTCCTTGAGAGGGTGTGTGTATGTGTGTGTGTGTCTGCGCGCGCGCGCGTGTGTGTGTGTGCGCGCGCGTGTGTGTGTGTATTAGTGTGTGTGGTGGGGGGGGGGGGTGTTGGCAATTAGCGTCTCATTAGAGCGCTATAAGGATGAGTAAAAGTTCCCGGACCGGTCTGAAGAGAACCGTGAAAACGGGGTGCAATCGGTCACTTTTTATTCGGTCAGTGTGAATGAAGAAAACAAGTTGTATGTGATACACTGAACGCACTTTGTCATGAGTCAGTTCGTCTAGACTCTGGCCAGCGTCGTCATCGCCTTTGTACTGGTTTTCACATCATACGTCCTCCCACCCCCACTCCCACCCCTTGTTTTGAACCCAAACAGAGCCGGGCGGGCGTTTGTAATTCTACAGGCACTGGAAGATGTGTCGGCGGGAAATGGTCTCACGGAGGATGGGGGATCCCAGTCAATATTTGTGGACGGCTGGTGTCGGGACTGAGATGGGGGGAGACATCGGTCTTCTCGAATGGAATATAGAGACGATGAAAGACACGGCATCAGAAGTCACGTCACAGTGTCTATGCCAAAGATGAAGCGCGATTTCGGGACAAATAAGAAAAAAAAAAAAATCCACGGCGAGATTTGAAACGTCCTTCTGTAGAGTGTAGTGTAGGAAAATGAGCATGTCCAGAGGGTCATGGGTTCGAATCCCAGCCATGGCTCGTCCCAAGATGGGAAAAAAAAGGGCAGCAGAGGGACATCCGGAGTCATGAACGGGTGTGGCCAACCCCCTAGAGTGTCAGGAGATAAGGGCCGAAACACTTGCTTGAAGGGGGCTTCTCTTTGAGGACTCTCTGCTGCCACGCTCTCCACGAGTTTCTTTCTACTATCTCACCAGCTAGTTCTACGTATTTGTTTGATTCTGCGGAAGATTTTCAAAATATTAAATAACTGACATTGGATAACCAAATGGATCATGCACAAGAAATCTACAATTAAGCGTTAATTAACTTCGTCCCCTTATTGTTGTACAAGAGATCTGCCAAAGTTTGTTGGCCCCGATACGTCTTCCTTTGGATGGGATGTGAAGAGGACCAGACTCGTCAGTCAGCATCTTCCTCCCCCACCCACCCCAACCCCACGAAAAAAAAACGTCTTTCGATACGCAGGCCAGGGAATAATGACAGGTGCGACATTATGAAGGGTACAAGAGGAGACAGGCAGCAGTGCTGGACAGGGTTCTCTTCAGGTGACGATAACAAAACATAGCCCGATTATTGTCATTCATTTTGTTCACGGACAGATCATAGCGCAAGTTTAGTGCATAGAATCAAACTGAATGCCCCGAACAAAAAGAAAAACTGTCCCGATCATATCGACTGTATTAGTGGGAGCATGTTTCCACTCCATCTCAAAATATGCCCGGAACTCAACATATTACCAACAAGCTTTGGCAGATCTCTCGTACAACAATTAGGGGACGAAGTAATTAACGCTTAATTGTAGATCTCTTGTGCATGGTCCATTTGGTTATCCACGTCAGTTATTTAATATTCAGTTTGTAAAATACAGGTGTTTAACTTTGTCGTTATGTTGGGGTTTTTGTTTTGTGTACATTGCAATATTGTGGAAACATTCACACAAAAACGTTCATCTTTCTTGAAAACAAAATGCCCAGTGCCCCCGTGTTATTTCTCAAACTCGAAGAACTGGTCGCTGCTGGCTTGTACGGTGTGTAATGTCAAGGATGCTGATTAATTCTGCCCTTTGCCCGATATCTAATTATAATATGTGTGTTTTCTGTTTCATGTCCAAGCAGCTGGAAAACCAAACGTTGAGAAAAGGGAAGACAAACAGGGTAAGATTCGTGTTTTTTCTCTCCCTTGGAGACTCTCTCTCTCTCTCTCTATCTGTGTGTGTGCGTGCGTGGTGTGCTGCGCGCGCGCGCGCGTGTGTGCAGGCGGGTTTTTTTTTGTTGTTAAATGTATGACATTATTTTGCTCTCACGAAAAGGAAAATTATGTCGTTTCCTCAGATTGTATTGCGCATAATAAGCAAAATGTCCTCACGGTGTATTTCTTCTCCGTAACATTTTTCTCACTTTGGATAGTATTTCTCATGTTATGTATAGCAATATACGGTGACTGGGTGTTTCATAATGCGTCGCAGTACCCCACCCCCGTCACATTTCTAGCTCTTGTCTTTTCTGCGTGTATTTTGCCCGTTTCTTTTTTCAGCATTTCTTTCCTTCCATTATACGTTGCGTCTTCCGGCATATTGCTTGGTCTATCTTCTATATTCCTTGTTTTTTTCTGCACACTGCTTCCTCATTTTACTATATTTTTGCTTCTCCTTGCACACAGCTTGCTGTTTTATTCCGTATTCATTGCTCCTCCCTGCACATCGCTTGCTCTGTCTTCTACATTCCTTGCGGTCTTCTGGCACATTCACTGCTCTGTCTTCCGTTTTCTTTGCTGTCTTCCTACACATTGCTCCCTCTTCTTCTTCTTGTTCTTTGTTTTTTTAGCCGTCCCATCATCAGTGCGGCCTAAGTGGCATTGCACTCAAGCCGCTCATTTTGAGTCCCCCGTCCACCCCGCAGCAGCCCGGCAATCTACAGGGAGTAGTCAATGTCGAGTCGTCATGAGGCAACCCACCAGAGGACACACTGCACTGCTGCCGAGTCACTTCGGTGGTGTTCAGTGGCGCCTGTTCTGATCTAACATACGCAGGACATAAGCCCCTACTGACGACAATAATTGCTAAAGTCGCGGAGCCAGTGTGAGGGAGCTCTTTCCCCGGAGGGCGCCAGCTCCATCTTCTGTGTGTTCTTCGCTGTCTTCGTGCACATTGATTACTCTGTCTTCTATATTCCTTGTTTCTTCCTAAGCATAAACCGCTTTGTCTTCTACTATTTTTCTTGCACATTAACTATTCTGATTTCTATATGTTTTGATTTTTTTTCCTTGTTATCACGGAACTCTTTCTTCTACATTCTTCATTTCTTCCTGTACATTCTGTAGTCCGTCATACATTTCTTCGCTGTCCCTCACATTCTTTGCTTCTTTCTGCACATTGCTTGTCCTGTCTTCATTTATATTCCTTTGCTTTCCTCATGCAGATTCCTTGCTGTCTTCAACATTTCTTCGTCTTGCACACTGCTCTGTCTTCTTTAGTCCTAACTTCTTCCAACACATTCTTTGTTCTGTCTTCTCTATTCCTGTCTTCTGGGACGAACGTTCCTCGGACTGGTATATTCTTCCGGTACATTTATTGCTATGTCTTCAAAACTCGTTGCATTTTGCCTCTGCTACATTCCACGTTTCTTCCTGCACATTGCTTGCGCGATCTCTCCATCACTTTGCATCTTCATGCGCATTGTGTGCTCTTTCTTCCTTTATATTTCTTGTTTCTTCTTTCACCTTATTTTCTGTCTTTAACATCCCTTGCTTCTTCCCTTAATTCGGGCTGCTCCGTCTTCCCTGATCCGTCTTCTGTATCCATGGCGTCTTCCTGCACACTGCTTGACCTTTCTTATTCTATATGCCTCGTTTCTTCCAGCACATTCAATACTCTTGTTTTCCCTTGGTGTCCTGCACACTCCTTGCCGTCTTCTGTACCGTTTGCTTCTCCAGGCACACTGATGGCTCTGTCTGCCCCTGTACTCCCTTGCCGACCACCTTCACATTCCTTGTTTCTCGCATAGTGCTTCCTTTGTCTTCAGTCTTCTTTCCGCATATTGCTTGATTCTCCTCCTTCACCCAGCGCATTTTGTTTTTGCTCTGTCTTTACTGCTAACCACCTTCCTTGCTCCTCGCTCTGCCTTGTCCATTCTTCGCTCAGTCTTCTGTGTTCCTCTTGTCTATCTGGAGCATCTTGTGTTTGCTGTTGTTGTCTTCAGACGTTACCCTTACCCACTTTCCTTAAAATCAAAATTTGGAGTTAATCCCCTCTTGCGATTAAGCAGTACAATATGTGAAACTGAACAGGAACATTGTAACGATAAATGTAATCCTCCCCTTCCTCCTCCTCCTCTCGCTCGCTCTCTTGTCTTCATATGCATTTCTTGCAATCTTCCTCACATTAAAATTTTCTTTGTTCCCCGTATGTTCTTTTTTTTGCAGTCTTTCTGCATATTCCGGGGCATTTTGTCAGACGAACATATCTTTTTAAAAACTTTTTGCAGGTTCCACGTCCGAGAACCAGGTGGACGGCAATTCCACCGCCAGCACGTTGTCCGTGTGGTCACGATGGACAGCACCTCTGTGGATCCTGTCGGCCAGCTATCTCCTCACCTGATCCTTGTGCACCTGTATAACGTCATCAGCACCCCTTCCCCCCACCCTGTGTGAACTGGTCCCAGCAAACGTGTCGCGTGGTCTGTGTGGCTCGGTCTGTTGGTCGAAGTGTCGTCATCAACAACACACTTGAGTTTCTCTTCTACCATCGTTACAGACTGCGCGAGGTATTTCCGAGTGTCGTCTTCAGTGCCCTTGTCTGTCCAAACACCAGGATGCTCACGTGTCCTTGATCATCCAGTCAGGGAGACTGTGTGGACAGGTGAAGGTGGAAGAACGAGTACGCACTGAACGAACTCTCGAATGGAGACGTTCTGTCGTGGAACCCCAAATGGCTGCTGTCTGGAAGTGTGCATAGTGTCGTGACTATTTCTGAAGAACTGACTGTGTTTGTCCTCGCGCTTTGTGCTCGTCTGTCAAGACACAAGCGATTCACTACCTCATGGGATAAAAGGCTGGGGGTGTTGGTACTGCTGGGGAATTGTGGGATGACGGTCTTTACCTATTTCTGTCTTAAGTAGCTTTAAAAAAAAAGCCTTAAACAGAATTAACTGCAAGCCAGGGACAGGACAGCTTAAGATAAATCTCATTAATGAATCATCTGAAAGAAGAGGGAGGCGGTGGGGGATGGGGGGGGCGTCATTGATATCAATATGGAATGATTATATTTGACATTACTTCGTTGAATCGGCCTCGCTTTCTCGGTATGATTCATAAATGATGCTTACGCATTGCTTAGGGGGCGCGAATCACTAGGAACACTTATTGTGAAATCCGGACTGCCTCAAGTAAATCGTCGTGAAGTCGGTGTATTTTATTCCAGTATCGTAGCTGAACCTCCATAACGTTATGGCTGAATTCTTCTGGCCGTTTTTTTTTTCGTGATAACCGATGTGTTTACCTCAAGCTTTAAAACGTAGGCAAGATACATACTAATATCTAGAAGCTGAAACGGGTGCAAAGCATCTAGGTGATGCAGAAACAGTCACTTTGCAAGGTACAGAAAGGAACTGGTGTGTATATACAGATATAAATATTCCTCATCCAGTAAAGGTTGACAGTGCTACCCCCAAGAACTGCAGGATGCGTTAGGTCGGCTATTCGGAACTTTTTGCGTGTAGGGCATACTAAGAAAGACGGGGGAAAAAGACGGAAAAGTGCGCTCGTGTCTACGTGTGATGAACTAGCGGCATTGGGTGATCGCTCGTGTCTACGTTCAGTGCGTGCAGTGAACTATGCCACTGTTCGGCGTGTTGCTAGAAATGGGGCGATGACGTGCTGATAGTTTGTTGTGCCTGAATTTGTATGGTACTGCAGGAAAACCACTGACCCTGTTTCTTGGACTAGCGATCGGCAAATGACTATGTGCGTGTTTAAACAACATGAAGACTTTTCAAACCGAATGATCACTTATGTCCGTCGCCAGCTCGTGTGTGTGTGTGCGCGCGCACGTGTGTCAGAGAGAACGCGTGCGTGCGTGTACGAACATTGGCGTCTGGTTTGTTTCCCGTTTTGTTTAACCTCATGAGCGCTCACAAGTAGCGCTTGAAAGATATCATTGCTGTATACGTTTTCTCAGTGTGTCTATAAATGACCTGTTCATTTTCTCCCTATTGGGTAGAATGATATCCAGTCCAAGTAATACCTGATTGTGAAATGTTCCCTACATTTACGCCTCCGTCTAAGACGTTTATCTGCTGCCAGTTTTAAACGCGATTGACTTATTCTTCCACAAAAGAGTTGTTACATCGAGGAGGTGAACAAACAGCTCCTGGCACCCTGGAGGAGAATAAATTACAGTGATGCCTCCATCTCTGCTCACACCGACATGATGAGGAGAGTCTTCGTGCAGAGCTGTTCAGTTGGTGATGGACACATCTGCTGAACGATCCGACGGGTCCATCTCCGAAGTACTGGATACGACGAGAAGACAAATTCAGTGCTGAATCCGTCTCTGCAAGATTAGGGCAGTGACAGATTTTCATCCCTTAGAAGCGACGGTGTGTTCACATTTGCAAGGGAGAAACACTTACAACTGAAACTAGGCAGTGTAGCTTGATATTGGAGAATTGAGGCCAAGTTAACAGGAAGGATTCAACTGTAACATCCGGTAAACCCACACACAGCATATTACTGCAACTGTCACTGATGTTGACTGGGGATCGTATTGCTGCATAGTGGTGCGACTTTTCTACAGCAGTGGCTCTACTCGACGTTGAGTAACGATCGTACCGTTAACGCCAATATCTCTGCGTGTCTGTTGTGGGTGCATTTTTTTTCCTCAATGCAGGTTTCTGCCCGTCATGCGAAAACTGTTAATAGGCGGGGGTGGACAATGCGACTGCATTCAGCTCTGTAAATCATAGAGCGGTACGTCGTGCACCAGTAGAATTTCATCCAGATCACACATGTAGGATTCGTGAACGCGTCTTTATTTCATTTGTTTTGCGTATTAAGGGTAAGCACTCTCGCCTGATCATGTCACAGATAGGTAAAGGGTCAATGGCAACTTTGAAGTACCGAGTGAAGGATAGAGGGTAGGGGGGGTTGGCTGTGGGTAGAGCTTAAGTAGGTAGGGAAGCGAGTGTGCGCAGCAGAGGAATAGTGGGGAGGAAATGGTTAGGAGTGAGAAGGGGAGGGGGTGGGCACGAGGAGTGCTAAGAGGAAGGTTAGCGGCCGAGGAATAGAGGGGGTGAAGGAAGTGGTGGCAGAGGTGTCGATCTTGTAACCTGAGGGGTAATACGCAGAGGGAGGGATGCGGGCGAGAGGAGTCGGTGAGTGGGGAGGGAGCCCCCTAGGGTAGGGGCGAGGGGATAGTTACCGCTTCGTCCTTTCCTCCTTCGCAAGGAGTAGAGGGCAGGGCTAGGATGGGGGAACCAGATCGACACCCCACTAACGAAGGGAGGCAAACGGGAAAGAGGCTATAGGAAAAGAGCTATTTGTAGACGTTGGGGGGGGGGGGGTAGCGTATAGGAAGGAGGTAGGTGGGCAGGGAAGGGAGAGTACGCGGCAGAGAAATAGGGAAGAGGAAACCTTAGGTGTGAGAAGGGGAGGGATAGCCGCAAAAGGTGAGGACAGAGGTGTAGTAGAGGGGCTATAAGCAGAGGTGGGAATGTGGGCGAGAGGACTGCTAAGAGACAGGTGAGTGGCAAGATAAGTAGCGTTGGGCAAAGGTGTTGATCTTGTATCGCAGCAGAAGAATTAAGGGAAGGAAGTACTTTGGCTACGTGCATAGTGGACCTGGCTGTGCACGACTTTGGCCGTCGCCAGTAAGTTGGAAAAGGGATGAACCGGAGCAGGGTTTTCTTTGTTAACTGGACGGGCGGCGTACGGCCGGGTTTACTATGCACACAGCCTTAGAAGAGGGGGAGAAGGACGGGTACACCCCCACAACCATTCTTTCTTGCGGTAGCTGGTGATTGGTTTGTCTGACTATATATTTCATACGAAATTGGGCACCAATTCTTCAGTAAGAAAACAAATGGATTAATTTATTGTAGGACGAACACAAATGAATATTTAGTAAAAACGAAACGAACTCGAATGCATATTTTATTGTACGGGTGTATGAGGAGCTGAAAAAAAATTCTAGGGGTGGAATGCACTATCTCCAACTTGGAGATAAAGAGGTTCCACCCCATGCTACGAGCGAAGTACAGTGAGGTTTAAGGAACAGACTCCTCCCTTTACCCTCCTTTTATTCCCCCCCAACCCCTTTTTTCATCCCTTCCAATACCCGCCCCTCACCACTTTCCTCCCTGAACTGGCAGAACAAAGCATTACATTTCCATATAAGAGGAATGGGGTGTAGTACAGCACTGCAAATCCAAGCATTTTCTCTTGGTATGAACATGATCAGTCTTGAAGTTAATTTATACCCTACTGAACCCTGGAAGTACTGTTCAGATTTTTCTTATCCATCCAACCACCCCCACCCCGCCTTCCCGTGAAGCACAAGGTATATGCTCCACGCGTGCATCAATAACGAACAAGGTGGGGCACGAAATATTTACAGACACCACGGAGAAAGCGCATCAGGACTGAGACTGTGTCTCTGGGCTTGGGTGGCTGACCTCGGAAAGGTTCTACGAGACGCGGGTAAAGCCTGGTTGAACCTTCCAATACAGAAGCGGGATGTCCGGCGGGTTGCAACCGGTCACCAAGCACGGGTGGAGTCCTTAGCCGGGTATCTGTTTGCAGGTCGTGCTGGGCCTGTCGTTGTTGCCCTTTGTGCACTGCTGGGTGGTCTCTGGGTAGTGGAGGCAGGTTCCTCGCCTCGATGGAAAATCTTCGTTCTGGCCAGGGATCCAACAGGTAGTCGCAGCATTGCGAGCTTTGATACCAGCCACCAGTATGTCAGCCACCGTTGACATCTAATAGGGCAATGAGTTTGTTCCGATCACCTGTTGAACGGTCCGGTCCCTGTAGCACTCTGGCACAACAAGAAAGACTCCGCATGGTGGTTCGATGTCAGCACCCGGGTTCACATTGTGAAACTGCAACCAGTAGATCCTGGAAGGAGTGAAAACCTGGTTTGTGTTTAAACTGCATCTCGTTACGTAAGAGTGGGATCGATTTCGAACTCTTTCAGGAAAACTGCGATACTATTTCAGGACAAGAAATGTTAACTGAATGGTCAGGCATTGTAACCCGCATTGTCCATGTACATATTTGCAAAGCATGTTATTCCACAAATATGTCAAGCCTTTTCAGTCTCCTTAGTCAGTCTTTTTTTGTTGTTTTCTTTTGCAAATAGCTATGCGAGTCTTATTTATTGGAGTGTGCATAGTGTATGTGGGTGCGCCTGAGTGTGTGCGTGTATGCGACCGTTGTGTGCGAGAGATACAGAGTGCAAAAGTAAAGGCTTACGTTTAGTAATCTGAACCCAAGGCCGCAGCCTCCTAAAGAATATCTAGATAGAGTACTACCTTCAGTCCTATTCAGAAATCTTGTAAATTACCGCCTTCAATCCCCACTAAATGACCTTGTAACTTACCACCTTCAATTCCCATTAAATAGCCTTGTGGATTACGGAATAGCATAGTAAAATACCGCCTTCAATCCCCACTACATAACTTGGAAGATTATCATCTTCGATTACCTTGTAAATTACCGCCTTCAAATAGCCTTGTGGATTACAAAATAACAGTAAAATACTGCCTTCAATCTCCACTACATAACTGTGAGGATTACCATCTCCTATTGCCTTGTAAATTACCGTCTTTAATTCCCATTAAATAACCTTGTGGATTACGAAATAACATTGCAAAATACCGCCTTCAGTCTCCACTACATAACTTTGAGGATTGCTATCTTCAATCATTTAGTTACCTCGTAAGTACCGCCCTTAATTCCCACCAAATAACCTTGTGGATTACGAAATAACCTTGTAAAATACCGCCTGCAATCCCCACTAAATAACTTTGATGATAACCATCTTCAATCGTTTGATTACCTCGTAAATTACCGCCTTCAATTCCCATTAAATAAACTTGTGGATTATGAAATAACCTTGTAAATTGCCGTCTTCAATCCCCACTGAATAACTTTTAGTATTACCATCTTCGTCCTTATTTCATTACCTTGTAAATTATCGCCTCCAATCCACACTAAACAACTTTGAGGATTACCATCTTCGATCCTTATTTCATTGCCTTGTAAAATACTGTCGTCAATCCTCACTAAGTAACCTTGTGTATCATGATCTTAAATTCTCATTGAATAACCTTGTAGATGACCACCTTCACTAAGTAACCTTGTGGATTGCCGCCTTCAATTCCCACTAACCAACGTTATGGATTACCCCTTCAATCCTCGCCGAATGAAATCTTGTGGATTACCATCTTCAATCCACACTCGTGTCGATTACAACCTTCTGTGCTCACTGGACAACCTTGAGGGGATCATGATCAGACCTCGCTAAACCACCTCATGGATTACCGCCTCCACAATCCTCAATTATATGGGTAACTACCTTCAACCGTCACTGAAACTCAATCCCCACTTAAAAACCTTGAAAATTACTATAATCTACAGGGAATATTGAAGTGGATTCTACCACTATATCCCCCGCTCGACTACGTTGCGACTATATTGAAAATGTATGGAATCGCTGAAAATGGGAGCTGGTTTGCATCTCTCTTTTAAATCGAAAACTTTCCTTGCTTGAATCATTATGCATTTATGTTGTTAAGTTATATTTATAATCGTCATTGGCATCATGATTTTTAAGTGATTCATAGTATCAAGTACTTGATCAGTGGTGTTTTCCAATAAATGTATAGTTTCTTATGTCGAATCACAAGCGTAAATTCCTGCAAGTAATGCAGTGCTGCCAGTTGTTACGTAATACGTTGTCATTTCTGTCAGTTTACATACAATTATTGTTAGGATTTCGTGAAAGAAACGTTAAAAGATACCTTTAAGTTTAGGGTCGATTTCATTGATTTGCTCTTTTGTGTACGATTTGTTGTCAGAAATAAAAACCATGAGTTGTTTGCGTGTGTCTGCATGTGCGTGTGTACGCGCTTGTGAGCGCAAGTGCATGCATGCGCGCGTTGTGTGTGTGTGTGTGTGTGTGTGTGCGTGTGCGCGTGCGTGGATATGCGTATGAATAGGTGTGTGCGAGTTTGAAATATACAAGGCTGACACGGAGAGAAAGGGAAGAGGAGGGGATCGTTCCCAAATAAATGGAAGACATACACGGGTTCCAGTGGATTCCACTTCTGGCGATGACGATGGAGCACAGCATCCATGTAAAGGCAGGAGACGGTCAGATGGAGCTGTCCTCGTTCACGTGTGCAATCGGTCTCCAAGATAGTCGGACCGAACCTCTCGACCTGTCGTACATACAGACAGTTACAAAAAATATCATACAAACAAAAAACGAAAGACAAGAATAAACACATTTACTCACATACTACGCTGATCCATGCGGTATCACAAAACAGGTCATCTAATGCACGGACAAGACCACAAAACTGAAATTCAAGGACAAAAATCTGCGAGTGTGTGTGTGTGTTTGAGAGAGAGAGCGACAGACACATACAGACACACACACTTACACACATAGAGGTGGAGGTAGTCAAAGTTAATGTCTCATCTGACAAGGCACATGCACAATCAACTTTACTTCATCTCATTACTTGAGGAAAAAAAGAAAAAAACAACAACACGAGATTACAATCCACGTGGACTACAAATGAGAGGAGAAAACTGCGTCCATCACACTGACATTGTCGCTGCCAGCCTTCCCTCCTTGGGCTATCTCCATGTGTCTTCTTTTACCTCTGAGCGATGTTCGACCTCCACAACACGACAGAACGCATCAGCAAAACCAGCTGCCGCCGAGGACAGGGAATATGTTTTTCCCTCAATAACAATAAATCAAGAACAGCCCTTGGATTCGGCAACGGACATGTTTTTCCCATTCTGCTGACGATTTTTCCTAATATCATACGAACAACCGTTGGTTTATAAACGATGAGATATTCGTTGATATTCGGTTGATCTCGTCAGTTCCTTGATGCGTTCCATGCATCTCTGAGAGTTCTCCCCCCTGAGCAAAGACTGTCCCACATAGTGATCGATCACTCATCTCTAATGGTTCTGGAATTTGCAACGTTTGCAACATTTCTAATTCTCCATCAGTTCTATTTCGGTGGCATATTTCTTAAAGGCCACGTAAACTGAATCTGAATTAACACTTCTGTATGGAAAAGTGGTCTGTCAATTTGCGAGGAAACATTCAGTACTCTCCAAAAAAAAAGGTTTTACAGTGAGAGAGAAGGAGACACACACACGCAAGCGCGCACACACACACACACACACACACACACACACACTCACACGGACAGAAAATGAAAGACGAGAGATTACATATAATCCATTTATCAAAGTTTTTCAACTAGAAAAACCCTACGCAGCAAGCAGGAAATTCAAGAATGCGAGACCGGCCCTCTCGTTTATCACTGTGGGAGAAGCCATCAATTTCTTCCAGTTGTCCACACAGATATTCTTCCATTGATCCTGGCTCAAGAACCACTCCAGTGGTCCTCCGTCTTCTGCAGTGCTTCAGATCGGCCAGAATAGGTTCATGCGAGCCCAGTGATACGCGCATGAGTGAACAGACAGTTCACTAAAGCCTTGATGAGATCAACCACTTACCAGCAAGTCACAGCCGGCCGTTCTACTGGCTGGAATAAATAGACGGGAATCATACACTCGTGTGCTCAACAGTTCATGGCTTTTAAGAAGAGCACAGTAGGAGGTTCTATATATTCTATTACACAAAACCTTCTGGGTATAAATGTTTCAATGTCTGTATTTTCATGAATATGGAAAGTAACTACTCAAATGCGTGAAGTGATAAACAAAAACAGCATAATTTACGTTTCAACTTCAGTCCACACATCACACATATTGAACATTACGAAAAGATGAGGACGAAGAAGAAGAAGCAAAATCCTTACCCCTTTCTCTCCCCGTGGTTTTTCGAGTTTGTATGATCTCAGGGACGCCAAAACTGAGCTATAATTACCATACCATCAATCCTTTAACAGACTGGTCTAAAATGATAACATGATTATCAAAGCCATCCATATGACTGATAATAGACCTGGTACGCACATAAGAAATAACAGAACGATGACATGAAAAATTACAAGGATTACATACATTTGGATTACAATGTTTTTGTCGTCTGAAATAACAGTGATGACAATGTCCCAAAGCAGCGAACTGGGAGCCTACATGCTCTTAATTTCCATTCTGACCCCCTCCCCCCAAAAAAAAACAAACAAAAAAAAAAACTGAATTTTTGGATCCTGGAGAAAGACACCACACTTCGAATCGTGTTCCTGGGTAGCGGGCGATACAGTCAAAGCCTCAGCAACATCATACACACTGCGACTGGCGACACTGCTTCTGAATTTCATCCATCGGCCTGTCGTTTCTGCCACTTTTTTTTTCTTAAAGGCCGCTTGTTTCTTACCTTTGGAAGTTTTGTTCCTCATTTTGAATGATTGAAAAATGAAAGTTGAAAACTGCACTGTAAAAACTCAAGAGAAAAAAACTCGAAAAGTGAAATCTATTTGTAGTACACGAGCACCCAGTCAAGTCAATTCGTATTAAAAATAATGTTCACTTTATGTCTTCGCGTTTAATCGAGATTTTTGTGATACATCTCGCAAATAAATGACATTGTGAGCGACGTCGTGTACGACAGATGGAACGTTCCGTTTTCACACATTGGTTCCCTTGTTTATGTTTAGCCTTGTGCAGTAGCCAGCAAAACGCATACACAGGCATCACCATGCTGCGAACAATCAGAATCCTGAACAGGTTCAACTAATTCAATATATGTGTCCAAGAACACTTTATTCAGACATAAAACATCAAATCGTTTTGGGACAGAAAGGGTTGCACAATAATAAGAGCTCTCAGTAAAAAAAAAAACATCTTGCTTTATAAAAAAGAGTAAAAGCAATCAAACACGTCAGTGGGTGATAGCAGCTGCTCTGTTGCTTTTGGAGCTCGTTTATCAAGGCAGAAGTAAAGGGCGAGGGAAAACAATCCACCGCGAAAATAGATGTTCCATGTGGCTTTATTCGTTGCGGTGTTTACGACTTTTTTCCCCCTCTGGATAACGCCTCTTCTTCTCCAGTGTTTGACAGGCCGGGCAGGGCACGAGTCTAGTTTTGCCAATTATCTGCCTCAAAATATACTCCATCCTCGAAGACGCCCCAAGCCAGACTTAAAGAACCGACATGTCGAACTACTAGTAGCTGAAGCAGATGGTGCTACGCTGATGTGCAGAACATGACGAGACCAAAAAAAAAAACAAAACAAAAAAAAAAGGAAAAGAAGAAATGGCTTCTCGCTCACTCTTTGTTTTTTCTACCTTCAACAAAAGTGTGACGTCATACAAGTGCAACACAATCGGTTGTACCGCTCTTTTCTAGAAGATTCAAAGCTGAACAGAAGTGGCGGGTAACTAAGCTAGGGAAAATGTCCGCTTTCAAATAATGAGAATTAATTCAACAGTATGCTCAGCAAGTTGTATTGCCATTTCCAACCCTCCTCACTGACATGCTGTTTTTCTGCAGACTCTACCTTAGTGCTGCTCCCTACCTTCCTGCTGTTTCTGATATCTCAGCTAGTTCTCACCTTTCTGCAGTTTTCCACATTCTGACGTTTCCTGTGTTCCTGCTGTTTGCTACGTTTCTGTTTCAAACTTTCGTGATGTTTCCAGTCTTTCTGCTGTTTCGTACTGTTTCCCATCTTTATGCTGTTTTCTACTTTCCTGTTGTTTTCGACCATCATGCTCTTTGCCATCTTTCTGCCGTTTTCTACTGTTGTCCGCTGTCTGTCTCCCTGCTCTTTCCTGCCTTCCTGACATATTCTATCTTCCTGCTGTTCCCAACTTCCCTACTGTATTCCTGCTTACTCCCGTTCCCTACCATGCTAGATGTTACCATGGAAACTAGATAGTTTCCAACCTCTCTTCCGTTCCTACCTTATTGATCTTTGCTGCCTTTCTGATGTGTCTCAACTTCCTTTCCATACCTTTCTGCTAGTTTCTTTTGTTTCATATCTGCTGCGTCTTAACTTCTAAATGTCTACTAATATCCTGCTGTTTATATTTTTTTTGTTTTGTTGGTTTTTCCCCTCTGATAGCCTGCCAGTCCATATCTTTCAGCTGTTCACTGCCTTCCTACTGCTTCCTATCCTCCTGCTGTTTTTTCTTTCTTCTGTTTCCTGCCCCTTTGTGTTCTACCTTCCTGATCTTCCATACCTTTCTGTTTCCTACATTCGTGCCGTTTTCTACCTTTCTGTTGGTTCTTACTTTTTCTGCCGTTTCCTACTGTTCTCACTTTTGCCATCTTCCTGCTGCTTCTTCCCCTTGCTTCTGTTTTCTATCTCCTCGTTTTTTACCTTTCATCTGTTTCCTACATTTCTGCCAAGTAACCGTTTTCTTTTTTTTTTTCTTCTTCTTCTTCTTCTTCTTCCTCTTTCCTACATTTCCAGCCACTATCTGCCGTTTTCCGTCTTCCTGTTGTATACCGTCATTCTGCCATTTTATCATTTCCAGATCTTTCTTCACTTCCACCGTTTCCTTCTTTTTCCAGTGTTTCAGCTGATTCCTACCTATCTGTCGTCCCCCACCTTTGTGCCGTTTCCAACGTTCAACAGACTCCTACCTTTTCTATCTGCTGTTCTGACTCATCTTTCAACCATCTCCTACCCTTCTGCTAACCGGTACCTTGCTGTTCTTACCTGGCTTTGTTTTGAAACCCGTTTCCAACTGTTCTGACTCATCTGTTAACCATCTCCTACCCTTCTGCTAACCCCTACCTTGCTGTTCTTACCTGGCTTTGTTTTGAAACCCGTTTCCAACCTTTCCTCTTTCCTATTTGTCCACCATTCTACCAATGTCCACTATTTCCTGTTTTTCTGTTGTTTCAAACCTTCCCATATTTACCACCATTCGTTTCCTCCCTTCCTGTTCTTTTCCCATCTGTTTGCTGTCTCCTACCATCAACTCTTTCCGTTCTTTCATATCTTTCTGTCTGCTCCTTCCATCCAGCTGTTTATCGTCTTTCTGCCGTTTCCTACCTTTCTGTTGTTTACTCTTTCTGGCGTTGTTGTTGTTGTTTGACAGTTTCCTATCTCCAGCCAGTACTTTCTTCTTCCCCTGCCATTTCCTCTCTCCATGATGGTTTTTCTTGTTCTTCTTTATCACACTGCCGTTTTCTGTCTTGCTGTTGCGTGCTGTTTCCTATTTTCCTCATTTCCAATCTCTCTGCTCTTCCATCTCTCCTCCGTTCTTCTTACTTCTCTCTTCCCTGCCCCTCTAAATTTCATGTATCCTGAAGTTTTCTAATCTCCATTTCTTCCCTGCTGTTTCTATGTCCTTGAAGTCTCGTGTGTTTCAGCTTCTTTCTATCCCTCTTGTTTTTTTGTCTGCCTGCCCCGTCTCCTTTCTGTTTCAATTCTCACTGCTTTACATATCTTCCTTCCCCCTGATGACTTTCACCGTGTTCGTTCTTGCTGCCCGCCTTACAGCCTTGTAAAAGGCGACGTCAGTCTTACTGTTATTATCCCACGCACACTGTTCACTTTCGTTGTCACGTGAAGGACGGTGCAAGCGATACCGCGAAAACAACTATGCCAGAAAAAGTAATAGCGGTTTTACATGCAACCCATCGCGCTATAAACTTCCGCTCCAGATTGGTGTTCCCTTATACGGGAGAGAAGCACGGGCGAGGGGGAGAAGGGGGAGAGCGGGGGGTGAGACAGAGACAGACAGACGGACAACGAGACAGACAGATGGACATGGAAAGAGAAGGAGGGGGGGGGGAGGACTAGAGGGGGAATGGGAGGGAGAAACGGAGGAAGCGGTAGATGGAACAAGGATTTGTGCCAGGGAGGGAGGGCGGGAGAGAGAGAGAGACAGACAGGCACAGAGAGAGAGAGCGAGCGAGAACAAAACCACTGCTGAAGTTTTGTTCTGTTTTGTTAAATCTACATCCATTTAATGTGGTGCTGGGTTGATTATATCTCCTATTCTTCTTCATCCACATGTGTATGTTCTCATGTCTCTAAGTAACGGGCTGAAGACTGCATATGAAAGAAAAAACATCTAGATTCTCTCTCTGTATTTGTGTGTGTGTGTGTGTGTGTGTGTGTGTGTGTGTGTGTGTCCCTCCCCCCTCTCTCTCTCTCTCTCTCTCTGACACATAGTGGCATTGTTTTCATGTTGCCAGTCTCAGCTCTACCTTACTGATGTCACTACATCCGCGCTCTTCGTGTCACAAACCCACCAAGAACCAGCCAACATTGAAGGCATTCGACTCGAACTATGAAAGGGCACGTTAACTGCATTTATTTCCATACACAATACAACAAACACAATACAACAAAACAATATAATCAAATGATAAAAACAAACAAGCCACAAACAAAGAGAGAAGCACTGAAAAGGAAGAAAGTAAGTAAATATACTCATACAGGCATATATATTAGAATACATATATATTATATATATAGAGAGAGAGAGAGAATGCTGAACAATTAAGTAGCGGGGAAAACAAGTGCAGGTTAACAATTCTTCCATCATTATAGTAATGACTTGGCCAAGATTTGAATTTTTTTTTAAAAAGGGGTGTTATATATATATATATATATATATATATATATATATGCATAAATTCTTACATAAACGCCTTCATACGTACATAGATCTGTATATGCGATAGACACCATCCATTACGTGATATATTATACGATTCTGTAAAGTGTTAGTTCAAACAAATATAAAAAATTAGGAAAGAAATAAAGTAGTGCAAGAGACTTTCATTTTCCTGTTCTTAGTACATTGTATGGTTCTAATGCATAGTAATCCAATCCAGTTTTATTTATGAACATCGTAACATGTTCATTAAGCAAGTGATTCATAACACACCCATTTCGGAAAGAACAACTGTTGTTTGATTTTTACAGTTTATAGATCTCTTTCAATTTTATACCTCAAGGAAATGTGCTTACAAATATGGAAAGGTTTGGCTGTGATTTGTTTCGTCTGCATCTGTACAAATAAAACTAGGCAAGTATTGTGATGAGACTGAACCCTAAATCTGTTTTACAATTGTTTGTGTGTCCAAAGATTACAGATTCCACATCTATTTTCACATAATTAGCATTAACACATGTTTGATTTATTTTTCTGCTGCAATTCTGTTCACACGCTTTCAGCTGTAGTGCATTTCCAAAGCAAATATAAGATGGATTCTTTTTCTCTTCCGCAGAAACTGCAATTTTCATTATAAATAATCTTCATTTTTGTTAGCGAGCTGTTCGTTGCAATTAATCTGTGGATCATTCTAATGTGAAACCATTTTAATTTCACTTCCTTTACTTTGTGTTATCTATAAAACGCAAGCTTCCAGTTCAAATTGATACGTATTGAATTATTTCAGGATTTAAATTTTGGCATCCATTTCTCATTAATCGAAATACTGTAGAAAAATCTCGTACCCATACACACTGAAAGAACCAAATCAAATTATTTTGAACTTTTCTTACTGTATTGTTTTGTACTGTAATCTGATGAATTTTCAGGTAATCCTTAACAGCATTAACATATTCATTTTATTTCGGAAAAAATAGTGTTTACATTAAAGTCCGTTTGATCCAGATCTATTCATACGGACTGACATTTCTTATTCGACATATGTCAGCGTCTTTAACATAAGTATGAGTCATCTGGACAATTTCAGGGCCGACACCATCGGTTCCTCTGCTACAGCAAAAACTCAGGAGATGCAACTTCTCGCGGAAGTTCACAACATTTCCAAATTGTGTTAGGCGATGTTCCTTGACAGTGATGTCTGAGGTTTCCAGTTAATGGTAACCCGAGATTCCAGTGAGAGTGGTAGCTGAGTGTTACGACTAAGACGACTCAAACTCTTGTTCACAGACAGCTCAGCGGACGTATTACGCTGACTGAAATGAGGTGTAGACTTGAGCTGGTTCGGTCTCTCGTTGAATCGATCCGGACAGAGAAAAGATCGATTCCCGTAACAATTTCAAAGTCTTTAATTACAACAGAAGATTCACGAATCAATGCTCGATGGCCACCGCCAAGGTCTCAAAACAAGAATGTGTTCTCAAATATTTTCAACTAAAATGCTCGCTGCACTCTCTCGTTCCTCGATCACTTGACAGATAAATCGCAAAATCATGATACACGGGGCGAGACGGCCAATCACTGATCTGGTATATTATAGAACGTTCCAGAGCTGTATCGCATGGCCCATCAAAATGCACTGAATTTTAATGAAACAATTTCTGTAAGCTTGTGGGTACTCTCTCCCTTATTCTAGTATTTTCAAAGAGACCTCTCGAATCATTATACAGTTTGTGCATGCGTCATTGCATAAACAAACATCATATCAAGCTTAACATGTACACAGTGAAATCATATGTATGTTGACCTGAATCGACCGATTATAATCGTAAGTGAATTCGAACTGTTTGTAACACTGAGGTTCCACAGACAGTAGTTAGTGAGGTTCCTTAGATAGTGGTGGGTCATTTTCAATGGAAAGTGGCAGCACTGTTTCATTTTGGACTTTTTTTTCAGTTAGTGTTCGTACACACACGTAGCTGTTGTTCATAGTGTATCTGATGTTCCTCAGTAGTGGTCATCGATGTTTCATAGGTACATAGTATTTCACAGATAGTGGTACTGGTTTTCCTCGATATTGGTAGCCGATGTTTCCAGATATTGGTGGCTGAGTTCCCATACAGCAGTGGCTAACACTGCTACCAAGAGGCAGCTTAGCGTTACCTAATAGGGGTACTTGATGTACCAAGACAGTGATTGTGTATGTGTATAGACACTGATCACTGATGATCCTGAATAGAAGTAAATACTCTAAAACAGGAGGCTAAAGCTAAACTCTGACTGGAAGCAAGCTAACAAAGAATTAAACAACAAACTGCAAACACGCCAATAGAAATTGAAATCAATACAAAACAACTAAAAGCATCTCAACAGTAATTTAAAAGCCCACTAAAAAGAAAACTGAAAGTGTACTGAATGGCATCAAAACCAGACTGAAAGCACATTATTAAACAAAGCATGACCGAAAAAAAACAACCCTTAAGCGCGATAAATGATGTTTCTGAAATTAAAAACAGGCACACAACTCAGGTTAAGAGATTAGTTAATTACTTAAAATCAAGCCCTGAAATGACACACCACGGTCGGTTTGGCTGTTGACAAAGAAATGAAAAAGTTCGTTTCAACGTTCTAATCACAATAAATGAGATCTGTTCGTTTCGACAATAATTCTGAAAGAGAATTTTTAAAAGAGGAACCTCACAAAACGGGGAGCCATTAACGAATCACCGAAAAACTAAGTTTCGTCCCTATATTACAAACATCCAACCCCCCCCCCCCCCCCCCCCTTCCAAATTAAAACACATTAGAATTTTAGGGGATTTGTTAAAACCTGCGCAGCGTGGATCACTTTGATTTTTGCTAACGACAAAGAGGGAAGAAGAAAGGAGAGGCCAACCAACGGCCGCACAGCAACAGTCGGCCCCACGGATGGACAGATTACAGGTTGGGAGCTCGGATCTCACAACCACCATCATGGCGGTGTTTCTTGGTCTTCATACGGTTCCTACTCACAGCGGACTCAGCTATGAGGGTCGTACAGTGTGCTGTGGGCTCAATCGGAAAACCTAATATAGAAATGAGCCATAAGCTGAAATGGGAAACCTGGTATGGCACAGTTCGCTGTGGGTTGAAACAGGAAACCTGGTTCGGTACAGTAAGCCATGAGCTAAAATGGGAAGCCTGGCTCAGGGCAGTAAGCTATGAGCTGAAATGGGAAGCCTGGTTCGGTGCAGTAAGCCATGAGCTGAAATGGGAAGCCTGGTTCGGTACAGTAAGCTATGAGCTGAAATGGAAAGCCTGGTTCGGTACAGTAAGCCATGAGCTGAAATGGAAAGCCTGGTTCGGTACAGTAAGCCAAGAGCTGAAATGGGAAGTCTGGTTCGGTACAGTAAGCCATGAGCTGAAATGGAAAGCCTCGTTCGGTACAGTAAGCCATGAGCTGAAATGGAAAGCCTGGCTCGGTACAGTAAGCCATGAGCTGAAATGGAAAGCCTGGTTCGGTACAGTAAGCCATGAGCTGAAATGGGAAGCCTGGTTCGGTACCGTAAGCTATGAGCTGAAATGGGAAGCCTGGTTCGGTACAGTAAGTGATGATCTGAAATGGGAAGCCTGGTATGGCACAGTAAGTGATTGAAAGAAGAAACCAGGTACGGTGCTGTAAGCTATGGTCTGAAATGGGAAGCTTGGCACAGCACAGTAAGTGAAGGGCTGAAATGGGAAACCTGGTTAAGCGCAGTAAGCTATGATCTGAAATGGGAAGCTTGGCACAGCACAGTAAGTGAAGGACTGAAATGGGAAGCTTGGTATGGCACAGTAACTATGGGCTGAAATGGGAAGCTTGGTATGGCACAGTAACTATGGGCTGAAATGGGAAGCTTGGTATGGCACAGTAACTATGGGCTGAAATGGGAAGCTTGGTATGGCACAGTAACTATGGGCTGAAATGGGAAGTGATGTACAGCACAACTCGCTCCCGTACTTTAATACTAAGAGGTCCAATTCGCCCTTTCCATCAACAATCAGACAACTAGTGTGGCAATGGGTTAGCAAGGAAGAGATTATGGCTCTTCAATGCCGCCTTAGAACAAAGCGAAGTCCTCCTGCACACATACCACTGACCGATAACGATGCTTACAAGGCATTAGTCAGTGACCAAAACTGACTGCAATATAGCACATACTTCAACGTTTGATCAGTTCCAGTGTGCCTCTTTCATTCATAGGACACAGATCTCAACTAGCCACGGCATGGCAAACAGTTCAAAACTGAAAACAATCCAAATGTCGAATTTTTGTAAGTGGATACTGATCAGACCTAACCACGAAAAGCGGAAACGGTTAATGTACTGTTATACTGGAACAAGTTTGATCGTCTACACGGAGGTTCCAGTCGCTGTGGATCGGTTGTTGGTGTCATGGGCCTGTGAGCTGGGACTAGTGGGCTCCATTTCTATGAGGCATTTGTTTGTGATATTGTGTGTGTGCGTGCGTGCGCGCGGCGCGCGGGCGCGCGGTGTGTGTGTGTGTGTGTGTGTGTGTGTGTGTGTGTGTGTGTGTGTGTGTGTGTGTGTGTGTGTGCGTGTGTATGTGTGTGTGTGTGTGTGAGAGAGAGAGAGAGAGAGAGAGACAGAGACAGAGAGAAAACCAGAAACAAAGACAGAGAGAGAGAGAAAAAAAAACACACAGAGAGACAGACAGACAGACAGAGACAGAGAGAGAGAGAGAAAGAGAGAGAGAGGAACTGGGTTATCTCTAGAGTTGAGCGTGTTATGGGCACAAATGGGAAGAATGGGACAGTCCTGTGTTTCATCCACTTAACGGTTGCGTCTCTATGAATCGAGTGTTGCTCAAATTTTCTAAAATTGTGGGCATCATCACATGCCCACAGGTGGGTGTGACAGGGAGGGAGTGAAAGATCGATCTCCTCACATACAACACAAGAGAAAAAAAACGGACAGGCTACAATGGGAGAAAGGAAGAGGGGAGAAAGGAGAACGAGGGCAGATTGCACAGGATTTCATTCACGTGCAAACTTGGGTGTTTAATGCACTGAACCTAAAACCACAACAGGAAAAGCGCGAAAGGATTTAAACACATGCTAAAAAAAATCATTCCAAGACCACTAATGAAATGGCAAGTCTCACGATACAAAGCAATTTCAGTTTTCAGTTTTTTTTCCCTTCTCTTTCTAAGAAAGAATGATTAATGCATCTAGCAATACGTTTCTGACTTGCATCTTCTGCCACAGCAAAAATTACCCAGAAACTGTTATCATTACTATTGTTATAAATCAAATAAATCATTGAGAAAAAAATCAATAAAACGTTTGACAGGTGATCTGATTAGAAAAAAAGGCGTGAGTGTAAATGCGCATCCGACATAAACGCGTTGCATTTTCCTTGATACGTACATTCCTCCTTTGCAGCTGGTTGTTTTTAACCTTTACATGAAAAACCGTGGCTGACAGATAATATCTCCTCAATCCCCCATACTCGATGTTTCAACTTGAACACGACGGAGAGATTAAGGAAAGGGTGCAAAAAACGGCAAAGGATGATCAATATGGCAGAAATAGGACGAAGATGGAAAGATTTGTTAAAGTCATTATCCAAACCCACCCAACTGCTGTGACCATATCCAGCCTGAAAGCACGTTTAAACCCGAATTGTGTCAGGTTCTGAACAATATGAAGAAGAGTATCCCAATCCATCTCCTCCCAAAGCCATTCTTAAAATAACTATTTAAAAAATAGATAAATGATGCGAAAGCATTAAAGATACAACAGCATTTTCCCCAAAAAATAATTTTGGGGACTTGGAGGCCCTGCACACCAAGAAGGTGGAGCCAGTGCCCTTGGGAATGGCACATTGCCGGTGAACAGAACTACCCAATTTCAGGGTCCATACTGCCATGGCGGCACGCTGAGGACCCCCACTGTACAGAGCAGAGACCTCAGCCTGAAATAGCCCCTCTTTCCCCCGGAGCAGCAGGGCTTAAATTTGCTGACGTTCCTCATCGTCACAACAGGGCAGGGTTTATGCAACGCGAAGGACGGGTGATAGGTCAGTCAATTCGATTCGTGTTGTTTGTGGCTCAGCCTATGCGGAAGTTGCGGGTGGCGGGAGCGAGAGGCTGGGCGGGGGAGGGGGGGGGGCTGGGCTGGAGTATACTGCTCCTGAATAAGTCAGGTGCTCAGCCCACACGACAGCGCACACTTGGCAGGGGTCTGGGTTTGTGTGTATCGCTGGTTTTGAAAAGAAACGTAGCAATTATGGAGAATCTGATAAAAATGGCCACCACAACCACTGAGTAAAATCTATTTCAGTGTTGGCGTTTGTGTAGATGTGAGGTTTACACACTCGGAAGGACAGGATGGGGCGTCGGGGGCGAGAGCGGTGTGTGTGTGTGTGTGTGTGTGTGTGTGTGTGTGTGTGTGTGTGTGTGTGTGTGCAGGGTAACTGAATTCGTACACATGCGGGTGCCGTGTATATGAACACGCATCGGCACACGCTTTTATGTGTATATGCCCGTGTGCATTTAAACATTCATACGAACGCATGTGATTCACACACACCACACACACAACACACACACACACACAACACACACACACACACACACGTGTTCGCATACACATACAGAGAGAGAGGGGGGGATGGTTGAGAAGGAGGGGGGGGGGGTCAGAAAAGGAAGAAAGAGCAGACAGACCAATACTGTCGTGAAGCTCACAATGTTTGCATGGTGAAAGCCACCGCCCACACAAAATATGGAGGAAATGCCAGGGATGTGATTAAGGAGGGAGTATCAAAAGACAGACACAGCGAGAGGTGGGGCGCCAATTAACACCGGCGGTTGGAACACAACCAAAGAACTAAGAGCCTACCTTCATCCCTGACAATGACTCTTGACTGGCACAAGCCGACGCCGGGAATCCAGCTTCAGAGTGTCACAGTCTTACCCTGGTAGCCAGTCTCAACGGGGTGACGGTGCTGCCAGCGTCGGTCGAGCACTGCTTCGTCTTTGGTTCAGTGACGTAACTAGCTTTGAAACACATTCTTTCAAGCCAAGACGTGCCGTGACCCCTCTGCTGCAGATGCCTGCAAAGCGTACAGCATAGTCATTTTTAAGCAACAGAGAGGACAGGCATGTGCAGGCGAAGTTTACGAGAACAAGCAAATTCACAAAGGTCTATATACAATGCATGCATGGAAACACGTGTGGATGCACGCACACAAGCACAGAATTGTACAACGACAGAACAGGCATTATCGTTTAAAATACACGAAAAGACACTGCCGGAAAATTCAGATTATCATTGCTATCTCTCCACAACTGGATCATCTTGAGAGGCAGTAAATCGTGTGGCAGGGAAACATAATATGAGAAAAAAAAAACATGCGAGATACATAACTCCATATGCATTCATTCACCTGGCACACTTCCAAACAAGACGCAAACAAAACGGAAACGCCCTAAACGGAAGTTCCAAGGTCGCCTATGCACCTCGACATACAATTCATTCACACACACAACGGGGGTTCTATTTCCAATTAAACTGACTAGGGAATCTTTTCAATGGCGCAGACACATGGGCTCATTTTTTAAATGGAAAGATTGTTACGCATCAAAAAGTGCACATAAACGGCACCCGTTTCATCAATAGTGGTTCGTTATTCGTCAGGGTCAGGAACTCAACATCCACACAGACAAAGGACAAGCCTCTGTGTTATCACAGCTTAGCCAATTATACATAGCCCTTTCTCAGCTTTATCCTGAAGATTAGATGAGCACAAGACGTTGGGAGTCAGCTACTCCACAGAAGACCGTCAGAACTGTTCATTTAATTCAGCCCCTGTGTTCTTTACATGCCAGTCACGTGAGACAAGCCATCAAGGACCAAAGCATGTTTATAACAAAACAATATAAGTACACAAGTCAGCTGATTGCTGAATCTGAAAAGACTGATAAAAATCATATGTTCTTTAATCAACACATCAGTTAAAACAAATGAAAAAAATGTTCAC
>CM065722.1:62757701-62772701 GCA_033310375.1 Conus canariensis | reverse complement strand
GATTTGTAGAACATCAGTACCAAATCAAGTCAGTTTGCATGAAAATAATGTTCTCTTCTTGTCTTTGTGTTTATAATCCGAGTTTTAGCAATATGTTTCACAGACAAATTGGAGTGACCTGACATACAGCTGACAAAACCTGATTTCACACGTATTCTCCCTACTTCGTGTGTAGGCTTTTGCCGTAAGCATCAACACACATACACTGGCATCAACGCACTCCAGACTCGGAATTCTGTTTAGAAAATAGAATCCAAAAAACATTCAACCAACCTGACATATGCGTCAAAGAAAAATTTACGCAGAAACAATACATTGAATCACAGAGAGACAGAACGCATTGCGCAATGATAAATAGTCTCTGAAAAAGCCTTGCAAAATGAAAATAACTAACTGAATAAATAGATAAAGCAATCAAATTCGTCCATGGGTGATAGCAGCTGCTCTATTGCCTTTGGAGCTCGTTTATCAAGGCAGAAGTAAAGGGTGGGGAAAAAACAATCCGGCACAATAACATATGTTCCACGCGGCTTTATTCGTTCCAGTGTATATCACGATTTTTTCTCCTCCTCTGGCAAACGCCCTTTCTTCTCCAGTATCTGACAGGCCGCGGAGGGCGCGAGTCTAGCTTTGCCAATTATCTGCCCCCAAATATCTCCATCTTGGAAGACGCCTCAAGCCAGTCGTTAAGAACCGACGTGTCGAACTACTGGTAGCTGAAACGGATGGTTGCGCTGGTGTGAAAATAAAAGAAACAAAAAAAAACAGCTCCTGCCTGCTAAATTTTGTTCTACCTTCAGCAAATGTGACGTCATACAAATGCAGCGGAATCGGTTGTACTGTTCTGTTTAGGAAGACTTCTTTTTGCCGTTTCCTACCGTCCTGTTGTTTTCGATCATCCTGCTGTCAACCATCTTTCTGCCGTTCCTACTGTTTCCCTCTAACTCCCTGCTCTCTCTTAATTTCCTGACAGATTTTACCTTCCTGCCGTTCCCAGCCTCCTTGTTACCTTTTTCCTACCTTCCCTTCGTTCTAGTTTCCAGTCTTTCTGCTGTTAGTACTTTCTTGCTCTTTGCTATCTTTTTGCTTTTTATCCCCAATCTTTCCTTTTCCTCGCCTTTAATCCGGTTCCCGTCGCTCTCTGTCTATTGCGTCTTAACCTCCTATTGTGATAACCCTGCCGTTTTTTTTTGCTATTTCTTACCTCTACCTTGCTGCCAGTGCGTACCCTTTTGGCCGTTTCCTATTTTCCTTCCGTTCCCAAAATCCCTCCATTTCTGATATCTCCTCAGTTACTCATCTCTGCGCCGCTTCCTACACTCCTGAAGTTCTGTGTTTTTCTGCCTCTTCCCATCCCTTTACTTTTCTCCATCTCCCTACCCCTCTTTCTGTCGTTTCCATTTTCATTGATTTTCTTACTTTTCTTTCTCCCTATTGTTTGTCCACTGTGTTCTTTCTCGCCCATCTCCTTCGAGTTTTTGCTAGTTCTTATCTTCCGGCTGTTTTCGTTCCTATCTCCCGGCTGTTCTTTACCATTTTCTTGCTTATTGCCGTTTCATACCTACTTCATTTCTCTATTTTACACACTGTCCAAAGTGAACAGGAACTATTCTTTCTACAGTGTCCATTTGTCCATATGGCTATTACACGTGTTGTGTGTGTGTGTGTGTGTGTGTGTGTGTGTGTGTGTGTGTGTGTGTGTGTGTGACATCTAAATGTAATTTGTAGCTTTTCTTTTAATCCAGAATTGAAGCGCACAGTCATCTATAAGGAGACATCAGTTTAATCTTCAGCACTACCCTACGCACACTGTTTATTTTCGTTTTTACATGCCTGACGGCGCAAGTAATACAGCGAAAACAGCTTCACCCAATAAACTAACAATGTTTTCATAAACAACACATCGCACTTGCCACTGTCGAATGGCAATTCCCATCCGATTATATGGGACAGGAGCAGGAGGGAGGGGGGAGAGGAAGGGGGAGGGAGACAGAGAGAGAGAGAGAGAGAGAGAGAGAGAGAGAGAGAGAGAGAGCGAGAGAGAGCGAGAGAGAGAGAGAGAGAGAGAGAGAGAGAGAGAGAGAGAGAGAGAGAGAGAGAGAGCGTGTGAAGGAACACAAAACCACTGCTGAAGTTGATCAGACACATTGCCAATACACTCACCACACGCCTTTCCCTCCAGCTTCTCTGCTAGGACAGTGCCGTTCGAATGCTGTTGCTTACCCTTCAATGGAAACTTGTTAAATCAATGTTGTCTACAGAAAGTACATCGTCTGAGCAAACACCTCCCTCGGATGTGTGTGTGTGTGTGTGTGCGTGTGGTGTGTGTGTGTGTGTGTGTGTGGTGTGTGGCGCGCGCGCGCGCGCATGTGTGTGTATCTATGTGTGACTGAGTGAGTACGTGCATGTATGTGTGTGGGAGGTGGGGGGCTGCTTATGCATTGTGCACTTGATTGTGTATTCCAAATTTGGGCCTTTTTCTGTATATTAGAAACCACTTTAAATCCAGCGATTTCTTTACCAAGACACATGTTTACACCTTTCACACCTGGGAGAGAAACGGATGAGGGATGGGCACAGGGCAGTGGGAGTAAAGGCAGGGAAAAGTAGGATGGAGAGGAAGGGAGGAAGGGCAAATTTGGGAGAACGGATGGGGAAGTAGGAAAAGAGAGATGTGGGGGTGGGGGTGTGGGGGGCACTGATAGGCAAGTAAATGGAGAAATGATAGAAAAACATGGTAACAGATGACGCCAAAAACCCATTTCCCAAACAAAGTTATACCCTGGTGCAGAACTTCATTTGCCAGTTCTGAGGATTTGAGTTATTCGTTGGTTCTAATCCAATTCCTGCTCCCCATCAGGCAGAAAGAATGGATGTCCTCTGGCGATATCGCCTTGTCCCAAGAACAAAAAGGTAATCAAATTGAGGAAACCACATAGCCATAACAGCACTGCAAATGATCGACCGAGGGAAGCAGCCTGAAACTATTCGTCTTCTCTGAGAGCAGTAAAACCATGCGAACCCCCCTTATTCGTCATGGTTACTCACACACAGGTGGCTGGTGTTCCTAGCAGACAATGGCACTTTATGTTCCTAGACAGCGTATACGATGTTCTACACCGCTGCAGTTGACGGTCATAGACCTCATATACAATGTTCAACATCGCGGTAGTTGACGTTCCTATCCAGCGTATACAATGTTCAACATCGCGGTACTTGTTCGTAGACAGCACGTATACGATGTTCTACATAGTGATATTTGACGTTCCTAGACAGCGTATACGATGTTCTACATCGTGATATTTGACGTTCCTAGACAGAGTATACGATGTTCTGCATCGTGATATTTGACGTTCCTAGACAGAGTATACGATGTTCTACATCGTGATGTTTGACGTTCCTAGACAGAGTATACGATGTTCTACATCGTGATGTTTGACGTTCCTAGACAGAGTATACGATGTTCTACATCGTGATGTTAGACGTTCCTAGCCAGAGTATACGATTCACACGGATATAATGTTCCTAACATATACATTCTACATCGTGATGTTGCCGTTCCTAACAGAGTACAGTTCACATCGTGATATTAGATGTTCCTAGACAGTTATACGATGTTCTACATCGTGATGTTTGCCGTTCCTAGACAGAGTAATACGATGTTCTACATGTGATATTAGATGTTCCTAGACAGTATATACGATGTTCTACATCGTGATGTTTGCCGTTCCTAGACAGAGTATACGATGTTCTACATCGTGATATTAGATGTTCCTAGACAGTGTATAGATGTTCTACATCGTGATGTTTCACGTTCCTAGACAGAGTATACGATGTTCTACATCGTGATATTGATGTTCCTAGACAATATAACGATGTTCTACATCGTGATGTTTGACGTTCCTAGACAGAGTATACGATGTTCTACATCGTGATATTAGATGTTCCTAGACAGCGTATACGATGTTCTACATCGTGATGTTTGACGTTCCTAGACAGAGTATACGATGTTCTACATCGTGATATTAGATGTTCCTAGACTGCGTATACGATGTTCTACATCGTGATGTTTGACGTTCCTAGACAGAGTATACGATGTTCTACATCGTGATATTTGATGTTCCTAGACAGCGTATACGATGTTCTACATCATGATATTTGACGTTCCTAGACAGAGTATACGATGTTCTACATCGTGATATTAGATGTTCCTAGACAGTGTATACGATGTTCTTCTATATCGTGGCAGCTGACGTTTCTAGACAGCGTATACGATGTTCTAGGTCGTGGTAGTTGACCTTCCTAGACAGAGTATACGATGTTCTATATCGTGGTAGTTCACGTTCCTAGACAGTGTATACGATATTCTACACCGTGGTAGCTAACGTCCCTAGACAGCGTGTTCCACGTTCTACATGTAATGACTGATTTCCGTGCCAGACTTACCGGCGAGTGCTATATCTGTCTCTCGGAAATCAAGGATCTGAACGAGAACATCGCAAAACGTGTTACAGGACTAAATTTTGAGTTAGAGCAACACTCACGGTCCAAAACAAAAAGATTGAAATGGAAATGAGTATGCATGCGCTGCAGGAGGTAATTCGCTTCCTTTACAGTAAGTCGAAGGGGGGGGGGGGGGAGACTTTCATAGAGAAAGACAAGCTCGTCACAACTTTAGGGAACAAAAGGAGCAATGGACGACAAACAGATGAACTGTCAACCTTTCAGACAGGGAGCTTCCAAAGCTGAGAAGTGCATTCTACAGATGGGCTTCATTCCCCCACCCTTTGAGTCCCGACGAACTGCGCACGGCAGCGTACATCTCTAGCGTCAAGACAGCATGTAAAGGCACTGGCGTCTATTCTGAATCAGCAACGCATGTACGTTCACATGATGTTCACATACTTCAAAAAAAGCAAAGTCCCTTAAGCCCAGTATGACGAATCCTTGAGCGTCTAACCTGCCGATAAGGCGTGCGTGCGTGCGTGCTGTGTGTGTGTGTGTGTGTGTGTGTGTGTGTGTGTGTGTGTGTGTGTGTGTGTGTGTGTGTGAGCGTGCGTGCGCATCACGCGCGCCTCTGTACACTGACGTAATTCTAGTACTGACCTAATTTCATCATTGAAATGTCCTCCCCAGTTTAATGGACTGAAAACAATGATTTTTCTATGTGCATATTTGCACATGATTGCATCCACTGTGCTCCCCATCATCACCACCCCACACCTTGCCATCTCCACCCACTTCCTCTCCCTCTCTCTCTTCATATGTGTGTGTGGGGGTGGGGGTGTGGGGGTGTGGGTGTGGGTGGGTGTGCGTAGCTGGGAGGAGGACAGGAGAGCTTAAGCGAACAGATTCTGGTGAGTACATTTCATGTAATGAGATACGCTGGGTCGCATCACTCAATTTGCCTCCTTTCCCTTGCATGTCTGCGTAGATCAGACATCTCACATCGCTCACTTCTCCCGAACATCTGGTCACTTTGCATTCAGTATCTGCACGAAATCTGACAACTCGCATCCATCACTTCTGTCATGTATATAACCCATTTTCATTCTATATTTGAGTAAATCAGATTACTTTTTTTTCTGTACACTATACTCTTGTTCCGCGCTTGACCATTGTCAATATCTACGTGAATCAGACATCCCGCTACATTCACTTCCGTAAAATATCTGTCCAATATCCGTTTAATACAATCGGTGTGAATCAGCCCGGTTGCATAACTCACCTCTATACAGTACTAGTAATAGCCCCAGCCGGCTCCTTTCTATTCAATGTCCTCTGAATCACACTAATCGTATTGCAATGGTTTTGAAGGGAAGAGATCTCGCTCTTCAATGCCGCCCTAGAACATAGCGAAACATCTGTCCTTCTGCATTCTGCCACATACCACTGGCCAATAAAGCTGAGTGCATGACACACATTAACGCTTTGTCTCCTATGCGTCACAGGCCGCTCACACTTATCACAGGATGCAAACAGTTCCAGATGCAAACAGTTCTAGATGCAAACAGTTCCAATGTTTCGCGTTCTCTCGTGGGTCAGTGATCAAAACTGGTCACAAAATAGCAGATACTTCAACGTTCGAACAGTTCCCATGTGACATGTACTGGTATCAACCAGCCACAAGACAGCACACAGTTCAACCCTGGAACAGTCCAAATGTACAATTTTGTTGTCCGAGGGCACTGATCAGAACTTATCACAAAATGGGGAAACGGTTCATGCGTTCCAATCCTGGAACCAGTTCGATCGTCAAGAAGAGGGTCCCAGTCGCTGTGGTAAGGGTGTTGGCATCACGGGCCTGTGAGCTGGGAGGTGGTGGGCTCCATCTCTATGACAGGCATCTATTTGTGGATGTGTGTATGTGTGGCGCGCGCGCGCGTGTGTGTGTGTGTGTGTGTGTGTGTGTGTGTGTGTGTGTGTGTGTGTGTGGTGTGAAAGAGAGAAATACAGAGAGAGAGAGAGAGAGAGAGAAACACAGAGAGGAAGAGAGATAGAGATAGAGAGAGAGACAGACAGACAGACAGACAGACAGACACAGACAGACAGAGGGAGAGAGAGATCAACTGGATGCTCCAGAGAGTTGAGCGTGTTTTGGGCTCAAATGTGAAGATTAAAACCACACAGTCGAGTTTCATCCACTTAATGGATGCGTCTCCAAGAGAGAGTGTTGCTCAAATTTCCTGACAAACGCCGTGGGCGTCATCTCATACCCGCAGGTGGGTGTGACACGGAGGGAGTGTAAGATCGATCTCCTCACAAATAACACAAATGACAGAATGTTGTGGGAGGAAGGAGGGGGTGGAGAAGGAAGAGGGGGAGAAGGGGAGGTTGCATAGGATTTCACATCACGAACGAACTCAGGTGTTTTATGCACTGAACTCTGAATCAACGACAGCTAAAACGTGAGAGGATTTGAACACACTCCAAAATATATGAAGACAATTCCAAGATTGCTGATGGAATTACAAGTCTGACAATATAAGGCAGTTTCGCAGTTTCGATTCAAAGCGCTTTCCATTCACTTAAAAAAAAAAAAAATTAATGCAATTGGCAATACGTTTCTGAATTCTATCATCTGCCACTTCAATAAAAGTCGTTTTCTTTTGTCGAGTTACTCTCCTCCCTCCCTCCCTCTCTCTGTCTCCCTCTCTCTCGCTCTCTCTCTGTCTCTGCGCGCACGCGCCTGTGTGTGCACCAGTGTGTGTGCGTGCATGCATGCATGTGCGTGCCCACGCCCGTGGTGTGTGTGTGTGTGTGTGTGTGTGGGGTGTTGTGTGTGTGTGTGTGTGTGTGTGTGTGTGTGTGTGTGTGGTCTGAAGGTCTGTGACAGCGGAATTTGGAGACTACCGTGTGTAGATCAATAGATGGTGTGTGCGAGTGCGTGCGCGCGAGCACATAAAAATCTCTCCTGCAATAGGAGCAACAAAAACGGTTCATGGAAAGAGCATAGACGATCGGCATCATGGCGATGACATAAACTGACGACACGTGAAAAATCGCTTGATCCCTTTCTCTTTCTGTCAAAGGACACACTTTTTGAGGATTTGTTATGTTTTGCTTTTGCTTTTTTTCTCTTTCATTTAAAAAAAAATTTTAATTGTGTAGTGCGTCAAGCTTCAATTGATAGCATCGCCTGGCGACTTCCCGTCCACAACAGAGTTCCAGTCTTTGAGCTGAGGCACCCACAAGGTGTGGTCCAGAAGCGACAACACGACGACGGCAGAACTAACCCAGCCTCATTTTGCAGCACTCCACGGCGCGGACACGTCTGTGCATCCACCTTTGGGCTGCGTAAGTCACCTATGGAGTCACTGGCATCTTGGCTCGCGACAGACCTTCGATGTACAGCAAGTCCAAACCAGCCGTCAGCTGTGTATCGCTTTTCGGCCGTTTGGCTGAGCTGAAAGTGCAGCAGTCATGAACAACGCATGGTGAACAGTCTGATTTGATTCATTGAGAAGCTTCTGTCTACCAGAAATCCGAGTCAAACGTGCAGTTGTCAACTAATCGTAAACTGTGACCTTGACTTTCTGTTGAGATCAACTAATCTTCTGTTTTCCTGGCCGTCTTGGATAACACGTTCAGTGCGTTGTGCCAAGTCCGTAGCTACAGTGATCCTGCTGTTCTTTCAGAGTTGGATTTCTTTCACTGTGACCCACTCCTCCTCCGCCTCCCCCCCCCCCCCCCCCCGCCCACGTCCCGACAGACTGGTCCGTGTCTAGCGCCTCGGGTCGTGGCATGTGGGACGGGGCAACAAAGTGACACCTGTGCTCTGTGCGCCAATACCCCCTTACGCCAATACCACTTGAGTTTTTATCAATGCAGGTTTTCGACTATGCTGAGATGGGAAAGTAGCCGGCAGCGTTCTTTTCTGACCCTGAAGATGATGACCAGCCGAGTTCTATCAACTTGGCTGACACTCTCCACTCCAACATTAAATGGCTGGACATCAACACCGTCAGCTGTGAATGTTTCACGCATTTTAAGGTAGCTGTACATACTTCGCAATTTGAACGACAGTTTGGGCACTTCTTGTGAAATCAAATTCCGAGAACAACGTCAAAAACAATGCTTAAATCCTAACCTGGTAACGAAACTACTTACGATTAGCCGGTTATTAAACTCTAATATATGCTTATAAACTGAAGCGACCAGCAGACTTCACAATGAAGCAAGTCTGGGACTTTCGTCAGCAGCGTTGGACAATACTTGAAATAAAAAACGGTTTTGATTTGGAGATGAACAGGAGAAGCGAAGCTAAGTGGCTACATGATGTTCTTGTCACTGTCCTAAATGTTATTTGTTTTCACCTGAAGAAGACCCAAGAGGTTGAAATGCATTGTGTCTAGTCCTGTACTCTGTTTGTCTGTGTCCTTGGCGGTAACTAACTCCCTCTCTTTCCACATTTTGAAATCTTTTGTTTTGCAAAAGAGATAGATAAAAAAAAAAAAAAAAATAGAAAAAGCGTTCAACTGGTGATCTGGACACACACACAAACCAAAAAGTGTGCGAGTCTAAATACACACCTGATATAGACGTGTAGAATTTTCCGTATTGTGGATATTGGTCGTATTTTATTTGTATCAACCTTCACATGAAACACTCTAGCAGACAGACGATAACTTCCTTAGCTCCCGTTACCAACTCGGTATTTCAGCTTGAACACAATGGAGATATTAATGAAGGAATGAAGATGGCAAAAACATGCAAAAAATAAGGCAGAAATACGATGAAGAAGATTTAAGTCATTACCTATCCGACAGCTCCAATCATATCCAGCCTGAAAACTGAACAGTGTAAGGTGGTACAGGACTGCTCAAAATGCGGGTGAAGACAGTGCTTCTCTGGGTCCTCCCCAGCACCTTCGGGTGTTTCTTTTTCTTGTTTTCCTTAACTAGGCTGACCCTGGAGAAAGGTCCAGTGACGGTGAGGAAAGACCCACTGACCACAGAGAAAGTCCTGCTGACAGTGGGAAAGACTACAACTTTGGATTCTCTCTTGAGGGCACATAAGACCGTACGGCGAAAGCTTGGCTGTGTCTGGAGTGGCACTGCCTTCATCTGTCCGTGGGCAGGGGTGCTTGGGTCTGTGGGGTGTGCTCGGCAGCTGGAGGGTGGTGTCTTTTGCCGGTGGGCTCTGCAGTCATGAAATACGGGCTCGTACACCCATGGGGATACTATTTTAAGGCTGTTATGAGTTGCATCCTGTAGTCTGATTTACCTCTGTTCAGGAGCAGTTATGTCCCTTGATATCTTAATGGAGTGTCCTGCGCGTACCTGTACCTATCGTCAACACAGCGCAGGCCTCCAAGGGTGGTACAGGACTGCTCAAAAGGCGGGTGAAAACAGTGCTTCTCTGGGTCCTCCCCAGCACCTTCGGGTGTTTCTTTTTCATTACCTATCCGACAGCTCCAATCATATCCAGCCTGAAAACCTGAACATGTAGGGTTATTTTTTACGACAGAGGACATGAACAGGGGGAAAGAGTACCCTGAATCCCCTCCTCCAAGTGTCTTCCCATCCCATTCCAAAAATAATCGAAACGGGGAAACTAAGATAAATGACGCAGATGCGTTAAAGAGAAAATGTCATTTTCAAAGAAAAATCGTTTGGGGTGGGGGGTGGGGGGGTGGGGGGGGGGGATTAGCCGTCCTGCCCATTAAAAGGTGGAACCAATGCCCTCAGGAATAGCGTATCGCCTAAAAAAAACACGCTATCCAATTTGAGAGTCCATATTGCCATCACAGCGTGTGGAGGACCCCCAACTGCACAGAGCAGAGACCTTAGCCTGAAATAGCGCCTCTTCCCCTCAGGCAGCAAAGCTGAAATGTGCCGATGTTCCTCATCGTCACAATAAGGGGAGGGTTTATGCAAGGTGAAGGACGGGTTATAGGTCAGTCAATTCAATTCGTGTTGTTTACAGCCCAGCCTACGGGGAGGGTGGGGGAGGGGGGAGTGAGAAGGGATGGAGGAGAGGGTGGGGGTATAATAGGGCTGGAAAGGTCAGGGGTTTCAAACTACATGAAAGCGCGTGGTTGGCTGGAGCCTGGATTTGTGTGCAGCCTATTGCTGGTTTGCATAAACTCAGCGATTATGGAGGACCTGAGAGAAGAGACCAACACCGCCACTGCGTCTTTTTCTTTATATCAGTGTTGGCGTTTGTGTTTGAGTATGGGTAGATACGAGCTTTATGCACTCAGAAGTCGGATATATATTACACACACACACACACACACATTTATATATATATATATATATATATACATACATGTATATAGATACAAATATATATGTATATATGCATATACAGAGAGAGAGAGAGAGAGAGAGAGAGAGAGAGAGAGAGAGAGAGAGATGGTTGTGGAGATGGAGGGGGTGCAGTAAAGAGAAGAAACGGCAGGACAGACCAGTATGGACATGAAACTGACAATGTTTGCATGGTGAAAGCAACCAACCCACACAAAATATGGAGAAAATGCCAGGAATAGAGTTAAGGCGGTAGTACCTATAGACATGCGGGTACAGTTAAGGAAGGAATATTCAAAGACAGACACAGCGAGAGGCAGGGCCTCGTTTAGCACCGTTCGTTAAAGATGAGCAATCTCAGGCCAACCAATCGCTACACAACTTAATTGCCTACCTTCATCCCTGACGCTGACTCCTAACTGACACAAGCCGACGCTGCGGGTCCAACTTCAGGGTATCACAGTCTTTTTCAGGTAACCAGTACCGAAGTAGCGAGGGTGTTGAGACGCTTGGGGCGGGCACAGCGCTGTATTTGGGCCGATGACGTAGCGGGCTTTCTCCATGCCGGTCGGAACACGTTTTTGATATCAGACAGCGCCCCATGACCCCTCCTCACCAGACGCCTGTAAAGGGCAGACATGTGGAGATGACATGGTTCATACGTCGAGCAAATTTACAAAGGCCTATATAAAACTCATGCTAACACTCACTGCGCGCGTGCGTGTACGCACATAAGCACAGGATTCAACAAGCAAAGAACAGGCCTAAATGTTTCAAATACCCAAGAAGAAATTGCACAAAATTCAAGTAATCATTGCTACCTCTTCAACCTAATAAATCTTGAGACAAGGGAAAATAGGACAGGAAAATTTAACAAGAATTAAAAAGACCGAGGCACTTAGCTCAGTATGCACCCATTCACCTGGCACACTTGCCGACAAGACGCAAATGAACACAGAAACGTTTCAACAGAAGTTTCTAGCTCGTTCATGCTCCCTGACTTTACATTCATTCACACAAGTCCTCATTATCAACAGCAACGGGAGAATACACTGATAATTTCAAACGCGCTATACCAATTCTTCCCATTTCCAATTAAGATTTACAAGGGAGTGTTTTCAGCAATATAGATATATAGCTCATTTTCAAAGGAAGGACTACTACTGGTGAAAGATCTTTCTCTTTTGCAAGCTCCAGCGACGTGGAACAGACTGCCAGACTCTCTCAGACATTCAGATTCTGTCTCTTCTTTCAAGTCTAAACGTAAAACCCATCTATTTTCTCATAATTAGTCAATGCTGTGTGTTGTGTGTGGGGGGGGGGGGGGGGGGGGGGGGGGAGGGGAGGGGGGGGAACAACCTATCTCATAGCCGTCTGGGCCTTTTCAAATGTAGTGTATGTGTATGTCTATTTTTTGTATTTGTTGTATGATTGAACGTTATAGGATTAAGTTTTTGTAGTGATATTGAAAAATAAGTGAATGTCACACTCGTAGGATAAGGATTTGTTAGTTATTGTAGTAATAGTATTTGTAGCTGGGTGTAAGGTGTATTATTGTATATGAGAAGGGTGAATGTAGTATGACTTTGTAAAGCGCTTAGAGAAATTCGTTTGATTAAGCGCTATATAAGAAACCATTATTATTATTATTGTGGCGCACCAGAAACCGCACAGAAACGGCAACTGTTTCACCAACAGCGGTTCATTATTCGACAAGTTCAGGAACTCAATATCCAAGTACAACATGGGCAAGGCTCTGTTATTACAGCTTAGCTGATTACACACAGGCCTTCCACGGCTTTATCTTAAAGACAAGAAAAGCAAACGAAGTTGGAAATCAGCTAAACGGGAGAAAACCGTCGGAACTGTTCATTTATTCATCCCCATGTTCTTTGCACACCAGTCACACGTGAGAGGTCATCAAGAATCAAAGCATACTTACAACAAAACGATGTTTTCTTACACAAGTTGGCCAATTCCTCAATCTAAAAAGACTTTTAATTCGGATTCTCTTTAATCAAAATCTTAGTCAACTCAAATGAACAAAGCATTCACTTATACTTTGAGAAAACAAACAAACAAAAGCTTTAGACAGAACATTTAGAAACACAATCGTTTTCTCTTCAGAAAAAAAAATCTCAACGGAAGCCTATAAAGAATGGAGGCGGGGCACGGGTAGATCCCTACAGCTAGCGGGGCGGCGTGTGGCAGTCTGTAGACTAATCATCCATGACAGCAACAAGGGCTAAACCTTGCAGTCTTCAGTGTCGGTGCCCGGGATATGGGGCGCTACCTGGCGAGACAACACGGCACCAATTACCTGGGACCGTAAGATAGATGGGCTGTGTGCTAATGGTCTGACTAAACTGGAGGGTGGAAAAGCTTTAACCGCATGAAGCTGGAGACGGACTAACTACCTGAACCCATTCAGAAACTAGCCGAGGAGTAAAATATTATTCTACAGATTAAAGCCGAGTGTTCACAGAGCTTGGCTTCTCATCTGTAGGTCGTGCGTTTGAGACCCCGTTGGGTATGGGGTGGAGCCAAATGTTCCGATCCCCCAAGGTCACATAATTGTGTGCAGACCTATTAGTAGCTGGACTCATTTCCTGTCTATGCTACGCCTTTCAACATGTCCACCCCAGTACTTCATGAACCTCAGGGAGTACAGCCCCAGTGAGAAAGCCAAATAAGAAAAGAACGAAAGAGCACACCATTCCGGGAGACGCCTAAAGGTGCTCTCTGACGTTATATCTAGTGCTTCAAACTAAATGACGATTTTGCCAATCCAGCCCATTACAAATGTTTCCTATAATTATCTCGCTCACATACTGACATGTGGTCATATTCATCAAAATTTCCTACAAAGGCAGTATTGCACGTGCAACATAGGCACATAAATGCGCACGCACGTTCCTGAATAGTGGAACCCAGTGACGCGAGCAGTTTCAATCGCTGATGCCTGATATCATCATGTAACGAGATATCAAACCAACGTTCTCCTCATCCTTCGTATCTAGAATCAGCAGCAGCTTGTCATCGACATTTGTACCTAGAGGTAGTACAGGATCCAGTATGGTCCGTAGTCATAGATAAAAAAAAAAAAACTCCCCCCCCCCCCCTCACTCTATTCTACATTTTGATTCTCCCATCCCATCCCACCCCACACCTTACCTCTACCCTCCTTTGAAAGAAAGTTTCAAAATGGAGTGACTGACGGCGGAGAACGAAGCAAAATTTAGAAAGAGAGGGTGTTAGTTACCGCCAATGACATTGACAAACAAAGCACATGACTAACAACAGATGAGTCATTTTCGTTCTTTGTTTGTACTGTCTTAAATGTTAAATGTGATTTATTTTTTCGCCTGAAGAAGACCCAAGTGGTTGAAATGCATCGTGTCTTGTCATGTGCTTTGTTTGTCAATGTCATTGGCGGTAACTAACACCCTCTCTTTCTAAATTTTCCTTTGAAAGAAGAAAAATATCTTTTAAAACTTGAAATCGCCCGAAAAAACATCTCATCTGCAAATGTTGTGGACAACGTGCAGATCATGCAATACTTACCTCCTCCCCCCCCCCCTCCCCCCCCCCCCCCCAATCCCCCAACTCTCAACCCATCCCCACCCTCTTCGTGCCTGCTCCCAAACAATTTCTGGTGGGTGTATGTAGAAGCGTTTATCTCCGTCTCCTCCCCTGTATCATCCACCCTCTCTCTCTGTCATCCCCACCTTCTCTGCACTCTCAATGATTTATTTTTGAAAAGAAATCGGAACCTGCCCCTTTCTGTACGAAGTGACATGCTCATGCTCCCCACCCGTCTCTCTCTTCCATCCCGACCCTCCCCCTGGGTCTTTTTTTTTTGTTTTTTGTTTTTAACTTACTGTCGTTTTGTTCAACGAACTGTACGTAATGGTATTCCTGTGCGTCCTGGCACCTGAACAGAAGTTTGAAGACATATTTTCTATTTCCCATGCATCTTTGTGGTCCAGTCCACCGATATGAATGTTGGCAAGAATTACAAATAAGGAAGGGAAAAAAAAAGAGAACAAAACATTCTTTAGCGTACTGTTCAAACTAAAAGGATCAACAAAACACATACGTTGAATCCTTTGTGGTTACCGAAACCTTTTTCGGTTCAAATTTGATGCCGCTCAGACTTGCACGTTTTACGTCAACCCGTTGTCTTTTCAGACACGACAATGTATTTTGATGTCTGCACGTCACTGAAGTCTTCCCCCCCCCCTGCCCC
>CM065722.1:62732701-62747701 GCA_033310375.1 Conus canariensis | reverse complement strand
AAAAGTAAAACAATCTGTGAAGAGGAAATTAGAAGGTATGAACACTTCTACAAACCAATGTTGTTTTTTCATCTGTTACATTTCACAATATTCTGATATGGATACCACTTTTTACAAAATTCTGCGAGTCGCATTTCAATGTAGTGCATATATTTTTTTTTCGATTTTATATTTATTCTTTGGCTCGTTCAAAAGAAATTGTTAGGAGTTAGGTTTGATGTTATCAATTTTACACCTGTGTACAAAATATTTAGCAAACAGGATAATTTGGTCAAAGTGTTCGTCTGTTTTTATTTGTTCAGTGAGTATCTGGAAGCTAAGCCACGCGGGATACAAAGGAAACGCAGCGCGGCACGCTTATTTCTCCACAAACTGCTGTCTGGCACTCCTGTGTGACACTGCCCTTAGGGCCTCCGCCCCTGAGACAACAGGCCTGCTTGGGGGCAGCTTTAGAGACTTTGTATCTCTGGGAGCGTTGGTAAAAACATAGGGGTCCTGACAGATTACATATCACTGACCGCCCTATGGGACCAGTCACTCTCTATTTGGCCTGTATATCGTGTCATTTATTGACCATAGAACTGGATTTTCAAGCCATCTGGGTAACACGACCTCTGTCAACTAAACAACAGTGGTCTCATTTTGTTTAACAACCTATCCGCTTCATCAATATAATCATCTACATTTGGCCACCACACCAGTACCATCGTCGTCTTCCACACTTATCAGAATAGTTCAGTTAATTACGGGTTGGCCGAGTTCTTCCAAAACTGGACATATTGTCAGGGATAGATTGTCATGTTTAGGTTTGTGCGCTCTAACATTTTCAATATGGATTAGGAAACTGTGGCAGAAAATATCCAACTCTTTATCCCTTTTTTTTTTTGGGGGGGGGGGGGGGAGATAAGAATCTGGTTGGCTTCTAAAATTCACTCGGAGGCTCAGAATCTGTAAGGAGCGTCGGGGTCGCGGAGGAATTCCTTCAGATGAAGTGTCCAGCCGCCTTCTGCAACATCGTCACACTGCTGACTGTACTCCATGCAGCATGTCGCGGGGCAGAACTGGGGACCAGAGAGAGAAAACACTCCTCTGTTCGTCAGCTAGTATCTCGTCCGAAGGATTCACCTCGAACTTACTGTTCTGCACTTCGTTAGTTTCTGACACTACCTTGCTGTTACTCCTTTTCACACCTCGTGAGTCGGTCATCTTGAGATCGGCCGGAGGAGAATCTACTTCTGCAGATTTCTTGAAGTATAGCAAGAATTTTTAGTTTCCATGGATGTTACTTGAAAATAAAGTTTTCTGTTGGCACAGTCCACAAAACTGACGTTGAGTTTGGACGTAAAGACGCTCTTGTATCAGCGATCATGTGAAGGTGGCTTTTTCCATTATTACTGATAGCATGCCCAGCTTCATTGTGAGATTTGATTAGTTGTACCTACATTAGGAGAGGAAGAACAAAACTACGCCGACAAACGAAAGAGTAAGCAATTTACGGGGGGGAGTCACAATGCACTTCGACCTATTCAGTCTTCTTCAGGCAGACAAATAATATTCAAGACAATGAGAAATAAGGACGAACAGTCACTTCTCTCTGTACAAACTGGGTGCAAAATGGCTATGGAATAGAAACGAGGTTTAAGGGGAGACAATACGGTTTAGATTAATAAGAAGACTGATTGTAAGATAGTGAAGATACTACTGTTGAAACTACTACTACTACTAATAATAATAATTGTTGTATAATCATGTGATCGTCTTACCTGAAGAAGACCAAGTAAGTCGAAACGCGTTGTGTTTGGTTTGTAACTTGTTTATTCCTTCGTTTGGCGGCGCAGCACACCTGTCTTTGCTCTAGTTTTTAAAATCCATCTGCGATCACCCCACTTTGAAACCAACTTGAGCAGGGGCAGAAAGAAAAGCCTGCAAGGCTGTGCTCACAACCTCCCCCCCTCCCCCCCTCCCCCCCCCAAAAAAAAGGGGGGGGGGAAGCAGCTTAGAGTATAGGAGAATGAGAAGGGAGGAGGGAGGGACACATGAGGATAAAGAAGAAGAATGGGGAGGAAGGGTGGGGAGCGAGGCAGTGGGGCACAGATATAGGATCATTACCTTCTCATCCTTCTCCTGGTTCATCGGAGAATTTACCAGGTGGAAGGGCGGGGAGGGGGGGGGGGAGGGACGCAGGAGTGAAATCCGGTCAACCAGGGCTTACCAAAGAGTAGGTTTGATTACGCAAGCAGGGAAGGAGGAGGAATTAAAAAGGGTGTGTGTGTGGGGGGGGGGGGGGGGGGGGAGGCAGGCAAGTGTGAGTTGAAAGGATTGCGTTTTTAACCCCTGGTTCACATGAGAATTGAAAACAAGGCTAGTGTCAGCTTGATAAATGTAAATCAACATATATATATATATATTATATATATATATATATATATATATATATATATATATATATATATATCAATCATTGATACACATGGTAATTTTCACCATTTAATCTGCACCTAAATGTGGAGGAGGTTTGTCTGAAATTTCAGTTCAATTCGCTTCATTTTGACCAAGTGCCAAGAAAGAAAGCCCATGAGCCAAATTCAAAATTGACGAACCATTTCCCTTTTCTAATCCTCACTCTACCTCCCCCATCCCCCTCCCCCCCACTCCACCCCGCAACCTCCCCATCTCACACATCAGCAAAGAAAACCAAACAAACAAACAAACAAAACAGTCAGAGCTCATTTTCGGTGGGAGATGCGATGGGTCACGGAAACTTCAGACAGAAGAATTCCCTTCTAACCCCTACTCTGGCTTGCATGAGCATTTACCAAGGAGAGACATTTTGACACTTTGATATTTTATTGTCATTACCAAAGAGGTCTTTTGACAAGGGGGGAGAAGTAACAGAACAAAAACATTTCCCTCTTCCTTTCCTGCAAACAAATAGTACACTTTCATTCCTAGTGAGTATCAAATCCAAAGTTAACAAAAACAAATAAATTCGTAACATTTCGTTATGTCCTCACCTCACGCACAGGTGTAATGCAGTAAGGTTTAAAAAAAAAATAAAAAAAAGCACCTTAAGACTGACTCGACCATCCGCTGAATCAAATGATGACATTGTATTTTGCTGATGTCTTCAACATAGAAAAAAAAAAAAAAAAAAACTGACTCGACCATCCACTCAATCAAATGATGACATTGTATCTTACTGATCTCTTCAACATGCGATGAATGATAACATTCATTCAGATATCTCTTATAATGTATTATCTTCAATTTCACTATCCTTCATCCGTCTAATTTTCAATGCTTCCGCGATGAATTTCGCAACTGATTTCATTACAAGTTCATCATCTGATGATAACACGACAGCAACATTTTGTCTTTTCGCTATATCTAACTGGAAAAGTGAACAATTTGTCCGCACTTCATTATAAGCAGTACAGTGGAACAGAAAGTGTTCTTCGTCATCAATAATATGTCTACATGCAGGACAAGGAGATTCTGTGGATGTTTCACATTCAAACCATCTTTTGTTCGCATTAAAACCTAAAGTCCTCAACCTAAATCTTGCGTAATTTATTCTGTGCCATTTATCTGTTATGACATTGAGAAACTTTTCAGAATGAAACACATTCTTAAATGAGAAAAACCAGCGATATTTTTTTTTACTTTCCATATCCGAGTGCCAGTTCTGTTTAAAAGAACAATAAGCCTGTCTTTAAATTCCGCAATGAACTGTTGCTCATTCCCTACTTCCTGAGTCATCCACACTATTCCAAAACCCTGTTCTGAAAGGACTTTCTTTACTTTATAAGCCCAGTTTTCTTTACCTTTTTCCATTTCTAGAAGCATCATATCATAGGCTTGCCTGCTCAAACGGGCCTGAGCGTATTTCTGAAGAAATGATGGGAGAAGGTGATCATCGCGGAAACCATGTTGTCAGCGATGCCATGTGTAGACCTTCCACCGCTGTCATCCACCCCCCCCCCCCCCTCCTCCCCTCAGAGCATTTCAAAAAGCAAAGAGAGTCGCAGGGAAGAAGGAGAGGATGAAAAAGAGCGTTTAAGGACAAAGAGGAGAAGGGAGTATGAGGTAGGATGATTTGGTTGAGAACAGAGGGAAGAACCTCCTCACCCTCCTCTTAGCTGGTATGAACATTCGCCAGGTGAGGAGGAAAGGGGTCAGCAAAGATTGGGGGTGGGGTGAGGGGGGGGGGATGTGGACGGAGAGGGAAGGAAGAGGAGGGGTGTATGAATTTGCCAGCCTAGGTCCTACCTGAAGATTAATTTCAAATCACCTGGTTCGCATGAAAATTTGAACCATAACATCTAAATAATAGAATGTGTTTAAAGCTCGCTAAGAAAGCAAACAAACAAAATCAAACTATTGGGCGGTCAGTGCTCGAGTCCCCCATTGAATCTATCTCTAAACGTGGAGGGGGGGGGGGGGGGATGGAGTGGGGTTTTGCATCCAGAATTTGCTTTAAATCAGTGAAGAGGTCATTCGACCAAGTTACAAGAAGACAATGCAATTTTCAAATTTATCAATCGACCACTCACTTACCTACCCCTTTGCCCCTTGGCCTACCTCCAAAAACTAGAAGAAAACAAAAGCACCTCTGTCAAAGAGCGAATTTCAAGTGGGAGAAGGTGTGCGAGGAAAGGGGGGGGGGGGGGGGGGGGGCAAAAGAAACCATCATAGAAAACACATCATCAGCGAATATCACCCCGTTTGTTTGTTTTTCTCTGGTTCTTCTGTCTTTTTCTTTTGTTCTTCTCGTTCGTTCCTCTCCTTCCTTCAATTCGTCTCGTTCCTGACTGTCCGTTCGTCTTTTTTTTTAATCCATACCATGGTATTTCTCAACCATGACGTCATACAGTCCTTTCGATCATAAACTCTATGCCAACAACAGCCCATGACGTGCTTGTTCAGAGAAGCCCACTCTCAAGCAAACAGCCACCATCAGGGGGAGGTTAACTGCTGCTGACTTTCCATATCTTGGACTAACCTTTTGGGGATTAGACAGACAAATCAGAAATGATGGCTGGGAAGTGCATGGAGAGTGGGGAGGGAGGGGGTGGGGGTACGATGAGTGAGTTAGGACAGAGGGGATGGGAGAAGTGGTGGGGATGACGGTGTGGAGGTTAGAAGAAGGGGACAGGATGGGAGAGCGGTGGGGGTGGGGGTGGTGGACGTGTGGAGGGAGGGGGGTGAGGGGTGACGGTAAAGAGAAAATATCGGTTTTGATATGGCTGCATCATCCATCTTGCTTTGGGAACACCATTCCCCATTGTTTTGACCTGGCCGCATCATCTATTTTCTTCAGGTGCCGTGGATCTGGCCATATGCATACAGGCAACTAAATTCTGTCCCTTCTCAAAGCCTTCTGCACCACTCTCCGACCACACCTTATACCCACATCCCCTTCGCTTCCCTCTCTCCACTCCTCACGTTCACCCTCAGCCATTACCGAACAGCCACAATGTCATAATTTTACTTCGAAAGAGAGAGAGAGAGAAGAGAAGAGAGAGAGAGAGAGAGAGAGAGGAGAGGAGAGAGTAGAGAAGTGAGAACGAAGAAGAGAAGAGAGAGAATTAAAACAGAAAGTGATTGATTACAATGAAACATTTTACCTCAGATCAAGAAATGCTGAATTATCGTAAACTGATGTTTAATTCTTGCCTTTGATTAAAAAAAAAATTAACCATGCATGATATTACATTTTCTCGCTTTAAAACGTTTGTTTCTTGTAGAGGGGTGGGTCATTGTTTGTGCAGTTGTCTTTTCCCTCTTGAATTCCAGTTCAATGATGTTCTTTTTTGTATTAATTTGCTCTGAGATCAGCAACAGCTGAGGTTTTCTACCGACTGTGATCATGTTGCTCACCAGTGGGATTTGCTATATGTCTCCATTCATCCTTCTTCTTATTGTCTGTTTTTTATACAAATATAATTTCTTTTGCAGTGAATCCCGTTCTCTCTTTCTTGTTGACCTTTATACTTCAAGGATCTTCATTTATTTCTTCTCCTCTCTCTCTCTTCTCTCTCTCTTCTCTCTTCTCTCTCTGTCCGTGCTTCGTGCTTGCTCTGTGCGTGCGCGTGCGCGGGTGGCGCGGGGTGGGTGGGGTGGTGGGGTGGGGGGGTGTGGGGTGGTGTGTGGCGTTGTGTGAGGTTGTTTCATTTTTGTTTTATTTAGATCATCTTTCTCTTTCCATTTTTCAATTTCGTTTCTTTTCATCCTTTTCTGTTCTCAGTCTTCTTTTCTATTTCTCATCTCCCCTTACTCCATTCTGTGCTGTCCGTTCACCATCGTTTGCCAGTAACGATGTCAATTGATCCATTTATCGATTTTTTTCCCATGTTTTCATTTCTTTTTCTTTTTTTCTATCTCTCATTTCTCCTTTCTCTGTTCTTTTCTGTCCGTCCGACATCTTCTACCAGTGATGCCAGCTGATCCATTTATCTTTTTTCCATTTTCGTCCCTTTATTTTTATTCTTTTCTGTTTTCAGCTTTCTTTTCGGTCTCTAATCTCTCCTTCTTCTGTTCTTTTCTCTCCATGGAACACCTTCTGCCAGTAATGATGTCAATGGATCCATTTGTCTTTCTTTCCATTTTCCAAGCTTTTCTTTCTATCCTTTTTCTGTTTTCAGTCTTCTTTTCTATCTCTCGTCTCTCTCCTTTCTCCGTTCTTTCCTGTCCGCTCGTCATTCTCTGCCAGTCATCATGTCAACTGATCCATTCACCCTCCTCTTCACCTGATCCATTTAATCCTGAACCCCCCGACCCATAACGTCCCATGACGTCCCTGTTGACAGAAGCCTACCTCCCAGCAAATAGCCGCCATCGGGGGGATTACCTGCTCCATCACGCTGTTTGTCTTGCACCACCAGCCCTGGGGATCTACTGACTGAATTAGGGTCTGTGGCTGACAGGAGTGGTAAGGAGGGGGGGGGGGGGCCGAGGGAGGGGGGAATGAAAAGAGAGAGAAAATCTCTTAGTTGTTCTTACATGGCTACACTTATCTCTTTGTCTCTGGCACCGCACACACGGCAACACCAGCCAGGCAAACAGTATTGTCTTTTTGCCACTCCACTATTATCTGAATGATGCTATACATCACCAACATGAAAAGGGCAATGTTACACACTCACAAGAAAAGGGGGGGGGGGGGGGAATAAGTCAAGATAACAACAGATATTACCCACTTCACGGGAAATGGTGATACGCTCAGCAGCCACCACCAATGCTCCAGGCTATTTTTAATGCAAACTGATCCAAACTGAGGCAGAAATTAAATTTAACAAAAAAAACCTAACTCAAGTGCAAAGTACGGCTTATTGAATACACAATACAAAAAAGACAATGAGAATTTTGATGAGCAGTCGGATTCACAAGCGGATTTATGATCCCGTTCAGCATGACAGCTCAAAACTATTTAACCAGTTCCGACAAAATTTGATAGAAAGATAGATTAAGGTCCAATGACGAATCTATCAAATGTCTTCTCATGCGGATCCGTAGCATGGATCCAGGTCAAAGGGCGGATCCAGGATCCGTTGGACCTCAGCAGAGGTCTGCGCTTTCCGATTGCCCCCTTTAATGTGCAGTGAGATCAGTTCATTTCAAAGGGTTTTTTTCCCCATCTTCTGTGCCGCCTCAGTGGCAGTGCACTCACATCGCTCATTCCGACACCCCATCCACAGACGCAGCCTGGCCCGGCCCGCCGCAGCTCCAGCACCGGCAATTCACAGGGAGCAATCAATGTCAAGGGATCAAGAGGCAACCCACCGGAGGATACACTGCACTGCTGCCGAGTCACTTCGGTGGTGTTCAGTGGCGCCTGTTCTGATCCAACATACGCAGGACACCACCTGCTAAGCCCCCTACTGACGGCAATAATTGTTTAGTCGCAGAGCCGGCGTGAGTGAGCTCTCCCTCCGGAGGGCGCCGCCACGTCCGTCCAACGACAGCCCCCATGTATTAGCCGATACCGGTGATCCCGACGGAACCAAACCAAGGCCACAGTCGAAAAGAGGACATTGAAACTGATGTCACCATGAGAGCAGGGCATGAAGGGTCATTTCAATGTTGATTTGATTCGAAAGATTCTAATCTTAATTTTGATGGTTAGCGCTAGTATGTGACGATTTTTCTTTTTCATTTTCTTTCTATAAAAGGTTTATTCTAGGACAAAGATAGTAAAACTGAAACCTTTATTATACCAGGATTTGTTGGATTTTTTTTTTCTTATCTCTTCATTTCATTTAAACAAAATTGTATTTTCTGTTCGCTCAGTTTGTTTTTTTTAAATTGATGTAGTTAACATATTTTAGGGAAAAAATAAAACTGTCATCCTGCTCTCTCCCCAGTAGATTTCATCACAATGTCTCTTTTCACTCTGTCTTTTTGTTTGTTTGTTTGGTTTTTTTTTTTTTTTTTTTTTTTTTTTTTTTTTTTTTCCAACAGTCTCTTACACACCATGCATAGTCTGTATGTTCTCTTACAAATGGACACAGTGTTGCAGATTTTAGTATTTTGGCGTTTGATACAAAGTGTCTGGGTTTGTTGATGTTCTAATGTGTGGTGAACTGGCACACTCACTCTGATCATGTTTTGTACATACAAAGGAAACAGCATATATTAAACAAAAAATATAATCATTTTCGGTTTTTCATTTTGTTTTACACACACACACCCACAGAGAGAGAGAGAGAGGAGAGAGAGAGAGAGAGAGAGAGAGAGAGAGAGAGAGAGAGAGGAGAGAGAGAGAGAGAAAGCGAGAGACAGAGGGAGAGAGAGAAAGAGAGAGGGACAGAGGAAGGAAGAGAGACAGACAGCCAGACTGATCGGCCGTCAGGCAGACAGATGGACAGAGACGGCGTCTTTTAAATGAATTTAGGTGTTAGTTACATTAGAATGGTTGCTTCTGAATATGTATTTTCTTCTCATATTTAATTGTTGATCAAAAATGATTTGAAGCGAAGACAGTGCTTTTGTTTTCCGCGCTATACTTATACACATTTTGCCCAACAAAATGATATGATTAACTAACACAGACTCTTTTTGGTTCAGTTCCTTTTTACAAACACCAAATAAGACATCCAAAACCAATAATTTTACTGGTTTTCCAATTTCAAGCCATAAAAGTACTTCAATTTTTTTCCAAAATAGACTCACATTTGGGCATTCAAAAAAGAAATGCTCAATGAAGTCAATCTTATCACTACAGTAATCGCATTTGTTAGAGTCTGTTACTTTCATTTTTTCAAGAATGATATTTGTAGGATAGATATTATGGTTTATTTTCCATTGTAGTTCGTGTAACCGAACTTCTTTTGAAACTTTTCTGGGCAAGATCCATAAACTGTCGTTGAGAACAAAATTGAATTTTCTTTGCCAGACTTCATAAGCGTGAGGTTTTAGATTGATTTCATCTCCCGCTTTTAATAATAAGGTCTTTATTTTCTTTGGTTTTACATTAAACTCACTTGCAATGCAGGACTCCACATGGATGTTTTCACGACTCATTTCGCCACGTTGAATCCAGTTCATCCATTGTCTTGGAATTGCGTTGCAAAGAGCGTTGTATTCAAAAATTACATTTGCTTTATTTTTATCTATTACAGTTGAAACTTCTTCTAAACTCAAGAGTCGGTTTTCATGTGCATGCACTATGTTTTGAACACATTCAAATCCATTTTCGAACCAATTTTGAAAATACAAAACCTTGCTCTTATATTGTACTAAAGTGTTATGAAATAGCATTTGACTATGAACGTTCTTGCTGTCTACATCCTCTAATTTAATTTCTTTCTTATTATCTAGATATGTAATAATGACTTCTTTCCAAAAGTCGTTTTCTATTTCACTCACGTTTTGTAGCTGCTTTGATCTGCAGTTTATCCTGAAAATATTTTGTTCTGTAGCAAGTTTACCCAAATGCCATTTGGGTATAAAGGTCCAGTTCTCGTTAGTAGCACAAAGCAGCTTTCCAGCCCATTGTAAATACAAACATTTTTGAAATTCTAACATATTAATCATTTTAAGTCCTCCTTCACTATAGTCACTTTCCATTGTTTTTCTTTTCACCTTTTCGAAAGCTTTACGGTTGCTAAATTTTCTTTGCCAAATAAACCTATACAACAATGTGTTCACCTGCCTAAGAATTACTTCCGGGATACCTATACATTGCATAACGAATGTCAACTGGCTGACAATATAGGATTTAACTATAACAATTTTGCCATGTATACTGAGATCCCTTCTACTCCACTGTTTTATCAAATTATGGATTCTTTTAACTCGACTTTTCCAATTATCTTCAATATTTCTAGCCATTGTTTCTGTTTGGAAATAAATTCCCAGGATTTTTATTTTATCAATGATGGGAAACGGTAAATTCCGTTCTTCTCCTCCTTTACCTAGTCGTATTGCTTTGGTTTTGTGTAAATTCAGTTTAAGTCCTGAAAAGTTTTCAAACGAATTGAGTATGTTTAAAGACATTATCATATCCTCTCTATTTTCAAGAAATAGTGTCGTGTCGTCAGCTAATTGCTTTATTTTCAATACAGCGTTAACATTATTTTTTGGTGTCATAATACCTGAGATAGGACTGTTTCTTATCTTTATTGCCAAAATCTCTACCGCTAAAATAAAGGCAAGGGGAGAGAATGGGCAGCCTTGCCTAATTCCACAGTTAACATCAAAAGCCTCAGAGATCCATCCACCATGGTTAATGCTACTCTGGCAATTGCTGGTTAAAACCGATATCCATGTCTGAAAGCAATTGCCAAAACCAAACACTTTAAAAGCATGCAAGATGAATTTTTTACATATGGAATCGAAAGCTTTGGAATAATCTAAAGCCACAAGGTATCCTGATTTACCCGTTATATTTAAATAATTTATCGCATCATCTATCGTTCTTACAACAGTTGCTATGTTTCTACCCTTTATGTACCCTACCTGATCCTCGTTAACCAATTTCGGTATCACCCTTCCTAATCTCACCGCTAAGGTTTTTGCCAGTATTTTGTAATCAGTGTTTGTTAACGTAATAGGTCGCCAGTTGTTTAACTTATCTCTATCTAAATCATTACCTTTGTGAAGTAATGTTATGACTCCTTGCTTTTGTGTAAAAGACAGCTCTTCTCTATTAAATGAATCATTAAACGAATCAGTTACTAGACGACCTACTTTGCTCCAGAAGAATTTATAAAATTCGGTGGTTATTCCATCGCTTCCCGGAGCGGAACCATTTTTCATCATCTTGAGAGCATCAGTCGTTTCTTTGAGTGTTACTGCACCTTCACATAATGCAGCATCTTCTTCTTCTAATCTCACCATGGTCTCTTCCTCTAAGAAACTATCAGTAGCTGCCTTTACATCTGCAACATTTGTTTTCTGATTATATAACGTTTTATAATATGACACTTGTTCCCGTAGTAATTCTTTCTGGCCAGTGATAATTTCTCCTGAGTCCGTAACAAGCCGAGTGATTAAATTTTTTCTGCCTCTGGATTTTTCTATGCCTAAAAAGTATTTTGAATTCTTTTCACCTTCTTCAATCCATTTAATTCTAGCTCTTACTTGTGCGCCTTTTGTTTTTTCAATCTGTATTAATTCTAGTTTTTGTTTTACATTCAAGAGATCTGTCTGAAGCTGTTCATTTTGGGGGTCATCTATTATTCTTCTCTCTGTTTGCTGAAGGCGACTCTGTAGTTGCAGAAGTCCGTTTTTTTTCTTACAAGACAAATTTTTACCAAATTCAACGCACAGGTTCCGTATTTCTAATTTACATAACTCCCATTTCTCTACACTGTTAACATGATCATTCTCTAACCAAAAGGAATCTAACATATTGTTTATCTTCTGTATAAACTCTTCATTCCTCAAATAACTATTGTTGAAGCGCCAGTAACCAGGACCACGGATAAAATTTCCTTCATTAATATCCAGTACAATTGCCTTGTGATCCGAATTGGGAGAAAGCACATGTTGGCATGATACACATAAACTCAGAATGCTTTTGGAAGCAAGACAGTAGTCTAAACGGCGCGCAATAAATGGCTTATATCGACACCACGTGTAGTCTTTGTCAAATGGGTGGTGATTTCTCCATACATCTGTTAAACTTAAACTGTCGATGATCTCATTTAATACCTTAACTTCTCTGATATCATGTGGTCTACCAGATATAATATCAAGTTCATTGTTCAAAACACAATTTAAATCTCCTAGGATAATGAGATCTTCTTCATTAAATTCACCAAAAATGTCATTCATGCTTTGAAAAAAGGAAATCTTATCATTTGGTTCATTAGGCGCGTACACATTTGCTATTACAATATTGCGTTCAAGGTATGCAACAGAAACAACAAGCATTCTTTTTTGTGACCTTATTAATTTTACTTCACCATGAAAGTTTCTTGAAATTAAAATCACTTCCCCCCGACTTCGCGTTGTACCTTCATTATAAAAGATATTACCACCCCATTCTTTGTTCCATGTTTCAATTTCATTTTTTGTTACATGAGATTCTTGTAAACAAATAATATCCATCTTTTCTTTTTTAAAGAAATTAAACACCGATCTTCTTTTCATTTTGTTTCGTAACCCTCTTACATTCAAAGAGGTAATACGTATACTATCCATCGTAACATTTTTTGTTTTCTTTCAATTTCCTTTTGTACCCTTTTTGTTTTCATGGACATCCATAAAAACAAAATTGACATGTATATCATAATATCAACCATAATCATCAATGACACATTTCAAGCAGTATTCAAACTCACAGTCCGTTGAACAATAGCCAATCCGTCGTCAAAGGGTCGATGGGTCAACACAAGCGACTACTGCCACCGTTCAACCGTCGCCCTCTCAGAGTCGGAACGCACAGGGCTGACTGAACCCGACTCCTCCCGTCTGGGCACCTTTCCCGCCCCTTCCCTCGGGCTGTGTCGCTCTCTGGAACGGCCACGCTTGGGGGTGTCTGACCGTACACGACGACCCTGTTCGAGAGAAGACAGGAGGGTAGACTGGCGGGTCGATGATCGGCTCCTGTAGAGAACTATAAAATAGGCATTCTGGCTCACCCACCTCCGCCAGCTCCAACCGGCTGAAGCCGGTTTCGCTGTTGCTCCGCCGGCTTACCCAGAATGCCTATTTTATAGTTCTCTAATAGTAAACACTTTACAAACATACATAATGTGTAGGATTATCTGTTTTTAACACTAATTTAGAAAACTTTTGAGACTTAAGTTTTTGCTTAATCCTTCGTTTTTCTTGATCGTCTTCAATAACATCATTTTCACACATACATTCATCAAACATCAAACATACATAATGTGTAGGATTATCTGTTTTATAGTTCTCTGTCACTGGACCGTTAAGAAGTAAACAAACAAAACAATGGGGACTTGGTTAACCATGCCTTTATTCTTAGGAGGGCTATTTGTCAACCAAGTTGGGATTTCATTCTATTGTGAGGAATGACTGGCTATTGAAAGCTATCTGAAAAGGGGTGGGATGTGTGTTTACACAAGCGTAGAATCGTGGCACGTTGTTGAAGATTATTCTAAGCAGCCACCAAGTGCACTTATCAAAAGCTTGATTCAACAAACAAGACAATTGTATAAAGTACACCCGGCGGCCGCCTGAAAAGGCAGCCTAAAAGTTTATAGCTGGGTGTTGAATAGGAGCATTGAAGCAAGTGGAGCAGAGCCCCGGTTATGCATAACCGTTATTTTTAGAATCATGTCATTTCCCCTTGCTGGGTGGTTTGTGAATGTTGCTGCAAGAAGAAGTTGACGCAGAGCCCCGGTTATGCATAACCGTTATTTTTAGAATCATGTCATTTCTCCTTGCTGACATGAAGTGGCGTGTCTTGAATAGAATAATCCCACAGAGCTTGATGTGCAGCGTTTGAAACTCTAATTTCCTGTGAAGAAGGACTACCTAGTAAATCCCTCTCTGAAAAAAATGCTATCTTGAATCAATCAGCAAAGTTTTAAAGTCACAACGCTTTCCTGACTGGAAATCACACACGCAGCACACCAACCCAATGTGAAAATGACAAGACAGCTAACAACACAAGTGCTGGGCGGAAATGTCGTCACTGTTACTAATCAGCTGATTCTATCTAGTCTTGTGATTGGGGGAAGGTAAGAAACATGTTTTGATATGTTTAGAAATTTAGCCGCCTAAATTTATAGAATGACGTCTAACGCCTGTACTGAACGACGCCGTCTAAATTTATACAATGCCGCGTGGCGGCCTGACGCCCTTATGTGTAACTTGACACGAACTAGCAAACAGTGCGGCGCTTCGACTCGGCTATTGTGCAGTTGAGTAAGCCGGGGCCAGACATGTCTGACCTAGATACTACATAAAGGCAGAAGAGGAGTTGTCTCCCGGAAAAGAATGTAACAATTAATTGTGAAAAAAAATCGTCATTAAGTCGTTCTAGGTTCTTATTCAAGTCGGCATCACGTTCTTATTCAAGTTCTTATTTAAGTTCTTAACAAGTTTTTATTCAAGTTCTTAACAAGTCAACATCAAGTTTTTAACAAGTCATCATCAAGTTCTTATTCAAGTACTTATTCAAGTACTTATTCAAGTTCTTAACAAGTCGTCATCAAGTCGTCATTAAGTTTTTATCAAGTCGTCATTAAGTTTTTATTAAGTTCTTATCAAGTTCTTATTTAAGTTTTATCAAGTCGTCATCAAGTCGTTATCAAGTTCTTATTCAAGTCACTTATAATTATTTATTAAGTTCTTAACATATTATTGCATATCAAATGGATCAAAATGAGATTTTGTTGTTGGCAGTTCTGGCATGCTTTTTTGTTCGGCTTCTGTATTTAGTGGCTGAGATTTTTTGGACTGCTTTGGTTTTTGCTGGCGTTGTTTATATATTTTATAACCGTAATAACCACCCCCAGCAGCAATGACGCCAAAAATGGCAACTGTTTTAAATTCAATATTCCATGACGACTTTGGTGTTGT
>CM065722.1:62713002-62732601 GCA_033310375.1 Conus canariensis | reverse complement strand
CGGAACGCTAGTTTTTTGCGTTTAAGGGTTGAGAGCGAACCTCGCAAGTTGTGAAAAAATTAGGCCTTCCAGTCTTTGGTTAAACTTTAGTTGAAGATTGCATTTGTTAGTGCGCCCCAAATTTTCCCACAATGTGATCGGGGGCCCTTACTTTTGGATTCTCTGCGGGGGCAACCGGGGCCCCCCCCACAAATCCAACATAGTGGCTGAGCAAACGTTTGTTGGTCCCTTCAGGGTATTAGGGGATTTCAGAAAGTTTAATTTTTTAAAAAAAAAAAGGGCAACGCACTTGCTGCATGCGTTTTGAAGTTTTTTGCGCATTTGCCCTCGAAAAATTCTGGTTTGAAGGGGGCGCCATCCGCCCTAACAATGATAAGGCAAATGACAAACTGAGTTTTACTCTTTTAAGACGAGGAATTTCGGGGGGGTTTGCCTTTCAAAGGAACAATGATGATTCGAATCTGCGTAAACAACATAGGGACTTTTTTGCAACCTTTTTTTCCAGTTTTTAAAAAACTAACTTTACTGCCTTCTCCGGGGCGTTTTTATTCGATCACTCAACTGGGCAAATACAATGTTTACATGTTCCTCGCGCTTGAAAGAGGGAATTCTTTTTAAAAAAACATTTTCTACAAAATTCTTTTTTTGCTATTTTGTTTTGTAGTAGCACATAATCATCTTGTGCGTTTAAGGTAGTGCAAACCTTAAGGCTTTGCATTAGGAGAAAATCTCAGACCCGGGTTGGTTCGCCATTGTTGGACTGTTTTTTAAACTCTAAGGGGCAGAAGGTTTTTTCTTCAGACCATGTGTAACAAAACGTTATTGGTGGTTTTTGTTTTTTCAAACTGATAAATTTTTTGTCTACAGCCATAGGAATTCAAGGCCGAAAGTAAGATTTTTTGGCCCACTGAAAAGTTAGATACCCTCTTCTTTTTTGCAACGTGATGCGCCTAGCAAGAACGCAAACCACATAAAACATTTTTCGTCGAATTTTTTTTTTGTTTAAAACGCTTTCTTTGCAACAAAGTTTGGGGGGGCAGGGAATGAAGCCTGCCTACAATTGGCTCAAATTGCTTTTCAATCGAGTCTAGTTCACCCCCTGACCAACCAAGCCTCTCATTTTAGCTGCTTCAGAGGGCCCTTAAACGTGTAAGAATTACCCCAAACCCGGTTAAGTCATTAAAAAAAAGCGCTGTTTGGGGAGACCCAGCTTCTAATTTTTTTCGTTTTATGTTAATGTCGAAAAACAACTAACCTTCTTTTAAATGGGGGGTTTTTTGAGTTTACTTGGAACTTTAGAAATAGCGTGTACAACGCTTCCGTACCTTTGTTTTGGGCAATAACTTTTAAAAAAACCCCATTTAAAGCTTTTGACAAACCCTTCCTCGAGCATTGCTTCAAAAAATTCTCGAACCTTCAAAATATTATCCGTTGATTTCTTTTTTCCCCAAAAATTTATTTAAATCAAAAAAAAAAAAGAAACAAATAAATACAACGTCTTTTTGTTTTGGGACCAAAACAAAAGTATAAACCCCTTGGGGTTGTTAATGTGAGCTGTTTAAAACAGAGTTTAATGTCTCGTTTACTTTTTTAAAACACCCTTTTTACGGTGGGTGCCCGGTTTTGAGAAAAAGGCCCTTCCCTTTCTTTAAAGTCAAACTTTGCTTTGTAGTCCTAAAAACACCTGTAGGCGACAATTCCATCCGGTGGAGTCGCAAGTGCTTTTTTTTTTTCATTGAAGGAAAAATTTTAGCTGTTATTTTTTAAAACCATAGCGTTTTTTGGGGGTTTAGCTTTATTTTTTTTGCAGCATTACGCCAATGAACACGGGCCCAAATTAAAGACAAACCACCAGGGGGAAAGCGCCGGGCACCTACGCCTGTTGAAGAGACCTACCTTGTTCCTCGATAGAGCACATGACGTGCCCAGTTAAACAAATTAAAACAAAAGACAGCAGAAACCTTCGTTTTTTTTACGAGAAGGTCCGCCTAGTTTTTTTTTTCTTTGGAATTTTTTGGTTAATTTAAAGTTTTTTTTTCTCACAGCAGCATCCTTCTTTGGGGACTTTTTTTAATCGAAGACATGCTTTTTTAAAATAAAAAAAATTTTGTATTGGAATCTTTCAATCGTTATTTTTTAATTTCACTGCGCATCAATATTAAAACAAAGTACATTAAGTGGTTTACATCCCTTTTTTTTTTTAAAATTTAAAGTTTATTAGTCTTAACTTTTTCTCCCACCCCCGCAACGGGAACCGGACCAGGTCAACCTAAACCGACGTTGAAAACACAACTAACACTGTGAAGGTTGCTTTAGACACAAGGCACGTTTTGGTTTCTAACCTCCCCCTCCAAACAATTTTCTTTTCACAAAATGATAAAGGTTAAGCCCGTACCGTAAGGTTAACACCCTCAAAAAAAAGACTTTTTATTTTAGTTGAAAAAATTTTTCCTTGCTTTTAAAGGGGTTCTTATTTTTAAACAGCTAAAAAACCTTTAAGGGCTTGCGCAGCACAAAACAAAGTTCCTATTGTGCTGCCCGTTTTGGAAAGTAGTAGATGAATCACTTTTTTTGTAAAATTGCTTTTTGACGATATTGTTCTAAAACACCTTCAAGGGGCAACAATTCAAACCAACGAAGTCGAAAAGGTTTTGAACAGGCTGCGACTAATGACACTTTGGGATTATTAAAATTATTATTTAAAACTGTCTTTTAAGCCCCCGGGAAAGTTGGCGCATGCGCTTTTTAAAAAACCAAAATCCAAGGGAAAAAAGCATTTCCAAACCATAACTTACGCTTCTACTTGTTACCGCTTAGACTTCGGGGCTATTGTGTTTTTTTTCCGATTTTGATTTTTCCGAAACGAAGATCGGGGCCCCTTTATTATCGGAGCCATAACACAAGATTAAAAAATGCTGCTTGTGAAAGAAAAATTTCTTGCCCCCAAGTTTAAGAAATTTTTTTAACGATTGCCCGCCCAGATTTGTACAATGCCTATTTCGCGTTGCGAATCAATTTTTTATTTTGAAAGTAAGCCGGGGAGATCCCGCACAACACTCATCTGCCCAGGCGGAAAAATTTTACAGAAAACTATCTGAACAATAGTGGGGATTATTGGGAAAAAAAATTTTTTCTGTTTATTTCCCTTCACCCCAAAGGCTCTTTCAGCTTTTATGGGGTAAAAAATCGCCAAGCTTGTAATTTTTTTATAAAACAAAATAAAAAGTTTATTAAAAAAACAGGGAGAAGAAGTTTTTGATGTTTTTGATCCTGGAGAGGGGCATGAGGAAATGACCCTTTTCACACCATGAATCATTGCGGCGTGAATTTAAAAGAAAGGGGAAGGGGCAAATCTTTTATCAAATTTTTGGCCAAAAACCCCCGAATTTAAGACCCAAGATTTTGAAACAAAAATGACCATTTGTTTGGGGAAAAAAAGAGAAGGACACTTTTTCACTTACAAAACCAACCCACAAATTTTTAGAAAAAACTACATTAGACAAAGGCTCAGTGTGAGCGTCAAAACCCCCTTGGCATTCTAAACCGCAAGATTAGACAGGGGGCAGTTGCTAACCAAAACACACTACAAAAACTCCCAACAATAACCAAATCAAAAAAAACCCCTTAAAGATTAAGCCCCCAACGCAGACAAAAATAGAAACCGCAGAAAAAAAAGAAAAAACTTGCCGACCGCCGCTACCATAGGAAAACGGGGCCCCTTTATCATGCTTTAAAACTCAAGGGGAAAATTTAAAAACAATTTAGCAAAACTTGGGGAACTGATGACAAAAAAAAGAAAAAGAAAAACTATTGAGGCTGATGACCACAACTTTTTGGACCTGGTGTTAAAAAAAGAATAAAAAAGACAAAAGACTTGAACAAGAGAGATCAGCAACTAGAAATGGGTCTACAAAAACCCAGAAAATTACAACTCAATGACAAATAAAAAACATCCAAAGAATTTTATAAAAGACACGCCTGCAAACGAAAAAACCGTTAGAGACAAGGTTTTTACATTAGCGAGCGTTATAACACCTTTGGGGTTTGCAATAAGAACTGGTTTGGGCTATTACGGGGGGCGGGGGTGGGGGACAGGCCACCGGACCACCATCAGAAAAATCATGGAAAAAAAAAATTGATCTTTGCAAGTTTTTAAAAAATTAGCCAAAGAAAAGACCTTTCCGGGCAATTGGGGGGGGTCGTTTTGCGGCTTTTGTCCCACGCAAGTAAAGTGTTGGTTTTTTGCTGAGCATTAGGGAAAAAGTTGTCTTAATTTTGGGTTACTTTATAGAGAAAAAGACCAAGTAATCCTAGGGCAGAAATCCAAACAATGCTGTCTTTCAATTCGGTCATTATTTCGGGCCACAAGGATTAAGGGGGGGGGTTTTGGGGGGGTCGGGGGTTTTGGGGGGGCTTCTTTTTTTATTGCTTTTGCCTTAGAATTTTGGGGGCGTTTTTTCCGACCTTTTTCTTCCCCCCACGGATTCATTTTTAATTTTATTATTTTCCTACTGAAGTCTGAGGTCAAAGGCAGCAGTAAAACCAGTGCCAAAAACAAATCTACTTTCGATCTTCGATTCAAAACATTTTGGTACCTTTTAATACTTGAAGGCAAATCATTGCAGAATTAATAGAATCCTCTAAATTTGCTAAATACTGTTTTTGTGCGTCAAAGCCAGTAGAAGGATCAATTATGTTTGATCTCGTTTGTGCTTGCGAACCTAGCAAACACCAAACATAAGTACGAATAGAGTCGTTTATTCGTTCTATTCCCGCTTTTGTTAGGCCCTTAGAGGTATCCAAAATAAATGTGTCCATGCTGTTTTATGCTCTTGCTCTATGGACCCGAGGTGAACAGTTGTGCCTGAAGAGAAAGATGTGTAAGGAGGATTCCAATCATAGTTATACTTTCTATGCACGCCCCAAAAATAAAGGGTGCCTAAACCATGATTAAGATCCAACTTTTGTCTAAAGTCTGTCTTTGGGTCAATATCAAATTCGTTACAGATCCTTTCAAAAGCCTTGTAATCTATTCTGTTGCTGAATGGATTAAACGTTTTGTCATTTGGTAATGGCGCTTGCAGTTCAGACAAAATACGTCTGAAGGTGTAATAGAAATGAAATCTATACACTGACCTCACCAAAGGATCAGGATGATTTAAATGATCAGCATACGACACTCCACACCCAGTTGATGCGCAAAACACAGCAAAGTTTAACTGGTTCTGATAAAACTGCATCGGATGACTGAACCACACTTTCGGGATGTGGTCTTTTTTAATAGGGGGGTTAAGATATCGTTCAATGGAGTACTAACCTTTACCTGAAAGGCGTCAGACTGAGTCACAGAAATGTCAAGGGTATCAGTTGTTATATCTTTAGGACTGTAGTGCGGCCCGACAGAATATTTTGCATTAGTATATTTGAAATGCACTCATTTTTAAATTTGTTTTAAAAATGTTTGTAACAATAACAACTCAAGACAGTCCTTCGTTTTTAGAGTATGCTATTGATAATGAATGCGGAACCCGAAGGGTTGCACTCCATGAAATATTCTACAAAGTCGTATGGTTTAATATAACTGAATCCAAGAAGAATAATACGATTACAAAATTTGATAATGGAGGAGGCAACGTTAGCCAGTTAACCATACCTGATGGTTATTACGGGTTTTGCTCGCTAAAAGAAGCAATGAGTAACTTCGACATTACTCTCAAACTTAACAATGCAAATTTGAAAATAATGTTGACATTCAAACCTGGAAAAGAAGTAGACCAATACCTTTTTGATGTAGAGCTAGCTAAAATGTTAGGCTTTGCAACTGGCGATGAAGCCAGTCATAGATTTATAGTTACACCAGACGAAACTACTTATGAGGGAGAATATCCGCTCGATCTTGCATTACATTCATTACTCTATGTTCATTTGGACGAGCTGAGCACTGATGAAAACTTATATGATGGAAGGCCCTCAACTGTTTTAAGAGCTCTTCCATCAGGGAAAGCTGCATATTGCGATTATGAAATTATACAATTCCCTAATTTACAGTTTAAAAAATTAGCTTGTGGGAGGGTCAGATCATTTAATATAAAGATCACAGATAAAACAGGGAAAGTCGTGAAATGGATAACCTGCACATTGTTTTAGAAATAAATAATAAGGTGTACTAAAAATAATGTCTCGTGGGCCAGAAGAATCAGGAGTTACGTTAGCGCCTGAGAGGTGTGTAACTTTAGAATTAAAAGACCTTGCAGACGTTGAGGACTTTGAACAAAACGGTGAGATAGGCACTTTGTATGGTTTTGAGTACACTAAAGATGGTTATTATAAACGCAAAGAGGTTAGCGACAGCAAAAGGTTTCCTAAACTAGAACAACTACGCAATGTAGAAGCAAATAATGCGGGTCGTATGAATATAAAATAGTTCGAAAAACTGACAACAAATGGCACTTAGAACCATATTTAGAATGGGACATAAAATTTGAATTCTTAAGCCCATTTACATTTTTTGACCGTCAAAAAAGTTTCAGAAAAGCATTGAACTTGGCCCTTTACATGTAAGTCTTATGCCAGAGGAAACAGTCGGAAAGAGATCGAAATAAAGCCGTTTGAGGACAAACAGTACATCCTCCACAGAAGAGAATCAGTTTTAAAGAAAGCTTCTACAAAATTACAGTTCATTCCTCGCACAAAATTAGGAGACACGTTCACAATAATATTTAAAATTTCTGTCTTAAAAGATGAGGCGAGAAATGGAGCTCTGGCGTCAGTGACAATCTTATGAAAGGAATTTATTAGCTGGCAAAACTTAGACGTTGACAAACTTAAAGTTACTGTCGTTGTTCTTTACAATGGCGAGGATATTAAGGTCATAACAACAAGCAACAAAATTGATATTAGTCTAAATAGAAACGATCTTACAGAACTGAACTGGATTAATCTTACACATTTGGGCCTTATAGGTTTTTATTATACTGAACAAGTTTTGACAGAGAGTATGATAAAAACAATAACTGGATTAGATTAAATTATGTTTAAAACTATGGAGCAGACGACTTTGGTGTCAATGCCGATGTTTAAACTTTATGACAAAAACCCCTCATTGTTCATTGATTTGTGGACAGACTGGTTGTGGAAAAACAATATTTGTCCTCGACCTATTACAAACAGTTTATCGTTATAATTTTGATCATATTGTAATTTTCTGTCCAACACTCAAATGGAACAAAGCATATCACGACAGAAGGTTTATATGGACGGATGATAAAATCTATTTGATTGATCCCAGCAATAAACTGAGTGAGTGTTTAGAACACTTTTATAAATTGTTTGAAGGAACTCAGACACTATTTATTATAGATGACTGTTCGGCAGAAAGAGACATAGTTAAAAAGAGAAACACTTTATCAAAACTGGCTTTCAGTGGAAGACATGCTGGGATAAGTGTGTGGATTTTATGTCAAAAATATAACTCAGTTTTAAAAGACTTTAGAGAGCAATTAAAGACAGTGGTTTTATTCCACATGAAAGATAGAGACGCATTTGATGAATGTATGCGTGAAAATGATGTTATTGAAGACGATCAAGAAAAACGAAGGATTAAACAAAAACTAAAGTCTCAAAAGTTTTCTAAATTAGTGTTAAAAACAGATAATCCTACACATTATGTATGTTTGTAAAGTGTTTACTATTAGAGAACTATAAAATAGGCATTCTGGGTAAGCCGGCGGAGCAACAGCGAAACCGGCTTCAGCCGGTTGGAGCTGGCGGAGGTGGGTGAGCCAGAATGCCTATTTTATAGTTCTCTCCTGTCAACACGCTTACTAGGCTTTGTAGCATCGTTTGTGGCTTTTTGTTTGCTGTCTGTCTTTACTTTGCTTTTCGTCTGTGTCGGTTGGTCATTGTTTTGTTTGTCAGTGCAACTGTCAGAGAGTTGGCATGACTGGTCACCCCTTTTATGGCCAGTCTGATTACATTCTCTGCAAACTACATCATTCTTGCACCCTGACACATGATGACCAGACTGAAAACAGCGAGAACAAACAACAGTCTTTTGCAGAGACTTTTGTTCTCTGTGATATATCTTTGCTGAAAAAATATTTATCTTCATGATTTTTTCAAGTGGAGACTGCGGGACGGTAATAAAAAGAAATCTTCGCCCCGTTAAGAATCTTGTTAGCTTATTGTCTTTGTCTCTGGCTCGCTCCATTTTTATCTGCGAACGCAGTTCACAGCCAGCCTGCGCAAGGGCATGTTCAATCTCAGAGTCCGCAACTGAGATAGGGAGGTCGTCTATCCACACTTTTGTGGTTGGTTTTTCCTCACCTGTATCTCGAAGAATGTAAGGGTTGGTGTTGGATACCTGGAGTGAGGTGTCGCGTAAAACCAGACCTTTCATTAGAAGTTCCGTACGGGCCCCCTTGGTTGCTGGATATATACGCCACAGACCTCTGATGTTTTGGGCTCCGAGGATGGAACCCTGTCCTGCCACTCGTTCGGCAGCCAAACATACCTCCAGTACCGAAGGCCGATCGTCGAGGTTGTCCGGGATGTCTTTCTGTTTCAAAAAGACTGGATTTACTGTAGAAAAAGTTGTCATGATTTCCGTAACAGAACGATAGAGAAACGGTTGAAGCGCTATGACTGACGAGAAAAAAGCCCGTGCTGAGAACTCGCTTCAAACTCAAATTCGGTCCGAGCAGAGAGCGACCGCTTCGTGTCCGCACGCGACGAGCGTCACTCACCGAATCCTTGTTTGTTTGTTTGTTTATTTGTTGTTTTGTTTGTTTGTTTGTTTGTTTGCTTCTGAATGCCTTTCTTTCTTTGTTCTCTCTGGATGTTTATTTGTATACTCTTTTTTGACATTTCTTTCTGTAGATCTCCCACATTCAATTTTGTCTCATGTGGAGGTGTTGATAGATTCTCTCTCTCTCTCTCTCTCTCTCTCTCTCTCTCTCTCTCTCTCTCTCTCTCAAAGCCACTCAATCCGTTTCCTTCTGGTTCTTTTGTCTTTCTTTTCTTTCTTCTTCTTCCTCTCTTACATTGTTTTCGTGTTATCATTTCTACTTGTTCCTCCTTGTCCGTTGATCTTCCTTTCAGCTATTTGTCAGTGATGACGTTAATCAATCCTTTTGATCCTGAACCCTAAGCCTATGACGCCCCCTGGCGTCCCAGCAAAATAGCCTCTCTCAAGGGGGGTTAACTGCTGCTGACAACCCTATTTCTCGGACTTACCTTTGGGTATTAGACAGATCAATCACAACTGATAGTTGGCAAGTGCATGAAGAGCAGGGGGATGGCTGGGGTGAGGAGGGGCATGGGTGGTTGAGATGGGTGGAGACGTGATGGGGCGAAGATGAGGATGGTTAAGACAGGGATGGGGAGAAACAGGGTGGGAGTAGAGGGCGGAAGGAGCAGGGGGAGGAAAGGTGTGGGGTGGGATGGAAGAGAAAGAGGACATATTCTCAATATTTCAATATGGCTGCATCATCTATCTTCCTTAGGTGCTTTGTGTCTCTGTTGTTTGGACAAAAGTTCACCCATCTTCCCCTGGTGCATCGTTTCTTGCCAAACCTTGTGAATAAACGCTGTCCCTGCTCCAACCCACTCACCTACACCCATTGCTATTTATCTCTGCAACCACTGTCCATACCACGTTCCTCTTCCCACTCCTCCCTTTCACCATCAGCCGTTCTCTGAACAGCAAAAAAAAATGCCGTTTTTATTTGACTAAAAGCAGGGAGCAACGTTCACACCTGGAGAGAAAGTAATGGATAAAGAACCATGAAAAGTTCATTCTCAGTTCACAAAACACTTGATTTACACAAGCTGAATGTTGTGATCCTAATTTCAATACTTAGTATTATTCATATTGTATGAACGTTCCATTTCTGCTTTAAAAAAAAGTCTTTTTTCTACTAAAAGAAAGTGTCTTTGCTTGTTTGTTTGCATTTTGTTTCTTCATTCCTTGCCTTCAAATGGTATTGTCGGTTTGTATTCATTTTATATTATTTACTACTGAAATGTTTTCAATAACAAGATTGTCTCCAGAACATGTTCATGACGTTGCATCGCCAGAATAATTCGTCATATATTTCTTCTTCTTTTTTTTCTTTTTTTTTTGAAATCCTTTTCCTTTTCTTGCCTGTTCTCATCCAAATATATCTTTCTTTGTTTCTAAATTCCTATCTCTTCCTTCTTTGTTTTATTTCTTCTTGTTTTGCTGTTTTTCGTCATAGTAGATGGATGGACCTTCACTGTTATGTATTACTCCTTTACTCTTTCGGCTTTTTTTTAAAACCTTCTTTTTGTGTTCCTTTGCATTTTATTTCATTTGTATAGGTCATCTTTATTTGTTTCTTTTCATTTTCTTTCTTTCTTTTCTTTCCTTATCCTTTGTTTTCCCATCTGTCTTATCTCCTTTCTCCATTCTTTCTCCCATTCATCTTCCTCTGCCAGTGAAGATGTCAACTGATCCATTTGATCCAGAACCTTCTGCCCATGGCTTTCCATGACATTCTTGTTGACAGAGGGACACTTCCCAGCAAATATTAACCATCAGGGGGGTTAACTGCTCCTTCGTGCCCGTTATCTCGCAGCAACCATGGGGATTTACGGCATGAATTGGGGTGGGTTGGTTGGTTGGTTGGTTAGTTAGTTAGTTAGTTAGTTAGTTAGTTAGTTAGTTAGTAGTTAGTTAGTTAGTTAGTTAGTTTAAAGTCTTTTCATCCTGTCGATGATTTTAGACTCTAGCATCAAAAACAGCAAAACTGTTATTTTTTTAACATCATCATTTTTTTTTTAATGGAGAGAAGAAGAAGAAGAAGACGAAGAAGAAGAAGAAGAAGGAAAAAAAGAAGAAGAAGAAGAAGAAGAAGAAGAAGAAGAAGAAGAAGAAGAAAAAGAAGAAGAAGAAGCAGGAGGAGAGAGAGAGAGAGAGAGAGAAGAGAGAGGAGAGAGAGAGGAGAGAGAGAGAGAGAGAGAGAGAGAGAGATACAAGAAACGAGCAATAGGACTACATACAAATAACTAGCTAAACTAAATATTGAAAGGTTGAAAAGATTAAACTGATCCCAAAATAACATTACAAACAGGCAAAAATACATTCTACGACTTCCGGAGGTAGGGAAGTTTTCATTGAAGTACATTTTACCAGTATATGAATTGGCATCTGGGGCTGAGAGGGAAAGGGCTGGGAAATAAGGGGGCGGGGGAAGGGGGAGGAGGAGGAAGAGGAGAACAGACAGAAAAGCTCTTTGTAGTTCTTACAGGACCATGCCATCCATTTATGTCTGGCACTGTACATATGGCACCAGCCAGGCAAACGGTTTTCTCGTGTTCCCCTCTCCTGTTCCTTGAATGATTCCAAACATCACAACATCGAAGAGGCAGAATTACACAACTTACAAGGAAAGGGTGAAAACTCAAGATGAAAACAAACGTAACCCATTTCACAGGAAATTGTAGCATACTCAGCAGCCCCCATACAGGCAGCAGACTAATATAATGCAGTTGAATTCAAACTAAGGCCAAAGATTTAATTATATACACGCATGGAAACGCAAAGTAACGCTAACTGAATACACTACACGAAAAAGGCAACAGAAGTTTTGGCGACAAATTGAATCGAAAACTGGATATTAGACCCTATTCAGCAAGACAACACAAAAAAACTACTCAACCGGTCTCAATGAGATTTGATGAAAAAAATGGACCGAGATCGAAAGATGAAACCATTATTTTTCTTTCTTATACGGATCCGTTTTTGTGGATCCAGGCTGAAAGGCCAATCGAGGACCTGTTGGACTTTAGCAGATGTCTACGCTCTCCTGGCTGCGTCTTCAGTTGATGGTAGGACTGATTGATTTCAAACTAAATTTGCTTTGAAAGACACTAATATCAGTTTTAATGCTTAACGTCTGTATGTGATGATGTTTCTTCTTATTCCCTCTCTAAAGGTTTCATGCTGAGATAACGATAATAAATAATAGATGATAAAAACCTGTAATATCTCATTGTTTGTTTTATATTTCTTTTATCTTTGTTTCATTACGATGAAATTGTGTTCTCTGTTCGTGCAGTGTTTTGGTTGTTGATGTTTTTAATTTATTTTTAAGGGGAAGACTGCTTCATATTGAGTGCAGTTCATCACAGTTCCTCTCTTCACTTATTTTCCTTTTTCCTAGTTTGTTCTTTTTTTTTAATCGTATTTACCTCTTTTTTGTTATTTTACCCTCTTATATTTTGTGTTTCTTTGTCTATGTCTCTCACTTTTACTTTTTTTTCCTTTTAAATGACTGATTTTTATTTGCTTATTCATTTATTCATTTATTTGCTTTTTTTCCTCTTTCTTTCAATTTTCCTCCTTTTAATTTTGTTTTCTCCCTTTTTTTTTATCTTTCTGTTCTAATTTCTTTTCCATCTTAGTCAAGTGTTATAGCCCACCCGCCTCCTCTCTCTCTCTCTCTCTCTCTCTCTCTCTCTCTCTCTCTCTCTCTCTCTCTCTCTCTCTCTCTCCTTCATCCACACAGTCTCTTTTCTTCTAGTTCTTCTGTCTTTCATCTCTCCCGTTCTTTATTTTTCCTCTCTTACATTTCTTCACTTTCCTCTCATTATTTCTCGTCCGTTGATCCTTCTTGTAACTATTTGTCAGCGATGACGTTAATTAATCCTATTGATCCTGAACCCTGAGCCTTTAAAATACCCCATGGCGTCCTTTGCTGAGAGAAACCTGGCTCCCAGCAAATAGCCTCTATCAAGGGGGTTAACTGCTGCTGACAAGCCCTATCTGTGACCAACCGTTGGGGATTAGACAGATAAATCAGGACTGATAGTTGGGAAGTGCATGCAAGGCAGGGGTTAGGAGGGGGATGGGTGGAGACGTGATGGTGGGAGGGTAGAAGGAGGGAGGTAGTGGGGGAGGAGCGGAGTGGGAGTAGACAGCGGAGGGAGTAGAGCGGAGGGGGGGGGGGGGGGGGGGGGGGGGGAGGAAGGGGGGGGGAGGTGGCATCGGGCGCAAAGAGAAGATATTCTTGAGATTTGGGTACGGCTACGTCGTATATATCTTCGTAAGGTGCTTTGTGTCTTTGTTGTTTTGACGTAACTTCATCCGTCACTCTCTGGTGCCTTGTCATCTTGGCATACCTTATAAATAAACGCTGTCCTTTCTCCATCCCACTCACCCACCCCCATCTCTATTTACCTCTGCAGCCACTGCCCATGCCACCTTCCTCTTCCAACTCCCCTCCTTCACCACCAACCCTTCTCTCAGCAGCAAAAATGCTGCTTTTACTTCACAAAAAAGCAGAAAGCAATGTTCACAGCTCGAAACGACAGGATGGATAAATTACGATCAAAACTTAATTTCAACTCACAAATACAGTTAATTCATGGGAGCTGAATATCTGATCTTAATGTCAATACTTTGCGTTTTTCGTATAGTGTGAATGTTTCTTCTTGTGCTGTAAAGGGTTTATTCTACCCGAAGAACATGTCGTTGCTTGTTCGCTTTTTCTTCCATTACTTGCCTTCAAATGTCATTCTTGGTTTGCATTTCTTTTTATATCGACGGAAACTGAATATTCTCCAATGACAAGAACGTCTCCAGAACATCGTCATCATGTTGCATCGCTTGAGTAATTTGTCACACAAGTCTGCTTTCAAACCTTCTCCTTTTTCTTGCCTTTCTCATACATATATATTTTCCTTTGTTTCTGAACCCCCATTTCGTTTTTATCGTTTGTTTTACTTCTTGTTGTTTAGCTATTTTTCATTTTCTTAATATTAGATTTCATGGAACGTTCATTTTTATGCATTTTTATGTATATTTTTATGCATTATTCTTATACTTTTTTGCGTTTTCCCTCTTTTCTTTGCGTACAGTTTTCATTTATTTTGTATGCATTCGTCATACTTTTTTTCACGTATCTTTCTTTCATTTATTTTTCTTTTTTCTTTCCTTTTCCTGTCTATTTTTCTTTCCTGTCCGTCTTCTCTCTTCTCTCCATTTTTTTTTTTTTTTTTTTTTTTGCTGTCCCAACCTCTGCGCCACCTCAGAGGCAGTGCACCCACGCCGCTCGTTCCGACACCCCGTCCACAGCCACAGCCCGGTCGGCCCCGCCACAGCCTCGGCACCGGTGTAACGAAAAGTTTTAACTCCCCGAATGGTTTAACTCCCAGGGAGTTAAACTGTTCATTTGTAAATTTTAACTCCCTGGGAGTTAAACTAGAATATAAAAACTAACTCTCTCTGTGTTTCAGTTTGATTCCAGGGGAGTTATTCTGACATACCACCAGAATGACTCCCACCCACCACCCACCACCCACTCCCCACACCTCGCTACTACACCCATGCATCTTATATATAATTTTTTCGAAGTGTGTGTGTGTGTGTGTGTGTGTGTGTGTGTGTGTGTGTGTGTGTGTGTGTTCTTACGCTAACTTGCCAGATGAAGACTTGTCAGGTAGAATTGTTTCCTTCGATATTATTGGTTTCTGTGAATTAGTCACGTGTCCTGAATTTTATTGAAAAATGTGTATTTTTCTGATTGGCTGGCCGACTTTCATTTTTAGCTTGGCACACGCACACCACCACACCTGTGACGAGTCACTTGACAACTTCATCAGATCGGTCCCAAGCAGCCACCCTCTTGTACAAATTGTACAAAAACAGGCCCCCCCCCCCCCCCCCCCCCCTTTCTCTATCCCATGTGTCTCACACACAAATTTCTAACCCTTTTTCTCCTTCCTTCTCTCCCAGATGTAGCGAGTCAATACAAACAATTTTACGTCACGTCGCGACTACTCATCATTCTCTCCCCCCTTCCTTACCCTCTCAACCCCCCCCCCCCCCCTTTACTCCCTAATTTGGCGGCATGACACAATGAAAAATTGAAAATTTTCAATATCTAACTTTGATAGTCGATAGATTCCATGAGAGAGAGAGAGAGAGAGAGAGAGAGAGAGAGAGAGAGAGAGAAGAGAGAAGAGAGAGAGAGAGAGAGAGAGAGAGAGAGAGAGAGAACGCCAAAGACTGAAGGTACAGTATTTCTACCAAAGGCATCAAACCATCAATTCATGTACATACAGACTTTACATACAGATTATATACAAAAAGGCACAGTAAAATATCAAGGACATGCATAGATAAGCACATGAATATGTACACGGACATTTCCTTTCCCTATGATGATGATGATCATGAGCATCCCCTTCTCCTGTCTCTTACGGAAAGACACCTGGGAATAGGTGGGTGGGGAGTCATCTTAGTCATGATCAGATTAAACTCCCCCTCTGTTACAAAGTAACTCCCTGGGAGTCAGAAAACACGTGTACACATTAACTCCCAGGGGAGTTATTCTAAACTGTGAAAAACTGACTCCCCTTAGTGGGCAGGGAGTTAAACTTTTACACGCCTGGATTAACTCCCGGGAGTTAATCTGTACTAACTCCCAGGGGGGTCATTCTGTTACAGGGTGGGAGTTAAGTCTGATATATGTACAAAATGACTCCCCCCTTAATGTTTCAAGAATTTGTTGAGACTTGTACAGAAAAGATTTTAGAACATTTTGAAGTTTTACTGAGGGGAGTTACTTTGGCACAGGGTGGGAGTCATTCTAGTTTAACTCCCAGGGAGTTAAAATTTACATATGAAAAGTTTAACCCCCTAGGAGTTAAACCATTCGGGGAGTTAAAACTTTTCATTACACCAGCAATCCACAGGGAGCAGTCAATGTCAAGTCGTCAAGAGGCAACCCACCAGAGGAGACACTGCACTGCTGCCGAGTTACTTCGGTGGTGTTCAGTGGCGCCTGTTCTGATCTAACATACGCAGGACACCACCTACTAAGCCCCCTACTGACGACAATAATTGTTTAGTCGCGGAGACGGCGTGAGTGAGCCCTCCCTCCGGACGACGCCACCACGTCCGTCTTCTCTCTTCTCTCCATTCTTGTCTGTCCGTTCGCCTCCCTCTGCCAGTGATGAAGTCAAGTGATCCCTTTAATCCTGAACCCTTGGCCCATAACTTTCCATGGCGTTCATGTTGACAGTAGCTCACCTCCCAGCAAACAGCTGCCAGCAGGGGGAGTAACTGTTCCATCACACCGCTTATCTCGCACCGACCCCCGGGGGGGATTTACTGCGTGAATCAGCGTCTGTGGTTGACGGGGAAGGGGGAGGGGGAGAGAACACATGGGGGGCGGGGGTCGGGGGGCGGGAGAGCAGACAGAAAATCTCTTTGATGTTCTTACATGGCCTCACCATCCATTTGTCTCTGGCACTATGTGGATGGTTGTCTTCGGCGCCAGTGTGCGGTGTGAGATGGGACAGTACAGTTGTACTCTCTTTTTTGACACTGAGATGTTTTAACTCCGTTTTATTGATGCTGACGAAGCCTAAATAAAAGGCGAAAGCTTCTTTTTATTAAAAAAAAACAACAACAACAACATGAAGAGTGTGTGGCTGGTGTGCCTGCATTTTTTTTTGTACTTTATTTTTTGTACTTTATATATATATTATATATATATATATATATGGCGATACCAGGTACACGGTAGTCTCCTTTTCCCGTCCACTGTTGATCTTAACGATGCCGCACATCACAACATCAAAAGGTCAAGGTTTCACAACCTTGAAGAAGGGGAATAAGTCACGAGGTAAAACAAATGTTATCCAGTTCCTAGGAAAGGTAATATGCTTGGGCAACATCCACGAACTAATCCAAACTGCGGCATCTTTTTTTTTTTTTCATCATCATTAACCACGCATACGAAAGTGCAAAGTAACTCTTTTCAAATACACATTACGAAACCGATAACAGAATGTTCGGTTCAGCAAGGTATCATAGAAAGTATCTCACCAGTTTTGATGAACCTTGGTGAAAAATAGATTGAGGCCCACGGACGAACCCGTTGATGTTTTGGTCTATGCAGAGTCGCAGTTTGGATCCTGATCAAAGACGGTTCCAGGATCTGTTGGACGTAAACAGAGGTATGCGCTCTCCTTATTGCCCGTCTAGTTATAGTGGGACCAGTTCATGTTAATTTTAGTTTGTGTTGAAAGATGTTGATCTCATTCTTTTATGCTTAGAGTTGACACTTGACACAGATTTGTGTTCCTCTTCTTTCCCTGAAGGGTTGTTTTTGGACGAAAAAGAGAAAAATTTTCATATGTCATTGTTTGTTTGTTTGTTTTTAACTTCTTTTAATTATAATAAAACTGTAATCTCTTATATGTCTTTTGAAGGTTGATATAAATGGCATCTTTCTGTGACAAGAATGAGATGTTTTCAAGAAGACTGATATTTGCTTGGATCCCCAGTGCATTTTATCACATATTTCTCCATTCACTCCTTTTCGTTAATCATGTCGATTCTTATTTCTTGGCCTGTTTACTCTTGCTTCTGAATCCCTTTCCTTCTTTGTTCTTCTGAATATTTACTTGTGTAGTCCGTTTATGTTCAATATTTCTTTCTCCGGTTCGTCAAATTGTTTTCCTTTTGGAGGGGGGGGGGGGGGGGGGGGGGGGGCTGGTAAGTAATTTTATGTTATTCTTTTCTTCTCTCTTCTTTTTCCTGTCTTTTTTTTTTCTTTCGAGATTTTTTTTTTTTTTTTTTTGCTTCGTTTCTTTCTTTTCCCTTCCTGTCCTTACCATACCTTCTTTGTCAACAAAGACTGTGTTTCTTGGATCTCTCTCTCTCTCTCTCTCTCTCTCTCTCTCTCTCTCTCTCTCTCTCTCTCTCTCTCTGTCTCTCTGTCTCTATCTCCCTCTCTGTCTCCCTCTCTGTCTGTCTGTCTCTCCTTCGTCCTCTCATTAAGTTTTCTTTTGTTTCTTCTGTCTTTCTTTCCTTCGTTTGTTATTTCTCTCTTTCATTTATCTCGTTCGTTCATTTCTACGTGGTTTTTTTTTCTGTCCATCATTAGTTCTTTAAACTATACGTTACTAAACTAGTTTGCAAATGATGACGTAATTAACCCTTTTGATCCTGAAACCTGAGCCCTTAACACTCTATGACGTCATTTTTGAGAGAACCCCATATCTCGGCGAATAGCTGCTTTCAGGGGGGTTAACTGCTGCTGGCTTCTCTCATCTGAGACTAACCTTTGGGGATTAGGCAGATAAATCAGAAACGATGGCCGTCGAATGCATGGAAGGTGGGGGAGAGGGTGGCAGAATCGACAGGTTGGGAGAGAAGGGGGGGGGGGGGTAGAGATGGAAGGGCGAATGTGAGGAGGGCATGGTGAGGGGAAGGGGAAGGAACAGCAGAGTAGGAGAAGAGGACAGATCAGGCAGGGGCAAGTCCTGGTGAGGGGGGGGGGGGGTAGGTGGGGGGGGGAGGAGAGGTGGTAAGGAGAAGATATTCACGTTGTTTCGACATGGTTGCGTCATTCATCTTCCTCTGGTGCCTTGCATCCTCGTTGTCTTGACGTGGCTGCATCATCCATCTTCTTCAGATGCCTCGCAGCTCGCCATACCACGCCAGTCCATGCTGTCCCTTCCTCATCCTCACCCCCCTTCTAACTGCCCTCTCCACCCACCGCCCATTCCTTTCCCCACTCCCATTCTTTCACCCTCAGCCTTTATGTAAGCAAAAAGTATGCGATGGTCTTGTGTTGCAAAATCAATCAGGAAACTTTACTCATCTCAAGACAAAGTGACCGATAAACTGTCATGGAAAAGTAAAACATTTCACATAAATCCTAAATTCACGTCAGCTGGATATTATGGTTTTGATTTTGATCTTTATATAGTTAGCATTATGATGTTGCGTGAGTGTTTCATGTTCCTATGGCCAACGGTCTGTTCTACCAGAGGGGCCCGTCATTGCTTGTTTTTTCCTTCTTCGATTAATTTCTATTTACTGATATTCTCAGCAACTGCACGTTTCACATCAAAAACATCAATGTCATATGTTGCGTTGTGGAACCGAATCGTTATGTATTTCTCTCTCTCTCTCCTCTCTCTCTCTCTCTCTCTCTCTCTCTCTCTCTCCCCTCTCTCTCTCTCTCTCTAGTCCTTCATATTCTTGTCTATTCTCATACAAATATATTTTCGTTTGTTTTTGAATCCCCTGTTTCTTTCTTAGTTTCTTTCTTTGTTTCTGTTTCGTTTATGCTCTATGTAATATTTTAAACTGAGCTTTATACTTCTTTTACATTTTTCTCCCACCCTTCACTTTTTTTTCATTTATTTTTTGTTGTTGATTTTCAGTTTATTTCTCTTCATATATATCTCCTTTCTTTTTCTGTTTTCTGTTCTTATTTTCCTGTTCTTTTCCTTTTCCCTTCTGTCTTTTTTTTCTTTCCTATCCATCATTCTCAGCTTTCTTCGCTCTTCTCTGTCTGTTGGTTCATTTTCCTCTGCTGGTGAAGATGATGTCAGCTGATCCATTTAATCCTCCACCTTCAGCCCATAACTCCCCATGACGTCCCTGTTGACAGAAACCCACCTCCCAGCAAATAGCCGCCATCAGGGGAGCTAACTGCTTCCTCATGCCTCTTATCTCGCAGCAGCCATGAGGATTTACTGTGTGAATCAACGTCTGTGGATGATGGTGGGGAAAGAAAGAGGAGGAAGAGAAAGAAAATCTCTTTGTTGTTC
>CM065722.1:62703002-62705502 GCA_033310375.1 Conus canariensis | reverse complement strand
AACACCTCTCTGCCGCTTCTGCCATTGCTTTCAGGGCTCTGGTTTTTTCCTTCCCTGCAACTGAGAGCTGTTTCATGAGGCTGTATGCAGACGTTCCTACAAACCCCTAGCTCCAATTTCTGCAGTGAGGACTTTGACCTGATAGCCTTCTCTCCTCAGGCTGTTTGCCAGATCAGCATACTTTTCAGTCTTGTAGATTTGAGCTGCCTCCATTCTGTTCTCATATGGCACCGTGAGCTCGATCATGATCAGCTGCTTGGTTGACTTAGAGTGGACTACTATGTCTGGTCTCATGCCACTCTTGCTGATGATCTCTGGGTGACTCTTCCATTCTGGGAGGTCTGCAGTGCACTCCCAGTCATCTGCCCGTCCAGCAGACTCTGCCTGCATGTTTCGAGTGGCACTGTTGTTCTTGGCCATGATTTGCTGCCTCCTGCCGTGAAGAATGTTGCGGGTGCTTTTGGAGTCCTGATTTTCCCTTTTGTGGTGTTGGTACTAGCCCAGACTACTTGTACAATTTCTTTGAGCACTTGGTTGTGCCTCCATGTGTACCTTCCTTGAGCCAGGGCTACTTTACATGAGCTTAGGACATGCTCCACTGTTTGTTTTTCATGGCAGAGGGGGCATGCAGGATCGTCTGTTTTCCCCCACTTCACCAGGTTTGCATTTGAGGGCAGAAGGTCATATGCAGATCTGAGAATGAAGCTGATCCTGAGAGGGGCCATGTGCCAAATGTCATTCCAAGTGAGACTTCTTTGGAGTGCATTCTCCCACGTTGTCCATTGCCCTTGCTGGCTCTGCTGGACTGCTTTTTGGAGTCTTTTTTGGTCTTCTTCTTTTCTCATCTCCTGAATCATCATGTCTCTTTTGGCTTTTCCTTTGGCCTTTGACCACCATTCAGTTTTGGTCACCCCCAGTCCCTGTCTGTTGGTCTGTGTGTGTCCTGTTATTTCTCTGATCTTGAGACTTTCTTTTGCAGAATCCATCGCCTCTTGAACTTTCCATTTTCTGCCTGTCTTCAGCTGGGGCTTACTTGCTTCTACCACCTTGTCTCCTGAGTCCTCCAGCATGCTTTGAAGTCTGATCTTCCCTGCTTTGTATTCCTCCAGGATGGATTTCAGGGGTAATTTCAGCTTTGCTTGGCGACAGTACAGCGCTATGTCAGTCAGACAGGGTGGGACACCAAGCCATTTCCTTGTGAACTTGTTGATTTTGGCTTCCATTGCCTCCACTATGCTGGTGCAGATGTCGTATATCATCAGAGGCCATAGCAGCTTTGGTATCAGCATGAACTGCAGACACCAGACCTTGTATTTGCCAGGGAGCCCACACTGGTCAATGGTCTCCAAGCCTTCCTCCGCCATCTGCTTGGTTTCTTTTGCTCTTTGTGTGTCTTTCAGCGTATCATCATACCATCTTCCAAGGCTCTTGACTGGTTCTTCTGTGACTGTTGGAATGGCCTGGTTGGCAACACTGAAGACCACAGATCCGGCCACTTTTCCTTTCCTCAGTGAGAGACTCCGTGATTTCTTTGGCTTGAACTTCATTCTGGATGAGGCAACTATGTCGTCCAGCCTCTCCAGCACATGACGTGTCTCGTCTTCTCTGGATGAAATCACTGTAGTGTCATCCATGAAGGCCTTGAGAGGAGGCATCTTGTATCCATCGCCAAGGTCTGTTTGTCTCGCGTTGTTTGTTGCTGCTTTCAAGATGAGTTCCATTGCCAGCACGAACAGTATTGGGGAAATTGCACAGCCCATTGCAATACCCACTTCCAAGTTGATCCAGTCTGTTGTGTACTCCTTGGTAGAGAACCGCATTGAGAAGCCATTGAAGTACTTCTTGAGCATGTCGCGGATGTTCTTTGGCACATGGTACATCTCAAGAGCCAACTGTATCATCTCATGGGGCACAGATCCATATGCGTTTGCCAGATCAAGCCACACTACGTCCAGGTCTCTCTTTTCTGTTTTTGCTTTTTGGATTGCGTCCCAGATCATTGTGGCGTGTTCTACACAGCCCGCCACGCCTGGGATGCCACCTTTCTGGACTGACACATCCAAGTACTTGTTTTCCATCAGGTACTTGGTCAGCCTTGCTGCCATGACAGAGAAGAAGATTTTCCCTTCGACGTTCAGTAGTGATATTGGCCTGAACTGGCTAATGTCACTTGAGTTTTGCTCTTTGGGGATGTACACACCATCTGCCGTCATCCACTGGCCGCTGATCTTCTGGTTTCTCCAAGCCGATCGCAGCAGCCTGTGGAGCCACTCCAGCACCTTGGGACATTTCTTGTAAAGCTGGTAAGGTATTCCGTTTGGCCCTGGTGATGATTTGGCTCTGGCTTTGTCGACCACCTTCTTGATTTCCGCCAACGTTGGAGGCTTGCCATTGAACTGTTCCTCAGGGTTGGTTGGCCACACCAGACCTTGAATGTCGAGTGGTGCTTTGCTCTGTGGGTCAGAGTATGTTTTCCTCAGATGCTGCTCAAGAACTCCTT
>CM065722.1:62675502-62685502 GCA_033310375.1 Conus canariensis | reverse complement strand
GAACAACTATTGTCTGTTTTCCAGAACAACTATTGTCTGTTTGGTGTCCAGAACAACTATTGTCAGTTTTCCAGAACAACTATTGTCTGTGTGGTGTCCAGAACAACTATTGTCTGTTTTCCAGAACAACTATTGTCTGTTTGGTGTCCAGAACAACTATTGTCTGTTTTCCAGAACAACTATTGTGTGTTTGATGTCCAGAACAACTATTGTGTGTTTGATGTCCAGAACAACTATGTCTGTTTTCCAGAACAACTATGTCTGTTTTCCAGAACAACTATTGTCTGTTTGGTGTCCAGAACAACTATTGTCTGTTTTCCAGAACAACTATTGTCTGTTTGGTGTCCAGAACAACTATTGTGTGTTTGGTGTCCAGAACAACTATTGTCTGTTTGGTGTCCAGAACAACTATTGTGTGTTTGGTGTCCAGAACAACTACTACCTGACAGTGAAGCTGCTGTCGGGAGGTGGGACACAGACTCTGGGCTGTGTCAGGATGCAGATGCCGGTCCACAAGCCGTGCCAGGGGTGGCTCTGTCCCAAGGACGTTGACAGCACCATCCAACTCATTAACGGCTGATAGAGCGACAAGACACGCTGTCCTGTCTCAGCCTCTGTCTGTCTCTGTCTGTCTGTCTCTGTCTGTCTGTCTGTCTCTCTATTTCTGTTTCTCTCTCTTTCACTGTTTCTCTCTCTCTCTTCTCTCTCTCTCTCTCTCTCTCTCTCTCTCTCTCCCCCCCCCCCCCCCCCTCCTTCACATTGTATTCCAAGGTATATATCTATGCAGATTAACAGACACATTGAACGTATTGTCACAAAATTCAGAAAAGGTGGATCGGATATCTGTGTGCATTCTAACTGTTACAGGCCTTTGAATGACCGTGATTGTACCTGTCCACTCTGTTACGAAGATGATGAAAATGAAGTTCCTTTTGTTCTCACTTGTCTTGAACTACAAGTTGTTAGACAGCAATTAATCCTTCCTAAGTACTTAAGAAAACTTTTTTAAATTTTCAAACTGCTTATGTTAATGGCATCATCGAATTAAAACACCATTAAACAGTTCGCTTTGTACGAGATATGTAAAGCATTTAGAATGCAAATTGATGTGTTAAGATAGTAAATTATATGTTTAACTAGGTATATGAGTTGAACTGCGCGGTTTGATAGGTATTTACTTCCTTTCTAAGGGGCTATGGCCTTTATAAATAAAGCGTCTCTCTCTCTCTCTCTCTCTCTCTCTCTCTCTCTCTCTCTCTCTCTCTCTCCTCTCTCTCTCTCTCTCTCTCCTCTCACATGAATTATGACGATGAATCCGTGGAATCATTTGCAAAGTGTACTGCAGAGGCGTTTTAGTAGCTGGACAAACGAAAACAATAGCGAGTGCATAAGTTTAAGAAACAAAAACAAACTTAAAGAAGGTGTGTGTATGTGTGTGTGTGTGTGTTGGGGGGGGGGAGGGGGAGGGGGCGGGGCTGGAGAGGGGGTAAATTCGTGTTCTGTATGTGCCATGATTTCTACTTAAACGTATTGCACTGGGTAGTCGGGATGATTTTGATTTGAAGTCCTGTATTTTTTCATGTTTGGTGTGGGAGTTAGTGATTCTATTGTAATTGGTTTGCGTTGCGCCCCCAAGTAAAGCTACTGGTATTAAAGGCTTCCTCTTTCCAAGATTCGCTTGACGGTTATTATTGACTGGCTGGCTGTCTGTCTGTCTGTCTGGCTGGCTGTCTGTCCGTCTGTCTCTCTATCTGTCTGTCTCTGTCTCTGTCTGTCTCTCTCTTTCTCTCTCTGTGGCTTTCTCTCTCTCTCTCTCTCTCTCTCTCTCTCTCTCTCTCTCTCTCTCTCTCTCATGTAATTCTTTTAATTACCTAAATGACGTCCTCCATAGATTAATGATTTTATGCTCATAGGAAAAACGGCCTTGCATTTGATTTCATCAGCTCCTTTGCTTTGTTCGTCTCTTGGTTGTTGCTGTTGTTGTTGTTGTTGTGGTGGTGGTGGTGGTGGTGGTGGTGGTGGTGGTGGTGGTGGTGGTGGTGGTGGTGGTGTGTGTGTGTGTGTGTGTGTGTGTGTGTGTGTGTGTGTGTGTGTGTGTGTGTGTTGGTGTGTTTATGCGTGCCCGAGCGCGCGTCTTTTTTATGCCTGTGAAAAAGCAGTTTCATTTGTCACATTTTCCATATATTTTCTTTTAAGTAACGCTTCTCCTTTTTTGAACAATTCATCACATCAAAATGATGAATTCCTTGCATTTCGATCTGTATTTCTTTCTTTTTTGTCTTTTTTTTTTTTTTTTTGGCTATCTCCATCCACTGATTCCCTAACCTCGGTTGACAATATCATCGATAAATATTTATTCTTCGGTAATAAATTGTGCTTGTGTGAGGCGGCGAGGGGGAGGGGGAGAGTAAGGATGAAGGTGGTTACATTTTGGAATACAAATGAAAATCTGCCACTGCCTCCTCTGTGTTTTGTGCAGTTGCTCTAGAGGAAAGCGCTGATTGATATGAGCATGGAGAATTTATTTCTTTGTGCCTGTGCCTTTCGCTTTTACTGTTCCCTCTCTTTCAATTTTCTGTCTGTTTTTTCCCCCCTTTCCTTTCTTACTTTCTATCTTTAAGGGTCTTTTCTCAGGCGTTTTCTCCCCTTTAATCATCTTCTTTCGAAATTTGAAAACATTTTTCATAGCTTCGTACTCTTTTTCGTTTTTTTTCCTTTTTTTTTTTTTTTTTTAGTTCCTTCAATCCCTAGTGTTCCTTCGCTTTCTTTCTTTCTATCTGTCTGTCAGTTTGTTTTTAACGTTCAGTTTTGTGTTGATCATTGATTTATTTGCGACTGTTTTTTCCCCGATCATATTTAATATCATGTTTGCTTTTGTTTTCTTTTTTTTTAATTGTCAAGCGTCGCTTTTCTCTCGGCGACTGTAAATTCCCGAGTGCTCTCCATCTGCATAGAAGCGGTAATGCAAACCACAAACGTCATCCCAATCAGAATATATCACTTTGAAAGACAGGTCTGGGTTTAAGGAAAAGGGGGGCACAAAAGGAATTTTTCTCCAGCGAGTGCCCTCTGTGCCTTACGGTTTCTCCAATGTAGAGGTGGGGAAGGACCAGCACGTGACAACTGTTTCGCTCTGTCCGGAGCTTATCAGGCTTGCTACGGGTATCTGCAGATAAACACTTCCACATAAACGGATGAGAAACTTTATAATTATTATCAATATTATTATTATTATTATCATATTATTATTATCATCATTAATACTTATATAGTGCCTATCCTCGGCTAGAGACCAAGCTCTAAGCGCTTTACAAATTCACACTCCATTGCACAAGGGGCTGCCTACCTGGGTAGTGCCGACTGAAGAGCTGCCAGCTGGCGCTTCATTCAGTCGTTTCCCGTGTCATCCAGTCAGTATCGTTCACTCAGTTTCCTTACTTCCTTCGTCGTTTCCATTTCTCACGCAGGGTGCATGCTGTGTGTAACGTGTCATCCATAGCAACGGTCAAACAGGCCTTCTCTTGCGAAAGCTGGTGATGGGATTTTACGTGCGTGCAAGATGTTATGCGTGCGCTCGCACAAGGAATCTCGGTTTATAGTCTCATTCGAAGGACTTCCTGAAACTGAGATTTTCCTGCCTAAAAGAAAAATGACTCCGAGCAGCGCAGATGAGCATTCAGTGACGGGGGAAAGTAAGAATTTCGGTTAAAACGGCAGGCAACATTTGTCCAGAAATCAAAAGGTGGAGATGCAAAAGACCCAACCTAGGAGGGGGGGGTTGAGGGGGGGGGGGGGGGGGCTAGTAGCCAGCGATATAAATCAACAAAGATTAGTACTGTTTAAAAATCCCCTAGTCTAAAACACTGTGTTCCACAAGCCTTAAGTTCTCCCAGTTTGTTGCAAAACATGTACAAAGAGAAACGATGATAAGCCCTGGCCCTAACGCTGCCCATCTTAGAAGAAAGCGTAATGCAGACGCCAAAGGCGCGCCGCGCGGCGGTCAAGGGAATCGTGCTGCTGCATTGAATTCTATAAATCGTAAGAAACATTGCTACATTGATCAGCCGTGATTGAGGAATGGAATGGTAAATGATGCCAAGACCTGTTTCGGAACGTTAAAGATAGAGAAACAGATAGGCAGGCAGTCAGATAAGTGTCTAGATAGACAGATAAGATGCATAGGTAGCTAGCTAGCTTGATAGATAGCTGAAAATGCAGACTGAGAGAGAGAAGGAGAGGGACAGACAGACATACAGATTGACAGACAAATAGGTTGACAAATAAACAGACAGTCGAATAGACAGACAGACCGACAGACAAACAGACAGACAGATAGGTTAATAGATAGACCAGACAGACAGACAGACAGAACGATAGACAGACAAATAGACAAAGAGATAGATAGACAGACAGGCAGACAGACAAGGACACAGATAAATAGGTAGATAAGTAGATAATTGGATAGATAGATAGGCAAACATCGACTTAAGTGAATACAGAGAGAGAGAGAGAGAGAGAGAGAGAGAGAGAGAGAGAGAGAGAGAGAGAGAGAGAGAGAGAAGAACGAAGAAGAAGAACAACAACAAGAACATGAACAAGAACAGGAGGAAGAGGAGGAGGTGGTGGAGGAAGAGGAGGACAAGAAGAAGGAGGAGGAGGAGGAGGAGAGGAGGAGGGGAGGAGGAGGAGAGCAAGACGAGGCAGAAAAAGAGGAGGAAGAGGAGGACCAGGAAGCAGATGAAATGATACAGCTGCATCCTTTTCTTACAGAGTCGAAGAGGTATTAGCTATTTCAGTCTAGCCAGCGTAAAATGAGCGGGTCTGTTTGGCTACACACAGCCCTTTCATCACACCAAACGACACTACAAGGGAGAGCACAGACTTCCACCAGTGGCATACGGATCCTGGATCCGGCCGTTGATCCGGATGTGCACTAGGGATCTGATCGTAGATTCGTCACTGACCCACATTCCTGTCTTTCTACTAAGTTTCCTTCAAGTCACACAGAGGAATACTAGATGGAAGATACGAAAATAACTTCTTTTTTTTTATGCGAATTTATGTTACCCACGTTCAGGCAAAGTCACGTACTTTTCCATTTAATGCCAAGGGATTGCTGACACAATCGGCCGGATTCCACTGATGAGTCCAGTTCAGTGGACTGAAGTCGAATCTGGAGAGGCGACATGAATGGTTCTGTTTTCGAAACAGACTTGGATGATTGCCATGTAGTGCTTTAGAAGAAAATAACATTCACATGCTAACACCCTCTCTTTATTTTTTCATTTCGTTTCTCCCTCTTCCTTTCTCCTTCAGCCTCGCCGCCAAACTTCACCCAATAAAAAAGTCTTTGCCTAATCATATTTCTTACGACGAGGCGATTGTTAGTCTGCACTTGTCCCCCCCCCCCCCCCCCCCCCCCCACACACACACACACACACTGCTGTTTTATTCAACATAGTTAGGTTTAGTCAAGCAGTGGGAGACTGCGTCTCCCAGGAAACCCAAGAAAAGGCTTGTCTACAGAATTCTAAGCTGCTATCAGCATTGATGTGACTGACAATACTGATGTGAGTGCTTGCGTGCGTGCGTGCGGGTGTCTGAGAGCGTGGGTGTGTGGTCATGCGTGAGCACGTGTACGCGCGCGGTCCTGCGCGCGCGCGTGCGTGTGTGTGTGTGTGTGTGTGTGTGTGTGTGTGTGTGTGTGTGTGTGTGTGTGTGTTGTTGGTAATGTAAAGCGCTTAGAGCCCTAAATTATAGAGAATAGGCGCTATATAAATTAACATTATTAATTATTATTATTATGTCTGACAATACTTGGGTTAGGTAAGGTAAGGTTATGTTGCTCATAGCCCAGCCGACCGCAAAGGGCCATATCATGGCTACCACCGCGTTGATGTCCACTCACAAGTCATCAAAAAACCTCATTCACAAAACCCTTTAAAATACACCTTCTAAAAAACACAACGGAATTGTTTTTTGAAAGATTCTATCTTCTGTACAATCTGAGATTAGATGAAAAAAATGCTAAACTCTTTCAGAAATTCAAAGATCACATCAGGTGGAACATCTCTGAACAAGGTTTTCATGGAGTCCTCTGACAAAAATTAATGTGTATGCCTCACATCATGCAAGTCCCAACACTAAAAGAAATACTTGGGTGATTAGACAGCAGCGCTGGCCACTCTGTTGGCAACTTTTCACCTTTCTTTTATTCTTTAATGCACTCTTAAGCATAAGCTCAAAGATTCTCCTTCTGTATTCATCACTCTTTAATTACAGATTTTATTTTTATGCAAATTCTTTCTTCACAATATTTTCTTTTTTCTCATTTTGCTTTTCTGTCTCGCACAGCCTCCATCACCATACTGTGTGATGTTGTTTTTTTTAAATGGTCAGTCACACACACACACACACACACACACACACACACACAACACACACACACACACACACACACACACACACACTCACACACACACACACACACACACACACACACACACACACACACACACACACACACACCGTCCCTTGGCAATTACTCACATGGGTCTTGTGAAAACAAAACAAAACAAAACAAAACAGCGTTATACAAATAGGGATTGACAGAGGAATGGAGTGGTATACAGTGTGAAGACATGCTTAGGGACCTTAAAGCCTACTACGTTCTTGTGGAAGCTTACAGAAGGATTGAGAGAAGGGTGGTTTGTGTGTTTGTCTGTTTCGTTGGTGTTGTCCTCCCATCTGTTTCTCTGTCTTCCTCTCCTTCTGCCTCCTCGCACTTTTTCTTGTAGAATGTAGAACATCAATGAATGGACCAGCCTCACACTCAGCAACTGTCTAAGTAAGAGCGTCTGAGAACCGGGAGGAGTGGAGGAAGCTGGTTGCAAAGTCTTCTGTGACGCCCCCAACGATCTTCAAGACTCCAGGATGGGTGATAGATAATTGTTTGTTTGTTTGTTTGTTTGTTTGTTTTCTTATCCATCATGGCGGTTTTGTTTTCTTATCCATCATGGCGGTTATATGGTTTTTGTTTGTTTCTTTGTTTGTTTGGTTTTTTTTTTAATCTGCCTCATCTTCTTCGCCACTAAGGTGCCATTGCCACCACGCCGCTCATTCAGACTCCCATCCACAGACCCCCCCCCCCCCCCCCCTTCTTCCCGCCCACCCCTCCCCGGTGTGTCACGCTGCACCACAGGAGCCCTCCATCCATTAGGAGCAGTCGATGTCAAAGCGGTCACTGACGGGCACGACCACCAGAGGAAAAGTCAACCGTCCTCCTGCTGAGTCACTTGGGTCGTGGTGTCTGTTCTGATCCGACATCAGCAGGATACTATGTCACACTAAGCCTCCTGCTGAGTCACTTGGGTCGTGGTGTCTGTTCTGATCCGACATCAGCAGGATACTATGTGCACACTAAGCCTCCTGCTGAGTCACTTGGGTGTTGGTGTCTGTTCTGATCCGACATCAGCAGGATACTATGTGCACACTACGCCTCCTGCTGAGTCACTTTGGTCGTGGTGTCTGTTCTGATCCGACATCAGCAGGATATTATGTGACACTACGCCTCCTGCTGAGTCACTTTGGTCGTGGTGTCTGTTCTGATCCAACATCAGCAGGATATTATGTGCACACTACGCCTCCTGCTGAGTCACTTTGGTTGTGGTGTCTGTTCTGATCCGACATCAGCAGGATACTATGTGCCACACTAAGCCTCCTGCTGAGTCACTTTGGTCGTGGTGTCTGTTCTGATCCGACATCAGCAGGATACTATGTGTACACTACGCCTCCTGCTGAGTCACTTTGGTCGTGGTGTCTGTTCTAATCCGACATCAGCAGGATACTATGTGCACACTACGCCTCCTGCTGAGTCACTTTGGTCGTGGTGTCTGTTCTGATCCGACATCAGCAGGATACTATGTCACACTAAGCCTCCTGCTGAGTCACTTTGGTCGTGGTGTCTGTTCTGATCCGACATCAGCAGGATACTATGTGTACACTACGCCTCCTGCTGAGTCACTTTGGTCGTGGTGTCTGTTCTGATCCAACATCAGCAGGATACTATGTGCACACTACGCCTCCTGCTGAGTCACTTTGGTCGTGGTGTCTGTTCTGATCCAACATCAGCAGGATACTATGTGTACACTACGCCTCCTGCTGAGTCACTTTGGTCGTGGTGTCTGTTCTGATCCGACATCAGCAGGATACTATGTGCACACTACGCCTCCTGCTGAGTCACTTTGGTCGTGGTGTCTGTTCTGATCCGACATCAGCAGGATACTATGTGCACACTAGCCTCCTGCTGAGTCACTTTGGTCGTGGTGTCTGTTCTGATCCGACATCAGCAGGATACTATGTGTACACTACGCCTCCTGCTGAGTCACTTTGGTCGTGGTGTCTGTTCTGATCCAACATCAGCAGGATACTATGTGCACACTACACCTCCTGCTGAGTCACTTTGGTCGTGGTGTCTGTTCTGATCCAACATCAGCAGGATACTATGTGCACACTAGCCTCCTGCTGAGTCACTTTGGTCGTGGTGTCTGTTCTGATCCGACATCAGCAGGATACTATGTGTACACTAAGCCTCCTGCTGACGACAACAATGCTTGGGGGTGTACAGCGCCAACGCGTCCGTCCAGCGAGAGTGCCTCATGAACTGGGTAATACCGGCGACATCAACATGAAGTCACCAACAGCATAGACATGACGATGAACACGAAACTGAGGTCACCATGAGAGCTGGGTATAATGGGCCACAGAATGTCAAACTCTATATGCTGATCGTTGAGGGATCATTAATGCCAAAATAAATGGGTCTGAGGAGAATCGAACCCAAGACCTCCCAACCAGGAATCCGTGACGCTAACCGCTGCGTCATGATGGCTGGTGGCAAGGGGGTGATGATTTCACCTGTGTATTGGTTTGTTTGTTTGTTTGTCTGTCTGTCAGCTGAACTATGCAAAAACTTTTGAACCAATTGCTCCAACACCAGAAGAGCAAAGGATTCTGCCATGTTATAAAAAGAAACCGCCACAATGCACTGAACACACCAAACATGTGTTCAGGGACTTTCATCTTAACTCTTTCCCCACCAGAGGACCAAAAGAGATTGCAAAGCTGCTTAAAATAATGCCACATTAAATTGGTTGTAGGCACATTGGGTCTTAAATCTTTCCTACAAAGAACACCCCCCCCCCAAAAAAAAAAAAAAAAAACAACAACCCGACGGCATTGTAACTAATAAGTCTAAATGTAAAGAAACATTTTGAAACAGAGTGTAGAGTGTCGCATATTTGATACACAGTACGTAAGAGACAAGTGAATTAACGACATACAAACCCAGATGTCACATAAAAACGTCATGAGATAAAAAAAAAAAAAAAAATGCGCAAAACAATTAACAAAGTAGCGCTCATTTTTAAAGGTACTCTGTGCATGTTTCACTGTCTGTTATAAGCGAGACATCAAGACACCATTTCATGTGTTGGAAAATTCACTTCTTTGTTTTTGTATCAATTCCAACGTCAGCGTGACTGTACATTGAGTTATGGTTGTTTATTTCTATCTGCATCTTTTCTTTACTGCCGGTTGTGGAACGGAGCACAACCTTATCCCTTGCCACTCTTACTCCCATATTCTCTCTCTCTCTCTCTCTCTCTCTCTCTCTTCTCTCTCTCTCTCCTCTCTCTCTCTCTCTCTCTCTCCAAGCTTGTAACTTCAATATTTCTGAAAGAGTTCCCTAGATGCTTCATGGAAATGAAAGGAAAACTACTTTAGCTTACGGCGTCCCACGGGCTTTCTCTTCCTCTCACGACAAGACAGCTTGCGGCCGGCCGGTCTCACGGCTACGTTACAGGCTTAGGCTAGGTCGCTTCCATGGAGGCAGAAATGCCGCGGAGACGGCGGTGCCTTGGTGTGGCGTGTTATTGGGAGAGCGCGCTGAGAGGATTCAAAGCACACTGGATTCCTTCCCCTGATAGAAATGTACTGTTTT
>CM065722.1:62665502-62668002 GCA_033310375.1 Conus canariensis | reverse complement strand
AACTTCAGGACCGTATAGAAGGAGCTTCGGGATTGTGTAGAAGGAACTTCCGGACCGTGGAGAAGGAACTTCAAGACCGTTTAGAAGGAACTTCCGGACCGTGTAAAAGGAATTTCAGGACCGTACAGAAGGAACTTCAGCAGCGTGTAGAAGGAACTTCAGAACCGTGTAGAAGGAACTTCAAAACCGTTTAGAAGGAACTTCCGGACCGTGTAGAAGGAACTTCAAGACCGTTTAGAAGGAACTTCCGGACCGTGTAGAAGGAACTTCAGGGTTTGTAGAAGGAACTTGAGGACCGTGTGGAAGGAACTTCAAGACCGTTTAGAAGGAACTTCAGGGTTGTGTAGAAGGAACTTCAGTGGTGTATAGAAGGAACTTAAGGACCGTATAGAAGGACATTATCACCAGCTGCAACACACTTTGCAGAGCCCCCTCTTCAGGTTGAGGACAGGACATTTGCCACTCCAAAATCAATCAATCAATCAATCAATCAATAAAATCAAGATCTCATAGAGGACTGCTCAAAAGGCGGGTGAAGACAGTGCTTCTCTGGGTCCTCCCCAGCACCTTCGGGTGTTTCTTTTTCTTTTCTTCATGGTTGCATGTCCGTGATGTAATGGCCTCACACACCCAAGCCCCCTTTTTGTAGCCCCCTGATGCAGCGTAGAGAATGGTCAGGATCACTACGATGGGCTGCGGATTTCAGAAAAGTGAGAGTCACGTGCAACAGATTTTTTTGTTGTTGTCTGAATGGCCTTTGGAGAGAGTTGTTCATCAGTGTCTTTTAGTTTCACTTTTTTCTGCCAGAGGGTTGTTTTCACCCCTCCTGGTGGTTTGTGTGTCTCTCTGTCCGTCTGTCTGTCTGTCTGTCTGTCTGTCAGCAAGATTACGGAGGAAGTCGTGAACTGAACTGCGCAAAACTTTGAGGGAAAGATGGAATCAGACTTCGGAAAAAATCAATTGAAGTTGGTGCAAATAAGAAATTAAAGGAAAGATGCGGGAATTTCCCCCTTTTAACATCATTGCGTGAGAGAGAGAAAGAGAGAGAGAGAGAGAGAGAGAGAGAGAGAGAGAGAAGAGAGAGAGAGAGAGAGAGAGAGAGAGAGAGAGAGAGAGAGAGAGAGAGAGAGTATTTTCTTGACAATAGAATCAAATCCAGTAAGCAAAATAACATTCATAGCGGGAAGGGGGAGGGGGTGGGGGAAGGCAAAGAGAGGGGATGTAAGTGGGCGGGCATTCTTGAATACCTATGTAGATACCCATGTAGTCCTTGCACAGCAACAAACAGCGTTACAAGCTAACCACAACAGCCACAGTGTGGCCGAGACATGATAATAGAATTCCGCCAGCCGCAAACAGGTTGGATGTAACTGTAAAAGTGCTGGGGTTATACGTCAAGAAATAACGATGGATTGAGTTGAAATGAACAGGTCTGTTCGACGGTGTTGGAGGTCTAAGAAATAACGATGGATTGAGTTGAAATAACCAGCTCCGTTAGACACTGGTGGAGGTCTAAGATTTCCTCAATCCCTGTCCATTTTTTCCGCTTTTTCTTAGAAAGAACACACTCAACTCTAATTTTCTTTATCATCTAATCTTTTAGTACCCATGCTTTTAACTATTGTAACACCTAGGAACTAATTATGGACGATAGTATCTATTAAAAACAAACCAGAAACACTGTTGTTTACCCGCATACATCCACCCTCCACCTCGCTTTTGTACATAGTTTTTTTTCTCCTTTTTTAAAGAATGCAGTAGATGCAACAGATTATTCCCTTTTACTTGAAACTCCCATTGGAAGAAATGACCCATTACACAATGAACTATATTTAGGGTTTGTGTCTCCAAACGTTCAGCAGTGCGTGGGCATTTACCAGCATTGACAACCTTTCAGGATGGAAAAGAGGTTGAATGCCAACTTCTTGTTTCCGTTCCTCATGAGCAAAAGCGAGAGTTAATGATCCACACAAAGTTACTGACCCACGATGCCGAACGACTCCATGCTGCAGCTTGCCGCGACGACAAACTTGTCCCTAAAAGCTTTCGCTGTGAGGACGTAAGACACAACCATTCCAACCCACAATGCATTACATCATTCCCAATACAGGTAACTAAAAGAGCATGCGCAGTGGGATAGACCGTTGCTTCATCGCGTTGACCTTTGTAGCTGCTGAGGTGGGGTCCTGAACAGCCATGGCTTCGTCTCAAAACGGAGTGACTGAGGGCGGGGGTTAGTTACCGCCAAGGACATAGACAAACAAAGTACAGGACAAGACACAATGCATTTCGACCTCTTGGGTCTTCTTCGGGCAAAACCAAATAACATTCAGGACAGTGAAAACGGAGAACGAGAAACCATTTATCTTCTCATATTCGGCACACGACCAATATGGCCGCCGGACGGAAACGAGCCATGGCTTCATTTCACACCATCAGCCGAGTGAGGCTTTGATCCCAGCAAGTTGATAATATCTACCTGGCAACGTCCTCTACATAT
>CM065722.1:62633002-62655502 GCA_033310375.1 Conus canariensis | reverse complement strand
GGTTTCCTTGAATATGAATCTGAACTGCCTTCCTGCCCAAGATTTCTAGCACAGAGAATCAATAAACTTAGGTCGAACACATGGAACAGAAAACTACCTCCTGATGTTAGGTGTGTATGTGAGGGAACATTTTCTGTCCATTGTGTACTACTACACTGTCCAATTTGAACAGGGCGATACAACTGTGAAAATAACTGTGTTCCTCATTATGATCACTGTTTTTCCATATTTTCGCTTTTTTCCTCGAGAATCATAGTTTTTTTTTTTCCTGAGGAAACCATTTATTATCGCCCTTTGATGCTCTCATAGACGAAGCCATTTCAGTTCAGTGTGGACCCTATGCCACCAAATAGCCATGCTTTATATACATATATGATGTTTTGCTGGGGTTTTATCCTGTTTTATGTTATCTTTTTTTTTTATTTGTTTACTTGTTCATTTGTTTATTTATTCATCTATTTGTTTTTGGCTTGCTTTATTTCTGATTTCTGATTCTTGCGGCTGCTTTGTGTCTTCTGTCTGTTTAGCAACAACAAAATAAAATAAAAACGTTTTCTAAAAAAAAAAATTCAGTGCAGATCCGATTGAAGGATAATCTGGGGATAAGGACAGCAAGTTTGTTTTTTTGTTTTTGTTTTTGTTGTTGTTGTTCTTTACAAATTTTCCACAGTACTTAAAAAATATGGAGTGACTACTCTGAATTAATAGCTATCTAAGTAGTAATGTGTTTTTCCACGATACAGTAAAACATTCCAGTGATATAACCGTTAACATTCAGTATTTTTTGCATGTCCTGTCAAAAAAAAGAAGAAGAAGAAAGTACAGTGAAAGTAATCGTTTAGTCCCTGCCAACGATTTCTCTCCCTTGGACAGAAAACTAATCTTGTTTTCACTTTGGAGCTGACTCGAGGGGACGGATCCAGGAACCGTTCGACCTTGATGGAGGTCTGAAATCTCCTGAGGACCCTTCCCGTTGACTGAGGGATGAGATGCACGCCAGACTGACACAGTCGACACACCCTTCACCCCCGCACACACCCACATCCCCTTCCCCTTATTTTCCCTCGTCCCTCCTTTCGATCATTGGGTGGCACGTGTTAGGTCGAAAATGTATGTCGCCAATGTCGTCTTATTTCTCTTTTTTTTTCTGTATGTTTCTCTGTTACCCTAACCCTCACTTCCCTTCCTCCCCCTCCCCACCCCCTCCTCTCCCCTATACCACCCTACCCCCAGCTCCCCCGTGTCGTCCCTCACCGGTCCAGCTCATCTCATCTCCGTTCCCCCGTATCTTTTATAACGATCCGGATTTTATCTGGATAGTTTAGGCGTGAGAGAAACAAACTATGCTTTTGATCATCTCTCGGGTTACCGAAGTGGGAATATCTATTTGTCTGTCTGTCTGTCTGTCTACATGTTCGTCGTTCTCTCCACCTTACCCACACCACCAACCCAACCCTCTGCCCTCTCTCTGTCCGTCCGTCTGTCTGTCTGTCTGTCTGTCTCTCTCTCTCTCTCTCTCTCTCTCTCTCTCTCTCCTTTCATGTCTAATCTTTGCTCTCTCTCTCTCTCTCTCTCTCTCTCTCTCTCTCTCCTCTCTCTCTCTCTCTCTCTCTCTCTCAACACTATGTCATTTGAAAAGTAAATGAAATAATTACTCGGAAGTCGAGGAAAGAAATGGGGGGGGGGGGGGGGAGACAAAAGGCGGGTAGAGGGAGGAACGTGTGGATGGGGTGGGCTAAGGAGGGGGAGGAGTGGAGGGGGGGAGGAGGTCGGGGGCGTGGTGGCGCTAGGTCAGCGACTGATGTTAAAGAGCAAGGATCATGTTCTCATGATCATCATGTGATGATTATGTCCCTCTCGTTTCGTCCCTTTGTGCCATAAGCGTGAATGGATTTCCGCGTGGCTGGGGTTATCTTTCTCTCTTTCAACACAATGAAGGAGAGCCACAAAATAACGTTGGGGACAATGCCCTCCGCTAGAATTACACACGCCCGACCGCATGAATGCGCGCGTGCGCGCGCCAACACCACACACACGGACACACACGCATGCACGCACGTACACACACACACACACACACACACACACACACACACGCACACACACACACACCACACACACACACACACACACACACACACACACCAGACATGCGCGCATGCGTACGCGTACACACATACACATAGCCTTGGATCCATGCACACACACACAAGCAAGCGAGAGAGAGAGAGAGAGAGAGAGAGAGGAGGGAGAGAGAGAGGGGGGAGGTGAGGATGGGGGAGTGAGGGAGAGGGACAAACAGGAGTGATTTTTTTAAAATGAATTTTAAGAAGGAAAACACACACACACACACACACACACACACACACACACACACACACACACACACACACACACACACATACCGGACGTGCACGCATACGTACACGTACACACATACATATAACCTTGGATGCATGCACGCACGCAAACAAGAGAGTCACAGAGAGAGAGAGAGAGAGAGAGAGAGAGAGAGAGAGAGAGAGAGAGAGAGACAAAGAGAGAGAGAGTCAGAGGAGAGAGAGAGAGTCAGAGAGAGAGAGAGAGAGAGAGAGAGAGACTCAAGACTCAAAGACTCAAAAATTTTATTCAGATAAAGGCCTAGGCCCCTTACTGAAGGGGGATGTTCACACAACTAAGCGAGAGAAAAGCCAGTGACATATACCAAATCAACAATTAATAGACGAAATAACATTCTTCATTGCATACACTAAAAACTAACATTCTATGAAGTAACGATTTTCAGCCTATTTTGCGCCAGATAAATATACATTGCTAAATTTTTCATTGTAGTCTCATGCTGTGACGACATAAGTAAAGTTAACCTGAAATTGCATGGAACCTTATAGTATTTCGGTTGTATCAATTTTTCTCTAAGATCATTCAGGGCAGGGCAGCAAAATAAAAAGTGTAATTCATCTTCTTTTCCAATGTTGCATAGACGGCATGTAAGCATATTTTCATTTCTGACGCTGTATCTAAAACAATGGCATGCAATACGAGACACACCAAATCGAAACTTGGTCAATTCACTTTTCATATATCTATTCATTTTTAGCTCAATATACAGTTCTCTCAAATGAGTATTTTTAAACAACCTGTACTGTGCAAATCTGTCGCTAGTATATATGTGATCATGCCAGTCCTGCCATCTACAATCAATAATTCTTTGCCTAAAAGATGTTAAAAAACCTGAAATATTTTGGACACCCTGGTTGTCCCAGACATACGAAAATCCATAAGAATTTAAACAATGACGAACATTTGTAACCCAAGTCCTCTTCCCATGAAAATCTAGATTTAATAACATTTTGTATGCCTTAAACGGCAATCTGTCTTCATTCATTCTGGTCAGTTTCAGCCAATACTTAATACATTTCATGTATGAATTAAGGTAAATTGGAAATCTGCCTAGTTCACCATAAACAAGATCATTTGGCGTTCGACTATCGACATTAAGAAAGCGTTTCAATGCAAACAAATATACTTTTTCTATTTCTGTCGTTTTTTCAAAAGCCCATATTTCCGCACCATACTGTAGCATTGGCTGAATCTGAGAGTCAAACAGTTTACTAAAGACACTGAAAGCATTACAATCTAAGTTATATAAGACATGAAGCAAGAGAATAACCGCTTTCTTCCCTTTATTAGCTATACTTTGGCACGCAAAACTAAAACTGAGTCTTGTTGAGAAATAGATTCCAAGATACTTATACGCATTTACTACTTGCACTCTCTCATTTCCATACGTCCATTTCTCATTTGCCGACAAATACCCTCCCTTACGAAAAATAATGATATTAGTTTTCTTCATATTTACTTTCAGTTCTAATTTACTTGCAGCATTATATAAATTATTCAACTGTCTCTGTAAACCCACTACTGTTATAGACAATAGAATAATGTCGTCAGCGAAAAGTAGGATAAATAATTCTATGAGATCAAACGTAACTCCATGAAGACCATTTTCAATTATTTCCAAAGCCAGTTCATTTATAAAAAGTGAAAACAAAACAGGACTACAAACATCACCCTGTTTGACCCCTCGTGTACAGTTCAACGCCTCAGACAGTGTTGCCCCAGACCTTACTCTTGCCTTTACTTCGTTATACATGCTTTTAACACAACGATACAACTTACCCTTAATTCCGTTTTTGATTAGATTTGGCCACAGTAACCTTCTAGATATAGAATCGAACGCCTTTTCAAAATCTACAAAAGCAACATATAACTTTCTATTATAGGCGAATTGTTTTTGAATAGCAGCAAACAAAGTAAAAATATGATCGATTGTCGAATATCCCTTTTTAAATCCGGCTTGGAACTCACCTGTAATATCATTCTGGGTAATCCATTCTTGTAATCTACTATTAACAATTGAACTGTATAATTTGCTACTAATGTCACATAAGGAAATACCACAAAAATTGTTAACGTCATTGACATGACCTTTCTTATTAAAGGAATGATTACGGATTCTGTCCAATTTTTCGGAAAAATTCCTTTTTCAAATAAATAATTAAATAGTGAGACCAGGAAATTAACAACTGATTCACCGGAATTTTTGAAGAACTCACTTATAAGTCCATCTGGACCAGCTGACCTACCAGTCTTTAACTTTCTAATGGCAAGAAAAACTTCTACTCTCGAAATTGGCCTGTCCAGCAGATTGTCTTCATTGTCTTCAACGTAGTTAATATCAATTATCTCTTCTTCGTCTTTTTCCAAAACACTTTTGAAATGATCAAACCATTCATTCATACATATATCATTTAAAGGCTGGGATTTTCTTTTCGAGATCTTGTGCATTGTGTCCCAGAAGTTCTTTTGACTTTTTAAAGAGTTTGCCAATTCATTTACTAACGATTCGTTATGATCTTTCTGTTTTCTTATATTTAGGTTCTTATACTCACGTCTTGCAATACAAAGCTGGCTTCTAATATTAATATCCAATGTTGTCCTAAACCTTCTCAGCAGTCTTCGTACTCCACGTCTTGCCCGTATACATTCTTGATCAAACCATTCCTTCTCTTTGACTTTTTTACCTACCAAGATTTTTCTCTTCATATGAACAGCTTGTTCTTTAACAATCTGATTGAACATGTCAAGGGATTTATTCACATTTCTATATATAAAAGCTTCTGCCATATCTAGTTTCTGCTGCACACGATAAGAGCTCATAGACATAGTAAATCGTTCCGCATACATTTCTTTCCAACAATATTTTGTTATAAATTGAGCTCTTTCTACGCTTAGTTTTCTATTAATACATTCTTTTTCTGTTTGCCTTTGAATGGATAATAAAAGGGGTAAGTGATCAGATTCGATTCTTTCCAGAACTCTTAATGTTAAACGGTCATTCAAGAAATTAAACAAGTTCCCAGATGATAGAAAGTAGTCATTGACACTACTTCCCGAGTCCGAAATAAACGTGTAACGACCTTCAAGGTCACCAGTACATACACCATTGCAAATATATAAACCAAATACAGTACACATGTTAAGTAGTTTTTTCCCATATGAATTCAATACAGTATCCTCAGAACACCTCTGTATTTTGTTGTCCACATCCTTTATATGGTTAATGTGGAGTTCACAATCATGTAGAATAGCAGGGAAAATATCAGAAGTCCTTGCATTCAGATCACCACATAATAATAAATCAAAATCATCGACACACAGTGATTTCTTCACGACACATTCCTCCAACATATCTATTCCATTATTGTAACCGTATAATGAGTAATATGGGGAATTTTCTGGGGGGACATAAGCACATATAAGCAGGACATTCTTACTCAGTCCAAAAAAATCTTTTTCCAGCATAAATAATAAAAAATACTTATAATCACAATCAAGCGGATGGATACAAGAAAGAAGAGATTTACGAACTAAGACTATTATACCCCCGGAACATCTCCCTTGCGTTGCCAGTTTTACCGCAGGTTTGAGGAACAATTTATGATCTTTGAATATGCCAGCATCAAAATTTTCTACAAAAGTTTCCACTAAACACACAAAATCAAAGGATGTAACAAAGTTAACAAAATCTGCATCATTCATTTTCGACAAAAGACCACATACATTCCAGTGTAGAAAGGATACAGTATTCACAGGATTGTCAACATTTCCAGAGTTTTCACTCAAAAAGCTATCTCCGTCCTTGTCACTCACATAACTTTGATCATCTATTCTCACATAATCACAGTGATTGTCATCAGTTTCATTTGATTTCTCACTATTGTTTTCACAAAAACCATCGCGGGGGGCATGTGTATGAAGACAAGCTTGACAAGTCACGCGTTGCGAGCTCTGCACAGTAACACTGTTTTCTATGTTGGTGCGTAGTGCACTGTGTTGGTAGTTGGCCCTTGACTTTGTAAAGGACTATGCCATCCGGCCCGCTGACTTTCAGGCCCGTTTGTGGTCAGTTTTTGCTGATATTTACAGCGTTTATGTTGAAACGGGCTAGATTTCTTGCCTCAGCGCGGATATCCATTTTGAAACCCAGAACTCGTGCTGACGGAGTCATGGTAGGAATGCTCCTCGTCCTACTCTTCTACGGGAATTTAATCCATCAGTGTGGGGACGTGGAGCTCAACCCAGGACCTGGCAGCAAGACCACTGACAGCAAGCGGCAGGCCCGCCTGGACAGCACTGGGGCTGGTACGTGCAGGGAAAGTGTGGACAGGACAGGATTTACGCATGGTACGCCATCTACGCACCCCATGGAGCCCACTCTGAAGGACTTAATGACAATGATGAGTGAAGTGAAATGTAAGTGTGAGCAGATGAGTGGAGATATGAAAGAGGTGAAAGGAGTGTGTGATAGTATTAAAGGAGAAATTATGTCACTCAAAAATGAAATCTCTGACTTAAAACAGGAAAATGAAAATTTGAAATGTGAGAATAAGAGACTTAATGAGAAAATTGAAACTTTAGATAGGAAGGTGGACGATCTCGAGGGCCGTTCCAAACGGAACAACATAATTATACATGGTATTCCACGTAGAGAACGTGAGACCTGGCAGGATAGTGAGGATGCTGTGAAGGAAATGTTGACAGATAAATTAGAACTCTCTAGGGATGTTGAATTTGATTGGGTACACCGTTTGAATTCCAGGGCCGACTCTCCCATTATTGCATGCTGTACTTTTTACAAAGACAAAGTGAGGATCCTGCGTGCAAAACAGAAGTTGAAGGGTACCCAGCTTTTCATTGGAGAAGACTTTTCCTTCAGAGTGAGAGAAATAAGGAGAAAATTATCGCCTCACTTAAAGTCAGCCCGAAACCAAAACAAGAAGGTTTCAATGATATACGACCACCTTGTCATTGAAGGAGTGAAGTATGGTCTGGATGGCAGCGAAAATCTGGTCCCACTTCAATAACGGTCCGGCCGGCCCTGTGGTTTAAGTCTATCTTATTCCAAACGTTTAAGCGGTAACAAAAATAAAAGGACACCGTACGCTGTCAGAACAGAAAACACACGAGCGCAAAGATTTAGTGGGTCAGCGAACCATGGTGAGTTGAAACCGGCGTGCGACACGCTCGTGCAGAACAGGCATGGCTCGAATGTTAGACAGCCTGCGCACTTGGATGCTCACATATATGTCAATGGGTCAAATGAACATGTCATGCGTAATGTGTCAAATGATTGTGTTCCTTGTGTTGTAAATGATGATGATAATAATGACGAGAATATTAAAAGAAAGACCACTTCATATGATGATACTGTGAATAACTGTTCTATTTTATGTGATGTTCCCAAACACACTGCTCCTTGTAATACTGTTCATGGTTGCAACACGTTGAGGGCTGCCAGTGAAAATGACAGTGTGGTTAAAAACGGCATTGCAAGTGATTGTGATAGTACGTCAGTAAATGTAACTGTTAAGGATGATAAGTGTGTGAATGACAATGGGGGCTGTGTAAATGTAATAGACGAATATGATCATGAGATCGGTGATTACATTGATGGGAATGAAACGATTTGTATGGATGACTGCATGAATGGGGAACAAATGGAAATAAAAGCTGGCTGTGTGGTTGATAATTGTGCAGAGAACTATAAAATAGGCACTCTGGCTCACCCACCTCTGCCAGCTCCAACCGGCTGAAGCCGGTTTCGCTGTTGCTCCGCCGGCTTACCCAGAGTGCCTATTTTATAGTTCTCTAATAGTAAACACTTTACAAACATACATAATGTGTAGGATTATCTGTTTTTAACACTAATTTAGAAAACTTTTGAGACTTAAGTTTTTGCTTAATCCTTCGTTTTTCTTGATCGTTTTCAATAACATCATTTTCACGCATACATTCATCAAATGCGTCTCTATCTTTCATGTGAAATAAAACCACTGTCTTTAATTGCTCTCTAAAGTCTTTTAAAACTGAGTTATATTTTTGACATAAAATCCACACACTTATCCCAGCATGTCTTCCACTGAAAGCCAGTTTCGACAAAGATTTTCTCTTTTTAACTATGTCTCTTTCTGCCGAACAGTCATCTATAATAAATAGTGTCTGCGTTCCCCAAACAGTCTGTACTACCAGTCGGTTGACTGTCAGCTTTTTTGCAAGACCAAGACAACACAATTATAACGACGCAGTAAGTCAGCAGGCCGAGCGTCCTGTTTACAAACTGTGTGTCTCCCTATGTTCTGACCTAAAAATCAATAAAACACGCCTCGCGCGCCTACTGCGTTTCTTCTCTCACCGGGCTCGCGGCGCGGTCTGTCCGCACAGCGGGCGTGCGCTAACACGTTCTTTGCTATAGCGTGAGCTGCCTCTTTCTCTGTTCTTCATCGCGCTTAACTAGTAGTTGCAGGCCAGCCCGACAACGAATCACTGCACAGCGCCCACGCACATCCTGTTCAGTCACAAAGCAAGTGGCTGACATATCAAATGAGAAGTGGTCCTACCAGTTCCACTTTTCGCCCCAAGTCCTTAATTAAGTCACCCCAAGTCCTTAATTAAGTCACCCCAAGTCCTTAATTAAGTTCTTAATTAAGTCACCCCAAGTCCTTAATTAAGTTTCCCCAAGTCCTTAATTAAGTCACCCCAAGTTCTTAATCAAGTTACCCCAAATTCTTAATCTAGTTCTTAATCAAGTTACTTTAAGTTTTTAATCAAGTTACCTCAAGTTCTTATCAAGTTCTTATTTAAGTTTTCATCAAGTCGTCATGAAGTCGTTATCAAGTTCTTATTCAAGTCACTTATAATTATTTATTAAGTTCTTGAAATATTACTGCATATCAAATGGATCAAAATGATCTTTTGTTGTTGGCGGTTCTGGTATTCTTTTTTGTTCAGATTTTGTATTTAGTGGCTGTGATTTTTTGGGCTGCTTTGGTTTTTGCTGTCTTTCTTTATATGTTTTATAAACGTAATAACCACCCCCACCAACAGCAATGACGCCAAAAATGCTAACTCTTTTAATCCAAATAATCCATGATGATGTTGCGGGACTTGAAACAACTTGTTCTTGTTGTGGCTCTGGCACAACTGGTGTTTTTTCATTATGAGTTATATTCTGTGATTGCAACATTAATTTTTTTTGTTTGTTCCACTCTGCTAATTTTTTTCCTGCTGCAACACGCCCAGGATGAGGAGGCTTTTTACTGGTCACTTTCTCCACCTGATTCAATGTTTTCTGATTCTGCTGATTTTCTGGCTCGGTCATTTTGAAGGGAAACAAAATCTATATGATTAAAAGTAATTAATCCCATGATTAATGGCGACAATAATGTTCCAAATCTGTAATATAGATCACATCCTAGAGACTCTAATGACTTTGTTAAAACTGGATCCTGCGTTAAATCATACATAAAATCTTGTTCAGAATCAATGGGAGCAAATCTACTAACTAGTTTAGTGTACAAACTAAGAACCGTTTGCCCAACACTTTTTACCATTCTTGACCCCAGTTGCGCTTCATACCTGTTGTGATACTTTACAATGTCTTGTGGCGACATTTGTTGAATCTGTTCTATGCTGAATTCATTTCCAAGGTACTGTTTTGTTTTTCCACATGCTGCTAAAGAATACAGCCCTTCCTTTTTGCGCATAATAGCTTGGTCATCAACTTGATCATTTGTAATCATAAGTTCAGGAAGTAAATCATCGCAGTTCATGTTTTATTAATAATAATAAATATTATTTTATTTTTTAAAAATGAGCACCGAAAAAACTATTACTAACCTTGTATACCATTCTGCTGTTATTGGAGGCCTAAGTGTAGGATACACAATGCTTGGTAAAAGCCTGTTAAAAATAAAACCAGCAGATCTTGGCAAACTAGGCTTTGAAGACTCAGCAAAGCTGATTGCTGTTATTACAGCTTCATTTGCTACGAAAGATTTTCTAGTTAAGCAAGGAATAATTCCAGACAGTATCAATATGTAAAATTAAAAAAATACATTTATAAAAATGGCTTCACTCGTAATGATGATTGGTGGCGCTGTGGTTAATGCGCTTGCTTTTAGCGGAAGTAATTACGCATTTAGTAAACTACAAAATAACAATGAGAGAAAAAGACATAACAGAGCTATGGAGCAACTAGCTGCTGCACAAGACACCTATGAAAAGCAAAGAATGGAGCAGTTAGATTTTATTAACAACAGACTTAAACAACAGGGACATGCAGCTTACACATTTAAAGATGTTGACCAGGCAATAAAAGAATATTTTCTAGTAACAGGCAAACAAGTTGAAACATTGCCCCCACCAAAATTTAGCGACTTTTATCAACCATCAGAAAAACAAAAGATGCAAGAAATATTGTTTATTGTCTTTGGCATGACCGCTGTGTATTTTGTTGCACAAAGTATTGGCTGAATAAAAATGTACAAAATCTATTATTCTCCAAAAGGATATTGGAAGGGAATAACAGCAATTAAAAAGCTTAGCCAAGCAGCGGGAGTCAGTGAACAAACAGCAAAAGAATGGTTATCTAAACAAGCGATTTGGCAAATTTATTTACCAGCGCCTAAACGAATACAAAGACCACACTTTGTCAACACAATACCGAACGACACCCATCAAATGGATCTTCTATATTTACCCCATGATACGATTAGACGAAAAAGATTTAAGTACGCACTTACAGTCATTGACATAGCTTCAAGATACAAAGATGCGGAACCATTAACACAAAAGAGTGCTTCTGCTGTTGCTGTCGCTTTACAACTGATATATCAACGAGGACCCTTAACTTATCCTCGTATGATTCAAGTCGATGATGGAAAAGAATTTAAAGGTCAAGTAAATCAATTATTGTTAAAACATAGAGTTACCATTAAAAGAGGCATTCCAGGAGTTCACAGATCACAGGGTTTGGTTGAAAACTTTAACAAACAGTTATCTGAAAGGCTTTTTTCCTACCAGTATCACAGAGAGCTGATTGACAATTCTCGCAACACAGAATGGGTAAAAAGACTGCCCTCAGTTCTACGTGCAATGAATAATGAAGAATTTAAAGGTCTAAAACCAGTACAAGCAATCAAAAAACAAAAAATAAATGTTGTTGAAGGAGACGCCAGTTCATCAAGCAAACTATTACCATTTGGTTTGAAAGTAAGGTACCTTTATTTACCGGGAGAAGCAGAAGGGGACACCCGCATCAGGGCAACCGATCCAGTTTGGAGTGTTGACTCATATGAAATAAAAAGAATTGTAAAGATGAATCCGCCCGTGTATTATTTACGAGAAACTGACACAACAAAACGACCAGCCCCTCAAAGATCTTTTGTGAAAGAAGAACTGCAAATAATCCCCCCAGACACAGTTCCGCTTAATTAATTTACGTAAATATATTTGAGTTTAAAATGGAAGCTCAAAAGGAAGAAATCTTACATGAAACTAAAAAGATGATAAAAAAAGAGACCTTAGAATTAATACAAGAATCATATGATACGTGTTCAGCTATTAAGGAAACAATTAAGTGGATTCATCGGTACGGCAACGCATCCTGATCGCCTACGGTCCCAAATTTTGATTATCAGAATAACGGATAAAGAATATCTTGAAAAAATAAAAAAAATTCGTGTACATCAAGCAAACATGAGAAAAATTTTGTCTGAATTGGATATTGATATGATTGAGCTTCTAGATAAATTTGAGGAAAAATATAAACCCGCGGATGAAGAAGGTATGTAATTATGCTGTTTTCCAATGCCCGATTGCATATGAAAACTCTGGATTAACAAACACACGTTTTGTGTTTGTTCTATCTAATGACTTCTTTGTTACAACAGTTGTGTTGATCTCATGTAGATTAGATCGTAGTTTTACGTTGTCATGATGAAAAGTCTTTTTATTGAACAATGCTTCTTTGTAATTGTCATGTGATATGTTTGACTGCACAACACTACGAGATATTCCCTTTGCTTTTTTAACAACTTTTTTTTGGCTTGAAAGACTGTACATTTTCGACCTCAAACCAACAAACTCCTTGATCACACCTCCAGATAATTCATCCTTCATCTTACCTAAAACCTTCTTATTAATATCTGAATGCAAAGGTGAATCTTTAGGATAATCAGATGTGTCGTACCATCCAGCATGTCCTTTAGCCACTTCTAATTCCATGTCTTTATAGATATCTTCAGTAGGGATGTCGATTACAAAGGAATCTGTATCTGTGTACAGAACTCTGGACTCAGGATACAAGGGCTTAAAGTAGTCATAAAGAAATTCTAACATCAAAAGCTTTGATAATTCTAAAACAGTAAACCCAATAAAAACGGGCTTATCCAATTTGACTTTCTTTTTTTTCATCATTATGCCAAAAAGCTGATCATGAAATCTTCTGAAGTCCTGATAATTAGGTTTAGAAGTTAGCTTAATTGCATCGTTCTCTCTGGTGACCAATCTAACATCTTTACGCTTGTGCGGATTCTCCATAGTCTTTCCAAAACAGCTGTTGTTCATCAACTTGAAAAAGTCTTTTTCTGAAGCATCTGTGGATTTAGTTCTGAGATCAGTGTTCTTCATTATGTATGGTTTCATGAACTGTTCTTGATCAAAAGCAATTATACGATGAACAGCTGTCAACTTCAAACCATGTCTTAAATAAAATTGTAGAAGCCTGTAATGGCAGACATAATTTTTTTTGCCTCGAAGATTAGGCACAAGTTTAGGTGGTTCTGTTTTTGCCATCTTTAGACTTTCTGCTGCTAATGGATAGTCATTATGCAGGTCATGGAGTTCCTGAGGATATTCTAAGTCAACTTCTAGAATGTATCCACACTGTTGATCTGGCGTCAAACTGCCCAACCACTTTAATGCTTTTTGAATATTATCCGTATCACCGTCTGTGTACATTTTAAAGTTGCGTAATGGAAGTGATTGCGCCATTGCCCATCCATACAGATTGTTTGCATCTAAATACATGAGATAGTTAGACCTTTTACTTGGATCATAGTCGTCCAAGTATTTGTTGTTTGCTTTACAGTAATGGTGCGACGCCATACTGATTCCCCCACGCAATCCGTTTTCAATCATCTGAAGCATTGGCAGGTTAGACAATAAATCAATTTGTACTCCAGTAAATTTTAAGAAAGCGTCCCAGCTCATCCCGGGCGCAGAAATGTAATGCGCGGGATCCAGGCTGTAATGTTTCATGCAGGTCTTCCTATAATTTTCAAAGACGTCCGCCAACAAACAGGTATCCGCCATTAAATAGGAATCATGATAGTCTCCCATCGTTTTACACTCTAACTTCTGCCACGCATCTTGAGCATGCTGGTAATCAGAATCACTGATGTCCTTTCCTCTGAGACTAGAAAAGAACGCGCCTTTAGGCGGAAGTGTATCTTCGTCAAACCTTTCCCAACTGTTCATGTACTCATAAGGGTAAACGCCCTTTCTAACAAGAGTTGGGTCAAAATATTCTTCTGTTATTGGGCAGGACTTTAAGGACATAGCCAGTGACTCTAATGAACCCATCATGTGTTGCATAGAGTCGTAGAAAGACATGTTATTTAAAGTGAAACACATGTACTTTTCTGATGACTGCGCAATGCATGACACCCTGAAGTCGCTGGTTACTGCTTGCATTATAAGGTGAGAGTCGTAACCTCGCAAGTTGTGAAAGAATATAGGCAGCTTCCATGTCTTTGGTTCAAACTTTAGTTGAAGATTGCATTTGTTATGTGCTGCTCCTCTAAACTTTCCACTAATGTGATCATGGTCTCTTACTGTTGGATTCTCTGCGGTGGCAACCAAGGCCGCCCCACAAATCCAACAGTGAGTGGCTGAGTCATACTGTTGTTGGTCTTCAGGCGTCATTATGATTTCAGATAAGTTTAGATTATTAGAACAGGCATTACGCACTTGCTGCATGCGTTTTAAGAAGTATTTTGCAGCATTTGGTCCTCTGTATAATTCTGGCTTTGAATGGGCGCCATCCGACCTAACAATGATGAAGGCAAATGAGCAAATCTGATGATTACTCATTAAGACTGTTTTAGGAAGTTTCTGTGGGGTTGGTCCTTCATAAGGAACAATGAGTGATTCGAAGTCTGCGTAAACAACATATGGACTAGTTTGCAACCGTTTCCAGTTCTTAAAACTAACTTTACTGCCTTCTCCGGGCGTAATTAGTTCTGTATCACAGTCAACTGGGCTAATACAATGTTTTACATGTTCGCTTGCTGCTTTAACAGATGGAATTCTTGTTAAACATTTTCTACAGAATTCTTGTTTGCTATGTTGTTTTGTAGTATGCACTAGTAATCTACTCATTGTGCGTATCAATGTGTAATGTGGTAGCCCTGTTGGTGAAAACATCAGTAGTAAGTCAACATGATTTTTGTCTGGTTCGCCAATCGTTGGACTGTTCTTGGACACTTTAATCGGCTGTAGATTTGTTTCCTCATCCCATATGTAGATATTAACAGTTATTGGTTTGTTTTGTTCTTCAAACTGATCAATCTGATTTACACTAACAGGAAAGGATATTCCTCTAAAGTTAAGATCATTGATGTAAGGTTCATAGTTAGACACTCTCTCTGCGTTTTTGCGGAATACATGCAGCCTAGCAAGAACGCACCACATAAAACATTTGTTGTCTGAATTCTTTATGTTTAGAACTGCTCGTTTTGCAACTAATGATGGAGGTAGTGGAATGTAAGCCTTGCCAACAATCGGCTCATACTTAGCCTGTTTTAATCTGATCTCTAAGACTTTACACTCTGACCAGCCAGAGCCTCTCATTTTGGCTTCTTCAGCGGCCACATCAAACTGTGTAAGCAGCTGGTCTGCCCAACCAGGTGTTAAGTCATTAGAGGAAAGAATAGTCTGCTGTTTAGTTGAGACCCAGACTTCTAGATTTTCTTCATTTATTGTTATATAGTCGATTAAAACAACTAACCTTACTTTAACTGGAGGGTTTATTGTTAGTTTACTTGGAACTTGAGAAATAGCGTGTACAACGCTTTCCCGCACGTTTTTTGGATTAATAACTTCTAAATCAATCTCATTTAGTGCTCTTGACAAACGCTCTTCCTCGAGCATTGCTTCAAACAATTCATCTGAACCTTCATATATCTTATCCATGTTGAGTTTCTTTTCTAACTCAAAATATTTATTTAAATTAAAAAAAAAAATACTTAATCAGAATCAATATCAACGGTCTTTTTGTGCTTGGACTCATAAACTAAAGTATAAACGCCCTTTGGGGTTGTTAATGTGAGCTGTTTAGAACAGAGTTTAATGTTTCGTTTACTTTTTTTAAACATTCCTTTTTTATCTGGTCGGTGTCTGGTTGTTGAGAAAAAGTTGCCCTTGCCTTTCTTTGAAGATCAAACTTTTGTCTTTTGTAGTCCTCAAAATCAGCCTGTAGGCGACTAAATTCTTCATCCGTGATGTTTGAGTCAGCAAGTGCTTTATTTATTGTCAGTTTGAAGGAACTAAGTTTAGCTGTTATTAGTTGAACCATAGCTGTGTGCTTTTGGAGTTTAGCTTTTATTTTTTTGCTGACAGCACTTACAGCCAATGAACACAGGCCAAGAGTTAAAGACAAACCACCTAGAGGTAAAGCTGCCGGTGCACCTACGCCTGTTGCTAAGAGACCTACACTTGTTCCTGCTGATAGAGCACTAGTGATCGATGCTCCAGTATTAACATATGTAACAGCATTAAAGACAGCAGAATACCTTCGTTTGGTTTTGCTGTATTTTGAAAGGTCCTGCTCTAGTTGGGTTTGCATTTGTGTTATGTTTGTTAATCTGAAAGTTTTTATGTCTACAGCAACAGAGTTCTCTTCTTTGGGCACTTTTGGATAAGTCGTAACAGACATGCTTTTTTAAAATAAAAATAATTTAGTATTGGATATCTTTTAATCTGTTATCTTGAATATTCAGCTGCGCATCATATATTAAAAACAAATGTACATTAAGTGGTTTATCACTCTCTTTTTCTTTATCAATTTGAATGTTTATTACGTCTTTAACTGTTCTTCCACTCCCATGCAACTGATTATCTTCTGTTGACCTTAGGTCAATCCATAAACCGTATTTCGTTGTTAAATATTCATCAAGTCTAACACTGTGAAGGTGTAGATCTTTAGACACAAGGTCTACTGTTGGATTTCTACACCTCCCACCTCCAAACAATTTTCTTATTTCATCAAAATGATGATAAGGTTTAAGCCCGCTACCGTAGACTTGGTTAGGACTACCCTCAATTGAACATTGTACTTTCGTTATTTTAGGATTGATAAACTTTTCACTTTGTCTTTTGAATGGTTCTTCATCTTCACACAGCAATAAAATACCTTTAAGGGATCTTGCTGTGGCCCTAAAACTAAAGTTCCATATTGTGTCTGCCCTGCTTTTAGGATATTTAGTATGATGAATCACTCTTTCGTAATATATTGCTAATTTTGACTGATATTGTTGCTCAATCAGCCTTGCTAAGTTAGGGTTGCTAACAATGTCAAACTCTAACGAGATGTCGAAAATGCTGTACTTTGCGTTAGAGTCTGTCGATCTAATAACACGTTTGTATTCATTAAAAGTTAGTTCATATGACAATCTGTCTTTCAATGCTCCTTGAAAGTATGGCGCATGCGCTTTTAACAACTCAAAATCTAAGGGTATGGAAAATCGATTTCCATAAGCAAAACTTACAGCTTCATACTTGTTGATGCACAAAACACAGCAAAGTTTAACTGGTTCTGATAAAACTGCATCGGATGACTGAACCACACTTTCGGGATGTAGTCGTTTTTGATAGGAGGGTTAAGATATCTGTTTAATGGAGTACTAACCTTTACTTGAAAGGCGTCAGTCTGAGTCACAGAAATGTCGAGGGTATCAGTTGTTATATCTTTAGGACTGTAGTGCGGTCCAACAGAATATTTTGCATTAGTATATTTGAATGCACTCATTTTTAAATTTGTTTTAAAAATGTTTGTAACAATAACAACTCAAGACAGTCCTTCGTTTTTAGAATATGCTATTGATAATAACTGCGGAACCCAAAGGGTCGCACTCCATGAAATTTTTTACAAAGTCGTATGGTTTAATATAACTGAATCCAAGGAGAATAATAAGATTAAAAAATTTGATAATAGAGGAAACTTAGTTAGCCAGTTAACCATACCTGATGGTTATTACGGGTTTTGCTCGCTAAAAGAAGCAATGAGTAACTTCGACATTACTCTCAAACTTAACAATGCAAATTTGAAAATAATGTTGACATTCAAACCTGAAGAAGAAGTAGACCATTACCTTTTTGATGTAGAGCTAGCTAAAATGTTAGGCTTTGCAACTGACAATCATGGTTTTAGAGTTACATCAGACAAAACTACTTATGAGGGAGAAAACCCGCTCGATCTTGCATTACATTCATTACTCTATGTTCATTTGGACGAGCTGAGCACTGATGAAAACTTATATGATGGAAGGCCCTCAACTGTTTTAAGAGCTCTTCCATCAGGGAAAGCTGCATATTGCGATTATGAAATTATACAATTCCCTAATTTACAGTTTAAAAGATTAGCTTGTGGGAGGGTCAGATCATTTAATATAAAGATCACAGATAAAACAGGGAAAGTCGTGAAATGTGATAACCTGCACATTGTTTTAGAAATAAAATAATACGTTGTTTTAAAAAATGTCACGTGGACCAGACGATTCGGGGGTCACATTAGCGCCTGAGAGGTGTGTAACTTTAGAATTAAAAGACCTTGCAGACGTTGAGGACTTTGAACAAAACGGTGAGATAGGCACTTTGTATGGTTTTGAGTACACTAAAGATGGTTATTATAAGCGCAAAGAGGTTGACGACAACAAAAGGTTTCCTAAACTAGAACAACTACGCAATGTAGAAGCAAATAATGCGGGTCAGTATGAATATAAAATAGTTCGAAAAACTGACAACAAATGGCACTTAGAACCATATTTAGAATGGGACATAAAATTTGAATTCTTAAGCCCATTTACATTTTTTGACCGTCAAAAAAGTTTCAGAAAAGCATTGAACTCTGGCCCTTTACATGTAAGTCTTATGCCAGAGGACAACAGTCGGAAAGAGATCGAAATAAAGCCGTTTGGGGACAAACAGTACATCCTCCACAGAAGAGAATCGGTTTTAAAGAAAGCTTCTACAAAATTACAGTTCATTCCACGCACAAAATTAGGAGACACGTTCACAATGATATTTAAAATTTCTGTCTTAAAAGATGAGGCGAGAAATGGAGCTCTGGGCGTCAGTGACAATCTTATGAAAGGAATTCTTATTAGCTGGCAAAACTTAGACGTTGACAAACTTAAAGTTACTGTCGTTGTTCTTTACAATGGCGAGGATATTAAGGTCATAACAACAAGCAACAAAATTGATATTAGTTTAAATAGAAACGATCTTACAGAACTGAACTGGATTAATCTTACACATTTGGGCCTTATAGGGTTTTATTATACTGAACAAGTTTTGACAGAGAGTATGATAAAAACAATAACTGGATTAGATTAAATTCTGTTTTAAAACTATGGAGCAGACAACTTTGGTGTCAATGCCGATGTTAAACTTTATGACAAAAACCCCTCATTGTTCATTGATTTGTGGACAGACTGGTTGTGGAAAAACAATATTTGTCCTCGACCTATTACAAACAGTTTATAGTTATAATTTTGATCATATTGTAATTTTCTGTCCGACACTTAAATGGAACAAAGCATATCACGATAGAAGGTTTATATGGACGGATGATGAAATCTATTTAGTTGACCCTAGCAATAAACTGAGTGAGTGTTTAGAACATTTTTATAGACAGTTTGAAGGAACGCAGACACTATTTATTATAGATGACTGTTCGGCAGAAAGAGACATAGTTAGAAAAAGAAATACTTTATCAAAACTAGCTTTCAGTGGAAGACATGCTAGGATAAGTGTGTGGATTTTATGTCAAAAATATAACTCAGTTTTAAAAGACTTTAGAGAGCAATTAAAGACAGTGGTTTTATTTCACATGAAAGATAGAGACGCATTTGATGAATGTATGCGTGAAAATGATGTTATTGAAAACGATCAAGAAAAACGAAGGATTAAGCAAAAACTTAAGTCTCAAAAGTTTTCTAAATTAGTGTTAAAAACAGATAATCCTACACATTATGTATGTTTGTAAAGTGTTTACTATTAGAGAACTATAAAATAGGCACTCTGGGTAAGCCGGCGGAGCAACAGCGAAACCGGCTTCAGCCGGTTGGAGCTGGCGGAGGTGGGTGAGCCAGAGTGCCTATTTTATAGTTCTCTTGTGCCTATGAAAATGATAATGAAAACAGTGGATCACAAGTACGTGGACAAGAAAGATATTTTGGCGAGGATGGTGAAAGTGGTAAGTCTGTGATTGTTGGGAATGTAAATAAGTTTAAAAACAAATGTAAACGCGAGAGAGAGAGAGAGAGAGAGAGAGAGAGAGAGAGAGAGAGAGAGAGAGAGAGAGTCAGAGAGACAGAGTCAGAGAGAGAGAGACAATGCGAATGTGAATACGAATATCTATTCAGATTAAGGCCGTATAGCCCATACTGAAGGGGTTGTACCCACAATATACATGATATCAATTACTGAGATGAAAGAAAATGACAAGAGAAAGCAAGTACATATGCATCATACAATGTTATTAGGAATACACAGTTCGTAACCTCTTTTGTGCTTCATAAATGTACATAGCAAGGTTCAAGAGAATGTCTTCATTTCTTGACGCCAGGTGTAAATTAACTCTGAAAATACAAGGGTCAGAATAATACTTTGGCTTTATGAATTTTATCCTGAGGTCATGAAAAGCAGGACAGCAGAGACAGAGAGAGAGAGTCACAGAGAGAAACAGAGGGTGGAGAGGGAGGGAGAGGCGGGGATGGGGGAGTGAGGGAGAGGGACAGACACGAGTGATTTTTTTTAATGAATTTTTAAGAAGGAAACACACACACACACACACACACACACACACACACACACACACACACACACAAAGAGAGCTACTACTACTACTACTACTACTACTACTATTCAACACACACACACACACACACACACACACACACACACACAGAGCTACTACTACTACTATTCAACACACACACACACACACACACACACACACACACACACACACACACACACACACATGTATTCATAATGTCTTTTATTCCGAATGATTCAACTTTAAAATTTGAAGGAAAATTTAGAAAGAGATGGGTTTAGTTACCGCCAAGGACATAGACAAACAAAATACAGGACAAGACACTTTGTCTGTCTGTGTCCTTGGCGGTAACTAACCCCCTCTCTTTCTAAATTTTGCTTCATTTTTCGCCCTCAGTCACTCCGTTTTGAAATTTAAGATTTGATTTTATTTTTCACTAACGCGTATTAAGAAATTACCAAAAAGTCATCGCCAAAAGTATTCCTTCATCACCGATTTTTAGCTTCAGCCAGGTGTCCTAAAGAACACTGAACCTATGCGAAATGTAATCCAGAGACTCTCTCACATACACAACAAAGAAGAAGCCCCTCTGTTTGCACCATACATACATAGTATTCATTTGTGGCGCACGCACGCGGATCTTTCCAGCAGCTAATCTACTTCATGTAACAAGTGTGAGTGGACACCTGTGTTTGTCGCAGAGATCTTAGAACACAGAAAGAACCAGAAAGGTGACGCCATACACAACAAAAGGAAAGAAAAAAAGCCAGTTACATCTAGAAACATATTTGTTCTATTCCGTGGAAGTAGTCTCTAGACTATCTGTTGTCTGTGGTTAAACTGAAGAAAGATTATCGAACCTGCTCTTGTCTTTTTCTTCTTTCTTTCTTTCTTTTTTTTTTTTTTTTTTTTCCTTTGGATCGTCATCAGTGGCTTTACCCCTACACGGCTGATTTTGCATGGTCACGTCTCGTTTCATCCCGTCACCGCTCCACTAGGAATGTCCATTTCTAGGTCACCGTGAAACAACCCACCAGAGGGGACTCAGCACTGCCGCCGAGTCACTACGGTGGTGTTCGGCGGCGCCCGTTCTCGTCCAACAACACACAAAGGACACAACTAACACCCGTAGTAGCAACAAGTACTCCGGACTGGACCTAACTTGAGGGAGTGTTCTCTTTAGAAAGGTGCCACTGCGTCCGTCCAATGATGGCGCGCGGGGGCGCGTGCACACCACACACACACACACACACACACACACACACACACACACACGAAAAGCGATAAGAGACACTGTAGGCAAAAACAAAATCAACAAGCAGTTAAAAAATTAGGCGAACTGACCGTAGGCAAATCAAATATAGGCGAAACAACAGTAGGCTCTACGAACTTAGGCCAAACGAAGCCCTCTTATCTGACTTTGGGCCTTTCTTCTCCACTGGCGCCAAGCGTGCCCTGTCCTCTTAAAGTCCTCTTCTGGGGGCCGTGCTTACATGTCGTCGGTAAACTTACTTTTACAAAGAGATTAACTCCTGGGTACAAACCCTGTAGGTTCAGCGCATTCTACTTCCGTACCTATATCCTCTGGGTTTTGTCTGGGTTTCTACCTACGAAGTGTGCAGAAAGTAAAGGGTGAAGGTCAGATAAAAAGAGGGATTCCCTCCTTCTGCGCATGTCTTGAATAACCCCCAACCTTCTGCGCATGCCCACAAACACGCTGACACAGACACACACGAAGACTGAAAAAGCAGCTTAACTAAAAACAAGTTTGATAAAACTATTAAAAGGCCATAAACACTCACACGCACACACATATACACACACTGACACAAAGTAACAGTGACACACACAGGGGCGAAGACAGATTTAGCCTACACACACACACACACACACACACACACACACACACCAAGAGCTAAGCCAACTATCGTAGCAGACGAACTTGGGAGCTACAGACACACTTGTAGAGCAGGGGGCCGAGTTCCGTGTCTCAGTCTGTGCAAATCAAATTCAATGTCTTCTCGGAGAGTGTCTGT
>CM065722.1:62613002-62620502 GCA_033310375.1 Conus canariensis | reverse complement strand
AGGAAAACAGATGTAATCCCTAAGATTACCGCTACTTTCTCTAATTCCCTGTTTACACTACCGACAATTAATGTTTTCCCCTTGATAATAGTGAAACCCGTTGTAAAAGTAGTTATGATTCTTAGAAATGACGGAGAAATACAACTACTTTCCTCGGGAAAACAGGAGAAATAGGTGAGATCCTCAAGGATAATAACGAGAAGAACAGTTCTCCACGAGCAAACAGGAGAAAGCAGTCATGATCCTGAGGAAGAGCAGCATGATATTGTTTCCCTTAAGGCTAAAACATCTCCTCAGAAGAACAGCTAAACCAGGGCATAAAGCTAGTACGCTCCCATAGCCTTTCTCTTTCATGCAGTGTCGGTACTTCTTCCATGCTGTTGCTTCTGCTTTACAGTCCCATCACAGAAGGTCGGAGGAGTGTCGTGGCGGACACTTGGGCAGCCAGGGATTTTCATCGCCATCTCTTCTCTGATGTGGGTAGGAGTGCAGAGGTGTTGTCACCAAAGTCATCCGTCAGGCTGTCTACCCAGGACTCGTTCGGGTCTCCCGCCACTGTGTGTACCCTGCGGAATGGTCTGGGAGCGGGAGTCCTAGCGAGACGTGTGCCGGCACAAAGTAAGGCTCTGGCGCTTAATGACTGCGAGGTGGAGGTTTCTGTCCACATATGTAAGCATTGTCAAAACGATCATACACACACACACCGCGCGCGCGCGCGCGCGCGCACGCATACACGCAATTACACACACACATATACGCGCGCGCGCGCGCGCGCGCGCAAGCACGCAGGCACACACACGCACGTACACGCAAGCACACACACACACGCACACACACACACACACACACACACACACACACACACACACACACACACACACACACACACACACACCGTCTAATATCACCTAGAGTGGATAGACGTTAAATTTGAAACACACACACACACACACACACACACACACACACACACACACACACACACACACACACACATGTAGAGACAGACAGACAGACAGACCGACACACACACACACACACACACACACACACACACACACACACACACACACACACACACACACATACACCTTCTGCTACAGAACATGTGGCATTTATGTCTTTTTCAATGTTCTTATAATACTAACATCCACTTTAGGGGCAGTCACGAAGAGGCCATGAACCAGTGCTGTTTGAAGTCGAAGTCTACTTAAGAGCGACCATAGCTGCGATCACTGGGCTAGAATTTCTCAGTGGACAGGAGATACTCAAAAAGGCTTTCAAACCAAAGTGCCCGGTCTAAAAGGTTTCCTCTCCATTCAGTCAAAAAAAGAAGACGACGAAGAAGAAGTGGGGATGTTATGGCCAAGGGAAAGGAGATTCCGAAGAGGAAGATAGGGTCATAAACAGGAAACAACGCTTCTGGACCCTCGAGGCGACCACGACCGAGAAAAAAAAACTCTCAGAAACGCAAGCGCAATATGTAAGAATCTGGTACTGTTTCTCAATACTATTTTGTCCCATCTTCGATATTTGTTCCATTTTTTTAAGCTGACGTCAAAAACGAAGACCAACAAATTCATCGTTTCGCATCCCACCCACTACAACACTCTTAACAGCAAACAGCCAATGGCCGCCCATTGTAACGGGAAGTACTAAGTAAATGAATAAATCAGAAAATAAATGAATAGGTAAATGAATATACTAAGACATGAAACGCCACTAACTGCTGAAGTAATCGTGTTTACCTGGACACACCTGGATTGGTTTATTCCATTTCTGATTAATTCCATCCCTGACACCATGAACTGATCGTAACTAACTTCTTAATTAGTGTGATCCAGTTGACTCATCGTGATCTTTCCACATCTATCGTTTTCGTAATTCAGTTTAGTTCACACTCCTTAACAATCCATGTGACTGGGACTTTTTCAGTGTGGGATCTATTGATCAATGTATCTTTGGAAGTGTGGACCGATCAATCGTGAGACAACTTCACATATGACCTGTCAATCAGTGGGATATCCTGGAACTTATCCTTCATGGAATCTGTCATTTATGGGATCAAACAACCAAGAAATCTTTTGATCACAGAATCGGTAATCCATGCAACCTCTCAATCCTAGGACCAGTCAACGATGAGATCTTATGAAATCAACCTCCAACAAGCTATATTGACCATGGGATTTATCAACTGTAGAATCTATCTATTGACTCTGGGATGTACCCATCGTGGCATCAGTTAACCTGGAGATATATTCATCAGCTATGTGAACCATCTCGCGGATGATTCAGTTACAGCCGCAGGATGCACCAACCTTGAGAATCATCAACCATATCATAAGTAACTGATGAGATCAGTCAACCACGGGACGACTCAGCAGTGGGGTGTATCAACTATGAGGCTTATGGATGACTGGATCTGTCAGGACTGCTCCACAGGTTGATGTAGATGTGACAATGTAATCTGTTCCGGGGACAGATGCTGCAAAGGCTGTTCTAGTACATCTCGGCCTGATTTGGGGGCATATCTGGCAAATCTGAACGTGATCTGGTTGGGCACACCTGAAGGCAATTTATTTCGGCAAATTTAGAGAGCGGTTTGTCACCTGTGGAGGCATATGATGGTTTCTCTGTCTCTGTATCTATCTATCTATAATGCTGCTTTAGAGATTTTTAATGAATGTAATAAGGAAGCTGCAGAATGTGTGAAGATACTTATACACAGTGACAAACATAATAAAATTTAAAGACTGGTTCGATAGTTATGGTATGCAAAACTCATAAAAAGAAAGTGCAAAGTTTACTTAACAAATTCATACGTACGCTAGAGGATGATGATCGTAGCTACTATTGTTGTGGAAGGCGTGAATACATGCATTTACTCAAGAGGAAGGAACAGGAATGCAATAATGCCTTGTTAAACGAACTACTAGCATCTATGAAAGGTCAAAAACAGTTCTGGGACACTGTACAAAAATATTTATGGAGTAAAAAAAAAACTCTAAACACTACCTAAATACCATGAGTATTGATAGTCGGTACGACCACTTCAAAGCACTCTCAACAAGAGATGTTAATGCCGACGACTCTTCTCAGTGAGAAAATGATGTAGAGAAAGCAAGTAACTTAAGTCGTGCAATCTCCATAGACGAAGTGATGTTTGCCATTAGGAAAATTAAAAATCGCAAGGCTGCTGGACTAGACAGTTTTATTGGTGCATTTTAAAAAGCTGGTAGTAAATCAGAAATTGTATTGGATTTTCTTGTTAGATTTGTGAAAATCTTTTTTGATAGTGTCACTTACCCAGAGCAGTGGACTGAATCAACTGTTCTTCCCGTCTATGAAAAGGGTAACGTAAACAATCCTGATAAATATCGATGTATTTCTTTCCATGATGTAATTAGTATGATACATAGTACAATTATAAACAGTCGATTGCAGAAATGAGTGGAAGAAAATCTTACAGGAGAATATCAGGCTGGTTTTAAAGGTAATCATTTCACAGTAGATCACATGTTTACTTTAATGGTCTTTGTTCAAACGCAGATTTCTTAAAATCGTTAATTATATGTTGCTTTCATTGATTTTGAGAAAGCCTTTAATTCCATAAAGAGAAGTATTTTATGACCTAGTCTACTAAAAGAAAAAAAACGGGGTTCGATGGAAATTGTTAAGATGCATAATGAGCATTACAACACTCTGAAGGCTAAAGTCAGATGTGGGTGGAAATAAACAGATTACATCCAATGTACTGCTGGAGTAAAACAAAGAGATGTGTGTAGCCCAATACTATTTTCTCTGTTTATCAATGAATGAACTTCTGAAGTTGTTAATATTGGGAGGCATGGTGCACAGTTCACCACAGAAATTCTGCAGTTGCTTATCCTCCTTTTGACAGATGACGTAGTTCTGATTTCTGAAAGGGCCATTGGCCTTCAAACGCAATTGAACAGTCTAAATCGATCTGCTACTTCGCTTCAGTTATGGGTAGAAATGTTGAATCGTGTTCAGAAAGGGTGGATATTAAGGTGGTCGAGAACAGTGGACTTACGATGGAATCTGGATGCCAGTCGTAAACATCCATAGATACCTCGGAATTCATTTTTCGGCACGTTTACCTTTTTCTGCCGCTTGTAAAGATCCTTCAGGCAGAACTAAAACATGCTTTGTTGTGCATTGTGCAGAATTATCTAGGTTAGGCTAGGAAGTACATCTTTTCATGTATTCATCAAACTGATTCTCAAATCCAATCCTATTGTACAGTGTGGTGCTGGGGTATGGGGCTTAGAAAATGCTGCGCTACGCTGTGAAAAAGTCAACATATTTCCCTTAAGTAATTTCTAGGTGTGTCTGTGCAGACACCAAACGATTTGATTTATGGCGAAACAAGTACATATCCAATTTACTTGAATTCTGTTAAAAGATGTATAGGTTATGAGTTAAAGTTACTTGAAATGGAAGAGGCAAGATTGCCTAAGAAAGCCTATAAGATGCTATTTGATTTAGCCCCCACTATTAGATTGTTCGTCTTTGTCTTCGTCTGACTATATTCAAGTTTTAAAAGGCTGTGCCAGTCTTGAATGAAAGTTACTCTGTGTTAGGTTTTCTTATGGGAGCAAGACTTACCCTACTTGTTTATTGCTTAGATATGAGAGGCAAGGTGAACTGGGTGACAAAAGTCAAAATGAGATTACATGGATTAGGGCCTGGATATCCGTGGGTTAACCAGTGTGTCGGAAACAAGACTGCATTTTAAAAATGCTTCGTGCCAGGTTATTGATTGTACATGGCAAGACTGGAGTGCTTACATTCAAGATAGTAGTAGATTAATTTTGATTTATACAGACACATCAATCCACTACATCGTATCCCAACCTATTGATCTATACTAATGGACTTGCCATTTGAAATACATAACGACAAGATTTAGATTGGATTGTCTGGTATTAACGTTCATCGATATCGTTATCATAAAGAGTGTACAGAGACTGAACTTGTTTGTCCTTTGTGTAAAGAGGATCGTGAAAGCAAAGTTCGTTTTGCGTTTTGCTGTCCTGCCTTGGATACACTTACAAACCGTTTATCCCATCAAAATATCATAGACACCCTTCTGCATTTAGGCTTATCTTACTTACCACCTCTGCTCGCGAACAGTTTGCCATCTATTTGTATAAGGCGTTCAAAATACCGCTCCATTTCCTGTACGTGGTTGATATCTTTCTCCTTTCCTTTGTGTTGAATTTACGATTTCTTGTATTTATAGGTGATATGGCTCTCCTTTTAGTTGCAGTGGGTGTATGATTCTTGTGTCTATGTATTAAATGTATATGCCACCCCCTTCACTAGGGGCTATGATATGGCCTTTTTGAATAAATTATCCGTATCCGTACCTCTCTCTCTCTCTCTCTGTGTGTCTCTCTCGCACAGAGAGAGAGAGAGAGAGAGAGAGAGAGAGAGAAGAGAGAGAGAGAGAGAGAGAGAGGGACACTACACGACATGGCACGACACGACATTTTATTCCAGTAGGACCAAGCCCCCTTAGAAGGGTGTGTGTGTGTGTGTGTGTGTGTGTGGTTGTGTGTGTGTGTGTGTGGAGAGAGAGAGAGAGAGAGAGAGAGAGAGACAGACAGACAGACAGACAGACAGACAGAGAAAGTCCTAAATAGTTGTTTTCTGAAATGTCCGCTTAAATATTATTTTGTTCATAATTATAGGTATTGCAAAACAAATTCTGTTCAGTTTTTGGTTTGTTTACTGGTTTGTTTCCTCAAGATTCACAGGCTTTCGCTCATTTAAAAAAAGAAAAGGAACGAGACTAAAATGAAATGACATTGAAAAAAAAACATGTTTGAAAAAAGAATGAAACAACCTCAAACCAACAGTACTCTAGCAGAAGACGACGGAGAAAGCCGACCTTAATCAACCACAAAATATTCTGTTTTCCGTCTTTGCCGTTTCTGTATTTTGTTACCCAGACGTCCCCCTCACAGTCCTGTTCAACACAACACCGTTAATTGCGTCTGGCACAGCGACGGGATAAAGGACAGAAAATGGGGCTGGCTGCAATCAGAATATTCTACTGCTGGCACCCTTTGTCTGTCTCTCTGTCTGTCTGTTTGTCTGACGAGTGTCTAGATTACACAAGCTTTCAACAAGTCGCAGACATCAGACTACAAGGTTAGTTAAATATTGTCGCCTAGTTTTAATGGCTTCTGAACACACACACACACACACACACACACACACACACACACACACACACACACACACACACAGGCGCGCGCGCGCGCGCGCGCGCGCGCAAGCAAGCAAAGCACAGAAGAGAGAGAGAGAGACATACACAGACAGACAGAGAGAGACACAGACAGACAGAGAGACAGACAGACAGACAGACAGATACACACACACACACAAAACACACACACACACACACACACACACACACACACACACAAAGACAGACAGACAGACAGTGACACAGAGACAGAGAGAGACACAAGACAGAGAAACAAGAAGGCAGAGAGAAGAGACAGACAGACTGACTGACAGACAGACAGACAGACAGACAGACAGACAGACTGACCGACTGACTGACTGACTCACTGACAGACAGACAGACAGACAGACAGACAGACAGACAGACAAGGAGGACAAAAAGAGGGAAGTGGAAGAGGACGGAGAGAGAAGGGAGGGAAGGAGCCGGGGGGGGGGGGGGGAGGGATAAATCTTGTATCTGTCTGCAGACGGCGAACGACAAAAACTTGATCAAAGGCTCTGAACCTAAGCAGCACGACAGAGACGATGGAACCCAAGACTAATGTTTACTTCTCAGGAACTCAAGTGTTTTATTTACACAAGGCAGGCATTTCCGCCCGGTCAGAATTTCAAGGGAGTTGGGGGGGAGGGGGATGGGGTGGGGTGGGGGGGTAGGGGGAAGGGTAGGGTGGACACAGAAACAAAACAAAACAAACAAAAAAAAAGTAAGACGGAGGAGAACAAAGGGCGATAAACAAGAAGAAGAAAGGGGAGAAGAAAAATGAGTTTGAGTAGAGTAGAAGTTGGACATTAAGGAGCAGAATTCGAGAATTCTTGACAAGGAAACGAATGAACAAACAATGTGGAAAAACAAAAACAACACAAAGAGAGTCTGAAGAACACGAACCGACAATTTAAACAAAGAAACAAAAACAGAAAAAAAAATGTTTAGAAAATTATGGTGATAGAAAAGAACTGTCATTTCTCAACTGGAACAAGTATTTTTTTCCCTGGTTTCAAATTTCATATCGGCATATAATGGATTATTCAGAAAAAGAGTAGTTTTTGGTCAGTCCACCAAAGAGGAATGAGTTTTGGAGGGTTTTGTAACATCGTCGTAGTCGTCTTCGTGTCGTCGTCATCATCGTCACCATCACCGTCACCGTCGTCATCGTCATCATCATCGTCGTCATCATCGTCGTCATCATCATTGCTATCACCATCGTGGCCGTCGTCGTCGTC
>CM065722.1:62605502-62608002 GCA_033310375.1 Conus canariensis | reverse complement strand
CACACACACACACACACACGTATACACACAGCGCGCACATACACGTGCACGTGCGTGCGCGCGCGCGCACACACACACACACACACACACACACACACACACCTTCTATAAACCGCTGTTAAACTGACAGAACAAAGGCTGCCAATCAGTTTATCACCCTTACGTGAATATAAGACAAACATGAGCCAGATGCAAAAATAAAGAAATAAAGAAATAAAATAAAGTAAAATAAATTAAATTAAAGGAAAATAAAATGAAATAAAATGAAGGCAAAGCAAAGCAAATCAACCAAACAATCGACAAGAATAAACGCAACAACAAACAAAAAAGCGACACACACACACACACTTTTCAATCAACACAGAACTTGTTCCCAGGACAACGGCAGCTCACAATATCACAATGGACACCTCCGAAATCTTGCACACAGAAAACAAGGGGGGTAGGGAGGGCAGGTAGAGGTGAATCGCACGAGATCGGCACTTCTACCTCCCCTCTCTACCCCCATTCTTTCCGTCCGCCACACTCTGGCTCTCCGTGTGTGTATCTGTCTGTCTCCTCGTCTCTGTCTCTGTCTCTGCTTCTCTATGTTCTCTCTCTCTCTCTTTCTCTCTCTCTCTCTCACACTCTCTCTCTCTCTCTTTCTCGCTCTCTCTCAACGCACACGCGCGCGCGCGCGCACACACACGCACGCACGCACGCACGCACGCACGCACGCACGGTGTGTGTGTGTGTGTGTGTGTGTGTGTGTGTGTGTGTGTGTGTGTGTGTGTGTGTGTCTGTGTGTTGTGTGTCTGTGTGCGTATAACATGTGTGTGTGTGTCTGTGTATGTGTGTTTGTTTGTTTGTGTATGTGTGTATGTAACTGTTTGAGAACGGTGTGTAGTAATGACATAGCTGATTGTAATAATTACTGCAATGTCTAAATGCCCAAAACATTCATTCCGCCACTAAAACATTGATCTGAAAAAGAACAAACGATCAGAGAAAGAAAATGAACTTCTGGCAATGAAAGACATCAGGGTAACAAATGCCGAACAGAACAACCAGTGTACCGTAATTCACTGTTTCCACATAAAAAATGGGGGCGGGGGGAGGGGGGGGTGGAAGCACCCACAACCACCTTTTCCACTGTCTCATCATGCTTGCCTTTCCCCAACCCCTATCCCCACCCCTTTCTTTCTCACTCCCCTTTCTCTCCCTCAGTGGCAATCCTGCCAAGCAAGTTTATTCAGGCCAGTTCATAAACGGTCAAGATTCGTCGTGTCACGGTCCCTCGCACCGCCACAGTTTGATGAGCAGTTTATTCAGACCAGTTCATAAACGGTCAAGATTCGTCGTGTCACGGTCCCTCGCACCGCCAGTCCACACAGTTTGATACAAGGCAACCCACCGAAGGAGACCCCGCATGGACTCCCGCCGAGTCACTTCCCTGGAAGTCGATCGTGCCTGCTCCGATCTAACCATGCAGGGCAGCACTAACTAACGAACCCACCCCAGTCCTCTCATACTGACAACAGCAACTGCTTTGTCATGGCACCCAGATGAGTGAGTGACCTTTCCAGAAGGCGTCATCAACGTCCATGGCGAGGACAGTTCCCGTGGTCTCGCTGACTCAATGACCTCCGCGTGAGCTCATCATGGGCATGGACAGTGGAGATGGAGATCAACACTGAGATCACCGGGCAAGACAGGGCAGGAAAGGTCACGAAATTCACACCAACGTTTTCATGAGTATGTGAGAAGGCTCGTGAGTAGGCAAAAATAATGCAGATAGATAGACAGACAGACAGTCAGATAGACAGACAGACAGATAGATAGATAGATAGATAGATAGATAGATGATAGATAGATAGATAGATAGATAGATAGATAGATAGATAGATAGATGATCTTGCACGGAGGGAGAGACAGACAGACCAACCGATAGATAGATAGATAGATAGATAGATAGATAGATAGATAGATAGATAGATAGATAGATAGTAGATAAATAAATAAAGTAGTGACTGCTGTACTCGTCTCAAATAAATAAAGGGAAAAGGTGGCAAAAAGAGTACCTGGAGAGGGGATGGCCGACGTTTCGTGTCGTAGACACTTCAACAGGGAATGGCAGCAGAGGGAAGATGTTGATGGTGGTTGACTTGAGTCACTGAGCGCAGTTCATGGTCTGAAGGGGTGGAAAGGGCAGAGGTGGGAGTGTTGGGCAATATTGAATGTAGGGGTGATCATGATTTACAATAGAAATGGGCAGCAAAGGAGAGACAAAGGAAGGGGGAGGGGGGGAAAGGGGGGGGAAGAAGGGAGGGGGAAGGGGGGAAAGGGGGAAAGAGGAGGGGGGAGAAAGAAAGGAAGGGGGGGGGGGAAGAGGAGGGCTGATGGTTTGGGGTGAGGTATCATTCCCTGACGTTGAGCCCATGTGGGATCAAGGTGCCAAGGCGCTGTATTAACTGGCTTTCCATGTATTTTCTGTAGTTCCCTTCTTGACGACCATTTCTCC
>CM065722.1:62598002-62600502 GCA_033310375.1 Conus canariensis | reverse complement strand
TTCTTTCTTTCAATGTGAACGATCTGTTCTCAAGGGAGGGAACTACACCTGCCAAAGACTGCAGACCGGTGCTCGACTGAGATATATTGTAGGCCTCCTGAGTTTTGAACAGCTTTTGAATAGGCTTTAAAAATCGATTATAAATATCTACGTTTGACTGAATTTTAACTTCTTTATTTCAAAAGTATTGTGAATTTGAGTATTCCAGCCCCACTGATTGAAAACGTTTACTTACGAATCGAGAACATATTACTTTGGTCCACCATTTGGCTGATTTCCGTCCTAGGAGAATTTGTTGACAAGTCAAAGAATGATTTTTACTAACATGCAGTTACTTCCCTTTTCGTTGACCTAAACAGAACGTGTGTGTGTGTGTGTGTGTGTGTGTGTGTGTGTGTGTGTGTGTGTGTGTGTGTGTGTGTGTGTGTGTGTTGAGCAATCTTTATTTTCTCCACGAACCTGGGATCCGAGTGATTCCCGAACCTCACTTAGACGGCGAACCTAAGGATCAAGTCGGAAAGAACGGAGACAAGGTTCACGATGTAATAGTCTGTTCCATTAACAAAAAATAAGTAAATAAACATTTTAAAGAACGGCCTCCTCCACTGACACACGTCCGAATAACATCTGGCAGGTTGACAGCCCCTGGAATCCAGCTACCTTAAATTTCCAACAGATCAGACCGACGACCTCTCTCGTCTTTGTTCATTCATATGTCTGAGGAGGCAGAGAGAGAGAGAGAGAGAGAGAGAGAGAGAGAGAGAGAGGGGGGGGGAAATAGGGGGTGAGGGTGGAGGGAGGGGGAAGTGATGACATAACTCGACGTGTTTCATTCTGGTTTCTTCTCGGTCCTGCTCTTCCAAGCCCCAGCTGGTCTGTTCTGGGTCCTCTCCGCCAGAGATGAGATGATGACAGCGGGAGACAAATTGAATCGTGTTTTCCTTAACCAGCGGGGCGGATGATGGGCAGAGGAAGAATGGTAATCAGACCTCGCTTTCTGTCTGTCTATCTCTCTCTCTCTCTCTCTCTCTCTCTCTCTCTCTCTCTCTCTCTCTCTCTCTCTCCCCTCTATTTGTCTGTCTGTCTCTCTCTCTGTCCCTCTATTTGTCTGTCTGTCTGTTGCTCTCTCTCTCTCTCTCTCTCTCTTACTCTCTCTCTCACTGTCTCTCTCTCACTCTCTCTCTCTCTCTCTCTCTCTCTCTCTCTCTCTCTCTCTCTCTCTCTCATCGATGTCGTAATCTGATTTTTTCTGTTTTTGCAATAACGTTATTTTGTAATCACTGGATGGTCAAATACTCTCTCTCTCTGTCTCTCTGTCGTTTCTCTCTCTGTGTGTTGTGTGTGTGTGTGTGTGGTGTGTGTGTGTGTGTGTGTGTGTGTGTGTGTGTGTGTGTGCGTGTTTCTGTGTGTTTATGTGTGCGCGTGAATGCATGCGTGTACGCTGCGTACGTGTATGTGTGTGTGTGTGTGTGTGTGTGTGTGTGTGTGTGTGTGTGTGTGTGTGTGGTGTGGTGTGTGTGGTGTACATACGTGTGCGCTGCGAGTGTGCGTGCGTGCGTGTGTGCGTGCGTGTGTGTACGTGTGTGCGCGCGCGCGCGTGTATGTGTGTGTGTGTTTGTGTTGAGGTGTGGGTGGTGTGTGTGGTGTGGTGTGGTGTGGTGTTGTGGTGTGGTGTGGTGGTGTGGTGTGGTTTTACTGATATCGCAAATCTACTGACTATGCAACAACATATATTTAAAAGTGAAACAATAAATCGTCGACTAATGTGAGCACACAATAACCAAGTGGATCGGAGAAAGCCTTTCTCCTTTCCACCGGATAATCAGAAAATGAAGATGTGACAAGCAGCGTGACACATTCATCCATTTTTTATGAATGCTCATTTGATCAGTGTCGGCTTAAACTCATTTCAGCATCGGAAGTGCGTGCTTGGAGAGAGAGAGAGAGAGAGAGAGAGAGAGAGAGAGAGAGAGAGAGAGAGAAGAGACAGAGACAGAGACAGAGACAGAGAGACAGAGAGAGACAGAGACAGAGAGAGACATAGAGAGAGAGAGAAAACGAGAGACTGAGAGAGAAAGAGTGTGTTTGTGTGCGTGTATGTATATATTTGTGCGTACGTGCGTGCGTGCGTGCGTGAGTGCGGCGCGCGCGCGTGTGTGTGTGTGTGTGTGTGTGTGTGTGTTTGCATAGGCGCGCGCCCGCTCCCGTTTATGTACATACGGTGTTTATGCGCGCGCGCGCGCGGTGTGTGTGGTGTTGTGTGTGTGTGTGTGTGTGTGTGTGTGTGTGTGTGTGTGTGTGTCTGTGCCTGTGTGTCTGTGTCTGTGTGTGAGCGCACGCGCGTGTATGCATGCCCGTTATGTGCTTATACATGCCTGTATGCGTGTGACTGCCTGAATAAGAGAGAGAGAGAGAGAGAGAGAGAGAGAGAGAAAGAGGTGTGCGTGCGTGCGGTGCGTGCGTTGCGTGCGTGTGTGTGTGTGTGTGTGTGTGTGTGTGT
>CM065722.1:62585502-62593002 GCA_033310375.1 Conus canariensis | reverse complement strand
CAGGAGTGAAGATCTGACGCAACCAAAAAAAATCGAGCGCAGGAGAAGTGTCCAGGCGCATCTCCCATCATCAAAAGACACAGTACATTATTCAGTGTGTCAATGCACATAGAGAAGAAAAGTTTTATAAAGTTTGATTTAAAATGTGGCAGCGAGGCTGGGTATCGAAGTTGATGTGGGAGTTGATTCCATACGTAAGGTGTTTGACAGGCAAATAACACTGGACCTAAAGTTTTAGTAAGGACCCAAGGACTGACGAAAAGACGAGTTTTAGACAAGGAATGAATGGAGTACACGTGATGGGATGTGCAAGTGCAACAGTTCAGCGAAATATCGAGGACAGGACGACTTGATGGATTCATAGCAGAGAGCTGCAGTTTTGTGACATATTCGTTGCTTAACCCCTAGCCAGTGAAAAGAACAAATGATGGAGAAATATATGATCTGATACAAAGGAGCGAAAAATGAAATGGGCAGCATGACTAATGCACTTACTGCAATGTATCAATGAGGCAGCCTACCCAACACAGCACAAAGAACAAAACTGCAGGCAGATTTACAAAAATTACATGTAGAACGAGAGAATCCAATGCACAGGCCAGACTTTATCACAGCCAGACAAAACAGCTTACAATGATTAGAACGAGAGAATACCAATGCACAGGCCAGAGTTTTCACAGCCAGACAAAACAGCTTTACAATGATTAGAACGAGAGAAACCAATGCACAGGCCAGAGTTTCACAGCCAGAAAAAACAGCGTTACAATGATTAGAACGAGAGAATCCAATGCACAGGCCAAGTTTCACAGCCAGACAAAAACAGCGTTACAATGATTAGAACGAGAGAATACCAATGCACAGGCCAGAGTTTTCACAGCCAGAACAAAACAGCGTTACAATGATTAGAACGAGAGAATACAATGCACAGGCCAGAGTTTCACAGCCAGACAAAACAGCGTTACAACGATTAGAACGAGAGAATACTAATGCACAGGCCAGAGTTTCACAGCCAGACAAAACAGCGTTACAATGATTGAACGAGAGAATACCAATGCACAGGCCAGAGTTTCACAGCCAGACAAAACAGCGTTACAGTGATTGGAACGAGAGAATACCAATGCACAGGCCAGAGTTTCACAGCCAGACAAAACAGCGTTACAATGATTGGAACGAGAGAATACCAATGCACAGGCCAGAGTTTCACAGCCAGACAAAACAGCGTTACAATGATTGGAACGAGAGAATACCAATGCACAGGCCAGAGTTTCACAGCCAGACAAAACAGCGTTACAATAATTGGAACGAGAGAATACCAATGCACAGGCCAGAGTTTCACAGCCAGACAAAACAGCGTTACAATGATTGGAACGAGAGAATACCAATGCACAGGCTAGAGTTTCACAGCCAGACAAAACAGAGTTACAATGATTGGAACGAGAGAATACTAATGCACAGGCTAGAGTTTCACAGCCAGACAAAACAGCGTTACAATGATTGGAACGAGAGAATACCAATGCACAGGCCAGAGTTTCACAGCCAGACAAAACAGCGTTACAATGATTGGAACGAGAGAATACCAATGCACAGGCCAGAGTTTCACAGCCAGACAAAACAGCGTTACAATAATTGGAACGAGAGAATACCAATGCACAGGCCAGAGTTTCACAGCCAGACATAACAGCGTTACAATGATTGGAACGAGAGAATACCAATGCACAGGCCAGAGTTTCACAGCCAGACAAAACAGCGTTACAATGATTGGAACGAGAGAATACCAATGCACAGGCCAGAGTTTCACAGCCAGACAAAACAGCGTTACAATGATTGGAACGAGAGAATACCAATGCACAGGCCAGAGTTTCACAGCCAGACAAAACAGCGTTACAATGATTGGAACGAGAGAATAACAATGCACAGGCCAGAGTTTCACAGCCAGACAAAACAGCGTTACAATGATTGGAACGAGAGAATACCAATGCACAGGCCAGAGTTTCACAGCCAGACAAAACAGCGTTACAATGATTGGAACGAGAGAATACCAATGCACAGGCCAGAGTTTCACAGCCAGACAAAACAGCGTTACAATAATTGGAACGAGAGAATACCAATGCACAGGCCAGAGTTTCACAGCCAGACAAAACAGCGTTACAATAATTGGAACGAGAGAATACCAATGCACAGGCCAGAGTTTCACAGCCAGACAAAACAGCGTTACAATAATTGGAACGAGAGAATACCAATGCACAAGCCAGAGTTTCACAGCCAGACAAAACAGAGTTACAATAATTGGAACGAGAGAATACCAATGCACAGGCCAGAGTTTCACAGCCAGACAAAACAGCGTTACAATGATTGGAACGAGAAAATACCAATGCACAGGCCAGAGTTTCACAGCCAGACAAAACAGCGTTACAATAATTGGAACGAGAGAATACCAATGCACAGGCCAGAGTTTCACAGCCAGACAAAACAGCGTTACAATAATTGGAACGAGAGAATACCAATGCACAGGCCAGAGTTTGGGTAGTGTCCTCAGAAAGGAGGTGGCAGATGGAAGTAATGTGTCGGAGTTTAAGAAAAGAGATGGGGATGGGATTGAGGGAGGGGAGGTGGGGATGGTTAGTGTAAATAATATATATGGACACTGTGTAGGTGCTGCTTAATCACATCTGTTCGTCAGAGGTAGGAACTGGATTAGATAGATAGATAGATGGATAGATAGATATATAGATAGATAGAAAGATACATACATACATTCATACATACATTCATACATACATACATACATACATACATACATTCATACATTCATACATACATACATACATACATACACACATAAGTAGATAGATATATAGGTAGATATGTAGATCGGTGTTCTATCATTTGCATCCGGCTTTGCCCGCGGAGAGTATAGCCTCTGGTTAGCTTGCGAGACTGGTCCAGAGTGACTGAAGCCATGGTGGTCGAAAGAAAATGATGGGAGAGCATTCATGACTTTAACATTGAATGAATGTGATGACTGGCCGATGATATCAGCCAGCTCCGAGTTCCGTCTTGACCTCATAGTAATGCATTCTGCGATTTGTCGAACTGCCTACACTCAGAAACGTGGACGATAAAAATTCAATGCATTTTTTACGTATCTTTCCTTTTAACCTTGAAGGTTAGAGAGAGAGAGAGAGAGAGAGAGAGAGAGAGAGAGACAGAGACAGAGAGAGAGAGAGAGAGACAAAGAGAGACAGACAGACAGACAGACGGACAGACAGACAGACAGACAGACAGACAGACAGAGAGAGAGAGAGAGAGTAATACCAGTGACTGTCCACACGATTTGGCAAAACAGTATATATGTATATGGCCCTCATCGAATAACAACACAATAGACAGCTAGTTAGATACGTAGATGGCCAGATCGATAGATCAATACATAGATACACACATACACAAAGACAGATTGATTGATACATACACAATTATAAAAAAAAAATGCACGCACATTGATAGAGAAAGAGATAGGATATATACATACATACAAACATAGGAAAATACATACATACATACACACACATACATACATAATACATAGACACATACATACATGCATAGACTGTTACAATTTAAAAGGGAGACAAGAGAGGAGGAACTTTTTTGAAATACGTCATAGCAATAATGACGCTTTGCAAGCCTCCTTTTATTTATCACTTTTAGATCTTTGTATTTTCAGTCGTGTGTAGTGCTATTATTGATTTGTTTAAAACGTTTGGAAAGTGAATGTATGCCTAATTGTTCAGTATTGTTTTGGATCGATTGATAATGCGATTGAAATATTCAAGATTATGTTAGAATGTTCTCCAGGTTTCCGTAAGTTGCTAGTGCATTGCCGAAGGTTCGAGAGTGTTGTAGAAGCTGACCGAATTACATTTGCATACGGTCGTCGCGATTTCATTGGTTAAGCTTACTGATATGCAGAATATTCTAGAAAAGAATAATTGAGTATGCTCGAGAATATTCTTTACGTATTATATAAAAGAATGAGAGCTGTGCGACAGAGAGAGAGAGAGAGGGAGAGAGAGAGATTTGTTGAAGAGTTCTAGTCTAGAAGTGTTCGAGTCTTCATTGAGTTTGAGTCTAGTCAACGAGAAGCTGCCATTAGTAGAATATTTACTGTTGCATGTACGATTGAGTTCCTGTACGGCTTATTGAACCTAAGGTCAGTGGTTTGTTTTGTTCCTATATTCTTCAACGTTTGTAAATAAAAGGATCCTCTTCGTTTCAATACCGCCTGGTGTATTTTGTCGTCTGCGAGCTGAACACCTACCACAGGATCTACAACGAACTCTTACAAGCTAGAGTACTGCACTTACCTTGTACTGAGGAAGTTCAGCGCATTTTTAGCATTGTAACATAGAACATACATACATACATACATACAGAGCGTGTCGCTCATTTCGGCTGCCCATACAGAGCCACACCGTGCTCCTCTCACTGAAACCCCCCCCTCCCCCCACCCAACTGCCTCCCCCCCACCCACCCACCACCTCCCAACTTTCCCCTCACCGGTAATCCAAGGGAACCATCAACATCAAGGCAACGCACGAGAAGGTAACACTGCACCTTTACCCGTGTCATTCCTGGGGCCTTCAGAGGGGGCCTGACCTCATCCATCACTCTCAGGATCACCGCCACCCTCAGCCCCCTGCTGACGACAGTGAACACCAAGTGGCGGCGCGGAGCTAGCGTGCGCGTGCACCCTCCTCCAAAGGACACCACCCCGTTCACCCAAGGACAGTCCCCGTGAACGTGCCGACGCCGACGACGAGTTTGACACGAAGTTATCGAGGGGGGCGTGGACGTGGAGAGGAAATCGAAACTGAGGTCACCACCTGAGCAGGGCCTCTTTTCTTTCCTTTGTTTTTCCCCTATCCGCTGACAGATAACGATCGACTTCAAGACTTCTCTCTCTGTCTGTCTCTGTCTCTCTCGCTCTCTCTCGCTCTCTCTCTCTCTCTCTCTTAGGCGTGCATCTGCGTCTTTGCTCTCTCTCTCCCCTCTCTCTCTCTCTCTCTCTCTCTCTCTCTCTCTCTCTTTCCCCTCTTTCTCCAAGCATGCATCTGTGTCTTTGCTCTCTCTCTCTGTCTGCCCCCCCCTTTCTCTCTCTCTCTCTCTCTCTCTCTCTTATCTCGTGTGTGTGTGTGTGTGTGTGTGTGTGTGTGTGTGTGTGTGTGTGTGCGCGCGCGCTCGCGAGTGTGCGAGCTCAAGTGCATGCACGTGCCTGCGCTCCTCTATGTTAGTGTATCTGAGTATTGTGTGTGTGTGCTTGAATATGCGAGTGCGTGCCCATGAGGCAGCATGCGTGTTGTTGCTTCTACACTTCTACTCCAGGCAGCTCGCTGTTATGGGCCATTATGGTCAAGACCCTTCAAAGGTCTAGGCAGCCAAGCCTCACTGTAATTCGAATTCTTAAATAAATGAGCCATTTTGCCATGAATTATACATTGAAGAAAAGAATGATGATGACGTGTGTCTGACTAGGAAGGGTGACAAATACCAAAGATTTGGAGTGTATTATATGTCTGTGCCTGTAGCCCAAATGCCATTCTTCACTAAGAAACGAATCACACTGTGCACTCTGTCTATTCGAACCGTTCTAGAACCTAGCCTAACGTGCATTGTAGTGTACAGTATTTTCAGGCGGTTTGACGTTGAGCATGCTTCTGGCGCCCAGGGTAGGGCCATAACCTAAGAATCAGTAGTACTCTTCATATCCTCCTCCGTCGTAGTCGTTATCGTCATCGAAAGGTGACACAGGGACATTGTTGACTTTCATGATGTTTGTTCTCTTGTGCAGATAGTCCAGTGATTCGAAGATCGTGTCCTGGGGTATGGTGTCTGTCAGCAAAACAACAACGAGCGAGACTATGGGATGCACACGGCAGTTGCTTGGCGGTGGTGTTTTTTGCCGGTGGGCGCTGCAGTCATGAAATGCGGGCTGGTGCACCCATGGGAACGCTCCCGTGCATGTTCTGTCGTGTCACATCCAGTGGCCACTATAGAATGGCATCTGCCAGGGAGCAATGATGTCCCTTCACGTGTTAATGGAATGCCACGTGCGTGCCTGCACCCTATGTGAACACAGCGCAGGCTTCCAAGGGTGGTGCAGGACTGCTCCCAGCTGGTTTGTTCGGCAGTCGAGGACAGTACTTCTGTGGGTCCTATCCGCACCTTCGGGTGTATCTTTTTCTTCTAGTTATCAACCTGTTCTTCGGAAGGTTTTTTTGATCCACCGTCATTCTGACGAGCTCTGTGTTCACGTGGTGCCTGGCCGTGCAGGGACCTGTTCTCGATCGTCTTCCTTTGATCTTCCCTGAGGAGCAAATTGGAGGTGTCTTTAATACCTGTGCTTCTTTTTTTCCCCATGGTCTTCGTGCCTTCACGAAGACCATGTTGCTGACCTGCTCATCTTTTTTGTGTGTTTGTTTCTTGTTTTCGTCATTTTGTAGATTTCTTCACTCCTGGGGATGTTGCCGCGCGAGGGGAACCAGGGACGTGAAGCTAGTGGATTCCAGTAGAGCAGATATGACGATGTCAGTCCGTTTCAAGTCCAGCCACGTCATGTTAGTTCAGCACACCACAGAGTTCCCATGAAGGTTGCCAGCAGCTTTAAAATTCAACTTCGTACAATTTAGAATGCTGACACTGAACAAACAGTAACAGTGTCCAATTTCAAGGCCGATGTGAAACAAATTCATGTTAGGTTCTGAAAGTAGAAGACAGACCCGAAACGAAACAGTATGACAATCCTCGTTGCTATCTGATCACATCACATTACACACACCAATATTTTTAACAAATTATGAAGCACGGCGGGCAGAACATCTTGGAACAAGGTTTTCATGGAATCCGCGAGGCAGTGTGCATAGCTGTTGCCCGGCGCAATGCTTAACGAGGAAAGGTTTGTCACACGGCATGCACCACGGAGCCTCTTCACTCTCTGAAACGATAAGAACGAGTAAAACAGGTGTAATCAATCGGCAGTCTGCCCACCACCCTTTCCTCTTTGCTGTTTTCAGGGATAGGTCTGGTGGAAGACATTCTTTCAAGTTTGGGTGGACCTGAAATTGTTTACTGTAGGGGTTTTTTTCCCCTGGCCTCTCGGAGGTCTTTGAACTATATTTGGATTTGGGGTTTGAGGTATGTGAAGGGAGCTGGGTTGTTTGTTTGTTTGTTTGTTTGTTTGATTGTTTGTTTGTTTATTTGATTGATTGATTGTTTGTTTGTTTGTCTCTTAAGTTCTTCGGAATGCTATATAATGCCTTGTTTTTAACGGTAGTAGAGAGCCTGGAGGAGTGACAATGCATCAGAGAAGAGGATCACTGTATGTACGTCCGTGACGAGCTCATGTTAAAGTCGCCAATGCCGACAAGTCCACGGGAACCGTTGTGTGGACTGTGGTGATGGGGTCCCCCCTGAGTGGGACGCTCACTGACGCCAGCTGCA
>CM065722.1:62573002-62580502 GCA_033310375.1 Conus canariensis | reverse complement strand
CAGCGGGACAACCCCTCAGGCATGTCGCAATTAAGCACGAGCAGTGTTTCATTCCACCGGCAAAAAATGTCCCCGTGTTTTGAGAACCGGAAGTCAATGTCCCCAACGAACACCAGCCCCCGGCTGTCCTGCACAAACTGGGTGCGTAGTGGAACCTGTGTGAGTCTCTCCCGTTACGGTTCCTGGGAAGAATGGTCGTCCCCACAGTGCTTGTCTCTGTTTGATGAATGCTTGCACCACCACCACAAAATCTAAAAAACACAATGGAAATGTGTGGTGGAACAAGGAATGTGAACGCGCAAATAACAAGAAAAAAGAAAGATTTAAAATATATTGTTAAAAAAAAAATCAGCAAGTAATCATGAAAAAATTAAAATGACGGGTAAAGAAAGTGATGATGCAACAGAATATGCAAAATTGAAACATTGGAATGATTTCTGTAACTCTGAAGTAAAACATTGTCAGGATATGGGAAAAGTATGGGAAGAACTGAAAGCTATGAAAAATGGATTGACATCACCACAGTATCCCATAAAAATAGATAACAACAATCTGCCCACTGCTGAAGAGAAAGCAGAAATTTTTGTAAACTTATTCGCTGAAGTCAGCCGTCCTGAGGGTCTAACAAACACTGACCGAACTTACAAAGAAAAAGAAGAAAGTAATATATATATATATAACATATGATGATCCACCACCAGATAATAGCATAAACATTAATGCTCCTATAACTGTACATGAAGTAAAAGAAGCCATTAGAGCCATTCCAATAAGGAAATCATCAGTTGGTTTAGATGCAATATCTAATCAGATGCTAAAGAATTTACCTGAAAATCTTGTAGTTTTTCTTCATGCTTCGCTAAGTACTTGCTGGAATAGTAGCGACATGCCCAAAATATGGAAACAGACAATTGTTGTCCCAGTTCATAAACAAGGAAAGTCTTCTAATGATCCTAAAAATTACAGACCTATAGCATTAACATGACACGTCTGTAAACTATCAAAAAGAATTGTTTTGAATAGACTAGCACATTACTGTGAAAAAAATGACATCATTCCTATTAATCAAGCTGGCTTTCGTAAAGGGAGATCTACTACAGAAATATTAGTGAAATTATCAACAAATATAAAGAAACAATTTGCAAGACGTAAATATGTCCTGGCTACATTTTTTGACATAACCAAGGCTTACGATCAAGTGTGGCATTCACAGCTATTAAACAAACTTTAAAATATTGGACTATCAGGAAATGTATACAGTTATGTTAAATGCTTTCTGAAAGAAAGGGTACTACAAACAAGAGTAGGAAAAATATATTCCACCAGTAGAACTTTGTCCATGGGAATCCCCCAAGGGTCAGTGTTAGCTCCGCTTCTTTTCTCATTGCTATTGTATGATTTGCCAAATAAGTTATCTAAAAAGGTAGTTCTCGTTCAATATGCAGACGACATTTGCATGTGTATGGAAGTAACTCTTAAAAAGAAAATTCCACAGCGTGATATAAATTTCATCAGAAAGATCTATCGAGACGAACTAAATAGGATGTCGGAATACACGAAGTTAAATGGATTAAACTTATCTATTGAAAAAACAAATATAATTCTTTTCAATAGTGGTAATAATCCAGAAAAACTGCCTGTTTTTACATTGGGCGAAACACCTCTTAAATACGTGACAGAAGTTAAATTCCTAGGAGTTCATTTCACATCTAAACTATCATGGAACGCTCATATTGAATACTTATTAACAAAGGCAAGGAAAATATTAAATTTCCTTAAAATTATTTCTAAAGAAAAATGGGGACAGAATTCATCTACATTGATAACTCTATGTAAATCTTTAATGAGGTCGAAAATAACATATGCCCAAGAAGTAATCTTTAGCGCTCCCAAATACCTATTGAAAAAGCTTGAAAGTATTGAATGCAAGGCATTAAAATTAGCACTTGGTCTTCCGTTGCATGCATCATCTTCTCGTACGTATTATGAAGCGCAGATGCTTCCCTTAGATGAATACAGAGAGTTAGCGTGTTGTAAATTTGTTATCAAGAGTACAACTAATCAAACGCACATTAGATCTGAAATAAAAATGACGTCAGATATTGATTTTCCTAAAAGAGCAAAATCTATAGCTTCTCAAAAAATACTGGCAACGTACACGTCAAAAACTATTACTGATTCTGGAGTTTCAATCGATAACGATGCTCTATCCATTAGACCGTTATTTTCTCCTATACCACCATGGGAGCTTAATAAAGCACATTTTGATATTGAACATACCAATATGACAAAAGATGAAAACATAAACATGTTAGCAAGCTGTATCAAATGCCATGTTGAAAAGAACTATTCAAATTATTTGAAAATATACACAGACGGTTCGTGCATTGATAAACAAACAGGTCGTGCATTCTTAATACCAGACTTAAGAGTAGAGAAATCATTTCATATCGGAATTAACAAATCGATATTTACAGCAGAATTAACAGCGATACTCCTGGCTTTAAATTACCTTTTAAACTTTCCAAAAACAATATTTCAAATTCTGTTCTGTGTTGATTCTAAATCAGCTCTTCAGGCATTAAAAGTTTTTCAGTTGCACACAAGACCTGAAATGGTCATAGAGATAAGTTGTATGATACACATGTTAATTGCAAGAGGAACCCATGTAGTTTTTTGTTGGATTCCTTCACATTGTTCTTTTCATTATAATGAAAAAGTAGACAGGGCAGCTAAACGTGGAGCCAAAAATAGTTTTGATTCAGAACTGTTTGATTTCCCCTTATCAGTACATGAACAGTGTAACTTGGTTAAGTCGCATATCTGGAAAGCTTTTGAATATAGTATGGTAGATCACGGTTGTAAAGAACAGTTTGATATTAAAAGAATCAAAGAGAATTTTAATCTTAATAGAAAATTACGCTCATTAATGCACAGGTGGAAACATAATGCATTTAAAACAAAATATGTAAAAAAAAAAAAACGTAGTTTGCGTATGTGGAAACAAAATTACTCCAGTTCATATTGTTTCATGCAATGATATGAAAAAAATCATTCCAGTATTGAAGCAAAATACTGTGCAGGCCATTTTTCAGTTACCAGCTTTAACGTACGAATTCTTTGTACACTTAGAACGCACCCCTATTGGAATATACTTATAATATTTTTTATTAACTTTATTTGCGGGGGTGGGGTGGATAAAATGGGGGGGGGGGGGGGAGGAGGGGGAAAGCAAAGGATTTTTGTTTGTCTGTTTGTTGTTGTTGTTGTTTTTTTTTTTTCTTTAATACTGTCATCCGTTTTGACTTTAATTGATTAGTTAGTTGTTGGTTTTAAGTATTTTGTTTCATGTTAATCTTCACTTATGACTTGTGTAAAGATATTCACACACTTACACATCCACAACTCTCTCACTCACACACACAGGCACACATACTCACACACACACACACCACACACCACACACACGCACACGCGCGCGCGCGCGCGCACACACACACACACACACACACACACACACACACACATTCGCGTGCACGCGCACCCATACATATACACATACACACATTATGTGCACGCTCGCAATTACTTCCGTACACATTCACTTTTTTTTTTTGGTCTAATATCACGAATAGTGGATAGACGTTAAATGAAGGACACACACACACACACACACACACACACACACACACACACACACACACACACACACATACACACACACACACACGTGCGCGCGCGCGTGCTCATTCGGTAAACACTCCCTTCTACCTATTTTTACTACATCTGTCGTTCAGCGGGCATCGCCCATTGGCTCGTTTTAACCACGTTTATCGCTCAGCTAACACCACTTTTGGCCTACTTTTAACCACGTTTATCGCTCAGTTAACACCACTTTTGGCCTACTTTTAACCACGTTTATCGCTCAGTTAATAACACTACTTTTGGCCTACTTTTAACCATGTTTATCGCTCAGCTAACACCACTTTTGGCCTACTTTTAACCACGTTTATCGCTCGGCTAACACCACTTTTGGCCTACTTTTAACCACGTTTATCGCTCGGCTAACACCACCTTTGGCCTACCTTTAAGAAATAGTTATATCACTAATCATAATCAATCATGAAAATAATGATAATGATGATAACATAGAAAATGGGAAAGGGAGTAAGACAAAATCTAAGAAATATACAAATGTTTGGTAATATGAGAAAAAACAATTAGCAAAGAACAGATTGATAAAGAGAAGGATGGTAGTAGGAGGAGGAGAGAAGAGAAAACAGCGGTAGCACGTACAAGAGGTACATAGGAGCAGAATGCCCGTGTGTCTGTGGAAAGCTGTGCGGGCTGGTGTTGTTGAGATGTCGCCTATGTTGGAAGTTGATGCCAAGCGGGCAGAGGGTCCCTAGTCCGATAACAAAAAGCGTGTAATTTTCACGTGCAAACTGTTGTTTTTACCTTCATCTGAAGAAAACTTCAATTTCGATGAAGAAGCGTCGCTACCATGATGGCTTGTTCAGAGTTAGAATGCTCCTATACACAGTAAAGTTCTTTCATCGTACTTCACAAAGTCCTAAGATGTTCCAGCAGTATCTTTCCCTTTCATGTGTGAGTTCTTCCAATCTTTCTGTTTGTTTTTAGTGTTCTCACGGTCCATGTGCCGATGACAATCTTATTTCTGGCACGAATTCTGTTTCTTGGTGTACCAGTCGCGCACTTTCCACCTCCGCTCTGGGACCCAGCAAGGTTTAGAGCAGGCCACAGAACCAGTACTAGCAGGAGAAAAGCAGGAAATAACCAGTCTAGCTGAGCGCCTTGACAAACGTTCTGCTGCATTCGGCATGAAGATCAGTGCTGAAAAGACAAAACTTATGACTAACAACACCAACGGCATCAGCATTACCATCGCTATCAAGAGAAAAAAATAGACTGTTCAGAACTTCAAGTGCCTTGGGGCAATTGTTTCAGATAAATGATCAAAACCTGAGTGCTCTCCAGAGCTGCGCAAACGACAGCAGCGCTTGCCAGACGAAGACCCACCTGGAATGTCAGAAACATCACAATCAGTTCCAAGATCAGACTGATGCGCTCCCTGGTCATTGCCATATTTCTCTGTGCCTGTGAGATGCGGACTCTGACAGCTGAATTTGATAGAAGGATTCAGGCATTAGAGATGAGATGCTTCCGCAAGATCCTTGACATCTCATACAAAGACCACATTACCAACACAAGGGTCCAGACCAGAGTAAGGCAGGCCATCGGACCATACACAGACCTGTTGTCCACAGTGAAAAGAAAGAAAATGAGATGGTTCGGTCATGTATCAAGATCAATAGGACTTGCCAAACCCATTCTACAATGAACAGTGCGAGGAGGCAGAAGGAGAACAAGACAGAGAAAGAGATGGGAAGACATCAGTGAATGGACTGGCCTCACACTCAGTAATTGTCTAAGAGCGTCTGAGAACTGGGAGGAGTGGAGAAAGCTGGTTGCAATGTCTTCTGTGGCATCTGAACGGTCTTCAAGACTCCGGGATAGGTGACAGGTGATAGGTAATACACACTTATGCCGCTGTAACACACTAAGAATAGCGCCATACCGCAATCAAGGGAAATTTTACATATGATTAATTAATAGCGCACTGAAAAAAAAAAATGAAAAAAAAAAAGAAAACCGTAGACAATCGATTCACAAGACAAAACACGACGCGTTTTGACCTCTTAGGTCTTCTTCAGGCAAGCTACAAAACACTCAGGACAACGAAAATGAACGACACACACAACACAGCACCACAAGTGCACACACTGATGACGTGAACAGAAATGCAAAACAACGAAGGGTAGCAGTCAGTGCGAATCAAAGTTGCAACACAATCAAGGGAAGTTACTGAACACGGTTATCAGGAATAGTCCCCTATCTAAATCCCCCCAGTTGTTTTTTTTCTTAATCGGAAGACAGTTTCTTTCTGTCAAATACTGCGATAGGGTTCGTCTTGAAGATAAAATGAGTAAACTTTGTGTGTTTATTTATTTGCCTTTTACAGAACATTAAGATGCTATCTTCTAGAAATTTACTTCTTATTGTTAAATATTAGAAATTGCGTTTTGAGAGCAAATGAACACACGGCAGTCTTCTCGCAGGGCCATGGCGGCTTTCTGCTCCATCAAAACCAGTCGCGCAAGACTTTTTACCGAACTCGACAAGCCCTGCCACGTGGGAGACTCTGTGCTCAGCGCCCGTGCGCACGTGCGTCCCTCCCACTGCGCGCGCCACTGCCACAATACGACCTCGCTGAGAGGGCAGAGAGAGGGTGGCTGGGAGGAAGGGGGCGGAGGGTGGCGAGGGGAAAGAGGAAGGGGAGGCGATTCAGTGCTGGACACGCCACACATGTCACCGGTCAGCGCTGCAGTGCTGCCAGTCGGTGTGCATGTTCTGACCTGAGCGGTGGTAGTAAAGGGCTTGGCTCGGGTTTGACCCATCGTTGACAGAAGACAATTTTCAAGGTAGGTGCTCCATCGGTGTGTGTGTGTGTGTGTGTGTGTGTGTGTGTGTGTGTGTGTGTGTGTTGTGTGTGTGTTTGCTGGTATGTGGTTTTAAAAAAAGTGGCCTTCCTCTGATAATTTCTAACATTCTTTCTAAATATTTAACTCTCTTTCCTTTTGGACTTGGTGTCTGATGGTTTGTTTTTCACTTTGTGCTTTTTTTCTGACTTCCTTTTTTGCGTCTCTCTTTTTTTTTCCCCCTTTTTGTGTATTGTCTCCTTCTTTCTCTCCTTCCTTTCTTCCTTTTTTTTCCTTTTTTCCTCTTGCTTTCCCCTCCACCCCCACCCCCACCCCCCTTTTTTTTTTTTAATTCTTTCTTCATGTCTTGCCTTCTTTCTTTTTCTGACAGTCGTTCTTTCCTTCTTTTTTTTTTTTCTTTACTGTCTTTCTTCTACTTCTTGAGGGCGTCGCATGTAAAAAAATGCGTACGTGTTGGGTTTTTCTGTATATTACTTCTGTGGTAATCATTCGATTTTTTTTTTTAATCTTTTCTCTTCTTTTTCTTTTCTTCTTTTTCTGTCCACATCACCCGCCATATTCAGATCAGCCCCTAAACTGAATTTGGAGTGTCCCTCTCCTTGGCTATACTAATAGTTAGAGTTCCTTTCGTACTCCTAAGTAATTCAATTTTCACTTTTTTTTTGTCTTCCTTTAACCTCTCTCTCTCTCTCTCTCTTCTCTCTCTCTCTCTCTCTCTCTCTCTCTGATCTCGATAGTAATCCCGGGAATTCTTACCATATAAACTGCATCTCCCGCCTTCTGAATTTCTGATCTCGATGGTAATCCCGGGAATTCTTACCATATAAACTGCATCTCCCGCCTTCTGAATTTCTGATCTCGATGGTAATCCCGGGAATTCTTACCATATAAACTGCATCTCCCGCCTTCTGAATTTCTGTGCCTTTACGGTTATCTGTTCAGCCGCTCTCTTGGAATCTGCGTTTTGTTTCGTTTTTTA
>CM065722.1:62560502-62565502 GCA_033310375.1 Conus canariensis | reverse complement strand
CGCGCACACACACACACACACGCTCATACACGCGCACGCGTGCATGCTCACGTAATGCAAACCGATTTCAAGCAGATGGAATCTCCATTAAATCTAATGGAACATGAGTTTTAAAATTGAACTTAATTGATAGGGGGGGGGGGGGGAGGGGGGGTGGAATGGAAGGAGGCGGGAGGGGAGGGGCGTGAGGAAGGTGTATGCTGGGAGATGGGGTTGGCGATCAGTAGGCCTGTCAATCTCAGGTCTTGATATCATTCTTGACCAGGAATCAAAAGTTGTCTCCAAGTTAGAGGATTCTAAGCTGGCTGTCAAGAACGATTTAAAACAGCATATCAATCATAAGATTGATACAATTCATGCTTCCATTGATAATGTAAAGGCAATGATGACCAAACTGGACTCTTCTGTAAATAATCTGCTAAAGGAAAATCATTCTCTCAAAACCTGCTTAGGCACAATTCAGTCTGACCTAAAACAGTTTAAAAAGCAGCCTTCTTTTGTGCAGTCCGTCTCGACACAATGTGATTATCCCACTAGATGCGATAACTCCATGCAGTGTGATTTTTCCGTTAGCCATGAAGATGTTCAAACTGTTTTTTCACAATCTGATCTCCCCTCGGGGCATGAGAACAAAAAGATGGGAGATAATGCCTCGCCCTCTATGTCCCCTTCTCCGGTACATCTTCCCTCCCCTACTTCAGCTGTCGCCTCCACTTTCGGCTCTGGTCTTTCTGATTCTGTCCAGCCTCATTGCCCGGAGAAAAGTGATGGTTCTGCTGAAAACACTGCACAGTGCCCATCACTAAAGGGAAGTAACTTCCCTCACAGCCCCACTGTGCCCCTTCATAACCGTTATGACGTACTCTCCCGCATTGATCAGGAACAAAATGTCCTTGAAGGGGAACAACAGAATCCACAGCATGTAAACGCAAACACTAATCATGTTGATGAGGGTTTCAAATCCAAATCCAAATTTTACTCTGAAAGGGAAATCAAGCGTACGCCACAACAGATTTTAGGTGACTTACGCATTCCTAGAGAAACAGCATCAGTCCTTGTAGGAGATTCTACAATAAGGTATATAACTCCAAAGAGATTAGGGTCACAGACAGATCCCATGTTCAAAATATGTGCCCCAGGACTAACAGTGGCAGATGTCATCCAATGGTTAAACCATTTAGAAACTCAGTCACACGTGAAAACATTGATTCTTCATGTCGGAGTCAATGACTGTCCAGCAGGACCCATCTCCTCCCAAACTTGGAAAGACCTCATCACCATGTGTAAAAAAAGATTTCCCTCCGCTTACGTAGCTATAAGCTCCATTGTGCCGGCTTTTGGGCGTCATCAGCTGAATAATTACAATCGCCCCTTCGAACCGAAATTTATACGACTGCTGTACCACCTTACAAGTGGATATGGTAGATAACTTTGATTCTTTCGTAACCCCAAAAGGGTTCCCACGTAAAGCACTGTACAAAGATGCTATTCACCCTAGACGCAAGGGGAACTGCCTGTCTTGCAATGAAATTCAAAGAAGTGCTTCCTCCAAACCCACCCACCCAAGAGAAACAACCATGCAGACCATAACAATTCATTGCCTAACTTAATCTATAATCACCAAATGCAAAAAACTCAAGGAATGCACAGAGTGATTTCAACTTTCTGGGTAGAACCTCCAGTATGCGTAAGAATGGCCCTGAATCTGTAGCCATTCCCCAGTTATTGTCCACAGCAGATTTTCCCCCATTATTTTCAGATGCCAGTCAGCCTGGACTGGTCAGCATGGATCACCACGAGGAGGGTGTCTCTGCTGTAAGGCAACCTTATGCCTTAAACGATACCAGTGGCGTTGTGCCACAGCCCCCTCAATATGATCAGCCACAGGCTGGCGATAATGCACGCCCTCCCTTTACTTCTATCCCAAAATATCCATTGTACCCATTTTTCCTTTCCCTTATCCAAGGTACGCAGATCCCAAATCGTATCCTAGAGGCCAAATTCCATGCACCTACCCCCCTCATGTGCCCCAACAGAGTGGAGACACTGCTCAGAGAACAGGGAACGGTTTCCTCTTGGGTCAGGTCCCCCGCTCTTCATCTCGTGCCACAGGGCCAAAACCCAAATTCTCGTAGCTGGCCACAACCTGCCTCAGCAGGGGAGTGTGCTCAGCAACTTATGTCCCTGGCTGCACAGTTTGATGTCACAGCAAGGGAGCCAGAGGCCTAATGGCAACTGGTAATGTGTGTGTCAATTTCTGATTTTATTTTGTTCATGCTATTCTATATGCAGTTCAATTATTTGAGAAAGAAAAGTTTTGTGGAGAGTATGCTTTCATCTTAGCATAATACCAGAAATATCTTCTAATATTGCATGCGATTATTTATATCATCATTCAATTATTCAGTGTGGTGTGTGTGTGTGTGTGTGTGTGTGTGTGTGTGTGTGTGTGTGTGTGTGTGTGTGTGTGTATGAGTGCGCCATGTCATCCCCATGAACTTACATGAAACTATTCTGTTCCCATAAGAATATGTTTTTCATGTTCATTTTCATTGGCCGTATTATGCTTGTATTTTGGACCTGGGATACCTGGAAATTTGCAATTGCTTTGGCTCAGACGATTTGCTTAAGCCTCAGACTCTTCTTACGTTGTTTCTGTCGTGTATGTTAGCTTTTATTTTGCGGGCTTATGTGCCTAGTACTTGACATCGTTTTGAATTTTTTGGACCTTTACTGATTCTGAATGACAAACCGTTTTGGTATTATTTAATTCTTTTTTGTGTTGCTGTTGTCTCAAAATATAAAACTATACTTTTTTCGCTTTACTAGATGTCATCTTCAATCATCATGTCGCAGAAGCCAACAAATCTCAAGTGGTTAACAAAAAAAGGTTTTAAAGTAGGATATCTAAATGCTTGCCATCTTTTAAACAAGATATCAGATGTTCCTTCTGTTTTTGTCGAATTCAGACGATTGTTTTCATGTTTTGGTTTTTTCTGAAACTAGGTTAACTGATATTGTTTCCGACCATTTAGTTACTATTCCAGGCTATAATCTTATACGTAAAGATGCATCACGTTCAAATAAACTAGAAACGGGATTAGTGGCGTATATCCATCAATCAGTGAAGTATAAGCAACTTAATGTGTTTGATAAACACTCTGTGGAATGTATATGGATAGAAGTGTGTCTAAAGGGAAATAGACCAATGTTAATAGGTATATTGTACAGAAACCCTGATGAACGTGCTGATTGGTTTGACCGTTTTGAGTCAATGATAGAAGAAGTATTAGACCATTCCAGTGAAATAATACTACTCGGTGATTTCAACATCAACTTATTAAAACCATACAATACATGGAAAAAGATTATTGATACATACAACTTAACCCAACTAATAAATTCCCCTACACGCAAAACATTGAAAACAGAAACATTGATTGACCATATCTATGTTACAAATTCTTCTAATATTGTAGAAACATCTGTACCTATTTTTGGATTGAGTGATCACTTTCCAGTTTGTTTAACCTGGTGTAAGAAAGGTGTGAAAATTCCTAGATCCTACCATAAATATATAATTTACAGAAGTTACAAAAACTTCAATCCAGATCTCTTTTTTGTTCGATCTAATTAACACAAACTTTTCAGAGGTATATCAGCATAGGGATCCTGACGGAGCTCTGAATACATGGTATGATGCATTTCTTGCGGTATTCAATAAGCATGCTCCATGCAAAAAGAAAAGAGTAAAACTCACAGAAAAACCTCCATGGTTAAATGAAGAAATTAACGCAGCTAGAAATAACCGTGAATATTTACTTCAGCAAACAGGAAATGATGAAAACTTCAAGAAACAGCGGAATAAAGTAAACTCAATGAAAAGAGCTGCTGAAAAGAAATACTTTAGCGAATTAATCGCTTCTAAATCTAACACTAAATCTATATGGAAAGCAGTAAATCAACTATCAGGAAAAAACAAAGCATCTTCAAACACTCCATCTACAAACCTATCAAACGACGAATTGAACCATCACTTCTCAACAGTTTCTGATTCGATTGTCAAGGAAGACTACACTCATCAGAATGACTTGCTGTTACTTAAAGATTTTTGTGCGTTGAAAAATGTAAAAATCTTTTCTTAAGTTTAAATTCATAAGTGTTCATGAAGTATACCATGAATTATGTTCCTTAAGTCAGTCTAAATCTCGCGGATTGGATGATTTGGACAATCGAATACTTAAAACGGCAGCACCAATCATTGCGGAACATTTAACCTATATTTATAATTTGTGTATTGAAAAATGTCATTTTCCTCAAGCTTTTAAGGATGCCAAGGTAATTCCTCTCTTTAAATCTGGTGACCCAAATGATGCTTCAAACTACAGGCCCATATCACTTTTATCTGTTCTGTCAAAACCGTTAGAAAAGCATTTAAAGAAAATGATTCAGTCCCATTTTGATGAATATAATTTGTTTCATCCAAACCAAAGTGGTTTCAGGAAAAATCATTCTTGTCACACTGCACTCTCAAACCTAGTAGAACAATGGCACATAAATATTAATAACGACCTTGTTACTGGGGCAGTATTTGTTGACTTTGCTAAGGCATTTGATACCATTGACCACAATCTCCTTATAAAAAAACTGGAATTATATTGTTTATCACAAGATGCAACAAATCTGATTTCATCCTTTCTAACCAACAGACAACAATTAGTTTTCCAGGATTGTAAAAAATCATCTTTTCAACCTGTAAACTATGGTGTCCCCCAAGTTCAGTCTAGGACCAGTTTTATTTTCTGTCTATATAAACGATCTTCCGTTAAACGTCTCATCTGACTGTGAACTATTTGCAGATCATAGTACAATGCATAACAAAAACAAAAACACAGGCTCAGTGCTTGTAGATATACAAAACGACCTTATAAAACTGGAAACATGGAGTAAACTAAATCATATGGCTCTACATCCTAAGAAATCTAAGTTAATGATAATTA
>CM065722.1:62545502-62553002 GCA_033310375.1 Conus canariensis | reverse complement strand
GACAAAGATTCACTTCCAGGATTTCCATTCGACATTCTTACTTATATATACATGCAGACGGGGGAAGAAAGGGATTCGTTTTCGTTTTATACTCGGCACAAACTTATTTTTGTCATTGAGGGCTACACATCTACACTGGTAAAGAATAGCATTTTGTCCCGTTGAGTTGAAAGGAAGTTTGCTGAGAGCTTAAAATAATTGCTGAGACGAATCCACGATGGGATTCGATACAGTGATCTTTGCTTTCATACATACTACCCCCACCCTTCTCCACACAGGTGTTCTGTCCTCACAGTATTAACAAGTATATATTTGCGTGCACTTGTACGCTACACACAGTGGGCAATTCTTGACATCCCAGTGAATCATTTTCTCCAAAATTAGAAAGCAGATATCTATTTTGTAGCAGTGTTTTATTCGCTTCAGAACATGTCCAGTTCCTCGGTTCAAAGCAAACCAGTTTGTCAGGTTACTGCTCATTCCTATTTCATGAATACATGGTTGAACATTTCCCCAAGCTGAGTTTTACTCAGCATTATGATGATTCTATGCCTGTAAAAAAGATACAAGTTCACCTTCAAATGTTAAGGGAGGCTTAGCCGTGGGGTTACTTTATTTTACTAGCGCCAAGTGACTGCACACACAGTTGATCGCAAATGTTTAGATAACCTGACAGTCCTAGTGCCATCCTCTGCCTTTTCTTTCTTTTCTCTTTTTCTAAGTGTTTGTGGTGTTGTTGTTTTCTCTACTCACTGAAGATGCGTCTTTTCTCACAAATATATTTATCACTTGTAGGTTTGCGTCTATAAAATATGTAGAAATTGATATATTTCCATACCATTTGCCTCCCCTTTCTTCAACGGGTTTCTGAAATTAAACAAATGCCATTAACGGGGTGGATTGGGCCATAAGATGTGACTGAAAAATGTGCTATATTTTGAATTACTCTTAGACCAATCATTCGAAAAACAGACGGAGAAGTTGCAGAGGATATGATGATCAATACGTAATAGAAATTCAGGAAAAATTGTTTTTTTTTCCTCTGTAACATGGTTCCCTTAACAAAACAGTTCATGAGAATTCGCAGTTAGTGTCGCTGTCTCCATAATGCTAGTGTGAGGTTACATCTATTCTTCTCATTCTCGTTTTATCTATCATATAAGCTGTAATATTTTGATTGAAAATGTAACCTCAAATGCAAGGGGGAAATACTGAAGTAACACACACACACACACACACACACACACACACACACACACACACACACACACACACACACACACGTGCGCGCGCGCGCGTTCGCACGCACGCACGCACACACGCTCGCACGCACGCACACACGCACTCAAGCACACACACACACACACACACACACACACACACACACACACACACACACACACACATTGCCACACATTATATTGAAACAATGAATAGTATATAAGCCTATTGCTTATGTTTTGACAAATAGTGTAAAAACCACTTTATCAAACAGGAATTGACAAAATGCTCGAAACAATGCATTTAACAACGCACTATAGTTGCACACCATCCTTCTAAAAGAATACAGCCACGTATTTCCATGACATTCACATTTCTGTCTACTGTCAAGGAGCCTTAGGCAAGGATTCGATTCCAGGATTTCCATTTGGCATTCATACTTACATATACTCGCAGATGGGGAGAGAAAGGGAATCGTTTTCGTTTTATAATCAGCATATAATTAGTTTTGTCCTTGAGAGCTACACACCTGCTCCTAAAAAAAATAACATTTTGTTTCTTTCATTTCAAAGGGATCTTTGTTTAGAGCTTACTGTGATTGTTCATATGAATCCACAAGGAGGTTCGATACTGTGGTTCTTACTTTCATACATGCTACCCCGACCCTCCTCCACCAGGTGTTATCCTCTCGCTGTATGAACAACTATTTATTTGCGTATCCTTGTACGCTACACACAGTGGGCAATTCTGACATCCCAGTGAATCATTTTCTCCGAAATAAAAAAAAAGTACATATCTGTTTTGTGGCAGTATTTAATTTATTTCATAGCGTGGCCAGTTCCTCGGTTCAAAGCAAACCAGTTTGTCAGGTTACTGCTCATTCCTGTTTCATGAAGACATGTTTGAGCATTTCCCCAAGCTGAGTTTTACTCAACATCATGATGATTATGCTGAAGATGACCGTGTAGCCTATGCCTGTATAACAGAAAAAAGTTCACCCACAAATGTTAAGGGAGGCTAAGCCATAGGGTTACTTCATCTTACTGGGGCCAAGTGATAGCAATGTGCACCACACAGTTGATTGCAAACGTTTAGATAACCTGACACCCCTGGCGTCATCTTCTATCTTTTCTTTTCCCTTCTATTTTTCAGAGCGTTTGTGCGTTTTGTGTTGTTGTTTTCTCTACTAACTGAAGTTGCGTCTTTTCTTGGAAATATATTTACTACTTGTAGGTTTGCGTGCATGGGGGTGTCGTTAGACGGACGTGGTGGCGCGCTTCCGAAGGGAAAGCTCACTCACGCCGGCTCCGCGACTAAGAAATCATTGTCGTCTTAGTAGGTGGTGTCCTGCGTTTGTTGGAACAGAACAGGCACCACTGAACACCACCGAAGTGACTCGGCAGCAGTGCGGTGTCTCCTCCGGTGGGTTGCCTCTTGACAACCTGACAATGACAGCTCCTTGTGGATTGTCGGTGGCGGGGCTGCGGCAGGACGGGTCGGGCTGGGGCTGTGGACAGGGGGAGGGGGAAGGGGGGAGTCGGAATGGGCGCCGTGGGTGCAATGCCACTGAGGTGGCACAGAAAAACAAAATGTGTGTGTGTTTGACTATAGGTAAGGATCCAGATATAAAAAGTGAACAAAGTGCCTCATGTAGTGTCGGCTATCACGAGAGTCGGCCATTACAGAAGTTGGTAAAAAAAAAAAAAAGTTCAGCTCTAACTACCACACTTTCTGAAGCCATGTTACCGCAGCCACAACTATGGTTGTTGTTGTTGTGCGTGTGTATTGTGTGTGTGTGTGTGTGTGTGTGTGTGTGTGTGTGTGTGTGTGTGTGTGTAATTTATTCACAGCACAAAACGAGCCAGTGGATTTTGGACTAGCACATCGTCTGCAGACGTCAGACAACCACAGACATTAAACAATCACACAATGACGTTGACGGTCCTCAGACGGCAGCCAACATAAGAATCGACCATTATTGTACGTCTCGATCCATGTGCAAAGTGTCACTTATTATGGGGGGGGTGGGGGGGGTGGAGGTCAGTTCGTCTTCCATGGAGCAGATCCAGGGGAGGGTTCCTGGGTGCCTAGAACCCTACCCCGCCCCTCCCATTTTTTTACATAACGCCTAATAAGAGGCCATCAATACATTAAAAAAGTACTCTTCACCTTGAATCTGAACTGTATCAGTGTTTCATTTACCCCCGCTTCCTGAGCCAGATGTTGCCAACCCAGTATGAACCTTATGTAAACGGTCTCTTCGGCAGCGTCAGTGTAAGTAAGCAACGCCCATTTAGCTCTGAATCAACGTCAAGGAAATTAAACGATTGAAATAAAACCACGCTCTCCTGCTTGTCAATGGTTACTTGAGCGCCCACAAACCTGTCTCATAGTCTCCCCTGATCGTCCATAACGAGAGACCTCGCAGACGGTCGATGTGTGTGGCAACCTGAGCAAAGCTCCCGCGAAATGTTAGACGTTAATTTGCCGAAGTTCCTCAAAACACCCCGATCAATGACAACTGATTTAGGTGACGATCCCCGACGGCGACCCAGAAGGCGAGAGAGGGTCTGCCTCGGGAAATGAAGAGTTTCCAGTTCAGTCCACACCGCTCCCAGCTTCATCATCAGCCAGCAGGGTCGTGCCACACACACACACACACACACACACACACACACACACACACACACACACACACACAGAGTCACTGCTGGTTTCCTTTCGGCTACATTAACTCCTTGTCGCGGGGCCAGACTGGAAATGGTGTCTGAAGGAATAGATCTCCAGGCAAACCCGAAAGGGCAGATTACGGGCGAAGCACTGTGGAGGGGATGAGGTGTGGATGTTTGGTTTGGGAGGGCAGAGTACAGGGAAGCCACTAGGCGAAGGAAGGGGGGGGGGGGGGTTAATATATAAATTACAAGAAACCACTGTGTGAAACGACTGTTTGACCAGATATAGATCACAGAGAAACAAATGTCAGGACAGATATAGACCACATACAAACCACTGTGAAAACAGACAGAGATCACAGAGAAACCACTGTGGGGACAGATATAGATCACAGAGAAATCACTGTGGGGACAGGTATAGATCATGGAGAAACCACTGTGGGGACTGATATAGATCATGGAGAAACCACTGTGGGGACAGATATAGATCACAGAGAAATCACTGTGGGGACAGATGTAGATCATGGAGAAACCACTGTGGGGACTGATATAGATCATGGAGAAACCACTATGGGGACAGATATAGATCACAGAGAAATCACTGTGGGGACAGATATAGATCTTGGAGAAACCACAGTGGGGACTGATATAGATCATGGAGAAACCACAGTGGGGACTGATATAGATCAAAGAGAAACCACTGTGGGGACAGATATAGATCACAGAGAAACCACTGTGGGGACTGATACAGATCATGGAGAAACCACTGTGGGGACTTATATAGATCACAGAGAAACCACTGTGGGGACAGATATAGATCACAGAGAAACCACTGTGGGACAGATATAGATCACAGAGAAACCACTGTGGGGACAGATATAGATCACAGAGAAACCACTGTGGGGACAGATATAGATCACAGAGAAACCACTGTGGGGACAGACATAGATCACAGAGAAACCACTGTGGGAACAGATATACATCACAGAGAAACCACTGTGGGGACAGATATAGATCAAAGAGAAACCACTGTGGGGACAGATATAGATCACAGAGAAACCACTGTGGGACAGATATAGATCACAGAGAAACCACTGTGGGAACAGATATACATCACAGAGAAACCACTGTGGGGACAGATATAGATCACAGAGAAACCACTGTGAGGACAGATATAGATCATGGAGAAACCAGTGTGGGGGCAGGTACTGAACACAGAGAAACCACTGTGGGACAGATATAGATCACTGAGAAACCAATGTGGGGGCAGGTATTGGACACAGAGAAACCACTGTGGGACAGATATAGATCATAGAGAAATCACTGTGGGACAGATATAGATCATGGAGAAACCACTGTGGGACAGATATAGATCACAGAGAAACCACTGTAGGGACAGATATAGATCATGGAGAAACCACTGTGGGGACAGATATAGATCACAGAGAAACCACTGTGTTGACAGATACAGATCACAGAGAAACCTCTGTGGGACAGATATAGATCACAGAGAAACAAACCACTGTGGGGACAGATATAGATCACAGAGAAACCACTGTGAGGACAGACATAGATAACAGAGAAGCCACTGCGTTGCCAGATATAGAACACATATAAACATCTTTGAGGGGGAGACACAGGTCACAGTGACACCACTATGGGAGCTGCAAGAGATCAAAGAAAAAGCACATATTGACATTTGTTTGTACTTCCTTCTCTATTTCTTTCTTCCCCTTTCCCCCCGCTTTCTGTCCCTTCCTTTTTGTTCGTTTCTTCTCTTCCTTCTTTCCCTCTACCTTGTGTTCTTTCTCATTTTTTGTTTCTTGTGCGTTTGTTTCCTTCCTCAACGTTTTAAAACAGCAGAGCTGAGCGTCAGAGACCTCTCACGAACAAAACTTCAAATTTTACAGACAGCAATCGGGAACGACCGTCTTCATTCCTTCGTTATTGGGCAAACCCAGATTTTATTTTTTGAAACATCCTTGGTTACTCCCATATCTGAACGATGAATGCAAATAGAACCCTGGTTCGGAAAACCTGTGTTTGGCTTTGTTTGTTTGTTTGTTTTGCTTGTCTGGTTTGTTTTTGTTTTCGAATGTGTACTTGAATTTTGCAAACTTACCACACACACACACACGCACGCACGCACGCACGCACGCACGCACCAGCACACACACACACACACACACACACACACACACACACACACACACACACACACACACACAAAGCGCACGCACGCACACACGCATACAAACATATAGTTTGTCGCGCAGGTGAAAAAATTTTGCGGGCGCGAACGGTGAAGTCTGCCACGTCATTTTCGTTGAAAGAGTGCTTGAATTGCCTGGCCACGCATGTGTGTGTGTGCGTGTGTGTGTGTGTGTGTGTGTGTGTGTGTGGTGTGCGTGTGCGTGTGTGTATGCGTGTGGGTCCATGCGTGCGTGTGTGTCTGTTTTGTTTGTGATCGTTAGCAATCTATTCTTCCAGACAGTTTTATTTGTCATTTACCGACGATGTTGCACTCAATCTCCCATTGGATGGAATCCCTTAGGGACATCTTGTTTCCAAGGCAAAGTTTTAAGAGTCTGGCTTATGCAGTGCTTTCCTGTTGTCTGACAGATAATCGCACTTTGCTAACAGAAGGAATCCCAGTCCCATCAGTCGGTGTGTGTTTTTGGATGCAGATAGTCGTGGAGGCTGTTCCAAACCCGAGGTCGTAGAGTCGTAACAACCGATCGATCCAGCGACTGCCGTCCGATTGCAGGCAAGACGAGGTTCCCCTCAATTTTGCAGGGATAATCTATCTACAGGATACCGGTGGGTCTTCAGGGATGGACGCCATCATTCTGGTATCCATTGCCACGTTTCTGTCCAGATGCCAAATATGCTAGTATCCAATATCAAGTTATCATGGATTCCAAAACGCGGGGCAATAGCTGGCCGTTTGGGTACCGTGTACAGAAGCAGTGGAGCAACAGACCGCCGTTTTGGTACCCGTGGACTATGTTGGCCTGGAAGCGAAACAGCGGTATGCCTCAGGCTGATACCACGCGACACTATTTCCAGGTAAAACACACATCAGAATGAATAAATAAATGAATGATAAATAAAAAAGATAAAGTCCATACAATGTAGAGTGGTGAGTATTTCGAGAAGGTGGACAGATGGGAACCACAGGAAACACTGCGAAGCACGCTTAGTTCGCCACGAATTGCCGCATCCTGTGTGACGTTGTCCTTAGCCGCCGGGTTGGTCCTCGGCGTATTCTTTGTTCTGTTGGGGGTGATGACATGGACACTTTCAGTTCCATGATCCTGGCACCGAACTCTCTGCTGGGTGCGTGTTCAACACTCGCCAGCTGCAGCAAAAGCAGAGCACCAGATCACCACTGTCTCTCACCGAGAGGCGCATTTGCACGTATCATTTGGTGACACTATGCGGACTGCTGGCTTGACTAGGGACAATTTGACCTGAAGAAAGGGGGCGGGCGTTGAACTTCCTTTTCCGAGCTAATAACGTTAAACTGAAACTAAGTGGGGGTAGGGGGAATGGGGAGCGGGGGGACAGGCGGCGGTAACTCTAGACCCCCAATAGTTCACCTGGG
>CM065722.1:62533002-62540502 GCA_033310375.1 Conus canariensis | reverse complement strand
GGTAGAGAGCATTCAATAAATGAAGGAAGGCAAGTAAAAACAAAACAAGTTTAAAAAAAAAAAAAAAAGGGCGTGAAGATAGAAGGAAAAAAAGCCTTCAACCTCAGTAATGATTTGTTTGAAACGTTTTGTTGTTCATTAAAAACAAAAAAAGTTAACTGACTTTGTTCGTCGTTACGTGTTAGAGACTCTCTCTCTCTCTCTCTCTCTCTCTCTCTCTCTCTCTCTCTCTCCTCTCTCTCTCTCTCTCTCTCTCTCTCTCACACACACACACACACACACACACACACACACACACACACAACAGCACGCGTGAGCGTGTGTTAATGTGAACGAGCACGCGTGTGTGTGTGTGTGAGTGTGTGTGTGTCTGTGTGTGTGTGTGTGTGTGTGTGTGTGTGTGTGTGTGTGTGTGTGTGTGTGACAGACAAACAAACAGGCCGTTAGACAGACTGACACACAGACAGAAAGTGTGGAAAACTGGTAAAGCAGGCAGGCAGACCGACAAACTTTTCTTTTTCATTATTTAAATCCATTCTCAAGTAGCAATTTCATTCAACAGTACATTCACCTCCACCAACATCAACACGGCAATCCGGTATCGCCTTTATAAGAGGCGCCCCCCCCCCCCCCCATCTCCCCATCCACCCAGTCAACCCTCCACCTTCTTTCCCTTCCACAAATTCACCTTGCTGCTACCCCTGCCCCATCTCCCCTCGTCCCCTCTTGCCACAGTGCTGCCAGACTAACTCAGTTCGCCCCAGTGGATTGACGTGAGGATCAATGAACTCCAGCCACTAGTTCCCTCCGACTCGGGACCCCACCCCCACACTCTTCCCCTACTCCTTTCTCCCTCCTCCCAGCCTCTCGCCTACCCCCCCCCCCCCCAGCCCTCCCCCCCCTCCACTCAGCCTACCCCCCACATGCCCCCGTTCGTCACTTTGTTATGTGAGCTAAATCATCCGACAATGAACGAGTAGTCTGCCCTCACATAGAACTCGGCGTTAGACCAGTTGCAGATGGTGGTTGTGGTTTCAACTCTCAAACTGACTTATGTTGCAGCTGCCTGAAGGGAGAGAGAGAGAGAGAGAGAGAGAGAAGAGAGAGAGAGAGAGAGAGAGAGAGAGAGAGAGAGATTCGGTTTGTGTTTGATTGGTTGATTGGTCGGTTCCTTGACGTCTTACGGAGTCTGCTCATCTGTGCTGATGATAGTAGACTCCTATGATAAACTCAAATGTTGTGTTGATCGTCTGATCAATGGTCATAAAAAATAAACAAAACAGCAATAGGTGCGTGTGTGTGTGTGTGTGTGTGTGTGTGTGTGTGTGTGTGTGTGTGTGTGTGTGTGTGTGTGCGTGCGTGCGTGCGCGCGCGCGCGCGTTTGTGTGCAAGAGAACTGAAAGATAGATGATGCAAAGAGTTATTTGGAGAAGACAATGACAACAAACGAACGACAGCTCACTGCGAAAATTGTACGTTCACTTTTAAACAGAGCATGTTGAAAGCAAAGGATTTTTAAATAGACGCTAAAATACGCTCAAACGCATGTGAAATCCTACCAAGTAGTAATAAGCGATCATTACTGGGGTATAGGGGTGTGGGGTGGGGGTGTGATGGTACGGGTGAGGTGGGACGCTGGCGCAAGAGGGTGGCAAAGGAAGTGCGGCGGGTGGGGGGGGGGGGGGCCGACAGAGAGGAAGGTTGACGGGAGGAAAGGATGGAGTACTGGATACATGGGTCTAAACATTGCAAAAAGAAACGTATGAAGGAGGAGGGTAGGGGTAGGGGGAGTGGAGGTCTTGAAGCATGGAAATGGGGGGGGGGATGGATGGGAAGAAGGCAGCTGCTGAATCTAGAAGGATAGGGGTGGGGCAGAAAATGATGTAAAAAAAAGAGGGATGAGAGAAAGAGTAAATGAATAAATAATAGACAAACAAAACACAAGTGGGGGGGGGGGGGAGATGAACAAGCAGGTAAACCAGCAGATGAATAATAAAATGACCAAGAAATAAAGAAGGTGATTGTTGAGGGGGGGGGGGGGGGAGACGAGAGAAAAGAGAGGGAGAGAGAGAGAGAGAGAGAGAGAGAGAGAGAGAGTAAAGAAATAAACAATAAATAATCAAACAATTATACAAAAAAGGAAAAAGAGACATGATCTAGCAGATAAGCCAGTAAATGAATAATAAAATGACCATGAAAACAAAGAAGAGTGATTGATGGGGAGGACGTACTATGGCTAAAGAGGTTGGGAGGGAGAAGGGAACAGACTGACTCGATCAGCTGTTCATCTACATCATAGCAAATCAATGGAAAGAGAAAGACGGCAGAGAGCATCGGAAATTTTGAAAAATCATAGTCACAAAATTTAAAGCATTAGAAGATTAAAAAATATCCATGAACAATTGAATAAATAATAAAGAAGAAAAGAAAGAAAGAAAGAAAAATAGGATGAATTAACATCTTAGCTTAAAAAGAAAGTAATGAAAGATAAGATAAATGATTAAAACTATTACGTTATATCTCCATTGTAACTGATTATATATGAGAATAAACATTAGGAACCAAATCCTAAGAGGATAGGAGCAGAAGAGAGAGAAATGGGATGGGGAGTATGATTTCCACAAACTCCTTGAAAAACAAAACTGGTACGTAAATAGAAGGGGGGGGGGGGGGAGTTAATTTCCACAAAAGAAATACGTCAATAGAGAGGGAAGGGACTGGAGAATGGATAAACAGGAGTCTACCGTTCTGACAATCACCAAACTAAGTTTGTTAGTTCCCGACAGTATCAGGTCAAGACCTAAATTCACACTGAAAGCAGAAAGTTAGGAGGACATGAAATCAAATTAAACAAAAGTTTTGAACTTACAAGAAGAGAAACGCCCGTCTTGAATTGAACGCTGTCTCAGAGTAGAATACAAATAACCCTTGAAGAGAAGGAGGCAGAGCACGACTACTTTTTGTCAACTGTTTATGAATACAACCCCGTCGACCAATTTTCACTATATGATTTTTACAGGTCTTGCAGGGGTAAGGCTCACGAGCCACGAATTCCCTTCTCTGTGTTCAGTTCTTTGGCAACGTGGATTGTCAGGTAGCTAAAATGTATCATCCGGTTGCTGTTCCTGCTGGACATGTCCACTCGCCACTTCTTCGTCTCCTTCTAGTTGGTATCTGACTCACGGAGGGCCCAAGGTTTCCACCCGTTCTTTGTGGACCCCATATACCACAGGTCCTCGTGTCTGACAGAGATCATGTTCTCTGATCTTGACGTCGGTCATGTTCTAGGATCTGCAAGTGAAATGCTGTGCAGTTTCCCAGTAACCGTGCACTCGTAAGGCCAACACGTGTCACTTCTCTTGGCACTGCCCACAGAGAAACCCGATTTGTTCAGAGAAGCGACGTGGAGCTGTAGTCTAGTCTACTTCAACCAGGCTTCTCCCTGGTCTGTCTGTCTGTCCTGATCCTCGTGCCCTCTGGGACCATGTTTCTGTTTGTGGTTTGAGTACAATGTGTTCTGTTTTGTCTAATGGTCTTGTCCTTGGCTGGAAGACGCGCGTCATTGGTGGTAATCAAGGTCACAGCGGAGGGGAGGGGTTGGGTGGGGGGTAGGCGAGGAAGGAGGGTGTTCAGACTTTTGAATGTGCTCAGTGAAAACTGGGAAAAAAAAATCATTACCAGCCGCCATGGCGAAGTGGTTAGCGTCGCAGACTCCCGGCTGGGAGGTCGTGGGTTCGAATCCCATCAGAGTCATGTGGGTTTTTCTGCCCCAACCGGCTCCTACCCAGAGTTGAGTTTGCTGCGGACTCAGTTGGGAAGACTGGGACCACACAGTCGAGTTTCATTCACTTAATGGATACGTTTCTGAGAGTGTTGCTCAAATTTCCTGACCAACACTGCAGGTGCCTGTATCTCTCGGGCCTGGTTGACGCCGGGATATATTATGAAAGGAAGCGTAGAGTACAGCCCTGTCATTTAGTCTCAGACCGAAATGGAAATCCATAGCATCATCTTAATCATCCTCATTCTCATCGATCAGCATTGAAAAAAAAATGTCTCAAATTCTGTGGCCCTTCATGCCCTGCTGTCATGGTGACCTCAGTTTCGATGTCCTCTCCACGTCTGTGGCCTTGGTTTGATTTCCGTCGGGGTCATCGGTATAGGCGAGTCCATGGGGGCTGTCGTTGGACGGACGTGGTGGCGCCCTCCGGAGGGAGAGCTCACTCACGCCGGCTCCGCGACTAAGCAATTATTGTCGTCAGTAGGGGGCTTAGTAGGTGGTGTCCTGCGTATGTTAGATCAGAACAGGCGCCACTGAACACCACCGAAGTGACTTGGCAGCAGTGCAGTTTCTCCTCCGGTGGGTTGCCTCTTGACGACTTGACATTGACTGCTTCCTGTGGATTGCCGGTGCCGGGGCTGCGGCGGGGCCGACCGGGCTGTGGCTGTGGACGGGGTGTCGGAATGAGCGGCGTGGGTGCACTGCATCTGAGGTGGCGCAGAGGTTGGGACAGCAAAAAAATAAATAAATAAATAAAAAAAATAAAAGAAATCATTCCACTTGAAGTTATGAAGGTTCAGGTTTTAGAAATGAGTCGATTCATTTCTAAGTTAGGGGTGGAGGGTGGTGGTGGTGTCGGGCTACGGAGGTGTTCAGGGAAACCAGGAAAATCATTCCAGTTGATGTTGGGAGTAAGGGCTGGGAGGGGGGCGTTAGAGCATGGGGGAGAGGGTCTATTTTTTGGAGATGTTCAGCGAAATCTTGAAAGTTAGAAAATCATTCCAGTTAATGTTAGGGAGGTTCGCAGTTGGGACGTGTTCAACGAAATCTGGAAAGTCATGTTAGGTGAGTTGGGGGGGGGGGGGGGGGGGGGTTGTTCGGGTGTTGGAATTGTTCGGTGAAAACAGGAAGGTCATTCCATATGATATTACGGGGCGTCAGGTTTTGAGCGATGTTTAGCGAAAACTGGGAAGTCATTCCATTTGATGTAAGGAAGTTCAGCATTTGCAGCAGGTGTTCGGCATATCCATGTGCACGAGTGTGTGTGTGGTGTGTGTGTGTGTGTGTGTGTGTGTGTGTGTGTGTGTGTGTGTGTGTGTGTTTTAACTGTGTAACTTGTAAAGTTATCATCATCCACTGGATGCTTTCGAATTAATGGCTTTGTAATGAATGTCTCTTTTTAGTAGTAGTAGTACTAGTGCTGCTGCTACTAGTAGTAGTAGTAGTAGTAGTAGTAGTAGTAGTAGTAGCAGCATATCATTACAGATCAGTGGTTCAGACCTCGACCCCGGATCAGTTGTGGTCTGGGAGCTAGTCTTTCACATGAGTAGAGTCACCAAGCACCATGCTTAGTACATGTTCACTTGGAATGGTCCTTACTAGGTATATGCAGGAAAAAAAAACTCACTTTTGATAGGTCAACAAAAAACATGCGCGTAGATAGCAAAAAACCAAGAGTATTGATGCTGTACCATAACAGAGCCAAAACTTTCCCAAGAAGGCGTGGGTGGAGGGAAAAAGGAGAAGGATGGCGTGGATATCGACGGGTGGGTGGATGGGTGGGGAGCAGCACCAATTTTTAAACGAACAAAATTGTGGCTAGAACAGAGTTAACAGAGTTATACGGTTTAATCGTTTGTTTTTTTTTAACGACTCATTTTAACAGATTTGGCCTAAAGATGGAATAGGACTCAACTACGCACCCACTCAGTTTTGGCGAGGATCTGGATCACTCAGCGGATCCCGGATCGTTCAGCAAGGTTAATACGAATTTCAAAACGTAAACACTACTGCCCCAAACCTAAACACTAGGAATTTACCGTTACGAACTGATAAAGATCAATGAAGAAGTCTATTTTCATGGAATATTCAAATTTTTGGTGGAATAAACGCTGACATTTCGATTTTTTCGTGTCCTGTCACAAAAAAAAAAGAAAGAAAAAAAGAAAGAAAGAAAATCAAAAACAAACAACAGGGGAAGTAAATGCTTCAGGCCGTGCCAGCTGTTACTTCCCATGGAGGCAGTTTGTGTTTTCAGCCATGAAGATAACTGAAAGGCTGAGATGTGCGTTTTACCCGAGAGCCCTTCTTCTTGCCGTGCATGTATCAGTATCTGACACTTCTATCACTGAAAATCGCTCCCTTTCAGTCTTCTGTCAAAAAGTTTACAGTACTCAGTATACGCATCTCACTCCCCAGTCCTCCCTTTCCCGAACCCCAATATCTACAACGTCTGTGACCCTAGGAGAGAGAGAGAGAGAGAGAGAGAGGAGGAGAGAGAGAGAGGAGAGAGAGAGAATTATTCGGTTTGTCAAGGAGATGGAATTATTCGGTTTGTCAATCAATTTGGGTGTAGTAATTAAATTGTTTTGTCTAGAAGGTCTTTCAATACACAATTGACAATATGTTTCCTTCGCGCGTGCTTGCGTGTGTGTGTGTGTGTGTGTGTGTGCGCGCGCGCTTGCGTGTGCGTGCGCGCTTGCGTGTGTGTGTATGTGTGTGCGTGTGTGTGTGTGACTGTGTGTGCGTGTGTGTGTTTGTACGCACACTCGTGTATGTGTGTGTGTGAGAAAGAGAGACAGAGACATGCACACACACCACACACACACACACACACACACACACACACACACACACACACACAAAGAGAGAGAGAGAGAGAGAGAGAGAGAGAAATGATCAGATGGGTAGGACGTGTGTTCAACCATCCATGAATCGCGACAGGTCACAATCGTGTTCTTGGAAGTTCCCCGGAGGATAAAACCCATCGGCGCCAGTATGTCAGAGGAGGCATTCTTCATCGTGTGAGGCCTTTCTGTTCTCGCGTGGGATTCGTTAGGATTTTTCACATTCGTTTGGTTCCTTAACTAGAGTTGCTGAGAGTGCTCTATGCTCAAACATGAAGCGCACGGTCGAGTTTCATCCACTTAAAGATGGTGTCTCTCATAGTTGGCGTTTCTTTTTTTTTTTTCCAAATCATCCGACCAACACTGCAGGTGTTTGTATCTCTCGGACCTGCTTGACTTCAGGATACGAAAGGAAAGTATACAATACAGCTGTATTTCATGTTGACTCAGACTACAACGGAATGTGTTGCAATCTTCCTACTTGGCTTCATTAACCATCAAGCCCCCCCCCCCCCCCCCCCCCCCCTTCCAGTTCTGTAGGTCCTGCTCTCACGATGAACTCAGTTCTGATGTTCCCTCCATGTTGGTGTTGATGGGGAGTTCATGTCAAAGGCGTGTCGGTGTCTGCAAGTTCACGGGTATTGTCATCGGATGGACATGATGGTCGTCTCCCTTAGGAGGCGGGGGTCGTCATGCACGCTGGCGCCTCGACGAAGCGAATATTGTCTCCAGCAGGCGGTGAAGGGGAGGGGGGGGGAGAAATGTCCTGTGTGAGAGTATAGCAGCTATAAAGGTCCATAATCGTGACGAGAAAAAAAACAAAAAACAATTGAGTAACTGCTTTTATTTGTATGTAAACATGGCCAGTGGACG
>CM065722.1:62520502-62525502 GCA_033310375.1 Conus canariensis | reverse complement strand
TGTGTGTCTCTGTGTTTGTGTTTATGCACATGAATCAGCACGTCCTAAAAATGATTTATGAACGGAACCCCCTCACCCCCCCCCTCTCTCTGTCTCTCTCTATCTGTCTCTCTCTCTCTCTCTCTCTCTCTCTTTCCTCCCTCCCTCCCTACCCGCTCCTCCCCCTCTCTTCCTCTTCTCTCTCTCTCTCTCTCTCTCTCTCTCTTCCTCCCTCCCTCCCTACCCGCTCCTCCCCGCCTCTCTCTCTCTCTCTCTCTCTCTCTCTCTCTCCTCTCTCTCCTTCTCTCTTCTTCTTCTCTCTCTCTCTCTCTCTCTCTCTCTCTCTCTCTCTCTCTCTCTCTCTCTCTCTCTCTCTCTCTCTCTCTCTCTCTCTCTCTCCGTATTCCCCTTTTTTTCGCCGTCTTCATTTCTATTTTGCTTTTTGTTTTTTTTAAAGATACTCATGCACTGATCATTGCATTTTTTCATGTGCATTGTTTGATTTTTCTTCTTATTACAGATATTTTTTCTTACCCAGAGGACTGGATGTAAAAAATATTTATGTTTAATCCATTACCCTCTTAGAATAACATTCGTACGCCCCTCCTCTCTCTCTCTCTCTCTCTCTCTCTCTCTCTCTCTCTCTCTCTCTCTCTCTCTCTTGATGCTAGGAATTTATTGCTGCTTAGTGATAACTGATTGTTCGTTCTCGTTTTGCCTTATAACCACATCATGTAAATGTAAAAGAAAGAACAAATGTTGATATTATTGATGCATTGTAATTGTCTAATTATCATCCTTAGCAGTTTGTTGTATGTTAATTTTTTACAAAAGGAATGTAACTCTCTCTCTCTCTCTCTCTCTCTCTCTCTCTCTCTCTCTCTCTCTCTCTCTCTCTCTCTCTCTCTCTCTCTCTCTCTCCCCTTCGATAGGAGGATCGCTTATTCCATATCTGTGTGTGCTGATTCTTTTCTTCTTTGTAATCAGTTTCTTTATTCTTGTTTGTTGTTTCAATTGTTTCTTTTTTCCTTTTAAAGTCATCTACGCCTTAACTGTTAATGGATGAACTTTTTAATGTTGTGAAGGTATGTGTGTTTGTTAAAAGTTTTGTAAGTCTTAGTCGCTAGTCATACTTAGTCCCTTAACGGGGCAAGGGCCGGATGAAAAAAAAGCATGTGTTTGCTTATCTGTCACCCTTGGAAATAAAGATTATCATCATCATCATCATCATCATCATCTCTCTCTCTCTTCTCTCTCTCTCTCTCTCTCTCTCTCTCTCTCTCTCTCTCTCTCTCTCACTCACTTTCTCTTGTTGTGAACTGTTAAGATCAAATAAATTACTACTTTGCCTGGTTCCTCTGAAGAGCGCTTCTGCTGCTTTTTGAACTGACATAATATTATCATACCATACCTCGATGAATACTATCGCGTCCCTTGCCTTCGAAAGTTTACCGCGGTAGAAATATAAATCCAGTGATCACTTGCAAACGCCTTCATATTTTCATAGACATTCCGTGCACTCAGTCCGAACCAGGAAGAAAGGTAATTTTTAGGGGGAAAAAAGATCAACTGTTCTGATAACACGAAGCATAAGCATTGGATTCCACAGTGCCAGAGGGATCTCGTTCCCTGAGACTCGTGTCAAGAATGACACTTATACCAGTTGTGGTTTATCACGCGCGCGAACTAATGTGTTCCAAATCTGTGTTGCAGTTTCTGGAGCAAGTATATGGAACTCTCTACCTCCCAATGAAGAAACGACTCCCTTGTTTCACTTTATTGCGTTCTAATATTCGGGGGGTTGTTTTGCGACAAATGTATATAAACTGGTAAAGTTTGCTCTGGCATAACAACTCAGTCACTATGTTCTAGCAGCTAACAGCAGCAGCAGCAGCAGCAGCAGCACTAGTGGCAGCAGCATGTTGATTAAAAGGCTGTTCTCTGAAGGCCAAGGTAGAAATTCGATGTCCTAAGAAACAGTTGCCTGTCTTTGGCGCTTGAGTGTGCCCATTATTTAGGTCCGTGTATTGTATTCACTGACAGACAGAATGTGTGTTTTTAAAAAAAAGGTATACGCAGAATTTAACAAATTTAACAAGTGTTTGGAAATAGGTGTGGCTGATATGGGTCAAATCATGCTCACTCTTACCTGAACGGGATTCACCTACAATTCGACCAAATGCTTTAAAAGAAAATGGAAAATTCCAGAGATGCCAGATCAGTTAAAAAAGAAAATGTCTCTCTAACTGGTCACAGAACAGAAGACAACCAGTGCGATAGCGAAAGTGGCGTGTCTATAATATAGTTTCTACACTTCAGTAACCTAGCTCTATGCAATACTCAGCAACACAATACGATACTATAAAAGCCAACACTTTCCAATACGCTAGCAGAAGTAGTAGTAGTAGCAGCAGCAGCAGCTGTAGTAGTAGTAGTAGTAGAAGCAGCAGCAACAGCTGTAGTAGTAGTAGTAGTAGTAGTAGTAGTAGCAGCAGCAGCAGCAGCAGTAGCAGCAGCAGCAGCAGCAGCAGCAGTAGTAGTAACAGTAGTGGTGGAAGTATTTGTAAATAGTAGTAATAATTATTGTTGTTGTTGTTGCTGTTGTTGTTGTTGTTGTTGTAAAACAAGAAGTAGCAGAAATAGAAGTAGTAGCAACAGCAGCAGCAGCAGTTGTAGATTTAAAAGTAGTAGCACTAGCAGTAATAGTAGCTGCTGTAATCGCGTCGTCGTTGTCATTGCAGTGGTAGTAACAACAGTAGCAGCAGCAGCACTTGCAGAAGTCTGCGGACATTTTTCTAAAAAGAAGAAGAGAAGAAAGAAGAAAGAACAAAAATGAAAGGTAAGAGCTGCAACAGCAGCAAAGTTGTAATAGCCGTAGCAGTCTTCAAAACTTTGTAATTTGTCTGTCTTGTCTCTGCCTGTCGGTCTGTCTGTCTGCCTGTCTGTCTGTCTGTCTCTCTGCCTGTCGTCTCTGTCTGTGTCGGTCTCTCAGTCTGTCTGTCTGTCTGCCTCTCTCTCTCTCTCTCTCTCTCTCTCTCTCTCTCTCTCTCTCTCTCTCTCTCTCTCTCTCTTCCACAGTGACCATATGTGAACCCGTAGAAACAGCTCGGACAACTTCAACTAGGACACCGCTGAAGGGAAAGAAAAACTAATCTGTCCTCACACCCCTCCCTCTCCCCATCCCCCCTCCATCCCTGACCCTCACCCCTAACCCCACTCCCCCCTTCTCTCTCCTTCCACCTCCCCCCACCACCATTTCTCCCCTCCCCTCCCTACCCCGTCCCACCGTCTCCCCACACACACATCACAGCTCTTAATCCCCTTCCCTTAAGCAATCTTCGTTCTCAGGGTTTGCCCGTCAAAGACGGGATTAATTTCAAATTTACACAAATCACCCTCTCTCCCCATCTACCTACTCCCCCCCCCCCCTCCCTTTAATCCTATCCCCACCAACCCACCTTCCCACCCTTCCGTAGCCTGCAGGTTACAACAGACAGGTTAGACACAAAGTCTCTTTTCAGAGTTTGTAAGGAATGGGAGTTCTTTTAGCCCTCGTCACATTTCTGTAGTTTTCTTTTCGCGATATTGGAAACGGGTGGAAGAAGGTGAAGGGCCGTCACGTCATTGCTAATGCGGAAGGTGCCAGACTCGATGGAGATCAACGCCACGGGGAGCAGTAAACCTTCCGACAAGTTCCGGTGAATTTTGTTCTTTCATCTTATGGACAGATCACCCCCAACCCCACCCTCACCCACCCTCCCACCTCCTCAACGCCCCTCTCTCTTCCTCCCTTCCTCCCTCCCTCCCTTCCCTTCTCCTCTCCTCTCTCTCTCTCTCTCTCTCTCTCTTCTCTCTCTCTCTGTCTGTCTGTCTTGTGTCATTTCATCTGTCAGATGGATGAAATCGTTGCAAACCCATCTCACATACATTCCTTCTCCCCCCATCCCCACCCCCTCTTACCCCACCCCCTCCTCTCTCCTGAAAGCTGAGAACTTCGTTTCTGGGGTCTTAACGGCTTCAATCCCTTATGCTGCCTTTGGCCGTCATTAGCGTTAAGACTGGAAGTGGGGTGGGGATGGGGGGGGGGGAGAAATTGAGGGTTGGGAAAGGGGGGGGGGGAGGAATGGGATCAAAGAGGTGAGGAAAAGGGCGGGTAGGTTAGAGGGGGATGATGGGGCGAGCTGGAGTTTGAGGGCTTGTGTGCATATGATTCAGAGCCGACACCACACGCTCACCGCGCGTGCTCTCACGCGTGCGCGCACACACACACACACACACACACACACACACACACACACACACACACACACACACACACACACACACACACACACTTTAACTTAATTCAATATGCGGATGACATCTGCTTACGGTTGAACGCCACATTAAAAAAGAACCCATCAAAAAGATCTGTTAATTACATTAGAAAAATATATCAAAAAGAGTTAGACAACATTGCGAACTTCATGTCTGATAATGGCTTATGCCTGTCGGCTAAAAAATCCCGTATGATGTTATTTGATGCAGGTGGGTCTGCTCACAATACTCCTAACTTCACAGTACATAATACTACATTGAGCTACACTTCTGAGATTAAATTCCTTGGTGTGCATCTTATATCAAATCTTTCTTGGAATTTTCACTTGGAACATATAATAAATCAAGCGAGAAAATCTCTTAATCTGCTCAAAGTTATAAGCAAACAAAGTTGGGGCCAGGAAACAAAAAGTTTAATACATCTTTCTTCTGCTTTAGTTAGATCCAAATTGTCATATGCACAAGAGGTCTCTTTTAGTGCTCCTAAGTACTTATTAAAAAAGCTTCAGTGTATAGACTCTAAGGCATTCAGATTAGCCCTTGGTGTTCCATTTCATGCTTCAGCTTTAGGAACATACCATGAAGCTGGTGTCTTACCTCTTGATGACCATCGTGAACTAGCCTGCGCTAAGTACATTCTTCGCTGCTCAACTATTCAAAGTATTAACCAAACGGAACTGGATATGAGGTCTGATGTAGACTTT
>CM065722.1:62505502-62510502 GCA_033310375.1 Conus canariensis | reverse complement strand
CGGAAATGACTGTAATATGATGTGTTTCTGCGGGTCGTTGGGTACCACAGAGTATGTGTTCTCAATTGCAGACCAGCGTGTTCAACCGTTTGGATGTGATGTTGCCACAACGTTCCTCTTTAAAACACTGAGAATTATTGCATTAATGTATAAGATTAAACGATTCTGAACATTTAATTCATCTCTGTTAAAGGGCTTCGCTTACCTCACGGACACATGTGCCATAATACACACTCTCTCTCTCTCTCTCTCTCTCTCTCTCTCTTGTCTCTCTCTGTCTCTCTCTCTTCTCTCTCTCTCTCTCTCTCTCTCTCTCTCTCTCTCTCTCTCTCTCTCTCTCTCTCTCTGTTCGTCTTCGTCTTCTTGTTCTAATTCTTCTTCTTCTTCTTCCTCTTCTTCTCTCTCTCTCAAGTCTGAAGCACACGCTTGGTGGTTTTCTTTTGTGTATATGTGTGTGGGAGAGGGGGGGGGGGGGGGGGCGGGGGTGGCGACCTACGTGCAGGCGGAAGGCCGACCTTGTCGAACATCGGACTAGATGAAGCTGGCGTGTGTGGTAACTTGAGAGGACGGCTCATGCTCAGCCAACTGCATAGTTCTCTCGCTTGGAAGAGTTTTGTTACCTGCAGCGTGTGGACGGGGCTCTGACAATGAGCTAATAGTGGTGAAACCGAAGCGAGATAGTATTCCTCTGCCCTCTACTTCTTTAGTCCACCAGTAGATATTTGTACAAAAATGATTCGATGTATTATGAGCACATTGGCTGAATTTTAGATTTGGTGTTTCTGACATGGCTTGCCATCGTTTCAGACATTCCAGCCCTGCCGACGATGAATTGGTATGCCGATTGTGTGGCGTAGCAAAGGAAGATGAAGTTCATTTTTTGTTGTTGTGTTGTCCTGCATTACTTGATCTCAGAACCAAACTTATCCAGCCAAAGTGTTTTACCGAACCATGTCATTTCAAGGTAGTGTTACTGTTGTCGACAAGAAAAGAAAACATCCTCTTAAATCTTGATACACACACACACACACACACACACACACACACACACACACACACACACACACACAAAACAACACACACACATATATATATATATATATGAAGCACAGAGAAGGCTGCGTGGTGTTACTAAATAATCCAAATAATTATGCAGTTTAATTACTTTCGTGAATGTCTTTACATTTTTTTCTACGTGTACCTTAATTTCTTCATTTTGCTTGATTGTATGTATGTCCCTTCAGAATAGGGCCTTGGCCTTAAAACTCGATAAACATTCGTATTCGTGTTCGTATCCAACCAGCAGTCAATGGAAGCTTGATTCAGTCCAGGCTAAAGTAAGACGGCGGAAGAAGAGCGTGGAGCCTCGTCTCCCCTGATGCTGCGCGTTTGACACTGTGGAATTCCAACAGTACACTGCGCCTTCCTCCATCAGGGTTTGGGACTTGAACCTCACGCTGACAGTACTTCCTGTCACTTAACACCTACCACATTCTCATGGCTTGCTAGTTTCTACATTTCAGTTTCGTTTTCGTTTTTGTTTGTTTTTTCTTGTTGCTTCGTGAGAATCGATCCATAACCTCGCCTGCTGTCACCGAGGGTTTTCCTTGAGCCGTCAGTGTTCTATTGTGGCCAGTTTCTCTCGGTGTGTCCAGCGACTTGACGTCAGCCGATGGCCACTTTCAGTGCATGCATCCGTTCCCTGGCTGGGGCCCTGTGTCGTTTACTTAATCGAACTCCCAGGCACTTCTCCTGGGACTCGAGCTCTGTGTGGTGTGGGCGGTAAAGAGAGAGAGAGAGAGAGAGAGAGAGAGAGAGAGAGAGAGAGAGAGAGGGAGGGAGGGAAGGAGAGAGAGAGAGAGAGAGAGAGAGAGAGAGAGAGAGAGAGAGTGGCGTGGGAAGTGCTAATCAATCAGGTGAGATTCTGGGACTGACGGAGAGAAGGGGTGAGAGGGGTGACGACAGGACCCATTGCTGTGTACTTATTTCCTGTCTGCATTGCCAGCCCATCGATTCACCGCCAAACCTCTTCCTCCCCCTCCTTCACATCCACCTCCACCCCCCCCCCTCCGATTCTCCCTCATTCCAGTACAACCACCCCCCTACCCCCCCACCCCACCCCCACCCCGATTACACGCTTTTTATCTTCTTCCACCTATTGCCTACTTTCCACGCAAAAGACTGAAGATTTTTTTTTCCTCTTCACCATTGCCCTCCCTCGCCAGTTTGTCTTGCAGTTCGTCTGCGCTCTAAAATATTGTCTACCGCATGTAGTTGGTATTTTCAGTCTTTGCCGTGCTGTCTCCAGTTGTCAATTTTTTTGTCGACATTTCTAAAAAGCTATCGCTTCCTCTCCGTCTCCATCCCCTGAAAATACATGAACACTAATATAAAATACTACAAACTGGTCAAGAAGGAAATAAGCAAAATGAATGGTCTGTTGAAGTCATAACTAATCCGTGAACGAATTGGAACATTAAGTGATGTTATAAATGTATAATCAGCAATACTCTTTCGAAGATTTTTTTAAGCAGAAAAAGGGAGCGCGAGCACCTCTGTCTAGAACAGATGCAAGCAAGCCTAAAAAGTGTATCCCATAACAGTAGCTATGGACAAATATACAGAAACATCGAGACAACCTATGTTTCTGTACCTACACTATTTTCAGAGCACAGTTAACGTTTATCATGTGTTGTAACCACTGTATATTGTTGTACAACACCGTGATTTTTTTTTTTTTTTTTTGCTGTCCCAACCCCTGCGCCACCTCAGAGGAAGTGCACCCACGCCGCTCATTCCAACACCCCGTCCACAGCCACAGCCCGGTTGGCCCCGCCGCAGCCCCGGCACCAGCAATCCACAGGGAGCAGTCACTGTCAAGTCGTCAAGAGGCAACTTACCGGAGAAGACACTGCACTGCTGCCGAGTCACTTCGGTTGTGTTCAGTGGCGCCTGTTCTGATCTAACATACGCAAGACACCACCTACTAAGCCCCCTACTGACAACAATAATTGCTTAGTCGCGGAGCCGGCGTGAGTGAGCTCTCCCTCCGGAGGGCGCCACCACGTCCGTCCAACGACAGCCCCCATGGACTCGCCTATACCGGTGGCCCCGACGGAACCAAACCAAGGCCACAGACGTGGAGAGGACATCGAAATTGAGGTCACCATGAGAGCAGGGCATGAAAGGCCACAGAATTTGAGACTTTTTTTAATACTGATCAATGAGAATGAGGATGATTAAGATGATTCTACGGATTTCCATGTCGATCTGAGACTACATGAAAGGGCTGTACTCTACGCTTCCTTTCATAATATATCCCGGCGTCAACCAGGCCCGAGAGATACAGGCACCTGCAGTGTTGGTTAGGAAATTTGAGCAACACTCTCAGAGACGCATCCATTAAGTGGATGAAACTCGACTGTGTGGTCCCAGTCTTCCCAGCTGAGTCCGCAGCAAACTCAACTCTGGGTAGGAGCCCGTCGGCGCGGAAAAAAAAACACATGACTCTGATGGCATCGAACCCACGACCTCCCAGCCGGGAGTCCGCGACGTTAACCTTTTCGCCACGGCGGCTGGTCTACCGTGATTCTTTTGTTGATAGTGTTGTTACTACAGAGGACCCTAAAATCAGTTCACCGCCACAGTATCATCTAGCCATTCCATGCTTGGTGTGACGACAGAGTATAAAATTCTATTGCATTGCTTATCTCGGGGTGATCAAACATGATGAAATAAGCATGATTACCATAGTTTTTGCTTTGTTGTAAAATTCGAATAAAACTAAAAATTATCATTTTTGTTTGCATGTACTTGAAATAATTTTTTTTTCTTGAAAAACAAAATTTACATGTTGTGATATTTCCGTCCTTCGTCCGCGCTCTCATTTATGTCGTGTTTCGTCCTCTATTTGCTTTGTACTTTTATTCTCTCCTAATTTTTCACTTAGGTGTCAAAGGCCTTTTGACCATACCCCCTCCCCCCACACCCCCTCCCCATCCCCTCTCAATCGGTAACATTCCCCTTCAGTCATATAGTTTCAGCCGTAGTTGGTCAAAATTCGTCATTTACATAAAGATGGAGATACCTACTGCCTAGCGTGTGTGATCAAGTAATTTTTGTTTTTATATGAGTCCAAAAGGTAAGCTTTCCTCAGCTATGAACTGGGCCTCTTTTTCTGTAAGTTCAGGAGTACAGTAGAACAGAACAGAGCGCTGAAACGGGAAAGAGCTGCGACACAATTCATACTTGATACTTGATGTTGTCGGTGTTTGAGACCCGTGGTTACAGGTCAGTTCACCGGTCGATGTGTTGTCCCTATCTACAGCTGCTTGCACTTGCAAGATCTATTGATAGCAGTTCGGGTTATACAGTGCTGGGTGGTTGGCCCAGTGGGCGTCAAGTCTGTTTTTAAATGTGGTCATGCTGGGTGCGGACACAACTGACTCTGGTAGGCTGTTCCAATTCAGAGCAACTCTCAAAGACAGTTTGTCTTCAAGGTGAGGCAGTCACTCTGTGTACCCGTCCTTGTGAAGGACCTCACGTCCAGCCCAGCGATTTTAGAATCGTTTTAATTCGCTTGAAGAAGATTTAAAAGTTCAAAACCAATTGCTTTCTGTTCGTTTGTGTGTTTGTTTGCTTGCTTGCTTGCTTTCTACTCTTTCAGTCAACTTGATGAAGCTGTCAGGACGCTGAGATCGATCTGGTCGCTTGGTGAGAATGTTGTAGTGGATTCGGCAGAGGAACATATCACACACAGGTTTGCCACCCCCCCCCCACCCCCCCCCCCTCCTCCCCTTTCCCTCTCTTCCCAGGCCACCGCCATTATCTCTCTTTCGCTCCTCTTTCACCACCCTTTCCACCGCCACCCCTACTCTTACCTCCCTCCCCCTGCTCCCCCGCTCCACTCCTAACCACTTCACTCCGTTTCCGGTTGTTGGTAGTAGTTATTTTTTACTTCTCCCCATCTTCGCATCACCCTCCCTCCTCCTCCTCCACCT
>CM065722.1:62495502-62498002 GCA_033310375.1 Conus canariensis | reverse complement strand
GTGTTCTCTGGCAGCGGCCTCAAAAGCCCGATGCAGACTAATACAGTAGTATTGCCTCTCAGTACCACTCAAAGCCCCATGAAAAAAAGACTGATTCCATGCTGCTTTCGGACAGTACCACGAAAGCCTGTTGCAGACTTATCGCAGAATGTTGCCGGACAGGATTATTTAAAATTCCGTAAAAGAGACGTATCCCAAAGTGTTTTCTGGCCGTATTATTTAAAGGTCTGTGCAAATAGACTTATTACAGGGTGTAGTCCGACAGTACTGCTCAGGGCCTCCTGCATGTAGACTACTTCCAGGGTATGGTCTGACAGTACGTCTTAAAGCCCTCTGCAGACTCCCCGTGCTCTGTTGTGTTTTGTATGCAAATGTGACTATCCTCCATGCACACACGAAAACAGGAATTTTGGCTGCAAACTAACATATCCAGTGGTGCACAAGCAGACAGGTGGAGATGCGCATACACATGGGCATATGCGTGGAGCGCACACACGTACAAACATACGCTCACGCGTGACATGCGCGCCTGAACATAGACACTCACTCATACACTCACAGACACACAGACATAAAGACACTCACACATACACGCTCTCTCTCTCTCTCTTTTCTCTCTCTCTCCCCCCCCCACACACACACACACACACACACACACACACACACACACACACGCTCGCGCACGCGCACGTATGCACTCACGCACGCATACACACGCACACGCGCGCGCGGGGTTACTCGCAATGCGAGAGCGACAGAGTGAGAGAGAGGGAGAGAGTACTTGTTTGTGTGTGAGGTGGCCAATGAAGGAAGCTACATGATGCACACGTCTCATCACCGTCCCTCACTGTCACCACCCATACCTTACTCCACCACCATCCTACCGCCCCGACCCCATCAAAAAGTGCTCAGTGGCTGCTACGATTCCAAGACAAAAAGAAAAAGACCGGCGATCACAGTAATGTTATGTTTCTTAAGACTGGATGGAGTCTCTGTTCGGGCAATTCGCCCGTGTATGGTTTTTGCCTGACAGATGATGCTTGTCATAACAATGCACCGCACGAAAACCTGACTCTCCCAAAGATTCCCAGAGAAGACGAAAATGCAAGTGACCGTATGTCTCCTATCCATCCACCCCTCTGTGGAGAAGCGAGAGCTGCACGTTGACAGCCGGTATCGGAAGAACAATCCGGGGCAATCGCGGATGATGGCTTCTCTGTGACTCACCCAGGGACCATGAAGACAGACTGACTGTCAACGCGCGCACCTGCTGGCAGCCCCCGTGGCTCACCAGGTGCTATGAGGTTGCCTAGTCCGGGCTGTCCGTCTGAGCTCATGCCTCAGGATGCAGAGGAGACTGGTGAACAAAGGGAAGGGACGCGCTGGACGTTGTCTTATTTTCATGTTGCGTAGGACTGAGTGTAGAGATGTTTTGAATGGCCACGCGTTGGTCACCGTACTCTCATACGGCCAGTAAATGAATGAGAGACGATAATGATGATGTTGTTAATGATATGACGATGATAATATTGATGATGATGACAATGATGATATTGATGATGATGATGATGATGATGATGATGACGATATTGATGATGATGACGATGATGATGACGATGAGATTGGTGATGATGACGACGACGACGACGACGACGATATTGATGATGAAGATGATGATGATGATGATGATGATGATGATGGTGGTGGTGGTGGTGGTGGTGGTGATGTTTCTGTGTTTAAACAAACAAAACATAAACGTCTAATAACTCACAACCCTCTCTCTCTCTCTCTTCCACTATTCATTTACCTTTGTCGTTGTTTGATTGATTGTCTTCTGTTTGTTTGAGGGTTTTTTTTCTTCGTTTTTTTTTTTCCTTTCTGAAAAGAGAACTGATAATTCGAAACTTGTTATGTTAATATTTGCTGCTTGTTCAGTAGATGGCTCATTATTCCAACATTCATTATCATTTTTTTTCTACTTCAGCTGCATGCAGTTGAATTACTTTCAAAATTAAAAAGTTGTTCAGTTTTTTTTCATACAGTTGTGTATTAGTCCATGCTTCCATATTTTATCAACACGTTTTTTTCCATTTAATACCGTTTTTTCCCTATCCAGCCACAACCACTCATTAATATCAGGTTTGATTTCTGAAGCACACCTACCTCTTAGTTCGTTGCAAAGCCATGATATGGAAAGTGTGTGTATGTGAACATGTATATCAAAATGGTTGAGCTGAATAGTTGTATTAAGGCACGGCACACGAGACCCCGTCGTTTGCCCCGCGCTTAGTGTGAGCGAGACTTTGCCATTTTACTGGCCGTCAGCTAAATAAAGCGGCCAGCTATTAACCAATCAGCGTGAACGCGCGCACTGCGATCAGCTTCAGCTGCAGGGAAGAAGAAAGATGCTACCCGCCATAGTTGCGCGTGGTGTTCTCTGTGGCGAATTTGTGCAAAAAGTGCGAATTTTCGGTGTGTTTTGGATACTGCAGTTCATCAT
>CM065722.1:62483002-62485502 GCA_033310375.1 Conus canariensis | reverse complement strand
GCATGTCTCTCTCATTCTCTCTCTGTCTCCGTCTCCTCTCTCTCTCTCTCTCACTCTCTCTCTCTCTCTCTCTCTCATTCTCTCTCTCTCAGTTTTTAAAAATCTTTTCACGCATAATCTGACGTCTTATTAGCGTAAGAAATAGTAATAATTATTTCCTTTATGGTTGTGTGTGTATGTGCGTGCGTGTGCGCGCGCGCGCGCGCGTGTATGTGTGTGTGTGTGTGTGTGTGTGTGTGTGTGTGTGTGTGTGTGTGTGTGTGTGTGTGTGTGTGCTGTTCCGTCCTCCGTTCCATTTAAGTGGCATCACCCTTACGCCACTTATTTCGGCTTCCCGTCCACAGCCACACCCTGGCGTATCCCACCGCCGTTCTGGCACCGACCATTCACAGGGAGCTGTCAGTACAAAGTCCTCAGGACGCAACCCACCAGAGGAGACACTGCACTAGTGTCGAGTCACTTCGGCGGAGTTCAGTGTTGCCCGTTCTGGTCCGACCAAAGATAAGTACGCCCTACGGACCGTAGGGCTTACTATCTTTGGTCCGACCTACGCAGGACACCGCCAACTAAGCCCCCACCCACCCATCTGACGGCAGTCATTGCCTAGTCAGCGGAGTCAGCGTAGGGAGCGTCTCCCTGCGGAGAGCGCCACCACGTTCATCCAGTGACAGTTCCCATGACTTTGCCGATAACGACGACCTCGACACGACCTCAACACACGGGGGCAGACACAGAGAGGAAATGGAGCCTGAGGTCACCATGAGAGCAGGTCATGAAGGACCACAGAATCTGAGGGTTTTTTGGGGGGGGTTTGTTGTTGTTTTTTTTTTGTTTTTTTTTTTTTTGTGGTCATTTGCGTTGATTAATGAAGATGAGGATGATGAAGATGATGCTGGAGATGTTTACGAGGAAATTCTTATTCGCCTGAAAAAAGTTGATTTTTCTTTGAAAACTATTGTTTTCTCTCGCCGTTAATTGCTCTTTTCTTCGACCTCAACACACGGGCTTACACGGAAAGAGGAAATAATCGACACAGGTTATAATGAGAGCAGGTCGTGAAGAACCACAGAATTTGAGATTTTTTTCTATTTGCTTTGATTAATGAGGATGGTAAAGATCATGCTACAGATGCTCACGAGAAAATTCTTGTTCGCATGAAAATAGTTCATTTTTCTGTGAACATTGCCGTTTTCTCTCGCCAATAATTGCTTTTTTACTTGTGAAAACAGTGAAGATAATCTTTTGATGCTAACACGCACCCACACCGTCAGTGGTGTTCGGGGGTTGCTTAGTCACTGATCCACAGGATTACAGTTGATCCTACATTGTTATACCTTTCTCTCTATCCGATCACAGATACCGACAGAATCTGTCATACGATATGTGATATTTGTTTGCTTGTCTTCGTCTGTCTGTGTCTGCGTGAGTGCTCTGTCTTCTGAATGTGTTCTACCATTAGCATTCGCGTAAGGTTCTGCTGCTTGTAATGGACTAAACGTCCACACTAGCGAAGTGCAGTGAGTCGTCAGACTGTGTTTGAATCACACGTATATGTAAGGCACTTCGTCTTGTACCTTTTGTTTGTTCGTTTGTTTGATTTCTGTTTCTGTATACGACAGGACTAATTTTGCGTTTGCAGGTGGCAATTGAAACAAGAGAAACAAAAATCAAGTGACTCGAATGAAACGAAAAAGTGACGATTTCAGAAGCAACGTGTTTCAATTCTTAAATCTTGTACAAGCAAAAATAGCAAACAAAAACAAATAGCAAAGAACGATGGCCTAGCTATGCTTAGAGGTAGATGACCTAAGGGTCTGTAGAAGACCTAAACGTCGAAGCGTGTTGATTCTGTATTGTCGTTTGTTGGTTCCATTCGTCTGACAGGGTAGTAACCCAACCTTCTTTTTTTGTTTTTTTTTTCTTGCCCTGAAAAAAGAGCGAAAACTATTCTGTTTGAATTGTTTGCAAACTATCCTCCACCACCATCGTCCACTTCTCCTTATCCCCCTTCTCCTTCTCCTCCTCCTCCTCTCCCTCCTCCTCCTCTTTCTTCTTCTTCTTCTTCTTCTTCGTTGACAGGATGAAGACTTCAGCCATAAGTGTTCAAATGCTTTCGCTGCGGAATACTCATGCTGATTTAAGGTGATTTCAGTGAAGCACGGGGAAAATTTTCTCTGAATCTGACGCTGTTGATCAGATTAGTTTCACGTATCTCTCGTAGAAGGCCAACGTCTAAGCAATACAAATTTTATCTTCTTTTTTTTGTTGTTACTTCTTGTTCTCTTTTTTCTCTCTCCGCCCCTTCTCTTCCTTCTCCTCCTCCTCCTCCCCCTTTTCCTCCCGCTCCTCCCCCTCCTCCCTCCTCCTCCTTCATCTTCTTCTTCATGGACCGGATTAAGACGTCAGCTATAAGTGTCCAACTTCTTTCACTGCACAATACTTATGCTGACTTAAGGTGGTTTTACTGAAACACGGGGGAAATCTTCTCAGTGACTGTGAC
>CM065722.1:62475502-62478002 GCA_033310375.1 Conus canariensis | reverse complement strand
ATTGTATTTCTCCCAAACATTTCGATGTCTTGTCACGTGCTGGCGTCTGAGATCGAATTACCTGCCCACTCAGCCGTACACATCTCGTATGTTGGAAATAGCAAAACGGGGGAAGGGAATAAGGAGGGGGGGGGGGGGGGAGGCGCGGGCGGCGTAGGGAGAAGAGAATGAGGGAAAGTGGGTTAGCGTAGGAGACAGGTGCGGCTTAAACTTGTCTGGTCAGTTGAGACTGCAGGGTTAGTGCGTGAGCAATGGCAGTTGGAAGCTATTTCAGAATTTCAGACAATATAAAAAAACAACGATAACAAAATCTGCCTCTCTCTCTCTCTCTCTCTCTCTCTCTCTCTCTCCTCTCTCTCTGTGTGTGTGTCTCTGTCTCTCTCTGTGTCTCTCTGTTTCTGTCTCTCTTCTCTCTCTCTCTCTCTCTCTTATATATATATATATAAGAGAGAGAGAGAGAGAGAGACAGATATAATATATATATATATATATATATCGATAGCCAGATAGATAGATAAAGTGGACATTATACAGACAGGTATAAATGCAGATTTTGTTTTCAGATGTTTTAAGTTTTCTTCTGTGTACTAGGATAGTTTCTGAGTACATGGAATGTGTGTGCAAGAGTAGAGGAGGCAAATGGGTGAGGAACTGAGTGAGGATGTGGGAGGAGAAGGGGTTGAGCTGCGTGTGAACGATATGTGTGTGTGTGTGGTGTGTGTGTGTGTGTGTGTGTGTGTGTGTGTGTGTACGCGCGCGCGCGTGTGCGCACATGTGCATACTGTTATTTTCGCTGTCAAAAACAACCAGCACACCATTTACGTAGGCCTTCGCCTACCTCACTTGGTAACTTCAGTTTCCACATCTATGCCGGCAGTTCAGAGTGTGTGGAAGCTGTGTCTGATGTCCACAGAGTCACGGGCACTGTCAATGGAGTGAAGCGACGAAGGGCACGTGTCTTACTCCTGTCAGGTCCCTCTCGTGAATGCTGACGCCTCTTTCTACTGGTTGGAGGAACGTCCACAAACTGGAGAGACATACGTACCCATGTTTATAGACAGAAGAGACAGAGGTGGGAAAAGAGACAAATCTCAAACGATCTACTCTCACATTCAGCTTCACTGCGTTTAAAATCTTCTTCATCTTCAGTGCAAAGAAAGATTAATTTTGTTTCTATGGACTGAGACCCCCCACCCCCACCCCCCCCCCTTGCCGCGCAAACATTCGAAACGCCGGCGGTAGGAATTTACCCTCGTTAGACCTCTTAGCAGTCCAAGGGGGGGGGGGGGGGGGGGGGGGGGTAAGAGCAGTTTAAAGGCAAAGGTCAGTGCGTTATCTCTGCTTTAATGACGTATCGAAGTTTCTACGTGTCAATCAACACACGTTTTTATCACTTTAGACAGTGGCCGATAAGGACGTAACCCAACCTGTCAGGCTCTTATCAAGTCAACCAATCCACCAGCCGCCGTGGCGAAGTGGTTAGCGTCGCGGACTCCGGCTGGGAGGTCGTGGGTTCGAATCCATCAGAGTCATGTGGGTTTTTCTGCCCGACCGGCTCCTACCAGAGTTGAGTTTGCTGCGGACTCAGTTGGGAAGACTGGGACACACAGTCGAGTTTCATCCACTTAATGGATGCGTTTCTGAGAGTGTTGCTCAAATTTCATGACCAACACTGCAGGTGCTGTATCTCTCGGGCCTGGTTGACGCCGGGATATATTATGAAAGGAAGCGTAGAGTACAGCCCTGTCATGTAGTCTCAGACCGAAATGGAAATCCGTAGCATCATCTAATCATCCTCATTCTCATCAATCAGCATTAAAAAAAAAAAAAAAAAAAAAAAGTCTCAAATTCTGTGGCCCTTCATGCCCTGCTCTCATGGTGACCTCAGTTTCGGTGTCCTCTCCACGTCTGTGGCCTTGGTTTGGTTCCGTCGGGGTCACCGGTATCGGCGAGCCCATGGGGGCTGTCGTTGGACGGACGTGGTGGCGCCCTCCGGAGGGAGAGCTCACTCACGCCGGCTCCGCGACTAAAAAAAAAATTATTAAAAAAAAAAAAAAAAAAAAAAAGTCAACCAATCCCAAAGGAAATGTCGAGAGTAGTTGACGAGAGTTGGCCAGCGTTTTGTCTGTGGTTCTCTGAAGTGACCGACTTGTCTGTGAGCCAGTCAAAATGCGTTATATCCATTGTAGGCAGTGGATCCCGTAGGGATGTTAGAGATGTCCACCCAGCCTAGAGCTGTCCAGAGGTGAATGCCGAGATCTCTTCCTTCCAATCGGAAGGAAGTTACCAGAACTGGCTGAATCACGTGCCTCGACACACACAGTTACATTCACAATAAAGAGTTAGGGATAAATAAGAGCATTTTACAGTTTTTAGTGCTGCACTTATTGAAACACATATTTCCGTTGGTTTACCTGTTCCTATCCGCGCGTCAGGATCTAGGTCCACGTCTGATGCCGAAACTTTTTCTTATTTTTGCGAGCAGTATTGTGCACAGCAC
>CM065722.1:62425502-62465502 GCA_033310375.1 Conus canariensis | reverse complement strand
AATGATAATGTATCATCGATAGTTTCTAGTTCACACGATATCGCTTGTGATTGTAATAGTTATTCTTTTTTACACTGGAATGTGAATGGACTCCTTTCTAAAATTCATCAAAGAGATTTTCTGTCGTATCTATTCAAATTCGACTTTATATGTCTCGTAGAAACGTTTGTAGAGAATCTGACGTTTAACATTTTCACAAACTATACAATGTTTATGAAACCAGCGTTAAAACTTTCAAGTCAAGGGAGACGATCCGGGGGCATTATGTGCCTCGTTAGGAATGAGATGATGCCTTTCATTCATGAAATCAAAGTTGATAATGCCAATGTGCTTTTGTTTCTGATTGAAAAGAATTTACTTGGTTTAACAGACAATGTTTTGTATGTGTGTTCTTATGTACCACCTGAAGGCTCGCCTTTGTATACTTACTTAGATATTGATAATGGCATTAGTTCACTTGAAGAATGTATTGTTGACTGTATACTTGAACATGTTAACGTGCATGTGATCCTCTCTGGTGATTTAAACAGTAGAACTGCAAATTTTTTCTCCTGATATTTTACATGATGATGAATTTGGTACTAATATTGAAAGTCGCTCTGTATATTCTGATAGAAAATCGGCTGACCAGGTACTGAATCACTATGGGAAAAGTTTGTTGAATATGTGCGCTGCTCTTGGTTTTTATATTATTAATGGTGTGTGTAATGGTGATCTTGATGGACACTACACGTTTGTGTCTCCAACTGGAAATAGTGTAAATGATTATTTCTTGCTATCTAAGGAATTGTTCTTCGTTGTTTCCTCATCTTGTAAATTAGTAGTTTCAGAGAGACTGGAATCTGATCACTTACCACTTGAATTTTATTTGAATGTGGTTAACAATACTAAACCTTCTGCTAGAGCTGAAAATGTGAATAAGTATATTGAAAAGTTCGTGTGGAATTGTGATGTATCACAATCTTATATAGATGCAATGCATTCTTCTGAAGTGTTAAGTTTACTTAATTATGCGTTTAATTTGATTGACCATGACCACAATGAAGCTTTGAATGCTTTTATTCAAACTGTCAAAACTTATGGAGCTTGTATGAAGAAACGAATTTATTTTGACAATTCAAGTAAAAACAGTGACTGGTATGATAAAGAATGTAAATCAAGTAAGGCAAAAGCAAAAAGTTTATTACGAGTTTTTCGCAGAACGAAAGATCCAGCCGACAGTGACGTTTACTGTGTAGCAAGAAGAGAATATAAGAATCTTCTACAGCGAAAAGAAAAAGAGCATAATGATTTATTACTGGATAAATTAACTGGGTCCATTAATAATCAAAAAGAATTCTGGGAAAATATACGTAGAATTTCTGTTAGAAGAAAACAAGCTAGTAATGTTACAACAGATGACTGGTTTGAGCACTTTAAAGGTCTGCTTGAGAGAGATATGGTAACAGAAGAAAATTATACAGTCGTAAATAGAATGGATGACGAACAAGAGGAAAATGCTTACATGAATCGCCCTATATCTAGGGAAGAAGTTCTTTTCGCCATAAGAAAATTAAAGAATGGCAAAGCTGCTGGACCCGACGAGATTATCGGGGAAATGATAAAAAATGTGGGAGAGCCAGTAGTTGATTTTTTCGTCAAGCTGTGTAATACTTTATTTGATAAGGGTGTATTTCCGGATAACTGGACGAAATCCATTGTTGTTCCTCTCTATAAAAAAGGAAACCCAAACGATCCAAACAACTATAGAGGCATATCTTTATGTGATACAAGCAGCAAGATTTACAGCACTATAATAAACAACCGATTACAGGAATGGATAGAAGAGCAAAACCTTACAGGTGAACATCAGGCAGGATTCAAAAAAGGCTATTCCACCATCGATCATATGTTCACGCTGGTAGCCTTAATACAAAAACAATTTTGTATGAATCGTAAACTCTATGTAGCTTTTGTTGATTTTGAGAAAGCTTTCGACTCTATTGAAAGACATTTACTATGGCCTATTCTTTTAAAAAATGGAATAAAAGGGAAACTTTTTCGGTGTATTAATAGTATGTACATAAATGTCAAAAGTAGAATTCGATCTGGGGATAAGTTAACAGACTGTATTAGCTGTACACGGGGCGTGAAACAAGGTGATGTTACTAGTCCGGTATTATTTTCACTATTCATCAATGAACTGGCATTAGAAGTAATCAGGTGTGGGAGACATGGTGCAAGGTTTACATATGATTATTTTGAATTATTCATTTTGTTATTGGCAGATGATGTAGTTTTATTGTCTGAAACAGTTGTTGGCTTACAAACACAGTTAAATAGTCTTCATCGCTCAGCATCAGAACTTCATTTGAATGTAAATATGAACAAAAGCAACATAGTGGTGTTTAGAAAAGGAGGATATTTGGCAGCCAGAGAAAGATGGAATTATAATGGGGCCTTAATGCCTGTGGTAAATATATATAAATATTTAGGAATCTATTTTTCCACGAGGCTGAGTTTTACTGCAGCATGCCAGGATCTTGTAAGCAGAGCCAAGAGGGCCTTATTGTGTGTATTGCAAAATTTGTACAAATTGAAGAATAATTCTCTTGATCTTTATTTAAAGTTATTTGATGCTCAAATTCAACCGATTGTTCAATATGGTGCCGAGATATGGGGTCTTGAAAATGCAGCTCTTTATCCTGAAAAATTACATATGTTCGCACTTAAGAAGTTCTTAGGAGTTGAAATGAGAACACCAAATGATCTTATCTATGGGGAGACGAACAGGTATCCTATCTATATAAATTCAGTAGTGCAGTGTATTAGATACTGGTTAAAATTAACACGATTAGAAGAGTGCAGATTACCGCGGAAAGCCTATAGAATGTTATTTGATTTAGATGAACGGAATAAAAGAAATTGGGTTTCAAATATTCGATGCAAATTACATGCGTATGGTTTTGGCTACGTATGGGTGAACCAAGGAGTTGAAGAAATAAGTCTCTTTTTGAATCATTTTAAAGACAGATTGATATTGTGTAGGTGGCAAGAATGGGACTTCCATGTAAATAACAGTGAACGGTTTCAAACATATAGAACGTTTTGTACTGTAAATGATGATAAAACCTACTTGAAGTTAAAATTAGATAGGCACTTGAAATTTATATTGACAAGATTTAGGTTTGGTGTGTCTGAAATTGCGTGTCACTACTATCGTTATAGATCACATACAGAAGCAGATTTGATTTGTCCATTGTGTAGAATTACCAAGGAAGATGAAATTCATTTTCTTTTGTGCTGTCCAACATTAAATGATTTACGAAAACAATATATACCTTTAAAATTTTATAAGCATCCCAGCCAGTTTCGACTGACTCTATTGTTGGCGTCTAAAAATGAAAATTTTTGTCAGAAATGTATCAATATTCTTGTACAAAGCTTTTAAAATACGATCTGCAGCTATGTCTTAATATCTTGAAATATGTGTGCATATATGACTGTGTGTATAGTTTCTAAGAAAGATGCAAAGTTTGTAAAGTTTTTTCAACTGGAAAGTGTACCCCATCATGAGGGGCAATGGCCTATGCATGATTAAATTATCCGAATCCGAATCCGAATCTCTCTCTCTCTCTCTCTCTCTCTCTCTCTGTGTGTGAGGGAGAGAGAGAGTACAACAATATGTTAATCTGACAGTAAATGGTTTCAGTCAGTCAGTGTGTGTGTGTGCTCGCACGCCTTCTCTCTCTCTCTCTCTCTTCTCTCTCTCTCTCTCTCTCTCTGTCTGTTTGTCTGTCTCTCTGTCTCTCTCATTCTCTCGCTGTGTGTGTGTATGTGTGTGTGTGTGTGTGTGTGTGTGTGTGTGTGTGTGTGTGTGTGTGTGAGTGTGTGTGTGTGTGTGTGCTGGCAATCCCTCTCTCTCTCTGTTTGTCTGTCTTTGTGAAATAAACCTCTCTCTCTCTCTGTATATCTATTTCTGTCTGAAATAAACCATCCTCTCTCTCTCTCTATCTCTCTCTCTCTGTATATCTATCTCTGAAGTAAACCATCCTCTCTCTCTCTCCTCTCTCTCTCTCTCTCTCTCTCTCTCTCTCTCTCTCTCTCTGTCTGAAGTAAACCATCCTCTCTCTCTCTCTCTCTCTCTCTCTCTCTCTCTCTCTCTCTCTCCCCCGATCTCTCTCACTCTCTCCCCCAACTGACCCACATCATGCCTATGTCACTACATCATTGTCTCCGTCTTTCTGGTAAATGCTTGGATTTCGTGGTCGATTATACCCACGTTGCGACGGTGCAGTAGGCTGAACACCAAGAAGAAGAGGTTGAGCGTGGTGATGAAGATGATATTGACTAAAAAGTAGAATCAGCTCATACTGATTTAAGTTTTTATTACAAAATGCGAGCAGTCTGCATCGCTTAATCTTAAAAGTCCCTGTTCACGGTTTAAACATGAGGGTTATCTATTTCTTACAACGACTGACTTCATGCTAGATGCAAATGCGTAACAAAACGTTTTAGAAAACGTTGACTTTCTTATGAATCTGGCATTCCTGCTCCACGCAGCGCAGTGTGTGCTACATACAAAGTAAGGTTAGCAAAAAAGAAAAAGAGAAAAAAAAGGGTAAATAAACAAGCAAGCAAACATATCAATGACTTTTGACAATAAATAATGAATAATGACGATCAGCAATGACACGTGGCAATCGAAGAGGATATATGACGATGGAGAAGGACATAGGAAATAGACATTTTCGTAAACAAAAAATAAATGGTAATAACCACTAAGAAAATAATCGTCGTTAGGAGTGATGTTGCTTCATCATGAGTCGGTTTTTTTTTTTTTTTTTTTCAGTTTTCGTCCCTGGTAGGGTTGTTTGTGCTTAACAGGAGAACGGTAATTACAGTTTATGAAAACAGATCACCTTGACTCATGAAACAGATAACGATATGTCTTACTGGTTGAGAGGGGAGTGGGGTCGGGGCTGGGGAGGGACGGATTAGCTCAACTGGTAGAGCGCCGTACTCGTGATCCTGTTGATCTTGGGGTCGCAGGATCAAATCTCTGATGGGCCGTTTCGGTACAGGGGACTTTTACCTCGGAGTTCACATCTTACCATGCATCCTTCATGAAAAAATTCAAGTTATAAGCAAAAAAATAAGTGGGTGACTGATATCCGATGGAACGACATGGGAAACGAATGATTAGCGCCAGCAGGCAGCTGTTCAGTCGGCTCTACCCGGGTTGGCAGGCTGCATGGGGATTGCAAAGCGCCTAGAGCTGGATTTCTAACCGAGAATAGGCGCTACCTAAGTTCTGTCAGTAACAGTAATGTGAAATGATACTGCCTGGATTATAGACCCTTCAAAGGCGCAGAAAGCCGGAAGCCGGGAATGATTGCTGTGATTAACACTGCTCAAAATCTACTCAGATCATCAGGTTGTTTTCTCCCCCCCCCCCCCCCCCTTTTACCCCCCCCCCCCCCCTCTCTCTCTCTCTCCTCCTCTCTCTCTCTCTCTCTCTCTCTTTTCTTCTTATCTCTTTCGTCCTTTCTCTCTTCTCTCTCTCTCTCCTCTCCTCTTCTCCTCCTTGCTACTCCTCTCCTTTTCCTCCTCCTTGCTCCTCTTTTCTCCTCTTCTCCTCTCCTCTCTCTTCTTCTCTTCTTCTTCCTCTCTTCCTCCTCTTCTCCTCTCTCCTTCTCCTTCTTCTTCTTCTTCTTTTCCTCCTTCTTTTTCTCCTTCTTCTTCTTCTTCTTCTTCTTCTTCTTCTCTCTTTTCTTCTCTTCTTCTTCTTCTCCTCTTCTTCTTCTTCTCCTCTCTTCTTCTTCTTCTTTCTTCTTCTTCTTCTTCTTTTTAAAGGACCAGATTGAGACATCAGCTGTATGTGTTGAAGTGCTTTCACTGCAGAACACTTATGCTGAGTGAGTGAGTGCTTTTATTAAAACATGGGGGAAATTTTCCGGTGAATCTGACGGCGTTGATCAAATTAGTATCACGTATTTGGCAAAGACAGCCGGCGCATAGCGATACTAATTTGATCCTTTTCTTGTTCTTCTCTTTCCGTTTTTTTCTCCTGCTGCACCTCCTCTTTCTTCTCTTCCTCTTCCTCTTTCATCTCCTCCTCCTCCCTTCTTCTCTTCTTCCTTCTCCTCTTCCTCCTTCCCTCCTCCTTCTCCTCTTCCTCCTCCTCCTGCTTCTTCTTCTTTGACCTCTTCTTCTTCTTCTTCTTCTTCTTCTTCTCCTTCTTCTTTGACCTCTTCTTCTTCTTCTTCTCCTTTGACCTCTTCTTCTTCTTCTTCTTCTTCTTCCTCTTCCTCTTCTTCTTCTTCTTCTTCTTCTTCTTCTTCGACCTCTTCTTCTTCTTCTTCCTTTAAGTTATAATCTCTGTGCCGTTTGATTATATTAACTGTTATGTAATGAGACAAAAAGCGAACGGGCACTTTCAAATATAATTATAACAGAAGCAATGTGCTCAGTCGTTTGTCTTTGATGATCGAACCAGCTTATTTTCTAATCATCACTGGAATACGCCAAGGGAAAGTATTTTTGCTTTGCTATTTGCCTTTACTTAAAGTCTCTTTTGTGTATGAATAGATGCCCTCCGTAAGATATCCATTCCAGGCATGCATGTGATGGACATACAACTTCAGCATATTCACGCTTGATGTAAAAAAAAAACCTCGGTTTCTTTAGCGAAGAAAAAAAAGAAAGAAAACAGTGTTGCTTTGAAGGAGAATTTAATGTGTAAAAAAGAAAATGTCATCTTTAATTCAAAATGGCACAGACAGATCATTATCCGTTTGGTTAGCAAGCAACTGCATTTGTTGATTTGAAAATATTTTAGAACTGATTAAGTAGAACAGGAAGTTTGTTTCTAAATAAAAGAAAGAAAGAAAGAAGTAGAAGAAGAAGTTCAAGAAGAAGAAGAAGAAAAGTGCATATGATCACTTTGAAAAAAGGAGGTTTTTCTTTTCAGATGTTAAGAATTACAAAGTTACAGGACCATTCTTGTATGTATTTTAAACCGTTTATCATGAAATAACTATTCCAATTCTGGTTTACGGATGGGAATATGTGGGGATATAGAAAATGGGACCGCCAGAAAAGAAGTAAGATAGAACCTTTTCAAGACGATTGCATCAAAATACAGAATCAAATTTAAAATGACACCATAGCTGGCTTAACTATTGAACTCGAATTCAGCGTTCCTCGTCAGGATTTAATCTAATTTGAATACTGGTTCAAGATATTTTAATTTATTTTAGGCCTACCAAGTTTGCGCCCAAATCTTGAACGTTTTCTAAAGTGCCTGAACAGTCTTCATGGTATTCTATTTAAAAGTGCATGTGACTGTGTTAGAATTATCAGGCATTTCACTACACGACCTACGTCATAAAAACAGAGTGGAAAAGAAAAAGAAACAAAATCCTACAGTAGCTTCAGAGACATGTATATTCAGTCGTGGCGAAAATCACTTGAAACAAATAGCAGTGTCTGTGTCACAAAAAGGTAAAACGGAGTTATGGCATTTTAAAAAGATTTTGCGGTTCCACATATCCCTTGATAAAGATTTCTCACAACAGTCACGAATTCCATATTAAAACAGATCACAGAGCGGTGACAGAGAAACAGAATGTATGGAGTTAAAAGAGGAACTAGGGAAAGGAACTTCGCAGTGTCTCTATAGATTGAACTATTCAAAACAATGATTTATCCGTGCTTATTTGTACCATTCATTTCGTGCTAGAAATAAGTCTGCTTAATTGGACTAAATTCTGAAGAAGAAAAAAACTACAAAGTTATTTGGTTTTCATGGAAGTATGAGTAGTGATGATGAGAGCTTGTTGATGCCCATATTCGCTTGGTGTCTTGAATGATGGTAATTACAGATCTAATTCGTTTGCATTGATGCAGTGATCCAATATTTATGCTTATAATTTGTTGTTGTATTATCCATACGCCAAAAGGAGGAAAAGACATATACACAGCTTGAATACTGAATATAATAACTATTTAGTGTTGATGACATGGCACAAACTGTAATCCGTTTCAAAGATGAACCCTACATTTTTACTCTGGCCAGAACGGGCAAAACCCTGGTCAACGTACATGTACATCAGTGAAGGACATACTTTGGGTAGAGCGCGAACATGAGAGGATAGACTGAGGAAGTGCGAGGGATTGCTGTGATAGGTGCATGGGAGGTTGGGCTGGGAAAGCGGGGAGAAGGGGAATGCCAGCACCATAAAGTGGCACTATCAAGGCTATATCAGAGCAGCCAGAGATGGAACCTTTGCGCTCATTGTGACTGTGTTGTTCGGGAAAACTTGTTGAATGCAAAGCAACATCGACAAACTGGATCGACAGTCTTGTCTTGCCTTTTTTTCTTAGTTCAAATGTAGTGGTCATAATCAGTACGTGTGAAGATGAAAGCTTCCTTGCGCTGAACCCTGTGAAGTGATCTGAAGCGATCAAAGCTAAGTGAATTTTCGTTGTTTTATTCGTTTATGTCTCACCCGATGAAAACCTAAGAGGTCGAAACGCGTTGTGTTTCGTCTTGTGACTCGTTTGTCCACGTTCTCTGGGCGGTTCGCTAACATTTATTTAAGATTCAACTAGAATAGCACTTTGATAATAGCCATGATATGTATTTAAATGGAGATAATTTTATTATGTTATAGAATATACAAAATACAATCATACCGGGGATATGGTTATTGAAAAAAGTGCTTGATACCAAAGTCTGTCTCTAGGTAAAATTTAAGTTTTCTTTTCTTCTAAATTTCAGAAGAAAAAAAACCCCTAGTATACGGATCTGTCCATTTCTCAACTTACCACCAAGTTTAAGCGTCTAAGCGCACAATGAAAAGAGATTTTTTTTGTGAAATTACAATTTAAACAGGTTATGTTGACTTGCATTATTTCATTTTACCTGTGATTTTGCCCCACCACCATCCTGATGAGTCTGCTTCAGTCCTCTCGCCATAATTTCATTTTAATTGACAATAATCACACTGACAGTTGAGATTTGAGGAAGGACACCATCTTCTAAGAAGTCAAGGGTAATTTCAGACGGGAGGGTGGGAAAGATTTTGGGACAGGGAGGATGGAGGTGGGTGTTGAAAGGATAGGGGTGTCAAAAAAATCCCACCTGTCCCCTCCCCACTTCTCCCATCTTCCTGTCTCCTCCAGCTCAAACATACAAACATGTCTTTGGACCTGAATTTTTCTTTTGCCCTCTTTCAACCAAATCACTGCAAACGTTTGTTACTTCATTAGACGAAATATTTACGATGCGCAGTGAAGCGTGTAGTAGTTAATCAAACACATGAATAATGTGTAACGTTTAGATGGTAACAGATTAGTGCACGCTGTGAATTTGATATTGATTTTTTTTTCTCTCTCTCACTTGAATGTTTTCCGTCTCGTTGAGCCTAGGGAAATACCCAGTGATGGTGATGAAAGAACCGCTAACCACACAGAAAGTCCTGTTGACAGCGAGAAAGACTTCAAGACAGGATCCTCATCAGGGCACCTGAGACCTTTAGAAACTTGGCTGTCTGGATTGTACTGATACCACCCATCAGCACAGCAGCAAGTGGGTTTATGGAATGCGCTCGGTGTTGGCAGTTTTAGCCGGTGGGCACAGCAGATATAAAACACGGGTTTGTACACCCATGGTGATGCTTCCATTGCGGTTCTGTAGTGTCGCATCTGGTGGCCATCACTCGATGGCAATTGCCATGGAACTGTTATGTCCCTTGACGTCTTATTAGAAGGCCTTGCGCGTGCTCGCACCCTACGTCAATACAGAGCAGGCTTTCGAAGTTTGTGCAGGATTGCTCCTGGCCGTTTGGTTCAGTGAATGAAAGCAGTACCTGTATGGGTCCCACTGACGCCATCCAGCATATCGTTTTCTTTCTTTGTTCACAAAAAAGTCTTCATGAAGGAATTACGATCTATACCAAATAAACAATCTCTCTCTCTCTCTCTCTCTCTCTCTCTCTCTCTCTCTCTCTCTCTCTCTCTCCTCTCGCTCTCGCTCTCTCTCTCTCTCTCTCTCTCTCTCTCTCTCTCTCTCTCTCTCCAGTTTTCCATCGCTTCCTTAATCGGCATTAGACTAAATATCAGCGACGGGGAAGAAAGCCCAACTGGTCTGGCCAGGTCCGCCTGTGGTGTTTGTGACGTCACAGGAAGTGTGGAGCAGTGCTGATCATAGCGACACCAGTCAGACGGCAAAGGCTGTCAATGTTTTGACGTCATGTTTCAGGTGTCGCGACCTTCCTGAAAGTCCTGACACAAATACCGGAAGTCCATTACAGACAGGAGGAAGGAAATACTAGCTATCGGGGAGGTGTTGTATAAATGCAATTCCGGTTGTATGGCGTGAGACATTTCGCCTCTCTCTCTCTCTCTCTCTCTCTCTCTCTCTCTCTCTCTCTCCTCTCTCTCTCTCTCTCTCTCCTTGCAAGGAGCACGTTTTCCATTACTAGCTCACGCTGCGTGGAGGGATCGTACTGCTTCTGAACACTATGAGCAAAAAAAAAACCTATTATCGGCGGAATGGATCTCTCTCTCTCTCTCTCTCTCTCTCTCTCTCTCTCTCTCTCTCTCTCTCTCTCTCCCCTTATTTTTTTTAAAGTTCTCTTGTTATTGTTATACCATTGCTCTTTTTTTTTTTTCTCTCTTTCTTTCAGAGCGGGTGTTTTTCAATCGTTGTTTCAATCTTTTTTAAGTTGCAATTGATGGCAAACTTCCCCTTGTCCTTTTTCTTCTTTTTTTTTTTCCTTCTTTTTCGCTTTCTCCTCCTTCTTCTCCTCCTTCCTCTTTTCTCCACTCTTTTCTTCTCCCCCCCCTTCCTTCTCCTCTTCCTCCTCTACTTCCTTTCCTTCCTAATCATTCCTCTAGTAGTTTTTGTTGTTGGTGGTGGTGGTGGTGGTCTTCTTCTTCTTCTTCTTCTTCTTCTTCTTCTTCTTCTTCTTCTCTTCGTCTTTCTTCGACCTCTTCTCCTCCTCCTCCTCCTTCGTCCTCCTGCCCCTCATCGTCCTGCCCCTCCTCCTGCCACCCCTCCTACTTTCAACACTTTGTCTCTTCTTTAACAACCCTTTTACATAGGAAAAAAAGTAAGTTTAAGTGGACATTCTCTGATTCGTCCTCCTCCTTTTCCTCCTCCTCCTTTTCCTCCTCCTCCTCCTCCTTTTCCTCCTCCTCCTCCCATTCCTCCTCCTCCTTCCTCCTCCTGCCCCTCCTCCTCCCACTCCTCCTACTTTTCCAACTTTGTCTCTTCTTTAACAATCCTTTTACGTAGGAAAACACTTTAAGTTTAAAGTTCAAGTTTAAATGGACATTCTCGTTTCTGTATAGACCAGCCATCCCTTCCCTCCTCCACCCTCCCCCCCCCCCCCCCCCCCCCCACCACCACCACAGACGGCTTGCTGCTGCCTCAATATTTGAATTAAAGACTGTCACATAGGAAAAGGAACTTCCGGTGTTGAATCTCTTGAGTTCTATGGAAGGAAAGAGGAAAGAGAAGAAGAAGACGACGAAGAAGAGGATCTCAACAGACCACCAAGAGTTCTTTTCGGGTTTGTGGTTGAGGCTGTTCCAGTAAGACTAATGTTTGAGAGGTGTCAGTTCCCGTGAAATCCTCTTGGCTTCAGCGGTCGAACTTAGTTCCTTGTGTCAATGGGAATGAAGCCTTATGCTTCTGTAATCTCTCTCTCTCTCTCTCTCTCTCTCTCTCTCTCTCTCTCTCTCTCTCTCTCCTCTCTCTCTCTCTCTCTCTCTCCAGATAGATAGATAGATGGATGGATAGAAAGATAGATAGGTAGATAGATAGATAGATGGATAGATTGATAGATAGATGGATGGACAGACGACAGAGTGGCAGACAGGTAGATAAAAAATAGTTTATAGATATGCAAGTGCTTGCATTTTATAAGGGTTTTGGGTTGTCGTTTCACGGAGCATCAAAACATATTGTAAGCGTTTTTGCAGATCTCTGTTCCTACGTCAAAGCCACTATTCTATGTTCATTTTACCTTGATTATGGAATATCGCTGAAGCGTGTGTGTAAATGAGGAAACCATGCACACATCAATGCATATCTTCATTTTAAAATGTTGAACGTCTAATTTTGTGCATGCACTGTTTGTTTAGTGGTGTTTTTTTTCAGTTGATTGGTTAATTGGATAGTTTTTTTTTCCCATAAATCTGCTTTAGATAGACAACAGAAAGGGAGTCACTCACTCACTTTCGGACGAAGTACAGAAGATCAAGCATGAATGATTGTGGTAAATTCTTGCTTTTTTTTTTTTTTTTTTTGGTTTCAATGTGTTTGAAGTTGGTTTCTTCAGAGCAACGTCGAAGGTCGCCATGCTTGATCTAAATGTCGGGTAATGATTTAGTGCTTAGCTAAGCTTTTTGTTCAACCAGGGCATGACTCATACGCACGTTATATTTGTAAGAGAACAGTCAGATCGCATGTCTTGTACTCTTCGTTGCCATCTCCCAAGTGGAACTACATCCACTGAACGTTCGTCTGATGAGTAAAACTGTACTGACTGGAAACGGCAGGATGAAATCACAGCCTTCAGTCACCAGTAAAGTCCAGCAATGGGAGCTTTCCAGCTTTACGTTGTATTCCCGTAATGCACGTGGCGCTGTTCTGAAACTGTCCACCGCAGAGTTGTACTCTCAGGATTGACGGGCCAAGCAGGAACCACGTAAATGCAACAACAATTCTGAAATCGCTCAGACATTTGGAAAAAAAAAAAAAAAAACATGGAGAACAGCCACGTTAATATTTCAGAAGATGAAGCAGTAAATCATAATGATACTGGAGCACACCTTAATGCATTTCTTCAGTGTTCATGATGAAAAAATAATGTATTACGGAATATACTCAAACTTCCAAACGGATTAGAGAGAGTCTTGGGATGTGACATATGAGGATTAATTAACTTAAATGAAAATATATTGGAGCACACCATAATGCATTTCTTCAGTGTTCATAATGAAACAATGGATTGCGTACTATACTTAAACTCCAAATGAATTAGAGATAGTCTTGAGGTGCGACACACGAGGATTAGTTAACTTAAATGAAAGTAGATAGGGAAGTCAAATGGTTACTACGTTAACTTGTGGACTTGATGTTCTTCAGTTCGAGCTACTCGTGAGATCGAATTGTTACCTTTATTTGTGCACCTAGCCGTAAATGGGAACCTGATTCAGTTCAGAACAGGTTGAAGGCGGCGGAAGGTAGGCTGGCAATGTTTTTATTTTTGAAACACCGTCAGAGTGGACATTATGTGTCCATACTGCACCGTGTATCTGCCCTTATGGCTGTAATAATCTCTGTGTGTGTGTGTGTGTGTGTGTGTGTGTGTGTGTGTGTGTGTGTGCGGCGAGAGTTGTATTTACAAGTTTTTAATTTCTTTTCTATCCTTTTTTTTTCGTCTTTAATCTGGGGCGACAAAAAAGGCAAAATGCATGGCGCCACCACCTGCGGCCTTTTTTGTCAACCTTTTTAGTATGTAAATATTGTCTTTGATGTTTCTTTCCTTCCAAATTGGGATTTCCTTGTACCAAACTAAAAGAGACCTTGTGGCTTTGCTATGATAATAGAACTAGAACAAAGAGATCGCAGACTGGAGACGATCCGTTTACAAATTTGCTATTTTCACTTACGGTGACGGCCACTGGGAAAGAGGTTGAATTCATTTTGTATTGGGCAATGGCCTTTCTAGAAAAAAAAGAATTGTTGAAAGTGGGAGAGGGAGAATGGGGGGGGGGGGGGGGGGTGGGAGGGGGGGGAGTGGATGAGTGCGCGTGGGTGGGCGGGGAGTTAAGGGAAGGTAGGTGCGAAGGTGCGCATGCGAGGGATGGGAGGGGCGGGGGGAGGGAGGCGTCGGTTTTGCCGTTCGTGTTCAACGTGAGTAATGAGCCAAAGCCTTCACTACGTGACGTGAATACAGAATCATGTTATCAACCGGGACAAAAGGGGGCGGGGAAGGGAGAGGGTCGAAAGGGGAAGGGCAGAGGAGGCTGGGTGTGGATGGGGGAGGGGGGGTGACGATGGTGGTGTCGTTGCATGTTCTTGAAAGGTCTTTTTCACATTCACGAATGGTCTTGCTTCAAGAAAGTCGGAGACGATGATAGAAATAAATAAGTGAGCAAATGAACAAAAGTGTTTAACGGAAAAAACGAGAGAAGCGAAGAAAGACGCCAATGTACTTAGACTGATAATGAATTACAAAAGTCTAAATGCTAGTAATAGCGCACCGCCAAAAAAAAAAAAAAAAAAAAAAAAAAACGTAGACAAGCGAATCACAAGACAAAACATGACGCGTTTCGACCTCTTAGGTCTTCTTCAGGCAAGATACAAAACACTAGGACAACAAACATGAACGAGCAATGTTATCTTCATCCACTTCAGCGCAAGATGGGCGTTGAATGAAAACGAGGCGGTCAAGAAGGAGACAGTGTGTGAGTCGAGGTAGTTATGATGATAATTATATTACTGATAGGAATAATAGTAATGGTAATGATGAATTACAAAGGTCTAAATGAAATGAAATCATTAATTTTAGTAACATATAAACAAATTTAATCCGCACACTAAAAGAATATTAACATGCAAGACTTCTCAAGTGGTACACTTCTGTTAAACAAGTACAGAATATAACAGAAATTAATGGAGGAAGTCTGCAAATAAGGGTAGATTTATTATACTATAGTTACACAAGTTGGCTGTATTTGGTGTACAGACAGATACTGAGGAAAAGGTACATTATGGAAGTAAGTCTTCTTTTCTTAATCGACAGCAGAAGGGGGAGAGGAAAGAAGACAAGTCAATCTGCAATAAAGTTAGAGAGAGAGAGAGAGAGAGAGAGAGATTAAACATGGCATATTTTCATGCATTTTATGCATAGTTTGGCTGTGGTTACCATTTTTGAAAGGAAACAAAACTCTGGAGTATTTTTCGCTATATGTCAATATCTATCAGTGCAAATTCGAAAGTCCCTTATCAATATGTGCAAGCTATACCAGAAATCTGCAGTTAAACTTTTGCACAGAGATGTTCCACGAAAAGTTTGCAGCAAGACGGGTAATCTAACTTACCGTTGCTTGGAGACCTGATCTGCCATACGATTTATCCTTTGCGACAACCAGCTCTCTGTGTCTCCTGTACTGTAAAAACCGCTTTCTCTCATTTGTACATCCATTCTGTTTCTCGGTGTGTGTGTGTGTGTGTGTGTGTGTGTGTGTGTGTGTGTGTGTGTGTGTGTGTGTCTGTCTGTCTGTCTGTCTGTCTGTCTGTGTATATGTGTGTGCGTGTGTTTGCGCGCGCGCGTGTGTATGTGTGTGTGTCTGCACGCGTGTGTGTGTGTGTGTGTGTGTGTGTGCGCGCGCGCGCGCGCGCGCATTTCACAGTGTTCTTTTCATAGTTTGATCTGCCAGACTAGAATCACTGTGCTTGTTCGTTGCATCAGCTTTCCAAGAAAGGAGGCAGACGGTGGAAGCCAGGAGAAGTCTGATTACACTCATGAGGATTCGGGAAGCTGGGAGGGAGCCTTGAAGAAAGAGGATGAGGGTGGGCTTAAGAGTACAGCTATCGAACAACCCAAAACCTGAACAGTTCTCTGCAGCATCGCAGAAGCCAAAGTGGAGAGAGAGAGAGAGAGATTGGGGGGGGGGGGGGGGGCAGAGACAGTCAGAGAGAGAGAGAATGTGTGTGTGTGTGTGTGTGAGAGAGAGAGAGAGAGAGAGAGAGAGAGAGAGAGAGAGAGAGAGAGAGAGAGAGGCGTAGAAACAGGAGAAAGGGAAGGCTTCCGACGATCCAAAAATGTCTCAAGCTAATGGAGTCAACGTGTTGTCAGCAACATTCAATGCAACAGTTACAATAACTTTGAATAAACTTTTTTCCAGGTAAAAAAAAGACACTACGATTTTGCGTTCTTTTTGATAATTTGCATATGGAGCCTTTGTTTTTCACATGAGCATTTCTGTTAAGTATCCCGCTAGGCCCGAAACACTTTCCCCGTTTGTTCGCAGGATTACCCTCTTATGAAAAATCACCCAAAGAATAAATCATCTGCGAAAGCCGGCCGCCAAATATCAAATACGCAGTACATGCATTCACTGAGGATGGCCGCCAATTTGCATTGCAATGTCCATTTTTATGCGACTGTATTTGCACTCGTTAAGTTGTCTGCATTCTTGCGTATCATCGGTTCAGACTTAAATGATTTCATCTGTAAATTATGACAGAAGTTCCAGGCATGATTTTATGAAAGTAAATGTGGGAGGAGAAGGAGATGAGAAGTAACAAAGAGGATAGAAGAAGGAGAAAAAAAAGTTCGTTTATCTCAAGTTCGTTCTCTTTCTCTCTCTCTTTCTCTCTGTATCTATCTAGCTATCTATCTATATATATATATATCTATATATATATATATATATATATATATATATATATATATATATTATATATATATATAGATCAATGTGATTAAAATTCCTAAAACGATTTTGAAAGTGCTCAACCCCTTGGGGAGCAACATTTGTTAAAATAAGGTTTTTAGAAAGCAATCCACAAATTTGTTTCTAGCTTGTGTGATATTTGAAACAGGTGCAACCAATGTTTAACTGAAAAATGGTTAATACTATGCAAACCACACTTAGCAACTCTAAACACCAAAACAGAAATAGTAAGCAACTGCAGGCATAAATGGAAATCGTTGTTAGTGAATACACCCCAAACAAAAACCTGAAAACTTCAAAAAACACGTGCAGCCAACCCGCACGTGCAAACAACCGCAAACGGGAGCCCACACGCTATATTACACCGGCGGTATCCAAACCAAAATCATCCTGACGACAGCGCAAAGCTAGAAACAAATTTGTAGATTGCTTTTCAAAAACCTTATTTTAACACACACACACACACACACACACACACACACACACACACACACACACACACACACATATATATATATATATATATGTGTGTGTGTGTGTGTGTGTGTGTGTGTGTGTACCCATCTGCACATCTGTCTACATGTCTGTCTATCTATTCTATCTGTGTGTGTGTGTGTGTGTGTGTGTGTGTGTGTGTGTGTGTGTGTGTGTGTGTGTGTGTGCCTGCGCGTGTGGGCTCATGTGTGTGTATGTGTGTGCGCGTGTGTGTGAGTTAGCGTGTGTGTTTTCTTTCTTTCTCTCTCTCTCTCTCTCTCTCTCTCTCTCTCTCTCTCTATTATATATATATATATATATATATATATATATGTACATATACGTATATAACCCACATCATGTATATATCACTACATCACTCTCTCCGTCGCTCCGGTAATCGCTTTGATTTCATGGTCTGCTACCTCCAGTTAGTGACTAGACATTAAACTGAACTCCATCAAGAAGAGGTCGATGATAGTGACGAAGTTGATGTTGGATGAAAAGAAGAAGAATACAGTTGTATCGGTTTTAATTTTCATTAATAAAGACGCATCTGCAATCCGCATCTCTTAATCTTAATATCCCTGTTCATATTTTAAACACGATGCTTACCTATTTCCCCCTCAAGAGAGTTTACGCTGGGTCCAAACAAAATTTCGTCTCAGAAAAATTTTAATTTAGAGATGACATTGCTGCGCCCTAATAATTTCTTTGCAGGTGTAACATAAACAAAGTAATGTTGAGAGAGAGAGAGAGAGAGAGAGAGAGAGAGAGAGAGAGAGAGAGAGAGAGAGAGAGAGAGGGAAAACATCAATGACGTATCACGATACATATCGAAGAATGGCAATCAGTAGTGACACACGGCAATCGAGAAGGACATATGACAATGAAGGACACATCAGTGAAGAGAAGCATTTGACATTTGGCTATCAATCAACCAATCGATCGATCCTATCAAGTGAACAGACAACCGGCGAGGAAGCAGGACCGGTCACGCATCTGCTGTATCAGGCATTTTGTCATGTCATCCGTGGCGGGGGCGGGTGACCGGAAATCCGGGAATATAAGAGATGAATGGCCCCTAGCTTTGCGTGCTGCTCCACATAAAGCAAATTGTAAGACAGCGGAAGAAATATGATATTACATGGCGGTGCCGAATATAGAAAATAAAGGAAAAGAATATTCCAGCGACTAGACGGTTTTCTCACGTAGTAATGGTATGCTGACACTCGTATGAGAGCGTAGTAGGTTCAAAAGCCAACATTGATATTTCTTTCATCAAAATAGTAACTTTCATCAACAAAATAAAGGGTGATAATCACTATTTCAAAAGCCAACATTGATATTTCTTTCATCAAAATAGTAACTTTCATCAACAAAATAAAGGGTGATAATCACTATTTCAAAAGCCAACATTGATATTTCTTTCATCAAAATAGTAACTTTCATCAACAAAACAAAGGGTGATTAAATAGGAATATAGGTTTCTGGATTCTGGATTCAACATTAGAAAAATATTTAGACTCAGAATCAAAAACTTACTTTGAGAATATTTCGATAGGGTCGCCCTGTCTTCTTCAGCTCACTGTTGCTGTTGTGGCAGCGAGGCCTGGTGGGGCGACTGTTTGTGTGGGGTGAATAGTTGTCAGGATCTGATTGTAGATGGGGGGAAGTTCAAAACCTTGATCTCTGTTCAGGCTCTCATCTCCCGGACCCCTGACGACAGGGTGGAGACCAGTGTCTATAGGAAACCCACCCGCACTGACCAATATCTGAACTTTCACTCCAACCACCCCTCCAACACAAGAGATCTGTTGTTAACACCCTCATGCACAGAGCCTCTGTACTGTGTTCCACTAAGGAGGAAGAGCTGAAAGAAGAAGAACACATCAAGACTGCCCTTTCCGCTAATGGATACCCTGAATGGATGTGGGACAACCCTCGAGTTCCCTACCCTTCTTCTACAGATACGGACAGTGTGAAAGTGGGGATCCCTTACATTAAAGGAGTTTCAGAGCGTCTGGCCAGGACCTTCCAACAACATGGATGCAAAGTGTTCCACAAACCCACCAATTCCCTACGCCAGCAACTGACTCATGTCAAAGACAAAACTGACCCCCTCAAGCTGTGTGGTGTAGTGTACCAGGTAGGGTGTCAAGACTGTGCCAATACCTACATTGGCGAGACAGCAAGACCACTCACCACCCGTCTACAGGAACACCAAAACCGATCTACTTCTGCCATACACGAACACCTACAAGCCACAGGTCACAGTTTCAGCCCCCAAGAAACCAAGATCTTATCTACAGAGCCCTTCCTCACAAAAAGAAAAGTTAAAGAAGCCATCGAAATCAAGACTAGACGCCCAGCCTGAACAGAGATCAAGGTTTTGAACTTCCCCCCATCTACAATCAGATCCTGACAACCGTTCACCCCACACAACAGTCGTCCCACCAGGCCTCGCTGCCACAACAGCAACAGTGAGTTGAAGAAGACAGGGCGACCCTGTCGAAATATTCTCAAAGTAAGTTTTTGATTCTGAGTCTAAATACTTTTCTAAAAAGGGTGATTAATCACTAAGAAAATGGTAATCATCAGGGATGTTGTTGCTTCATAACTACTCGTTTTCTCACTTTTCGGCCACGGTATGGTTGCACGTGCTTACCAGGACAACAGTAATTACAGTTCATGAAGACAGATCACCTCGACACATAAAACAGATAATCCTGACTCATGAAAACACATAATGATGACTTGTGGGTATACGCACCGGTTGGAAGGGGGGGGGGGGGGAGTCGGAATACCTTCACTGGTAGAGCGCCGGAGTTGTAATACTGGTGAACCTGAGGTTGCTGGGTCGTTTCGGTGCAGGGATTTTCTTCTTTCGGATTTGACGTTGGTTTTGACTCCATTTCGAAAAAAAAAGTCCTTCGACTGGCACTCTAAGCCGAGGTTCCGTGAGTGAACACACGCACAACATTTTACATGTACGTAAAATCCCATTACCAACTTTCCGAAGAGAAGGCGAGTTTGGCCGTTGGCATGGATGGCATGTATATATAACACGCACAATATGTATGTATATAACACGCATTCTCCTTGATAAATCGAAGAAATAAGTAAAAGCTGAGCAACTGATATTCGACGGAATGACGTGGGAGATGAATTATTACCCCCAGTAGGCAGCTGTTCAGTCGGCACTGCTCAGGTAGGCAGGCAGCCCATAGTGCAAACGAGAGAGCGTGGGGATCATAAAGCGCTTTAAGCTGGATTTCTAACCGAGGATGGACGTTATGCAAGTCCTGTCTATATTGATAATGAAAAATAATACTACCTATAGTGAAGGCCCTTTATTTTATTTTTTTTCGAAGGCCAGAAGTGGCGAACATTTTCTAGCATTTACTAGGATTATCAGTTGTTTTTTTTTTATCTTTGCAAGCATAATCTGACGTCTTATCAGCATCAAAAAAAGGGGAAAAAATGATTGTAACTGCCTTATCTCCCGTTCCGCTTCAGTGGCATGCCGCTGATATCGGCTTCTCGTTCACCTCCACACCCTGGCGTGCTCCACCGCAAGTTTTGGCACCGGCAATACACAGGAAGCTCTCAGTGTCAAGCCGCCAGGAGGCAACCCGCCTGAAGAGACACTGCACTTCTGTTGAGTCACTTCAACAGTGTTCAGCAGTGCCTGTTCTGATGCGACATACATAAGACACTACGACTTAAACCCCGCTACTGTCGACAATAATTGCTTAGTCGCAGGATCAGCGTGAAATGAGTGTGTCACTGAGGAGAGCGCCACCACGTTAATCCAGCGACAGTCCCCTCGAATTAGCCCATATCGAGACCTCAATACAACCTCAAACACACGGGCATAGACAGAGAGATGAAATGGAATCTGTGGTTTCCATTAGAGCAGGGCATGAAGGGCCACAGAATTTGATGGTGTTTTTGTTTGTTTGTTTGTTTGTTTTTACGTTGATCAATGAGGATGCGGGTGCTGGAGATGACGCTTTCGAGAAAATTCTTATTCTCATGAACATAATTGACTTTTCTGTGAACAATATTGTTTTCTCTCACTGATAATTGCTGGGGTTTTTTGTGACAGCAGTAAAAGAATGATCTTTTGATGATAGCGGGCACCCATACCATCAGCGGTGTCCATTGTTGCCTGCCATTGATGAGGAGGATTAACGTAGATCTGGCTTTATCATACCTTACTCTCAATCCAGTCTGCCAGAGTGGTATTTGTTTCTCTGTGTTTGTCTGTCTGTGCGTGCTTGGGTGCTCTGTCTTCTGAATGCGTTCTACCACAATCATTCGATTATGGTTCTACTGCTCGTAGCTTGACTAAAGTGTTCACACTAGTGAAACGCAGTGAGTCTTCAGACCGTGCTTGAGTCACACGTACAGGTAAGTGACTTTGTCGTGTGCCTTCTCTTTATTTGTTTGATTTTTTTGGTAGATACTAGAGTATAAGTTCAGAGCCCCGTGTTTGCAGGGGTGGGAAATGGAGGGGGTGGGAGGGGGGAGGGGGGAGAGAGAAAATAAGAGAACAAAACAGAAAAAAACAGGTCACTAGACGGCAAAACGAATGAAACAAAGAAGTGACGGTTTCAGAAACAACGCGTTTCGATCCTTAGGTCTTGTACAAGCAAAACTGGCAAACAAAAACAAATAACAAGGAACGATGGATTAGCCATGCTTGGAAGTAGATGACTTAAGGGTCTGTAGAAGATCTAAACGTCGAAGCGTGCTGTTTCTGTGTCGTCATTTGTTGTTCGATTCGTTTGGCACGGTAGTAAGCTAACCCTTTTTCCTCTCTCATTAACAAGAGCAACAACATGTCCGTTTAACGCGCATACAAACAATCCTCCTCCTCCTCCTCCTCCTCCTTAACCTCATCCTCCATTACTACCATCACCACCACCTCCTCCTCCTCATTCTCCTCCTTCTCCACCTGCACCTCTGTCTTCTTCTCCTCCGTCTCCTCCTCCTTCATCTCCTCCTCCTCCTCTTCCTACTCCTCCTCCTCTTTCTTCTTCTTCGTCTTCTCCTTTTTCTACTTCTTCTTCATTGACCGGATTGACGTCAGCTATAAGAGTTGAACTACTTTCACTGCAGAAGATTCGTGCTGATTTAGGGTGGCTTTAATGTAAACCACGGGGGAAATTCTGTCAGTGAATCTAACGGCGTTGATCAAATTACTTTCACATATCTGTCGAAGATAGCCAACGCCTGGCGATACTAATTTTTTCCTCTTCCTCCTCGTCCTCCTCTTCTTCTTCTTCTCCTCCTCCTCCTCCTCCTTACCCTCCTCCTCCTCCTCCCCCTCCTTCTCCTCCTCCTTCCCTCATTCTTTTTCTTCTTCTTCTCCTCCTCGTCCTCCTCCTCCTCCTCCTCCTTCTTCTTCTTCTTCTTCTTCTTCTTCTTCTTCTCCTCCTTCATCTTCTTCTTCTTCTTCTTCTTCTTCGTCGTCGTCGTCGTCGTCGTCGTCGTCGTCTCATCGTTGTAGTCGTCGTCGTCGTCGTCGTCGCCGTTATCATGTTATTATTGTTATTATCATATCATTCTTCTTATTATTATTATAATTATATTTTTTATTATTATTATCATTATTATTATTATTAAGTTAAACAGCGTGAGCAAAAATATACGAAGACTGATGTAAAGAGTAGTATAATGTCTTAAAGATATAAACCGTAAAGGCGAAATTCATGAATTCGTCTTTTTGTTAGGACGTAAAATGTATCGCTTCCATACATAAGATTGTTTGCGTGTCCATTCTCTTGACATATACAGTTTCGCACACTGTATTTATAGTGTGTGTGTGTGTGTGTGTGTGTGTGTGTGTGTGTGTGTTGTGTCTGTGCGCGCGCGCGCGCGCGCGCGCGTGTGTGTGTGTGTGTGTGTGAGTGTGTGTGTGTCTGTGTCTGGTGTGTGTGTGCGTACGTGCGTGCGTGCGGTGTGTGTGTGTGTGTGTGTGTGTTGTGCGCACGTGCGTGCGTGTGTGTGTGTTAGGTCTTCAATTTAACGTCTATACACATTGTGATATTAGACGAACCCAATCTATAAGAATAACATTAACAGCAACAGCAAAAAATGGATAACTAACTATAAAACATCGAAGAATAACCGGTCATAACAAGGACGTTACTAAAACACCAGTTCCCATTTTACAAAACAGAAAAAATAGGACTTTGATGCAATGAAACAGCAATTTTACACATTAGTGATAAATCGGTTACAACTGTATCCAGAGAACAATTAGGTAGAGGTGGTAGATGAGGTTTTAACTGTTTGCAGTGGAAAAGTATGTGGGAATTTGTTATCATTTCACCACAAAGGCATGTTATATTTTTTGCAAAACTTTGTCTTAAAAGCGTTTAGTTTGATCTTATATATTAGCGAAATTATGATCCGAGAAAACGGCAAACTACATTGATAAAAAGAATGAAGTGTGTCAAAGTTTAATAGCTGGTTTATGCGAGTATCAAGAGAACATCCCGAATTTTGTTGTTTTTTCCTAAAATGTTTCCAGCATGCATTTTCTAGAAGACTGTATCCCTCATGGATAGACAATGGGATACTGATAACCTCCGACCCGCTAGTATTTTTCGCTCCCCGTTTTGCTGCTCTGTCTACTCTCTCATTAAACTGAATCCCACAATGAGAAGGAACCCAACAGAAACTAATTCTTGTACCCCTAATAATCAAGAAATGTATTAGGTGATGAATATCTGTAATCAGATCTTGTCTTACTATAGGGTTGTTTTACTTAGGGCGAATAAAACTGATTTTGAATCAACGCAAAAGAGGACTTGGAATATTGGATTTGAAAAGTCAAGTAGAAAATACAAAGCCATTAGAATGGCAGTTAGTTCTGCTGTAAAAATTGATCTGTTTTTTCCAAGACAATAAGATTTTTCAATTTTCAATGAAGGAATTGTAAATGCTGCACCTGCTTCTTTGGTATCCAAAAGAGACCCATCTGTATAAATTTTAAGATGAAAGGGATACGAATTTTCAATATACTCTTTTACTATTTGGTCTATCAGGTTTTCATTGTCACTTTTTTTCATCGACGTATGGCTAATATCAAATGATGCTCTTTGAAGTTCCCATGGCGGGCTGGGAGATGAGGGAAGTTTAGGTCGATTTATATCGCTGAGGTTAACTTTTGACTCGCTGAACAGATCTGAAGTGAAAGTTCCTATAGTTGTGAGTGAAGAAATTGATTTTGCCCTTTTTGGGAAGCTAATGTCAGATCTCAAACTGACTTCATTCTCAACGTTGCTGTCGCGTGTTGAAATTCGTAAGACATATTTTGCGACAGCTAGCCGTCGATGTTCATCTAATGGTAATACTCCTACTTCGCTATATGTTCCCAAAGATGATGCATGATACGGCACACCAAGAGCCAGTTTGAAAGCTTTGCAATCCAAGCTTTGCATCTTATTAAGTAAACTTTTCGGGGCACTGAAAAAGACTTCCTGCCCGTAAGAGAGTCTAGAACGTATCAGTGACAATGCCAGCTGTTTCAGTACATTAGCATCTTGGCCCCAGTTTTGTTTCTGTATAACTTTTAAAAAGTTAAAGCTTTTTCGAGCCTTTGTTAATAAATATTGTATATGATAATTCCACGACAATTTTGAAGTAATGTATACTCCGAGAAATTTCACCATTTGTCTGTATTCTATAGTCTCGCCATTTATTTGAAAAGTGGGTAATTCAGGTGGATCTGGCCCACTATTAAAAAGTAGAAGATTTGTTTTTTCCGGTGATAGCATTAATCCATTCTCCTTCATGTAGTTACTTAGTTTATCGAGTTCCAGTTGATATAATTTTTTAAAATAATTAAGCTGTCTTTTGGGTGTTTTCCTTTTCATAGTAACTTTCATCCACATAACTATGTCATCTGCATATTGTACTAGTACAACATTATTCGATACAGACTGTGGCAAATCACAAAGCAAAATATTAAATAAATAAGGGGCAATAACTGACCCCTGTGGGATTCCCATTTTAGGAAATCGTAGGGTGGAATACTTGTTGCCAACATTTGTCTGCATGCTTCTTTCTGATAAAAAGTTCTTAATATAACCATATATATTTCCAGATAGACCAATATTTTTAGTTTGTATAGTAATCTATCATGCCACACGTGATCGTAGGCTTTCTTTATATCAAAGAATGTGGCCAGTATATTTTTCCTACGAGCAAACTGATGTTTAATCTGCGTAGTCAGTTTAACTAAATGGTCAACTGTACTTCTCCCCTTCCTAAAACCAGCTTGGTTAGTGGGAATAACTTTTCTTTTATCACAATAATGAATTAATCTGTTTAGAACTATCTTTTCTAGCAGCTTCCCTGTGTGTGATGTTAGAGCGATAGGTCTATAATTGTTTATATCTTTTTTTGACTTTCCTTGTTTAGATACTGGAACTACGATTGAGTGCTTCCATATTTGGGGAATACAGCCCTCATCCCAGCATTTCTGTAATAATTCGTGCAGTAGTATTATCCAGTTATCTGGCAGATGTTTTAATAGAATGATGGATATTGCATCTGCTCCAACAGCTGTTTTCTTTGCGCTTGAAGAAAATAGAGTATCTTTTAGTTCACTTAAAGTAATTGGAGCATTGATATAATTTGCGTTATCTGCTGCAGGATCTTTGTACATATCTTTTTGGGCCCCATTTACCCTAAACGTTCTGATTTCATGTGGAAGTTTACTAGGAAGCATTGTATCCGAAAAAGAGTCAGCGAACGACTCAGCCTTTTGTAAGTTTGTAGGAAGATCATTGCCTTCAATCCTGATTGGATATAATGGTAGATGTACCCCATTTTTCATATCATTAAATTTTTTCCATATCTTTTGTATATCTTTATGGCTGTAAACCTCATCTGTGCAAAATGCAGCCCAGTACTGCCGTTTCACTTGTGCTATGGTTTTATTACTGAGTGAATTTGCTTTCCTAAGTGGAGTGTGATTTTCTGGGTTTTTTTTATCCTGTAAGTAGACTTTGAATAAACGTTTCTTTTCATTTACAACTTTCTCACAGGCTTCGTTCCACCAGATGTTTCCCAAATGTTTGTTAGACTTCAAATTAGAATACTTGGGTATGGAACAGTCAGCGGCTTGCAACACTGTGTCCGTAAATTTTGAGCAAAAATTATTGATATCATCATCTCTTATGTCATTAATATTTTGTGATTTCAAAATATTTTGAAATAAGTTCCAGTCAGCACAGTTATAATTATATTTTGCTATGACATCTCTATCTGTACTATCTTGGGCTAGTTTATCATTTAGCGTAATAATAATGGGTAGATGGTCACTTCCTAAGCTATCTGTAAGCGTGTTCCAGTCACTATTTGGTACGAGAATGGGAGAAATAAGAGACAGATCAATAGCAGAAGCTCTTTGATTGGGTAAATCAGGGATCCTCGTAACTCTCCCATCATTTAGTAGATAGAGGGAGGCATCAACTATATTTTCAACAAATCTGTTACTAGTCACATTTATGTTATCATTTTCCCAAAAAGGTGAGTGAGCGTTAAAGTCACCCGCGATTATCCATTTCTCTTTTGAATCATGTAATGGACGTAACCATTCGGTATTTTCCTCATTTGGGCCTTTAGGTAAGTATACACTAACAACATTTATCATTAATGTTTCACTGATTTTAACTTTGGCTGCACAGGAGAACAGATTCGATATATTCACTGGTGCTGGCGACGGGCATATGGTGTAATTCATCTTATCATGAATATAAATAGCTGTTTGAACTTTTCCTTCTTGATCCATCTTTTCACAGACTGGAGGATAGTAAAAGTTCGACAGTCTGGGCAATTTAGTTCGAGTGACATTTAACGACTGTAAAATGAGAATCTGATATCTGAAAGAAGCAAGATGTTGAATAAGGTAAGACAAGTTTGTATGTAAAGACCTGCAATTCCATTGCATAACACTTATAGCTTTTGTTTCTCCCATAGCTATTAACAGTTCTTAGGAAAACTTGGGGGAAAGACAATAACAATACAAAACGTACCGATGAAGTATACTAAAAAATGTCAATACGTGACAGAGATACTGAAAAGAGATAGAGAGAGAGAGAGAGGTAGATAAGAAAGAGAAAGAGGAGAAATAATACCGATGCACAAAGAATAAACGCAGCGGCTAACTAGTTGCAAAGTCAACAGAACGGTCCTTTGCTGTCCGCAGTTAAAGCAATGTTTATACAGATTGGGCCAGTTTTTAAAACCAGTCTCTTAGTACATCAAAGGGATTCTGCCACGGGTTCCTTTCACCAAAGTAGCGTGAAAAGCTGGGGTTTGGGTAGAAGCGTCTGGGCAGCTGATGACGTGGGCGCCTTAAAGTTTTCTTCTGCTGCTCCCAGAATAGCTGTCTCAGGTGTCGCCCCAGGTTTCCCGCAAGGACACTGGCCCCTCTTGCTGTTGGATGAATCCCGTCTTTCTTCAGCCCTCTGGTATGCATGTTGCCATGGTTGACGAAAGAGATTCTTTCCATCCCAAACAGTTCAGTGGAGACCAAAGCATTGAATAGTTCACGTTTGGTTTCCATCTCAGTATCTCGTAGAGGCGCGATTTTGCTGACAACAATTTTCGTTTTAGGATGTCTGGAAGATATGACTCTGATGGAATCGGCGAAGATTTTGCTGCAGATTTTGGGGTCAGACTTTTTAATATCATTGACTCCACAGTGGATGACAATGGCGTCTGGCGATTTCTTTGAAGAAAAAACAGAGGACTCTTGCTTCACTACATCATTCGACGTCGGAGCCTTGAAGGAAAGTGCATCAAAACCATACGAGTATCCTAGTCTATCCGTGTCCACTCCATTCAGCACTGAATCGTGTAGAAAAGTGACCATAGGCATGTCTTGTTCTTCGTTCTGGTGCTCATGACTTTTGCGTATTTTCAAACTGACGTCATTAGGTTTTACGCTGACGTCATTTTTTTCAGAAACTGTACGCGAGTTCTTTTCTTTTGATTTTTTTGACATTTCATTGCTGATGGTAGATTTTGATTTACTCAGTGCCGGAGCTGTCTTAGCTGAACTGACTGAAGAACTCTGCGTCCTACATGCTTCTGCGTAGGACTTAACGGCGACGGAATTTGTCTGCGGGCAGCTTACGTTGTTGCCCGTCAAGTCCTTCGCGACCAGATCTTTGGTTGCCAGTTCTTCAGTCAGTTTCTTGACACTGTTTTCGAGACACAAAACTCGATCACATAATTTTTCAATAACTAATTTTAGATTTTGAATGATACTTGCTGTGTCTTCCGTTTCTGTTTTGGTGTTTTCACAGCAGCCGTTGGTGTAAGCTCCAGCCTGTTGTTTTTCTTGATGGTCTCGGTCTAACATTTCTTTGCCAAGTGACGCACCTTCTTCTGTTTTTTCTTCGATGTCTTTCATGTCTTTCGTTCTTGTGTATGTTGCCCGACCTCCGAGGCTTCTCGGTCTTGTCATTCTTGTCATGTTGATGTTAGTATTGCTAAAACTTTGGACAGCATCTGTTCAGTTGCTGACAGTGTCCGCCATCTTAGAACGGTGTGTGTGTGTGCGTGCGTGCGTGTGTGAGCGTGTGTATGTGAGCGTGTGTATGTGTGTGTGCGTGTGCGCGCGCGCGTATGTGTGTGTGTGTGTCTGTGTGTGTGTCTGCGACAGAGAGAGAGAAGAGAGAGAGAGAGAGAGAGAGAGCGTGTGCGTCAGTGTATGTCGATGTGCGTCGTTGTATGTGTGTGACCAGAAAAAAAAGTGCTGTGTGTTTCTCAGCGCGCGAATGACTATTTTCTTTTACATGAAATGTCAAATATTGTTTTGACTCCGAATGGTCTACATCGTGCACACTCAGAACGAGGTATCCATGTCTGAAATCCAACATTATCGATTCAATCTTTAGTCTTGATTTTTCCGGACCTTCCTGATTATGCAAGGACACTACTTAGCCAAACATGCATGATGCACCTGGCGTTCTTAGATATTCTGATTGCAAATGTAACGTTGCATGCTGCTAAGAACATTACTCAGACGTTTTGGCGTTGGACTGCTTCTTGAGGGATCGGCTGTGGATTTGTACCCATGACTTGTGTAGAGATGAATTTGTATATATGCATACTGTATGCCCCTGTGAGCTGGCAGCGTCTGCCTGTCAAATATTCATATATGGACGTTACATGGCATGTCAAGACCTCATCGACGCCTCAGACGCACTCATCCTTTAGGCTGGTGGGTTGATTGGCTGCTGGGTTGACCTTTGGTCAAAGAGCTTGCTTGGTTTGAACTTTGGTGAAAGAGTACCAGGCTTCGCCTTCATACCTCTTCATTTTCCCCTTGTTCTGTCCGTTCTCGTCGTCTTCCTTCCTCCCTTCCTTCCTTTCTTCTCGTTCTTCTTCAGCTGCTTCTTCTTCTTCTTCTTCTTCTTCGTCGTCGTCGTCGTCGTCGTTGTCGCCGTCGTCGTTGTCGTTATCGTTGTCGTCTTCTTTTTCTTCTTCTTCTTCTTCGTCTCCTCCTCCTCCTCCTCTTCCTCCTCCTCCTTCTTTTTCTTCTTCTCTTTCTTCTCATTTTCTTGTTCCTCTTTCTTTCTCCCATTTTGTCGCTTTGTCTTTTTTTCCTTCTCCTGAGTTTCTTTTAAGGTGTGGCTGGGTATACAAGGGTGCGCTTGGAAGAAGGGAAAGTGTCGAAGTTTGGAAAAAAACATGAAAAGGGATACTAGCGGTTTGTGATTTGATCTCCATTTTTGATTGATGTCTGTATCTTTCACCGTTTCCTGAACGCTTACAGCTCTTCAGATATTTAGGAGGAAAATGTGTGTACCATATCATTATGATAATTTCTCCTGAATTCATTCTTTATATTTTTCTTCTTCCTTTCTTTCTTTTTCTTCTTCATTTCGTTTCTTTTCGTTTCTTTCTTCTTCTTTTCCTTTCTATCTTTCTGCTTCGTATTTCCATTTTTGTTTATATACAATCTCTTTTTTGTTCTTCTTGCATGTGCTCTTTATTCCTGACTGGTGGTCTTGGGTCTGTTGGCCTTCTGTTTCCTCCCAACAAGGATGACGTGTCGCGTGGTGTGCCCCCAGTGCTTTGCTAATCGGTAAATGTTGTGGCACGTGTCGGGAGCTGTTAGTCTGTGGAATCCCAGCTGCTGATAGCGACAACCAGCAGCACGTACTAAGAGCGTGGCCACATCTATCAGAAACTCGCATACACATACACCAACAGAGAAAAAGAGAAAGAGAGAAGAGAGAGAGAGAGAGAGAGAGAGAGAGAGAGAGAGACAGACAGACAGACAGACAGACAGACAGACAGTGGTTGATTTCCAAAGCACGAGCATTAGTGGCACTATAACGACTCAAATTGAGGTGTCTGTCCAAAGAAAATATCTGAATTAGTTTGTTGGAAAACAACAGTTGAGATTAGCTGATTTGAAAGAAATGTTGACTTTTTTTTCACGGAGCGAGAGAAAGGAATTCCTGAGTTTCTGGCGGTCGGATAGGGAACATTTGCAGGCCATTTGATCATGGTTACAGAAACAGATTCAAAATAGCAGATTTTCTGGAGAAGAAGGAAATCGACCCACCCACCCCCAAATGTAAACTTTAGAAATGTGAGAGATAAAGTAGATGAGCAGAACATGTTTAATTTTTGTAAGCGATGTAACAGTTAGATTGAAATGCGTTTGATTTGTTGTTGTTGTTGTTGTTCAGGTGCTGAGTGGAACACGATGTGTGCTGTGGTATTGTTCAGCAAGTTATTGGTGTGAGTCTATGAACAGAAAGTCGCAGAATTTCACTATCATCAAGAAACAAGAAGACTTCATTTTCTGACAAACTCTGTAAAGAATGGTTTTAGACACCTGTTGCTATGGATCCCCAAACAGACAACTCAAGCTGGAGTAGCTTCTAAGTGATTGATTTTTCTTCTGAAATACACATCAATAGTTATACCTCTGTAGTACACCTGCATATTTAAATCCCCTGGACTTCATCAGCATCGTTGAATATCGCGGAATACACCATGCTTAAATATCTTGGAATAAATACCGGCTTTGATATTTCTTGGCATGCATTTTGCGTCCCGACATTTCCTGGAATAATCCATTATTGTTATATCTTAGAAGTACATCAGTATTCTTAAATCTCCAAGATTATACCACCATTGTCATGTCTCCCGGGATGCTTCGGCTTATTGAATATTGTAAAAAATATTCCACCATTGTCACATCATCTGGAGTATACAATTATCCTGATGTATACTGCGATATATCAGCATACTTAAATCTGCTGGAACATATCAACCTTGTTACATCTTCTGAACAGCATACTAAGTTTCATAGAATATACCACCATTTTTCTAACTCCTGAAATGTGTCGGCTTACTAACAAAAAGTACAGTTTTTTATGTCCTGGTATATAATCTCCTAGAACATACCCCTTTTGCCCTATGTCTTCAAATATGTCAGCAAATGTAAGTCTTCTAGAATATACCTCCATTGTTAATTTCTTGAAACACATCAGCAAACTTACATTTCCTGGAATATTCCACCATATTAAAATCTCTGGCAATACTTTATGTGATTTGATTCTCTTTTTTTTCGCTTTGGGCACTTAATAGAATTTTGAAGGAGAGGAGTGATGTTAGAACAAATGGGGAGGTCAGTCTGGGTTTACTCCTGCTGAGGGGGGGGGGGGGGGGGAGTTTGGGTAAGTTCCCTTTCCCACTTGCCGGAGAGTGATTTCTGGTGTGGAGTGATACCGAAACGTTACAACCGCATCTACACTAATAGATCCACACGAAAATTTGATGGGTCCATCACTTGGCAATCTTTGACCTTTCCACCAACTTTCTTTAACATTGGTAATGTCATTTTTGTATTATCTTTTCGACAGACAAACAAACAGACAAATAGACACGGGTTGAAATACAGCTTCTTGGAAGGAGGGGAGGGGGGTAGTCGTCAAAATATGAGGGACCGCAAGAGTAATCCAAACCGATCAAACAGCTCCTGCGAAATCATTTCATAATCAAAATAACACGAACAGAGTGACACGAACTGAGAGAGTAACAGAAACTACCAGACGGGAAGGTAGAATAATTTCATCATAATAGGAAATAATTTGATAAGGTGAGACAAACTCAGATATTCGCCAGTCGTGTTAAAGATGGGTAAACATGGGAGCAAATACTTAATGAAGATCTTTTCTTTGATAATTGCCGAAATTCACTCAAAGAAATAATAATGGGACTCAAATGGTAGGGTGGGGGCCCACTCTTTCATGCGAACACCCAAAGTATCAGACTAAGCTATCGTATTTCTCCAAAACATTTCGATTTCTTGTCACGTGCTGGCCTCTGAGATCGAATTGCGTGCCCACGCAGTCGTACACATCGTGTATGTTGGAAATTGCAAGACGTGAATAGAAAGGGGAGGGGGAAAGTGGCAGAAGGCTTGAGAAGGGGAAAATGGGTAAGGGTGTGGCGGATGGGGAGAGGCGTAGGGGAAGTGAATGACAGAGAGTAGGGTGGTGTATGAGACTGATTGGGCCTTAAATCTGTCTTGTCGGTTGAGATTACCGGGTTAGTGCGTGAAAAACGGAGGTTGGAAGCTATTTCAAAATTCCAGACAAGAAAAAAAAACAAACAAACAGAAAAAAGCATACAAAGTGAAAATTATACAGACAGCTCTGGATTCGGAATTATTTTTCAACGTTTTGAATCTTCTTGTATGTAATAGTATAATTTCCGGTTAAAGGTGTGTGTGCAAGAGTGAGTGATGCAAATGGAGGGAGGGAGTATGGAGGATGGGAGGAGAGGGGGTTGAACTGCATGTGACATTGTGTGTGTGAGTGTGTGTGTGCATGTTTGTGTGTGTGTACGTGCTCACATTTACACACTAACACACATATTCTGAGGCATATGCCAGCCTTTCATGGCAAACACAATTCCAATAGCTCATCCACATTCATGCCTTTGTGTGAGTACGTGTCAAAGCAGTCTTTGGTGTCCAAGGTGTCATGGCCACTGTCACTGGAGTGAAGCAACAAAGAGCACCTGCCATGGTCCTGTTAGGTTCCACACGTGAGTACTGATGCCTTTTTCTACCAGTTGGAAGAACATCCACAAATTGGAGAATCACACTTATCAGTATGTATAAAGAAGTGTCAAAGATGGAAGAAAGATGCTGCTGAAACAATCAAGTCTTAAAGTCAGCTTCTTGGTGTGTCAACTCCACGTCATCTTCCGTACAAAGATTAATTTGGTCTCTAAGGGCTGAGGTGAATTCTATGCTCCCAAAATTTTCCTCCTGCAGCAAACATCGAAACGCCCAGAGCAGGTTGGAATTTTTAACCTAGTTAGCCAATCAAAAAAAGTGGTAAGAGTAGTCGAAAAGCGTATGCCAGTGCGCTGTCCCTGTGTTAATGACTTAATCGAACTCTCGACAATCCAATCATCTCGCATTTTTAAAGGACCTGACACCTGCAAGAAATCATGGCAGCACTAACGACTCGGGACTATGTATGTAAGAGTATTCAGGAGTGTTCTGGAGATGCATACACGTCAATGATTTCTGGAAATCATTGCAAGAAGTAATAAAAGGAAAGTGTTTAATAGCGAATAATCTGTCTCTGACTGAAAACACAATAATATTTGGAGCAGATGACAATTCCACAACTGATACTACATTCGATCTTATAATACTGATAGCCAAATACTACATTTTTAGCTGTAAAATAAACAAATGTAAGCCTTCAATAACAGTATTTCTAAAAATACTAAAGAGAAGATATAATCTTGAAAAATACATAGCAACTGTACAATTGAATCTGCAAAAATTTAACACTAATTGGATCAATTATGAAGTATTATTTGAAAATTGATAATCAAAATCATAAGATACCTGGATTTAATACGTGCATGAGAGGATATGTTCAGGATGTGTAGGTAATTTCATAAGGTATTCAAATATCATTGAGTGTGGTTGTAGCCTGTGGCCCGCTGCTTGTCTGGCATGGCGATGCCGCGGCTGGGACCCGTAGGCCGATCGGCAACTTAGCTGGTAGGTTGGTTTGTTGGTTGGTCGGCGGGGCACGGCTGTGGTGTAGCGATGTCATATTGGTAGCGGGCTGAAGAACATATAATTAACTTTCTTTTGATTGTTAAAGAAATATAAAGACACTGATGGACGGGATTTCGGTGCTGGTGTGTACACTCAGCTGGGAAATGCTTACGTCTGTTTAAATCTATATTTTGAAGGATCATTACAGTGAACATAATTATGTTATGCGTTATATACAACAGCTATCACATGGTACCACACGGAGAAAACATTACTTCATTATTATAAATTGTATAATTATGTATATTGTTTAAGTATTATTAATTCATAAGAAGAGAGAAAGTGGGGGTGTGGGTGGGTAGGGACGGGAGGGGGTGTGAGTGGAGTGAGCGGGTGTTTGTTTGCCTTTATGTGCTTGTAGTTTGTAAGAACTCAGAGGATTGTGCTTAGTGAATTTTGTTTGTTTGTGTATGTGTGTATATCCAACAAAAAGAAAACCTTTCCTCGGCATACATTGAACTCTCACTCAAATCCTTTCAAGCCGATAAAAAAGATAACTCGTTTCTAATACGTTTCACGGATTATTTACTACAATAATGTCAAACATGTACAAATATGATTAACAACAAAAAATATGTGATAATTTGCATCCGGAAATGTACAGCAAAGAGAAAGATCATGTTGATGAAAGAATGGAGATGAGAGAAAGAAGGAACTGTGGAATGGAAGAGAGAGAATGAGGAAAGAAATAAAAAAATATATCAAAAAAAAAAAAAAAAAGAGTATTCAGGAGGGGAGGAGCTTTGCCTTTATCTTCTATATTCGCATCTCAAACAAACCGAACAGTTTCCAAGTGAAACTGACTCTTTGCGCTACTATCATGTTTTGTTAAGTAAGACGGGCGATGGTGAGGGGGGGGGGGGGGATGGATCAAGTTTACTTCCCGTATCCCTTTTCCCTGAATCCACACCAGTTGGTTACCGAGTTACATCTTTGCCCCTGTTGAGTAGTTATTCAACAGGTTTACCTTTCATCGAAAACAACAGCGTAAATCAAGGACAACACACTGTTCCTTAGTATGTCTTACGACCTGTACTAAAAACTCTCTCTCTCTCTCTGTCTCTGTCTCACACACACACACACACACACACACACACACACACACACACACGCACACACGCACGCACGCACACACACACACACACACACACACACACACACACACACACACGGACCCTGGTGGCCTGAAAACGAAGGGCATTTGCACATGTAAGGCGGGAGTTTACATTCATCTGCATAGTATAAATCCACTCTTGCCCATCTCCAGTGATTTGAAAACGAATGGTGTTTGCGCATGTAAGATGCTGTTTTACATTTATCTGCATGGTATAGAACCAGGTTTTTTTTCCCTGACAGCACTCTTGGTATTTTCCGGCGTACTGGTAGTGATTCTCCAGGACATGAAATCTGAGCTGGCGGACGTCTCGCACAGCGGAAGCGCCGAGGAACTGCAAGGACTGTAGCCTGTTAAGGAACCAACCAGCTGATAATAGAAAGGAACGAAAGATTACGATGGGATTACGGCTTTGGACATGGACGGGAGGCCGAGAGAATGCTTTGCCCCAGGGACCAATAGCAAAGGGAACACACAAATTCTGCATTGCATTCACTATGTTCAGGACAGCCAGGGGCTGGCGTGCGTAAGGCAGATTTACTTCCTGTTCTCAGAACTCGGACTGTTTGCAAGTGAAATCGAAAACTGCTCGTGCTTAATCTCTAAGTGCCTTTGAGGGCTTGCTGTGTCATTCTTGGTTAAGTTTTTGTGCAGCTCAGAAAGCGACACAGAAATAGTGTCCTTCCATAAAATACGTAACAAAGGAAGAAATGAGGCATGGACAGACACACTGTCATGGAAAGTCTGGACAGCAATGCGTCATCTGCTACAGAAGCCTCAGTCGTCGAAGAGTAAATGTTATTGGCTGATCGGAATAGATTGTTTATTCTAACCAACTGGAACACAGCTTCGAATAGATGCGGGATCACCTTTTTAATGTTCAATGTAGATTTTATTAAACCACATTCAGCCAGTCCTAAAGATTAGTCCCTTCGATGGCCTGTTCCACCAAGACAGAGCAATAATTTGCTTGCATCGTTTCCATATTTATCTTTTAAATACTGTTTAAAATGATGTTTTGTATTTGTATTGTATTTCCATGTTTTCAACACTGTAGTCTGTTTCAGATTTCTTGTCACAATTTTACTGACATTGTTAACAATCACACTGAAAATGACACCCCAGGAAGGACATCACTAATCAATATTTTGCCGAAAGGCTTGAAATCACAAGTTTGTTGTTCTTTTATTTTTGCAAATATTCGTTTCGCCTCAGCAAGACGATCCTGAAAATCCCTACTGCGAACTTCATGACCCCAATCGAAATAGCCGTGTCTGAGAGTTCACAAGAGATACGGTGAAGAGTGCTGGCTGCCGCTGGATTTCCGCCTGCTGCTGCCCTTGTTTGCGGCCATTCTCCTTAGTAGTCAGCTGTAAGTTTCAGGTGGGAGGGTGAGGGGAAATTTGGGAACAGGGAAGAGGGACGCGGGTGTTGAGAGAGTGAGAGTCCCCCCCAAACAAATCCCGCCTGTCCCCTACCCGCACCTCCCACCACCTTTCTCCACAGATCAGAAAGACAAACATTCCTCTGGACTAGCATTTGTTTTGTCACGTGCAAACTGAATTACTGCAAACGTGATTTATTTCATTATATGGGACATTTATGATGCGTAGTAAAGTGCGCACTAATTAGTAAGTTAATGGATATTTTGTGTTATGTAGATATTGATGGATTGATTAACGCACATCGTAACTGTTTAGTCAGTTTCTTTTTCCTATCACTTGAAATGTTTGCCTTTTGGCCGACTGTGTGGAAAAGCCCAGTGAGGTTGAGAAAAAAAAAAAACACTGAGCACAGGGAGAGTCCTGTCGACAGCGGAAAAGACTGCAACACGGCATCCTCGTCAGGGCACCTGAGACCTTTTCAGCAAAAACATAGCAGTGTCTGGATTGTGCTGGTATCACCTGTCAGTGAAGCAGCGAGTGGGTCTGTGAGATCCGTGCAGCAGTTTGTTCGGTGGTGGTGTCTGCGCTGCAGTCATGAAACAAAGTTCGGTACACCCATGGGGATGGTTCCATAAAGGTTCTGTTGTGTCGCGTCCAGTGGCCATCACTCGGTGGGCAATTGCCATGGCGCAGTTGTGTCCCTTGACATCGTAATGGAAGGTCCTGTGTATGCCTGCATCCTATGACAATGCAGGGCAGCTTTCCATGTGCTGTGCAGGATTACTCCTGGCTGATTGGTTTGGTGGATGAGGACGGTACTTCTCTGGGTCCCACTGGCACCTTCTGTTGTATCGCTAAAAAGGCTTCTTCATGAAGGACTTGAGACGTTTATGACATAACCCCCCCCCTCTCTCTCTCTCTCTCTCTCTCTCTCTCTCTCTCTCCATTTCCATATCGCTTGTTTTATCCAGCGAAGAGCTAACTGTCAGTAATGGGGAAGAATGCCCACTCTCCCGGCCAGGTCGGCCCGTGGTGTTTGTGACGTCACAGGAAGTGCGGAGGGGTGCTGATCATACCGGCACCAGTCAGACGGCAATGGCTCTCGATGTTTGGACGTCATTTTTTCAGAGGGTGTCGCGACCTTCCTGAAAGCCCTGGAACAAACACCGGAAGTCCATTACAGACAGAAGGGAGGAAATACTAGCTATCAGGGAGGTGCTGTATAAATGCAATTCCGGCTGTATGGCATGCGAAATCGCCCCCGCCCCCCTCCTCCCATCTCTCTCTTTTTCTCTCCCTCTCTCTCTGTCTGTGTCTCTGTCTCTGTCTCTCTCTCTCTCTCTCTTGCACTCCCTCTCTCCTCTCTCTCTCTCTCTCTCTCTCTCCAGCCCTGATGTGGCCCCTTGCGGTCGGCTGGGCTATAAGCAACATTATCTTATCTTATCTCTCTCTCTCTCTCTCTTCGCAAGGCGCACGTTTTTCCATTACTGGCTCACGCTGCGTGGATGGATCGTACTGCAGCTGAACACTGTGAACAAAAAAGCCTATTATCGGCGGAATTAAGAGCCCTCTCTTTGTCTCTGTTTGTGTCTGTCTGTCTGTCTGTCTGTCTCTCTGTCTCTATCTCTGCCTCTCTCTCTCTCTCTCTCTCTCTCTCTCTCTCTCTCTCTCTCTCTCTCTCTCTCTCATTTTTCTTTTATTTTTGTTGTTTTTCTTGTTGTCGCTTTTGTTTCTTTTTCTTTTTCTTTTGGAGCGTACGTTTTTCAATTCTTGATTCAATCTTATTTGAATTGCTATTGACGGCGATCTTCGCCTTGTTCTTCTTCCTCTTCCTCTTCTTCTCCTTCTTCTTCTTCTCTTCCTCCTTCTCCTTCGTCTCCACCTTGTTCTCATCTTGTCCTCTTCCTCTTGCTTCTTCTCCTCTTCGTCTTCTTCCTTTCTCTCCTCATCTTTCCACGTAATGCTATTGTTGTTGTTGTTGTTTTCTTCTTCTTCTTCTTCCTCCTCCTCCTCCTCCTCCTCCTCCTCCTCCTTCTTTTCTTCTTTTTCCGTTTCTTCCCTTCTTTAATAACTCTGACATGAAAAAACAACTTTCAGGTTTTAATAAACATGGTACCCCAAAAGACGGCTTGTGGCTACATCAATGGTGGAATCAAAGACTGTGGCGTAGGGAAAAAAAACTTCCGATGTTGAATCTCTTGAGTTCCATGCAAAGCACTAGGAAAGAGAATACCAAGCAGAAGAGCCCAACAGACCATAAAGAGTTCGTACAGGGCTGCAGATCGAAGCTGTTCCCACCAAGGCCAATGTTTAAGAGCCGCCAGCACGTGAAATCCTGTTGGCTTCAGCTGTCCTGCTTCGTTCCGTCTGTCAATGGGCATGAAGCCTTGTGCCTCTGTAAACTCTCTCTCTCTCTCTCTCTCTCTCTCTCTCTCTCTCTCTCTCTCTCTCTCTCTCCCCAGATAGACAGATAGATAGATGAAAGAATGGCTCAGATATGCAAATGGCCTGTGCTTGTGGTTGATAAGATTTTTTTCCTTTGTTTGGTTTATTTCCTGAAGCAACGAAAGGTGTTCTTGGTGTTTAAGCACGCGCGCGCGCGCGCTCGTGCGCGCTCACACACACACACACACACACACACACACACACACACACACACACACACACACACATTTTTTCTCCTCCGACGAAGTCATCATCCCATGTACATATTATCTGGATTATGGATTGTCTTTCTTGTGTGTGTTTGTTGGAAATGATGCATGCATCGGTGCAAACGCTTACTTTAAAACACAAAACGTCTAATATCGTCTATGCAATGTTTTAGTTGTTTGGCTGGTTGATTGGTTGGGGTATTGTTTTTGTTTTTGTTTTTGTTTTTTTTAAACCTTGACTTGATAGACAATAAAAGGGAGGTCACCCACTCAGGTTTGGACGGATTTTTTCTTCCCTTTTTTTGTCCTCCAGCCACCAATTTTTTCCGACATGTTTTCCCAGTCCTTTTCATATCTGTTTAATTTTCTTTTCCCACTTTTTTTTTGTGGGTCCTCCATCTTCATATTTTTCCTCTTTTTTTTTTTTCGTTGTTGTTCCATCAACTCTCATTTACCCTGCAAATCTGTATGTTCTATAACTTAAGTATTTTAGTGTTTGATACAGGGCGTCTGGGTTTTATTAATGTGCTAATGTCTGGTGTATTGACAGATTCATTCTGTGCGTTACGACAAAAAGAAAGAGAGAGAAAAAGAAAGAAGGAAAGAAAAAAGAAAGGAAGGGGGAAAAAAGGAAGTTATGTATAGCCCAAAGACGAGAGCAACTATTACCAAAAGCACATGTCCAATGAAGAGGGGACAACAGAGAGAAAAAAAATGTGATTCACTGTATCAGTGAAGTAAACAGTGGACTCATCATAGAATATTA
>CM065722.1:62405502-62420502 GCA_033310375.1 Conus canariensis | reverse complement strand
AAGAGGCATGGACTGGTAGTCCCATGGCTATCTTATATGCTTTGGAATCAATACTTTGAAGTTTTTTCAGTAAGTATTTGGGTGCACTGAAGAACACCTCTTGTGCATACGTTAATTTTGATCTAACCAGTGCAGTAGAAAGGTGCAAAAGAGCAACTGTGTCCTGAGCCCAAGCATGCTTGCTAATAATCTTTAATAGATTTAAACTTTTTCGAGCTTTTGTTAGAATATGCTCTATATGAAAATTCCATGACAACTTTGATGTTAAATTTACTCCAAGGAATTTCACTATTTTGGTATATTTGATGGGTATGCCGTTGACTTGAAATGAAGGCATATTAACTGGATCAGATCCAGTATTAAATAACATCATGTGTGTTTTTTCTGTTGATATTTGCAAACCATTTTCAGTCATGTAAGCAGAAAAGGTGTTTAATTCTTTTTGATATAACTTTTTAATATAGTTTTGTGATCTGACAGATGTACATTTTTTTAATGTCACTTTCATCCATATGCATATGTCATCTGCATATTGGGCTAGTTCTATATTTTTAGTAATTTTTGTGGGTAAATCGTACATAAGAATACTAAAAAGTAAAGGGGCAATAACAGACCCCTGAGGAATGCCCATTGTAATTTCCTTCTTGTAGAATAGGAGTTCCCTACCTTCGTTCTAATATATCTGTTTTCTAAGAAGTCTTTAAGAAACTCATAAATGTTTCCTGATAATCCAATCTCTTTAAGTTTATAAAGCAAACGAGAGTGCCATACTTGATCGTAAGCTTTAGTGATATCAAAAAAGGTTGCTAGTAAACATTTTCTCCTGGAAAACTGATGTTTAATTTGAGTGGTAAGTTTGACCAAGTGTTCAATAGCACTTCTTCCCTTTCGAAAACCTGCTTGATTTGTTGGGATAACTCTGTTCTTTTCACAAAAGTAGTTTAGCCTATTCAAAACAATTGTTTCATAAAGTTTACAGACATGAGAAGTTAATGAAATAGGTCTGTAACTATCTATTCTTTCTTTCAGTTTACCTTCCTTGTGAATCGGTACTATTACTGATTCTTTCCATATTTGTGGCAAAAGACCTGAACTCCAGCATTTTTTAAATATATTAAGTAAAATGCTTATCCATTTGTCTGGAAAATGTTTAATCATTTCATTAGAAATGGCGTCAATCCCAACAGCTGTTTTTTTGTTTGGTAGAGAATCTATGGCGTCTTTCACCTCTTGTAATGTAATTGGGGCGTTGATGTCGCTTGTGTCATTATCAGATACATCATTAAAGACATGGGCAGATTCTTTATCCTCTCTGAATTTTCTTTGGTTTTCAGACAACCCATCTAACCTGCTTACTTTAGCAAACTGGTTGACAAACGCTTCTGCTTTGTCTGCGGATGATGGTAACTTATTATTATCAAGAATAATAGGATATTCTGGGAGTTTGATTCCATTTTTTATCGTTCTTATCTCTTTCCATACCATTCTACTATCTTTATGATCGAATGTGTTTCTTTCGCAAAAATCATCCCAATAATCCGTTTTGGCTTGTTCCATAACTCTATTACTATGTATATTTGAGTGTTTCATTTCTTTAAATTTTTCATCTACCATTTTCTTATCTTGACTTTTCTTAGAGTGCACGTATTCCTTGAATAACCGTTTTTTCTCTTTAACTGCCTTATCGCAATCTTCAGTCCACCAAACATTACCGAGATGTTTATCCCCTTTAGATCCACGATTCTTCAATTTAGGAATACATAAACCAGACACTTTTAGAACAGAAGTACAAAACATATCATACATTGTATCAATATCATTATCTGGGGACAAGCTTATGTCTAGATCTTTAAGTGTATTGTAAAACTGAGACCATTTGGCATTTTTATAATCAAATCTTGGGATTGTATCATCAGGTTTTGTGTCTTCAAAACTTGGGGACTGATTAATTGTAATAATGATTGGTATGTGATCACTCCCAAGAGTTTCACTATACGTTTCCCATGCACACGACAAAGCCATTTTAGGTGAAACCATAGTTAAATCAATAGCAGTAGGTCTATGTGTAGATACATCAGGAACTCTGGTATAAGAACCATCATTGAGTAAACATAAAGTTGAGTCTACAACATTTTCTACAAACCTATTACTACTGACCTGTGTGCACTCTTTTTCCAGAAAGGAGAATGGGCATTAAAATCCCCTCCTACTAACCATTTACCATTATCATTCTTGATATTTTTCATCCATTCAGTATTAGCTTCATCTGGACCCTTAGGTAAATATACAGAAGCACAGTTTACTTTTAAGGAGTCCGAAAACTTGACAGTTACAGCACATGAAAAAATCCCATGTAATCCACTAGGCACAGGTGATTGTTTGTCACAATATTGTAGTCCAGTGTGAATATAGATAGCACAGTTTACTCTATCACCATTTTTTTCTGTATCTACTACTGGTGGATAGTAGTACTGTTCCAGTCTTGGTAGTTTGTTCTTACTGATATTAACAGACTGGAATAAGAGAACATGGCAGTCAGACGACACTAAAAATTGACGTAAGCAGTCAATATTAGAATAGAGAGAGCGGCAGTTCCATTGCAGTATTTTTATATTGTTGTTAAATTTCATGTTTGAAAAAACAGATAACTAAACAAATAATAATATGTCGCTTTAACACAATTGGAGCTTAGCTACACACAGACGTAGGCTGGTATGCTGCATTTGTTCCGAACAAAAACAACAAAAAAATGTCACCAGTTGTATAAGACATTGAACCTATTGGACCAGGCAGAGCCGTAGAAGGAATCCTCGGGGAAGGGAGTGGGGCGCAGGTACCGGGGACGTCGCGCTGTCTTCCGGGGCCGCTCCCAGAAGAGGTCCCTCAGATGCCGGCCAATATTCCCCGCTAGGATGCTAGCTCCTCTTGCAGTGGGATGTAGCCCATCACGGAGGTTGAAGCGGGCAGCTTGTAGGTTGGAGTGAGTGATGAAGGTGATGTTTTTGTCATCATTCAGCTCTGACACCAAAAGTGCGTTGTACAAGTCCCCTTTGATATTGAGTTCGGGGTCTAATGTAGGAGCCATCTTACTGACTATGATGGCCAGATCAGGGTTTTCTTCTCTGATACTCCTCACGCACTTTGCCATTCTTCCGGAACATGTTGCTGCAGATTCTGTTTCTAGGTCCTTCGATCCAACATGTAAGAGTAAAGCATCAGGAAGTGTCTTGACAGATGCACTTGCTTTGGCCACTGCTGGTTTAATGTCCTTTATTGTTCTTGCATTACTCTGATGCACCTTACATCCGTAGGACTTCCCTAGTCTGTTTGTGTTGACTTTCTTTATGACAGGGTCATTCACATATAAAATGTTGGGAAGGCCTTTTAAAGTTGGATTTGGTTTGTCTCTGGACTTGGTCTTTAAGTCATTGACGTTTTCTTTGTGTCTGAACTTGACCTTTAAGTCATTGACGTTTTGTTTGTCTCTGGACTCGGCCTTGAAGTTATTGTTGTCATTTTTCTTGCACTGCTCCTTAGACTTCGGCTTATGACGCAAAGAAGCTTTGACGTCATTTTTGTTTGCGTTATCATTTTCTTCTATTTTTTTGTTTTTATCACTTTCCAGTACATTTCTGTTCTGCTTCTTTTCTGTTTTGATTGTTTCTACAGACAGAGCAACCTGAGGAGTTGTCGATGGCCTTGAGACCCTAGCCACTTCTGCATAAGAGAGGTAGGGGAAGGGCTCTGTCTGGATTGCTATGCTAGCTGAGTCCTTCGTAGATCTATCAATTTTGGAATGCAGAGATCTTATTTGCTGTTCCAGACTCGCTACTTGATTGCACAGAGAGGTGATAGTGCCTTCGATCTTAGCGAAGGTCTGTGTGGTACTCACGGAGTTGATGTCTGTAGGATCAATGTTGTTTCTTGGCCTAGGCTCTAGTCCATCCTTGACAACGGACAGACTGAACGGCCTCCTCAACTCCGAATTACAATTTGTCCCCTCGTCGTTTCCGCGTTTTGCTAGCACATCCTCAGTGCATCCTTTTGCACACAGTACCGGTATGCAACTTTTCCGGATCCTGGTTTGGTTTCCCTTTGTTTGCTTTGGGCGAAACATAGCAGCATCCACAGCACTAAGCTATCGGTTGTTGTCTGCAGGCGCCATCTTGTGTGTGTCTGTGTGTATGTGTGTGCGTGCGTGTGTGTGTGTGCGTGTGCGTGTGTGTCCGTCTGTCTGTCTGTCTGTTCGCATGGTGACTTGTGTGTGTGCGCGCGTGCGTGTGTGTGTGTGTATGTGCGTGTGCGTGTGTGTCCGTCTGTCTGTCTGTCTGTTCGCATGGTGACTAGCAGTTTTAAGATTTCCTCCAAATTCGAAAGGATTTTTGGAACGCTCATCACCCACACCCGAAAGTGATAAACTAACAACAGTATTTAAGCATCTTCAAGGAATTAAATCTACAGGTCTCGATGACCAAACAAGGCAAAACATAGAACAAAAGACCGTTTGCGAAAAGAGAGGGTGAAAAAGAAAACAAGCATCTGAAAAAGAACGCAATTTTCATGCGTGCAGAGAAAGACTGCGCACAGGAGACGCGTCCCTTTCTCAAAGACTGTTTTATTTTCCCTGTATATAACGTGACGCGCGCATATGTACGTGCCAACCGAGTGCCACGCACATCAAATGTTGAAGGTAAAAATGTCAACGTAGCTTTCAGAATGGGGGCTGGCAGCGGTGTAAAAGGTCTGCAGAAGCAGCAGGAAATTCAGGTTGGAACTGCGAGGCTACGTGTTGGTGCATCGCCAGTGAAAGTCATTCCTCCTCACCTTGCTGCCTCCGGTGTAATCCTATTGCTGCAATGATGCCAAATCTGTTTAGCTTGAATATCAGATTGCACGTGCCTCGTGTGACGAAGCGCTTCTTCCCGACAGAAAGGAAACCAAGGTCCTAAATGTCTCTACATGTGGTGGTGTTGGTGTTGTTGTTGTTGCTGTTGCTGCTGCTGTTTTAGTTGATTCGCATGTGTAGTTAAGTCGGTCTAAGTAATTCCATCTTTCAACTGGCCGTGCGTGCGTGCGTGCGTTGTGGTGTGTGTGTGTGTGTGTGTGTGTGTGTGTGTGTGTGTGTGTGTGTGTGTGTGTGTGTGCGTGCGCGCGCGCGCGTGTGCGCGAGCGTGTGTGTGTGTGTGTCTGTGTCTGTGCACATGTGTATGTGTGTGTGTGCATATGAGCGTGTGTGTGATGTGGTGTGTGTGTGTGTGTTTGCGTGCTTGTGTGTGTGTGAATGCGGGGGAGGGGGAGGGGGTAGGGCGTTCACAAGCACGCGTGTGTGTGTGTGTGTCAATGGGAAGCTTTAATGTTGGGGTTTTCTCGATTTTTGCAAGTATTGCGATAACCTGATGTGGCAGAATGATAAATATCCATAGGATCTTTCCAGTTGTTACCTGTATTAAATATGTCACGGAATGAAAAGGGACTGGACTCTGTACTTAATGTTTTCAGCAGTGTTTTCAAATGGTACTCAGTTGTCATTTTTTTCATAATTGCGACACCTTACAATTTTTGCTTAATGTACCGTCGAAAGATATGTTTTGTAATATCATACACACATGTTGTAACAATTACTGCATTAAACTGTATCAAGATCAGACCATTTAATATTTCTACCAAGCGTAGATGCTGTTACAAAGATATATAGAGCCAAGATAGGCCACATATAGAAATATCCCACCAAAATACAGGTAAGCCAGAAAAGACAATAAATCATTAGTGGTTATGCAAGACAAACCTGAAGCAAGTAGCAAATGAAAACAGTGTCATCAATAACAGATCTGTACACAAACAGTATGAACACAAAGCTCAACATTTGACAATGATACCGAACTAACACAAAGTAGACCGCTGACAGACCTGCTACGGACGGAAGAAAATCAGGGGAAGATAACGCCTGTCTCTCCATTGTACACAGAGTTACCTTTTCTTAGTTTAGGGGATCAGGATCGCTACTTGCATGCCTCTTTTGGTAAACAAACGTCACATCAAACCAAGACATGTAGATCTCAATCCATAAAAAAAAGGAAAAATAGATTTGAGTCTAACCGTAACAAAGTGTCTGCGCTGCACGCGCACCGTTTCACACCCATGTTTTTGAATTAACTCTCTCTCTCTCTCTCTCTCTCTCTCTCTCTCTCTCTCTCTCTCTCTCTCTCTCTCTCATTGAACTGTCGGTTAAGCTGACTAATAGGCCTGTTCAGGAAAAAAAAATTCATGGGAAGATAATACGTTTTTCCATTACAAACAGACATACCTTGTCTCAGTTTGTGGGCTAAACAAAGAGAGCTGAGAGCCAAATAGTTGATGTGAAGCGCACGCCAGGGTAATGGTCGGAATATCGATTTGTCTGCATTCCAAATGCACCGTTTCACACCCATGTTTTGGCGTTTTCTCTCTCTCTGATTGAACTGTCAAGCTGACTGATTGGGCAAAATTGCTTTAGGTGTGCTCTCCAGCGACATCACATCTGTCCCATGAAAATGGCGGGGTCACTTTGCTAAACACGAACTCTGACATAGATTACCTCCCTTGCAGATTTCCGACCATCGTCGATTATGGGGAAAATTTGGAAAAGAAAAGAAAAATGCTTTTAACAGGATAAGACGTCACGTGTGTTTGCTTGCGTCATGTATCACAAGTGGTCAAACTTGCTTGTGACGCTGTTTCAGAATACGTCAGCATCAACCCACGAGCAGTTTGAGTAAGATAGGCTGCCACAGCTTAGGAGGACAAGAGTGAAGCGGCTGACACACGAGCCTCCCCGCCCGTACGCTTCGGAAGTACCGGTCGAACCCTATCCTAAACGTAGCGTCTGTCATAGTAAACGTACATCTCAAACGGACTTCGACATCCAGTTAAACCCGACCGTTCGAGATACACCGTGACCTATTCAAAACGGACAGTTAGTATCCTCCAACCAATCAACGCTCAGCATTGAGCCAACACCCATGACACAAGGAAAAATGGCGTCGTCCAGCAAGGCGGTCAGGCTGTCCGATTCGGAGACCAAACATTTGACTGAATCGTACCAAGGCCATGATGTGCGTTGGAATGTCAACTCAAAAAATTATAAGAATCTAAATATTCGAGAAAAAGCTTCGTATTCAATTGTACAGTCCTTTGAAGCGGCATGTGGGATCGAACTCGAAGGTTTTAAAGCTATCGTGAAGCACTCCGTCCGTTCGACACTTACTGGTCGGACCGCACAGGTTCAAACGTTTCGTCTCAACTAAACGGACGAAAAGGCTCGTGTGTCAGCAGCTTGAGTGCAGAATGATGGGTATTAGTGAGTGGGGAGGGGTGGGCTCGGGAGGATAGGCTGGGGTACAGAGAGGAGTTTGAGAGGAAGACAGAGCTGGGTAAGATTGGGGTGTATGTGTGAGGAAGTGGGGAGGAGGAGGGGAACAGATGCTAGGGGAGATGAGGTCGTGAGGGGGGGGGGGGGGTGAGCAGGATCGGGGTTATCAAAGAGGAAAGCAGGAAGGCAGAGACAAGGTCAGGTGATTTGTTTTCTGGCTGCAGGTGTTATTCTCATCATTCGGACCGGGTTTCTTTTGATCAACCAGCCATTGCCAGCTTATTTCCTCTAGGGAAAAGTATGATAGATATTGACATCCTGTTTTTTTCTTTGAAATGTTCATGGAAAAAAGAACTGCGTCGTGATCGAAAACCAATCAACCAAACCAACAAAAATGTGTAAGAGAGGAAACAATGTTTACAACCATTTTGTGACTTCAATACGTTTATTGTGGCATAATGTTTGGGCAATTAACGCAGCAATTTTTTTTGGGGGGGGGGGGGGGGGGCATACATCAACAAGAAACAAATATTTGTACACTTCAAAAATGTTCGCTTCAAATCGGGTACATTTTGCAAACTTTGAATCAGTCTCTGGATCCTGTTAACATCTACCTTCGGGTAGGTTGTCATTGCGAGCCATGTGATTCAAATTTGAATATGCGTGTGTTTCTTTTACGTTCTTTACGCATTAGAGCGATGTAAGGGAGAGAGAATGATGATAACTGACTAATCTGGGCAACAACTGAGAAAGAAAAAAAAAACAGTAAAAACTAGTCCAATGTCACTGAGATGATTAAATTCCATCATGCAAACAAGATCTGCCTAACCGTCCCTCCCGATTTATCCTTCCCGCCATTTGTGTTTCATCGGTTTGTAGCATTGATGCGTCATTGCCTGTGAGTCATAACGGCCAGGTTGCCTCCCTTCTTTTCCTGTGCGTTTTCTCTGTTGCTGATGTCAGTCCCCCAATCCGCTACGCTGCTCTCTCTCTCTCTGTCTGTCTGTCTGTCTGTCTGTCTGTCTCTCTCTCTCTCTCTCTCTCTCTCTTGAAGGTATTGTAAATCTCTCTCTCTCTTTCTCTCTCTCTCTCTCTCTCTGTCTCTCTCTCTCTCTGTCTCTCTCTCTCTCTCTCTCGCTCTCTTGAAGATTCTCTCTCTCACTCTCTCTCTCTCTCTCTCTCTCTCTTGAAGATACTCTCTCTCTTTCTCTCTTTCTCTCTCTCTCTTCTCTCTGCTCTCTCTCTCTCTCTCTCTCTCTCTCTCTCTCTCTCTCTCTCTCTCTCTCTCTTCTGAAGACCTTGTACAACAATACTATGTTCATCTGTACTAGGCATTACAGAGACGCGACATTCACATATAGCATAAATGTCAGTCAGTGTGAATATACCATTCTCACATTTTCATATAAATCTCCTTTCTTTGGAGCTGTGGTCTTTATGAAGAAATGATTAAACTCTCTCTCTCTCTCTCTCTCTCTCTCTCTCTCTCTCTCTCTCTCTCTCTCTCTCTCAGTGTGTGTGTTCCAAATTGTGTGTATACTTTACACAGCGCTAAGGTTCAAAAGTTTACATTCATGCAGCTGTTTTCGGAAGATTTATATTTTCACAAAAGAATTATAATCGCTCAGCGTTCGTCCGAAGGTGCAGACTTATACATCCATATGTAAAAAACATTTAAGAACTTACCGCAGCTCCGTGTTCCAAACGTATGTATTCCAGAACGACTGCAAGGTCTTTTTATCCTCCGGATCCCCCATTAGTATACCTCCCATGCACGTCATTCCGACTTCCCTCGTTCACAACCACATCAGGATTTCTGCCGTTGCAGATCCAGCATCGGCGGTCCACAGAGAGTGATCAAGATTAAGTTGTCATCAGGCGACCGCACCAGAGGAGACGCCGCACTGCTGCCGAGTCACGTCCATGGTGTTCCGTGGTGCCTGCTCTGATCAAACATGCACAGGACACTTCCAGCTAAACCTCATACTGACTACAACAACAGGGCTGGTATTCATCAAACGCCTTAGTTTACACAATAATAAATTGTCCACATGGCACGGACCCCCGGGTTGTCAGCGAGCCACTGGGTTAAGTTAACGCGGTATTCACGATACTCAAGGCACGCACATGACGGCTACCCATCGTCTATTTTTATATCTTCGTGGGATTCCCTTATGCGCGTGCGCTCTCATTCGTTTTCAAGCATTTCATTCCTTTCATTTCCACACGAAGATGGCGGCCGAAACGAACGTGAAGATTGCCAACATGGCGGAGGAGAGGAGTCGTAAGGGCAAATGGTCGCACCGAGAGGTGATGACTCTTTTGGAGAGTTTCTTAGAAAACACAAAAAAATATTGTTGGGGTAGTTTCACCGGAAATCACAGTTTAAAAAAAAAAGAAAAAACAACAGATAAGTGTGCGAGCCAGCATGAGTGAGCGTCCTTTTCCGTAGGATGCCACCACGTCCATTTAGTGCCAGACCCTTGATAGACAAGCGACCTTGGTGATTCACCACGGTCATGGACGTGGAAAGGAAATTAAGGCTGAGGTCACTGCAAAAGCAAGGCCTCTAGGATAATCGAATCTGATTTTTTTTTCTTTGCACTAATAATGAGAAATGAGAAGATGGTGGCGATGATGCTCGGGAATTCTTTTTCTGGTCAGAGACAACGTTTTTGGATCATGCTCTTTCAAATTACATCCCTGCATATACCAAAAACCTGAAATATACCGACACGTACATTGTTTGTCAGTGAACTTGAGCAATACTGTGAGAGACGTGTCTGGTGTATGGAATTCTGCCATGTTGTTCCAGTCTTCCCAACTGAGCCCAGAGCGCTTACAACTGGCAGAAGCTGGCCATAGACAAAAAAAATCTACAGATAAATGTCTTCGATGGGAGTAGAACCCAGGATTTTCGAGACTGCAAGTCTACGACGCTGACCAGTGCACTGATAATGTATACTTCAGAAGAGAGATTGTTACAGTGATAGGTCTAAACGTTCGGCATCCTCATAACTTGTGGCTCAGAAGACTCGCTATAATCATCGCCGTATGTTCCAGACGATTTGTATTTATTTTCAAATTTGTATTTTTTTTGTTCCGATGCTTTCACACAGCCGTATATTTGAAAGGAATTATACATTAAGAAGAGTTTGTTTCTGAAAGTTTTACTTTCCTACATCTGTGTAACACCATTCAAATCAGGCTAATTCACGATCTCAGCACTTGCAGCTTCCTGTGACTTATCCCTTTATTTTGCCTTGACAAGTTGTCCCGTAACTACATACATGGCTACCTCTTAGAGCGAAAACAAATTAAGTCACAAATGTAGTGTGCACACGTACGACCGAAAGAAAATTATGTACGAAACGTGCCATGCACGATCAAGAGCGCTGGCAACAAGAGAAAGCAGAACAATCCAAAAACAAATGTATTTCGAACAGAAAATTCATGGAAACAACAATCGGAAATCGCACTTAAATTGTGCGCACAGATTGGCGCCTTCTATAAAAACATTGAAATAAAGAGACATTCAAGCAGGATCTTTTCGCCTGCTTTGACAACATAGGAGTAAACATTCTATTCCAGTTATCGCTGGTATTCTTGAAGATCGTGTCCAGCGTGTACGGTAAACTTCCACATTCATGGTTAACACCATTGGACAGTGCAATCTTGCTATGCATTTGCATTCCTGTCTGTCTGTGTCTATATTCACTAGGCGCAGCCACCGCACTTTTGATAACGTGTCAACGCAGCAAAGGGTCAATGCCATGACCTCTCCAGAAACTCTGGAAGCGGCAAAGTGAAGGGCAGAAAGGAGGAGTGGATTGATGAGATTTCTCCACCTCTCTGACCTTCGGCCGCTGGTCACTGTAGGGAATGACCACCCCCCCTCTCTCTCTCTCTCTCTCTCTCTCTCTCTCTCTCTCTCTCTCTCTCTCTCTCTCTCTTATTTTAAATCTCTCTCCTTGTCTCCTTGTCTCTCTCTCTCTCTCTCTCTCTCTCTCTGTCTCTGTCTCTGTCTCTCTCTCTCTTATTGCAAATCTCTCTCTCACTCTCTCTCTCTCTCTCTCTCTCTCTCTCTCTCTCTCTCTCTCTCTCTCTCTCTCTCTCTCATAATTGCTTAATGGATTGGGTCTGGTCTGTTGTGTTGTGTGACTGAGTGCTTGCGTCCGTGACTGTGAAGGCAAACCTGTCCAGGTTTCAGGGTTCAAAGAGTGCTACAGCCGTTCAGTCAGCATCAACACTTCAGGATCATGCAACATGCTCATCTCTTCCACATAAAGAGAAAGCAATGTCGCCATAATTACTGAAGTATTGTTGATGTCGACTTTTGATGTGAGGACATAAAACTCAACCATTCAATAGATGTCTTTTGGTAGAAAATGACTCCAACACTGTAACGAGTTTTGCTAGCAGGTTTTACATGTTCAAGTTCAGTGGTTTCATTTTCAGGCGATGTGTTACACATCAGGGCTAAAGTTTAGTGCTAAATTGCTTCAGTGTTCGGTGTGAAGACAGACGTTTTGGTTCTTTTTAGTTGTTTGTTTGTTTGTTTTAATTTTTGGTCTGAAGACAGACATTTTGGTTCTTTTTTTGTTTGTTTGTTTGTTTGTTTGTTTTCTTTTCTATATTCCTTCTGTGAAATTTAAAGTATGTCAAATGACCAGAAAAAAGCAAAAGCGAAAGTGGATTGTGTTCAGATTCTCTCTCTCTCTCTCTCTCTCTCTCTCTCTCTCTCTCTCTCTCTCTCTCTCTCTCAAAGTCTGTATTAATGTGGGAAGGAGGGGTTAAGGGGAGGGAGTAGAGGAGAGGAATAGAAAAGAGGAAGGGCTGGGGTTAAACTTTTTATTTATTAAAAAGAACTGCATAATTGAATTTTGATAGAGCTACAACACAGGGAAACGCAGTATTTCTAAACAAAAACAAGAAAAGCGTTTTTTGTTGCAACGAAATCTATCTCGCATCCATTACTTACAAAATGAACACTCGCAACAACAAGTTGTAAACTGCTTTTGCCATTGCTGTTTCCCTTTCACTTGTCTAGCCGGTGCAGTTTTAGAGCCACACCTGTTTGGAGTCAATGAAGGCACTTTTAATGCTTCATATGGCTTCATTTGCCTTTTTTTTTTTTTTTTAACCTTTTTTGCCTTTTTTTACCATTCGATATTCTGTCTTTCTTTTTTGTGTCTTGCCGGCCTTCTGTCTTTCCCCCTTTCTGAATAATTTCACGCACAATGACAAGATGTTTGTGCTGTGTTCACGCACAATAACAAGATGTTTGTGCTGTGTTCACGCACAATGACGAGATGTTTGTGCTGTGTTCACGCACAATGACGAGATGTTTGTGCTGTGTTCACGCACAATAACAAGATGTTTGTGCTGTGTTCACGCACAATGACCAGATGTTTGTGCTGTGTTCACGCACAATGACGAGATGTTTGTGCTGTGTTCACGCACAATGACGAGATGTTTGTGCTGTGTTCACGCACAATGACGAGATGTTTGTGCTGTGTTCACGCACAATGACGAGATGTTTGTGCTGTGTTCACGCACAATGACAGATGTTTGTGCTGTGTTCACGCACAATGACGAGATGTTTGTGCTGTGTTCACGCACAATGACGAGATGTTTGTGCTGTGTTCACGCACAATGACAGATGTTTGTGCTGTGTTCACGCGACAATGACAGATGTTTGTGCTGTGTTCACTGACAATGTTTTGTGCTTGGTTCAGACTGAATGACAGATGTTGTAGTTTCACGCTCATGGAGCGATGATGTTATTGCATCATTTCCCAAATACGAGTGTCTTAGCTGACCAGTCTTCACGCAATATGATAAGGTATGATTTGCTGTTTCCACGGTCAATTCTTATGTATTCTCAAATAAGACTGAAACACACAGTTGAGTTTCGCCCGCTTCATGGATGCGTCACTGAGAATACTGCACTCATTTCCTAACATACAGTGAGGTGTCCTTAGCTGACCAGTCTTGCTGACACTGAGATATATGATAATGGTATTCGATATTTGTTTTCCACAGGTTTCAGATACCTACTTATGTCATTCTACAAAATTACAATATGACTTACATTGATCAGCTCATAGTTCACATGAACAATGACATACACATACATATGAAAGTCAAAAACCTTACTCCCACACACTCTACATAAAAATCGTGCAACTATTAAGTATACTTATCATTATGCAAGACGAGAGTTTTTAGCCTGTTTTGGATGTAGCGAGAGAATCGGAAAGTTTGAGAGAAAAATATTTAGTTCAGTTTAGTTAATGCATAAAAATGACATTTAACGATGGGTCTTTGCTTTAAAGCACATAGGACTGTGTGCTGGTAAAATCCATACGCAGAGAGTAAGCTGACCTCTCCGAACAGCAGGTAGGAAGCTGGCATGTATTGTTACCTGTGAGGGCGGCCCAGTCGGTAGATAAGTTCTCTTGTGGCGCGTGATGACTGTGCTGCTGGAAGTGGTTAGTAACCCACATGAGTGAACGGGACTCCGACAAAGGTGAATGGTGGGAGAATAGCGAGGTGAGATACGTATCCTGTCACCTCTTCATCTGTGTCCTACATCGTACCAGTCTCACACAGTACTACGTGCTTCGCTCTTGTATCGTGCTAGTCTCGACAGAGGTGTGGGGAGAGTGTGATGATGACGATGCATGTTCGTGGCATACATTCCGCTGTTTTCTGTTCCATTCAAGCTGTCGACAGCCGCAACCAGAAAGGTTTTCAGTGTCGTTGCCCTCTGTTTTCTGTTGGCGTGCTGTCTTGTGGTTTTATTCTCCCTTTTTGTCATGGGGACACACAGGCAGAGGAGGAGAGTAAAGGAAGCGTGACAAGGGGGCGAGGGGGGGGGGGGGTAAAAAGGTTTCCTGTTCTCGGCCGCTGGAAAGGTCTGCAATTCTGGTCCTCAGCTTTGCACGTCTTTCTGCACAAGACTGGCCATTGTGGCTGCTGTTGTGTCCTTCGCTGTGCGGGGGATTGGCCATTATAGCAGGAGGAAATGGGTCTTAGACTGGACGATGTCAGATTCAGAGAGGATTGGGAAAGGATGCAGCAGCTGTTGATCTAATTTGGCGTCAGTTAGAGCTTCTGTTTTAGGCTGATGAGAGATAAGGCGCTATGGTAATGACTGTGAGATAACACGATGAGAATGGTTTTGCACTTCATGTAGCATCACGATAGGCAGCTTAGCGATTTTGTTTTAAAACCAAGGCATGGGGTTTTTTTTGTCGATTTCATCTTTCCCTGAAGGGATATGGGGAGATTGGTGGAGGTTGAGGTGGGTTGAATGGAAGGTGGTGAGTGGACTGGGGGAAGTAGAGATGTTGCAGGGGTGATCACCACAAAAAGAGAAGCGAGATGTGCGTAAACCAAAGATAATGATTCTCCCTCCATTTAGAAGTGAATTAGATGCTAACTGGAAATGAATTTAAACCAAAGTGATTTTAAGATTCAAAATTTTGGTATCAGAATGTATGATGCAGTGCGCATTTGTGTGCAGAGACACTCATGCGCACATGTTTACGGACACAACACACACACACACACACACACACACACACACACACACACACACACGCACGCACGCACGCACGCACGCACGCACGCACACATTTTGGCTA
>CM065722.1:62388002-62398002 GCA_033310375.1 Conus canariensis | reverse complement strand
TTCATTAAACACCGAACGTCTCCAAATTACTTTCGATCGAGTTTCCCCCTTCTGCTCCATAGGATGTAGCCCTAGAGAAAAGCCTCTGGCTCACGCATACGGATTCGCCCACACTCAGAGACACCCCGGACAGGAAACAGATCTTCGATCCAAGGATCATGAGGGGAGAGGAGAAGCGGTGTCACCTTTCTCTGGTAAAGAGTTATATGACGCATATCGAAGGTATTCACCCCTTCTGTTGACCTGGTTGACTCTCTGCCCGACTCCTATGCACTTGCTGGCTGTCAGCTCGTCACACTGTGACGCTCGCTGTAAGTTCCAAACTGCCAAGCTTGAAGCACTTTCACGTAGGTTTTTGTGCTGATGAAGGCTACATGCAGAAAGTGCGCTGCCCTTGCTGAACAGCACACATCAACAAGCTGGCGTATATAATTACAAATCAGGGCAGCCCAGCCAGTGGAACGATTCTCTGGTGGCGCGTGATGACTGTGCTGCCTGGAAGTTGTTAGCGACCCAAGCGAGCGAACGGGACTCCAGCAAAGGGGAATAGCGGGAGAAATGCCAGGTGAGATTGTTATCCTGTCACCTTTTCAGCTGCGTCCTCGCGTAGTCCTAAAGTATTACGCGCTTCACTCTTGCGTCGTCCTCGTCTGGATGGGGGTTGGGCGTGTGTGATGACCATACTGTTGTTCGTGACCTGTATTCCGCTGTATTCTATTCCATTCAGGCTGTGGACATCTGCAAGCAAAAAAAACGTTGTCAGTGTTGCTACCCTCTGTTTTCTGTTGGCATGCTTTGTTCGGAAGCTTTACTCTCTCTTGTTTCCATGGGGACACATTGACGGTGAAGGAGAGTTAGGTCAGCAGGGAGGGATGTGAACGGTTTCCTGTCCTCGGCTGCCTGAAAGGTCGCCACTCTGGGCCGCGGCTTTGCAGGTCTTTCTGCACAAGATTGGCCGTATTGTGGCCGCGGTTTCCCTCCCTCTTTGTGCACCAGACTGGCTATTATAGCAGGAGGAGAGGGTTTTAGACTGGGCGATGACATCGGATTCGAAGAAGATTGGGAAAGGATGCGACAGCTGTTGATCTAATTTAGCATCAGTTAGGGGCTTTTGTATGAGGCAGATGTGGGATAATGCCGACGGAAACGGTTGTAAGGTAACACAGCACAGCAATGGTTTTTTGCTTTGTTTAGCATCACGATGGGCTGCTTAGTGATTTTGTTTTTTCAGTCCAAAAAGCTGTAGTTTCTTCTCCTTCATCTGTCTCCACAGGGCGAAGGGACAACTGCTTGAGGCTTGGCCGGATGGGAAGGAAATCTGTGGAAGGACCGGGGGAAGTGGGGATGCTGGAGGGGTGATCACCGCCAGGGTAGGAGCGAGGTGAGTACACATACGCGCGCGCACGCGCACGCACACGCACGCGCGCGCACACACACACACACACACACACACACACACATATATATATATATATATATATATATATATATGTATGTATGTATATATATATATATATATACATGCACACATGCGCGCACACGCACACACACACACACACACACACACACACACACACACACACACACACACACACACACACAAAATGCACGCGCATACACTCTCTCTCTCTCTCTCTCTCTCTCTCTCTCTCTCTCTCTTTACTCACTCACTCCTTTTCCCTTCCATGGTCAAAGGCTATCAGAACAAGTGTTCCCTTATCCTACAACCAATGTTCCCATCTCCCTTCTTGCCTTTTAGACTCAGAATCCCTTATCTTCGCCATCAGAACCGGTACCTCCAGATTCCCTTGTCTTTTTTTCCTACTGTCCAGGCAATTTGGCACTTTTGCATCCAAATTCGTGTTTAAACGGAAACCTCAAGCCAAGCTGTGAATGGGCAGAATGAGGGCCCCGGCTTGTCTGAGAAGCTTGCTGAGAGTGAGTTCCCTTTTCTTTGTTTGTTGACGGCGGGAGTGAGGGTGAGATTCGGATTGAGCCTTAATGTGAAATCAACAACAGACACTGAGGGACACTAAGAGAAGAACAGAGAGAAAAAAAAAAACATCTGTTAGGTGGGGGGTTGGAAGAAAACTGGCAACGAAGTGGATGCTCTCTCTCTCTCTCTCTCTCTCTCTCTCTCTCTCTCTCTCTCTCTCTCTCTCTCTGTCTCCGTCTCTCTGTCTCTGTCTGTCTGTCTGTCTGTCTCTCTCTCTCTCTCCTCTCTCCTCTCACTCTCTCTCTCTCTCTCTCTCTCTCTCTCTCTCTCTCTCTCATACACCGATCGAGACCGTGACAATGTGAAAATCAGTTCTTAAAATATCCAGTGCCTGAATCCGATACTAACATTGAACCCACTACGTCACTTTGCACGGAATTCGTTTTTATGATTTGATTCCTGTTTTCTTATTCAAACAGATGTCTCATCACTATCATTTACCACAGTTCCCATTAGTTCCTTTCTCTCGAACGAACCACGTTATGACAGCAAGACAGACATGTAAGGGGGAGACCTAGACTCGAAAATCAGAGAGACGTAAACGTCAGTTTGTTGGCTGCAGTTTCTCCAAGAACGAAAATGTTAAGACAGAACCGAGGAATTCAGATGGGAATAAAGCAACCAAGAAAACGCTGAGAAGGCGTCTTGGTTGTTTATCACCTGTTGGTCGAAAATACAGCTCCGCGCTGTTGTCCGTTTATTTGGATGGTGTTTGTTGATGCCTGTTCCGATCTAACATACGCCAGGACCCCACCTGCTCAATCCCAAACTTACGGCGACAATTGTTTAGTCGCAGAGCCAGCGTGAGTGAGCACACCCTTTCAACAACGCGTCCATCCAACAACAATCATTAATGAACCTGGCCGGCGACGTGGACTAACTTAACGCGGGCAAAGTTGTGCAGAGCAAATCAAACCAGGGGTCGCCACGAACTGAGGGCGTGAAGGGCCACAGAATTCCAGACTCTTTCTCATCGGTTGTAGATGAGAAGATGACGAAAATGTCATGACGTTTCATTCTGCTCACTGGCAGGACTGCACTTCAAGCTTTCTTTCATAACATATCCTGGTGTTAACAGGGCGCATCAACACGGCCCGAGAATTGCAGACACCTGTTGGAACCTATCATGCACGACCAAATGGGCCCGGTAGGAGGAAAAAGTACACCTATCCCCGAACAACTGTTGTTGTTGTTTTTTTTATAACAAAATGTTTGGAAAGAATACCGGCATGACGTTACGCTGTATACAGGCTCATACATAAAATGGAACAGTGGAAGTAGAGAAAGCCTGGACAGATATTTTTACATGCCTAGCAACAAGAAATTAAACATTCCATTTCGTGTTGGAATTCTTTTACCTGCTTAAAGAACGTGCCTGTCCGGCACAGGAGAAAGGCATTGAAACAGTCCGAGAATCTCTGATGCTCACATCGCTTCAACACGTGTAAGACCAACAGATATGGTCAGCACGGACAGACGGTGTCACTCTTGCTATACATGTGCACCACGATGCTGTCTGTCCGTGCCTATACTCACCGAGCGGAGCCACCCCGCACTTAAGATAACGAATCAGCGCAGTAAAGGGTCAATGGCGTGACCTCTCCAGAAACACTGGCAGCGGCCAAGACAGTGAAAGCCAACAAGGACCGGAGAGGAATGGATTGATGCGATTTCTCCACCTCTGTGGCCTTCAGCCGCTGGTCACTTTAGACTCTGATGGGAATGACCATCTCTCTCTCTCTCTCTCCTCTCTCCTCTCTCTCTCTCTCTCTCTCTCTCCCTCTCTCTCTCTCATTAATGCTAAATGGATTGGATCTGGTCTGTGGTGTGTGTGCCTGTGGCCATGTCTTTGAAGGCAGACTTGTCCCTGTTTCGGAATTCAAGGGATGTTAGTAAGTTGTTCAGTCAGCATGTTTCAGAGATCTAGGGGTGCTATTAACTCATTCAATCAGCATTTTTGAGAGTTCTAACTAAGGGTGCTATTAAGTCATTCAATCAGCACGTTTCACACTTCAAGAGATGTTGTTTGGTCGTTCAGGCAGTATGTTTCAGAGTTCAGGGATGCTAATAAGTCGTTCAATCAACATCAACACTTCAGGACCTGACGACATGCTCATCTTTTGCGCTAAAAGAAAACGCAATAGGGTTACGACAACTGAACTAATGGATGACGCCATCTGGTTGAAAATGACTTCAAGACTGTAACGAGGCTTTTTGTTGATGTGACATCTGCTTGCTGAAGTTCTTTGGTTTCATTTTTCAGGTGATGTGTTACATGAGGGATTATGTTTTGCTATACAATTTTAATTGTTTATATGAAGACAGAAAACTTCAGGTTATGTTCTTTGCTTCTGTGAAAAGACTGAAAACGAATCGAACGTGAACTATGTTCAAATACCTTGTCTCTATTTCTCCCTCTCCCTTCCCCCCCCCCCCCTCATCTCTCTCTATTACTCTCTCTCTCTCTCTCTCTCTCTCTCTCTCTCTCTCTCTCTCTCTCAGTCTGTGTGTGCGGGAGGAAGGAGGGGGGAAACGGGAAGAAAGAGGGATAGAGAGAGATTGGGGATCCTGAGGGTTAAACATATGAAAAAGAACTACATGATGAAATTCTGAGAGGATTTCTACACGGAAATGAGGACAACGCAGAAAACGTAGTATTTCGAAACAAAAACAAAAAGGCGTTGTTGTTGTTGTTTTTTATTACAGTGAAATATATTTCATGTACAAAATATGCACTAATGACAACAAATTAAAAAGATACTGCTGTCTTAGTTGTTTTCTTTTTACTTGCCTTGTCGGTGCTGTTTTAGAGCCACAGATGCATGGAGTCAATGAAGAGCCTTTTCATGCTTCATATGGCTTGGAGTCAATGAAGAGCCTTCATGCTTCATATGGCTTGGAGTCAATGAAGAGCCTTTTCATGCTTCATAGGCATGGAGTCAATGAAGAGCCTTTTCATGCTTCATATGGCTTGGAGTCAATGAAGAGCCTTTTCATGCTTCATATGGCATGAGTCAATGAAGAGCCTTTTCATGCTTCATATGGCTTGGAGTCAATGAAGAGCCTTTTCATGCTTCATATGGCTTGGAGTCAATGAAGACCTTGTCATGCTTCATATGGCTTGGAGTCAATGAAGAGCCTTGTCATGCTTCATATGGCTTGGAGTCAATGAAGAGCCTTGTCATGCTTCATATGGCTTGGAGTCAATGAAGAGCCTTTTCATGCTTCATATGGCATGGAGTCAATGAAGAGCCTTTCATGCTTTAATGGCTTGGAGTCAATGAAGAGCCTTTTCATGCTTCATATGGCTTGGAGTCAATGAAGAGCCTTGTCATGCTTCATATGGCATGGAGTCAATGAAGAGCCTTTCATGCTCATATGGCTTCATCTGCCTTTTGTCCTTTTGATTTTTTCTTTTTTTTTCTTCTCTTATTTTTTTGCGTGTCCTTGTCTTCTCTCTTTTCCTCTTTCTGAATGATTACACGCAATAACCAGTTTTTGTGTTGCAGTCATGGACAATTTCTTTGGGTTCTCAGCTGGGTAGACTGGAAACACACGCTGGAGGTTCACCCCCTTCATGGAAGCATCTCTAACAGTGTTGCTCTCATTTCTTGTTTAACACTGCAGATTTCCTTATCTGACGGATCCCGTTGACGGGGCAATATATGAAAATGCTGTCGACATTTGGCACATATTCTAAACACCTACTCATGTCGTATTACAACATTTTAGTACGATTGCTCACATTCAGTAGCTCGTAGTTCAAATGAACATGGCTTACACATACACGCAGATAGTCTTTACTCTTCCCATACATACTCTGTGTAAAATCATCTGAGCTTTACGTGTTCTTCACATTCACCACTTCCCGTGGATCTCTCTCTCTCTCTCTCTTTCTCTCTCTCTCTCTCTCTCTCTCTCTCTCTCTCTCTGTGACAGACTGTGGTCACAGGATTGCTGCCAGTTCATCGCACTTTGACCCTTGTTGGAAGTTTCAAACTGTCACGTTTGAAGCACATACAGGGAAGTTTTCGCGCTGAAAACGGACTGATTTCGTTGAACAGCAGACAACAACAAACTGACACATATGGTTATTATCTGAGAGAGGACAGCCAGCCAGTAGAACAGTTCTCTTGTATTGCGCGATAACTGTGCTGTCTGGAAGTGGCTAGTGACCTACGTGAGCGAACGGGACTCCGATAAAGGGGAACAGCGGGAATGCGGGGTGAGATACTTATCCTGTCACCTCTTTATCTCTGTTCCCTTGTACCAGTCTCACAGTATCACGTGCTTCACTCTTGTATCGTCCTGGTCTCAATGGGAGGCGGGGAGTTTGTGGTAACGATGCTAGTGTTCGCGTCGACAGCTGCAACCAAAAAACGTTTTCAGTGTCATTACCCTCGATTTTCTGTTCGCGTGCTTTCTTTGGGCGGTGTTGTTCTCTGTGTTGCCATGGGGACACACGTTGACGGAAGAGGTGAGTTAGGGATGCGTGACAACAGAGAGGGATGAGGAAGGTTTCCTGTCCTCGGTTGTTTCAAACGTCGCAATTCCGGTTCTCGGCTTTGCACGCCTTTCTGCACAAGACTGGCCATTGTGACTGCAGTTGTGTCCCTCTTTGTGCGGCGGATTGGCCATTATAGCAAAAGAAATGGGTCTTAGATCGGACGATGATGCCAGATTCAAAGAGGATTGGGAAGGAATGCAACAGCTGTTGATCTAATTTAGCATCAGTCAGGGGGTTTTGTATGAGGCAGATGTGGGATAATGCACGATAGCAATGGTTGTGAGATAACACACGATGGCTATGGTATTGCACTTTATTTTGCAGCTTAGTAATTTGGTTTCCAAGCCAAAGGGCTTTGGGTTTTGCCATGTATTTTATCTTTCTCTGCCGGGATAAGGGATGAGTGGTGGGGGCTGGGGTGGATGGGAAGGAAGGCGGTGGAAGGATTGGGGATTTGGGGATGTTGGAGGGGTGATCACCACAGAGGTGGAGTAATGCTACTTCGTCCGTTTAGTAGTGAATAAGATGTCAACAGAAAATGAATTTGGACCAAAGTGATCACCACAGAGGTAGAACAATGCTACTTTGTCCATTTAGTAGTGAATAAGAGGTCAACAGAAAATGAATTTGGACCAAAGTGATCACCACAGAGGTAGAACGATGCTACTTCGTCCATTTAGTAGTGAATAAGATGTCAACAGAAAATGAATTTGGACCAAAGTGATCACCACAGAGGTGGAATAATGCTACTTTGTCCATTTAGTAGTGAATAAGATGTCAACAGAAAATGAATTTGGACCAAAGTGATCACCACAGAGGTGGAATAATGCTACTTCGTCCATTTAGTAGTGAATAAGATACCAGCTGAAAATAAATTTGAACCAAACTGATTTTAGTTTCAGAATTTTGACATTAGAATGAAGTGCGCATTTGTGTGTAAGGACACTCATGCACACATGTTTACAGACACAGCGCTCTGTCTCTGTCGCCTCTCTCTCTCTCTCTCTCTCTCTCTCTCTCTCTCACTCACGCACGTGCGCACGCGCGCGCGCGCACACACGCACACACACACGCACGCCACACACACGCACACACACACACACACACACACACACACACACACACACACACACACTTTACATAACAATAATACCAAAGCGAGTGTATGACAAGCTCTAAGATCATCCGATTTCAGTTCAATTCTATTCCAGTGATTGGCTGTGGTTCACTTTCATAAAACTTCATTTCATTTGGGGTCGTTTCCTTTGGTTTGGGGTGCTTCGATCTCACTCAGATCATTTCATGCCTTTTGAAGCTCTGACTGGACTGGATTGTTTTGCCTTCATTTGAAATTTTTGGTTTGACTCGGTTTGTTTTGGTAGGCTTTGAGTTGTATTAGCCTGGTTTACATTTTTTTTAATTCAGAATTGTTTATAAAAATACAATAATATATCTGCCTTCAAAAGGGATTACGATGGTTCCCTTATGCAGCTAGTGAAGAGTTTTCATATCTGTAACATATTTTCTTAATTTCATGTTCCCAGTTTCTCCATCTTCAAACTCCCCCCTCCCCCCCCCTCCCCCCCTTAAGTCCAAATCTTTGCCAAGTCATTACTATGAAGACAGTTGAGTTGTTGGCCTGCGCTTGTTTTTCCCCCACTATTAGATTGTTCGTCTATGTATTTGTCTGACTTTATTCATGTTTAAAAGGCTGTGCCAGTCTTGAACAAAAGTTACTCTGTGTTAGGTTTTCTTATGGGAGCAAAAGTTACCCCACTTGTTTACTGTTTATTGTTTACTGTTCCCTGCCTCATTTCATTTTCAAATTCAGAATTGGTTTTTTTGTTTGAATTTGATATTTTGTTTTTATTCGAATCATTTGGTTGAGTTAAATTGATTTGCTTTGATTGACCATTTTGGTTAGGCTTACATTGCTTTGGCTTGTGGGTTGCATTTGTCTCATTGCAATGGTCTGGTTTAATTCTAATTGTTCGTTTTGATTTCAACGTTTGGATTTTTAACCGTTTGGCACAACTTCAAATGTATGGTTGACGTTAACTGTTTTGGTCAGATCTGAATTGTTCAGATGGAATTTTTGTTGTTTCTGTTTCTTTGTGTTTTTGTTTTTTTTAATTTTGATTTGCTTTCTGTTATTCGGGTTAAATTGGACTTTTTTCGTTTTATTTGAATGGTTCTCAATTGAAAATGAAATGAGCAGGAACAGTAAACAATAAACAGTAAACAAGTAGGGAACCCCCCCCCCCCCCCCCCCCCCCCCCCATTTTCCAAATCTTTGCCAAGTCATTACTATGATGACAGAGGAGTTGTTGGCCTGCGCTTGTTTTTCCCCCACTATTAGATTGTTCGTCTTTGTATTTGTCTGACTTTATTCAAGTTTAAAAGGCTGTGCCAGTCTTGAATAAAAGTTACTCTGTGTTAGGTTTTCTTATGGGAGCAAAAGTTACCCCACTTGTTTACTGTTTATGGTTCTCAATTGTTTTGGATGGTGTTGCATTAGCTGATTGGCTAGAGTCAGATGTAGAGTGCTTGGGTTTAATTTAGATTTTGGTTTGATGTGGATTGTCTCGAATATTTTGGATTGTTCGCTTTGTCGTCTTATATTTTGACGTCTTTCGAGCTGCTCATGACTTGAATCCAACTGATTTGATTCGAATGTGCCTGCTGTGCACTGGATTAACTTTATGCCATTTCATTTGACTGAGGTCAGGTGAACTGGAATCATTCGACGTGTGCTTCCATCGAAAACTGATATTTCAACCACTCACCTACAATAGGCGTAAGCCGCATTTTTCTCTAGTGTCTATGAATCTGGATTTCAGAACATCTTACAGCATGGTTTTATCGAAAACGAATGCTTCAATCATCTGTGTCCAAAAGCCTTACCCCCTCCCCCCTCTCCCCCTCCTCCCCCACCCCCTCCCATCGCTCAAGGTATCGGAACAAGTGCTCCATAATCCTCAACCTCAAGGTCTCCACCTCCCTTTCGGGCCTTTAGACTCAGAGTCCCTTACCCTGAGGTCGATCTTCGCCATCAGAACCAGCGCCTCCAGATTCCCTTGTCTTTTTCTCCCGCTGTCCGGGCAATTTTGCACTTCTGCATCCAAATCCGTGATTAAACTGAAACCTCAAGCCAAGCTGTTAATGGACAAAACTGGGGCCCAGTTTGGCTGAGAAGCTTCCTGGGAATTGATTTCCTTGCCTTTGTTTGTTGACGGCGGGAGTAGGGCTGTGATTCGGGTTCAGCTTTAATGAAACATCAACAACAGACTAGTGAGGGACACCACGAGAAAAAGAGAAAAACCGTTTGTTTCGGCTGGGATTTGGAAGAAAATGGGCGACGTTGTGAACTCTCTCTCTCTCTCTCCTCTCTCTCTCTCTCTCTCTCTCTCTCTGAATATTTTCTGGTCTGAGATGACATTCGAAGAAAAAAAAAATAGGTCAACGGGTGGGGACACACAGAGGGGGACACAGGAAAA
>CM065722.1:62348002-62385502 GCA_033310375.1 Conus canariensis | reverse complement strand
CTCTCTCTCTTCTCTCTGCCTGTCTGTCTCTCTATCTGTCTCTCTCTCTGTCTGTCTGTCCGTCCAATGTAAACGGATCACTCAAGTTCTTTATCATTATAGATATATAAACAAATTCATTGATCTTTTTCACGTAACTAATGAAAAATGTTCGAGTTTCATGTGATCGTCATGATGGCTTTTGATTTGGCACCACCAAAGTTTGTTTATGATATCTGTCTTATCACATTCTGCCGAGTCACGTAGTTTATAGCAGCGTCGACATCGAAGAACATATCAAGTCTGAAGTTATTGGCTCATTGCTCTGCGTATCTTTTCAACAGTCAGTACCTTTCTTTGGAAACATAGGCTCGCATAGAGAGATACAGCATGCCATGCTTCGTAACGTTTTTAAAGATGGCTACTGCACGTCATCCGATAATGTTTGTCATGCTTGTTTTCTTTCGTGCATTCTGGTGACATTGTTGTTGTTTTTCACATCCCATCATATTGTGGCTTTGAACTTATTTAATAAATAAATTTGCATGCAGAGAGAGAGGAGAGAGAGAGAGAGAGAGAGAGAGAGAGAGAGAGAGAGAGAGCGCAAACACGTATTATAAGTTCAGCACCGTTTAGCTAGATTTTATGAATAACTGAACGGAATTTATTTCTATTGTTATCGTATCGAAGAAAGTAGTTCTACGTATTTTCCTAGTCTCCAGTCTGGGAAAAAATGAAACGAGCGACATTTTCACTCTAACCGAAACAGCCACAATGCGAAAACCAATTCCAAAAAACATTAATGCCGAACTCCGACATTAACGTTGATTCTGCTTCGTGACTACGCAAGTGAAACATGTTTGGAAGTCTTGATTTCGTTTTATCTTATTCAAATGTTGATGTCTGCAAGGCCAGCATTTGCGACAGTTCCAAGTAGGTCCTTTCCTTCACACTAACCACGTCGTCACAGCACGCAAACGTAACAGTGGGTATCACTTCCGGTCCAGACTCCAAAAATCTCTGTCAAGTTAATGTTAAGTTTGTAGTCTAGTTTCTCCGAGACTGAACGTGTCTGTACTGGAGAGAGGGAAAAGCGAGGAGGAGAGGGGGGGGGGGGGGGAGGGGCAGGGAGTTCATTGAAAAATGAAGGCGTTTTTTTTGTGTGTTTTTTTAACACTTGTATTTCCCATTTCAGTTTCTGTACATATAATTTCAATATTTCACAATTGAGAAGATAACGGAAGATATGACTAAACTCGGGACAGAAAAAGGAAAGATCATAAAAAGGAGCAACAGACACAAATCACACACACACACACACACACACACACACACACACACACACACACACACACACAGACGCGCGCGCGCGCACGCACGCACGCACGCACACACACACACACACACACACACACACACACACACACACACAACACAAAATCAATAACTGCGAGCCATTCCTACAAAAATTATAGATCATTATATATTTAGAAAAAAGACGTTAACATGACAATAATGAGGTTTGTGGGTTGGTTGTTCCCCGTAGGTCCAAAATAATGATGGTGGAGTGTGTGCAGCGCTCACAACGAAAGGTCCGCCCTGGGCACGCAAGAGAGCAGCAACCTGTTCCATTGGGCCCGCTTAATAACACAGCTTCTCACAGCTTTGTAAAAAAATATATGTATGAAGGACTGCTGAATACGGACGGCATAGAAGATGCATGCCTGCGGATTGTTTTTCTTGTAGTTTTGGTACTCTGTTTACACTGGGATGACTTATGTCGACTGTCGAATATTTTGACACAACACTTATCCTGTTCTGCGGTCATCTTGATTTTATTTTTGCTTTGTTGTTGTTGTTATTGTTGTTATTGTTGTCGTCGTCGTCGTTATTGTTGTTTTCTTTCATTGCTCCTTTAAGCCAGCCTTAAGTAAGGTTTGGAGGATCTAGTTTTGAAGAGTTCTATGATCTGTCGTAAGAGACATGGCTTTGTTTGCTCGCTCTGTGAAAAAAAATCAGATGAAGACATTCCACTGTGGCCTCATCGTTGGTTTATTATCATTGTCTGTTGTAAACATATTTGGTAATCACAAAAATGATAAAGACGTATAAGTGTTAAAATGCCTAAGTTTAAATGCAAGTGAAACACGCGCGCGCGCGCGCGCACACACACACACACACACGCACATACACACACACACACACACACACACACACACACACACAACACACACACACACACACACACACACACACACACAGACACGCACGCACGCACGCACGCACGCACACACACACACACACACACACACACACACACACACACACACACACACCACGCACGCACGCACGCACGCACGCACGCACGCACACACACACACACACACATGCTCGCGCGCACGCGCACGCACGCACGCACGCACGCACACCACACACGCCGTTTTCTGCGTTTCGTATTGTCTTTCCCTCGCTGCCTTTCTCATTTTCTGGTTTGTTTGCGGCATTCCGTTAACCCTTTCCGGCTGGTGTCTGCACAATACTCACCCACAACGGAATTCCCCGCCCCAGTGCACTGCCTCGTAATAGCCTTCATGCCACTGAGAAGAGAAGAACCTGTCGCCTTCGACCAGAACAGAAAAAGAGACAGTCACTTCACAAATGGTAAAAACGAATACTGAGGCAAATTGGCACAGCGTTCGCTTTAATTTATCCATGTAATGGCTGGAACATCTTAACGCACATAAACATCGTCGTCTGCTCGTTTACTCAGATCTGGTTTCCAGCCTCCTCAATGAAGATTAGCATTGCATGGGAAACCCAAAAGCTTCCACAATTAGGATTTATTCTTGCAAGCTGTTTGGTGGTAAATATGTTCCCGTTTGCAGAGAATTACGCAAGAGATGGAGGACATAGGCAGCTGCGACGTGTCTTGTTTTGCTTGGATAAGTTTTTCCATGTGCCAGTTTTGATCTTAAAACGGAGTTGAGGCGTGTGAATTATAATGATGTGAAACTACGTAGATGAACGTGACTGATTGTAAAATAAACGTAGGTGAAGAACCTGACAGAATTAGAATAGAATCAGTTAGCATGTAGGACGTTTTCAAATAAAAGATCACGACATATTCCAATACTGTTTCTTGACGCCGTAGGAGGACCATCTTTTATTTTCTTTCTGTCTTCTTGTTGTCGTTATTGTTTACCTCTAGTTTGGTTTTGTTTCGTTTTCTTTAACCGCTTTCCACTTTTTACAGATGTCAATTGCAGCGCGCTGTTTTCAACATTTGACCGAAAACTTTTCTTTGGATATCATTTCCGGCGCCTCTTTTCCGAATATTTCTTACGTTTCAAAACGGGTGGTAGACACTCAGATACGAACAAAAATACAGGGTCGTTTTCCTGTATGTCAGAGATTTCTCAGGTGACTGGGTTTTACGTGTTTATCTGGGATCTGGTGGATTGTTGTTTTTGATATGAAACCAGATTCTCTTCACATCAAATGTCCAAGCTAACACCAACTCTTGGAAACGGAGTCGGCAGAATCTTATTGCCGCTGAGCCAGAAGATCTCTGATGAGAATGTCACTGATCCAGAAGAGTGCTTGGATTTTTTTTATTATAAGTATGTGGAAGGACATTCAACGACAACAAATAAGACAGACATATCACTGGAACCATCTTTCAGGACCAGCAGGCATTTTTCATTCACTGGTGATTATTTAGAACAGAGATTATACTTCAGACTTAACAGGGCATCACACTGTCATCTTAAATTGGACATGAGTTGCACTGTACGGTGATAATGAACCAGATATACAACGCGGGCCAACGGATGCGGCACCTGCGTCTGTGATATTCAGACAGATTTAAGCACACAAATGATTACTGCTTTCCGGCCGGCATTAGTGGTCAGCCAGCAAATGTGCTGGTCAGTACCTGAGGGAGATTACAGTCAGGCGGGAGGACGTTGTATAAACACATGGTATTATCATGTCATAGCCATTCTTTATGAAACGGGAGACGTTTCCTTCGTATATTAAAAAAAAAAGATATTGAAAACGTCAGGTCGTAGTCAGAAAGCTCAGAATTGTTTCATAAGGAGCGGATTGAAAATGGGAAAGGATTGATTACTCTAGGCAATAAAAGAAACTAAAATAGAATGTATGAGAAAACTGTCCAAGTGACGGTTTGAATACAATGCAATTACCAGGGGCAGTTTGTTTGTGACATTTTTTTCTTTTTTCTCTCTCTCCTTTTTGTTTGCCCTTTAGATTACTTTAGTTTACAAACTGCTTCTCCTAGTGATTTTTTTTTCAGGTAAAAGGTAATGTGGTTTAAAAAAAGATGTGGCTGGAAAAGTAATGTGACGAAAAATCAATGCAGAAATGTAACATATAAGAAAAGTAATGAAGCTAAAACGTACTTATGTCAGAAAATGAATGTGACGGAAATGTAGCGTGTCAAAAATGAATGTGGCGGAAATGTAGCGTGTCAAAAATGAATGTGGCGGAAATGTAGCGTGTCAAAAATGAATGTGGCGGAAATGTAGCGTGTCAAAAATGAAATGTGGAGGTCATATAACATGTCAGAAAAAAATAGGCGAAAACGTAATGTGTCAGAAAAGTAATGCGGCGGCGATGTAACGTGTCTGAAAAGTAATATGGCGGAAATATAATGTGTCAGGAAAGCACTGTAATGGAAATGTTCCTTTCAGGAAAGCAATGTGATGGAAATGTTCCTTTCAGGAAAGCAATGTGGTGGAAATGTTCCTTTCAGGAAAGCAATGTGGTGGAAATGTTCATTTCAGGAAAGCAATATGGCGGAAATATAACATGTCAGAAAAGTGACATGGCGGAAACATAGTGTGTCAGGAAAGTAATGTGCTGGAAGTGTGCACATCAAAAATGTAATCTAGCAGAAATGTAACATGTCTGAGAAGTAATTTGCAGGAAATGTGACGTGTCAGAAAAGTAATGCGGCGGACAAGAAAAGTAACAAAAGTCATCTGGCGGGAGCATGACGTGGCGGAAAAAGAATGTGTCGGACATTAAATGTGGTGGAAAAGTAATACAACAGAAATTATATGCTTCCCCATCATCTAACCTTCAGCTCACCGTTACCATCACCGGTTAAAGACATTTCAGATCAGTTGCATCATCATCATGCATGTCCGTCCGCTTGAGGTGAAAAGCAGGGACCGCATACCACTTGCCATGTCCTTAACAACATAAAGAAGCAATGGATGACTGGTTGTGGAAAGGTATTGTGGTGCATACCATGTGATGGGCGACTCATTGTGGAACGTGTGTTGGGGGTTACATCACCTTACATGGGTCACTTTACAGCCAACTCCATGAAGACCGTATTCAGGGATGTTTCACCAGTGATTATTTTTCTTCTAAAAGAGATAAATCCCTTCCATTTGATCAGAGATTTTGTATAAATTAGATAATGTTAAATGCTGTTTTAATTATGCTGGGGGAAAAAAGACTGGTCTTTTAAGGTCCTTTTTCAACAATCCTGATTGGACCGATTTCACGATGTGATAGTCCTTATAGCCCCTCCTCTTTCCAATATGCACGCACTTATCTCGTCCCCCTCTACCTTCTCAGCCCACTCCCTCGAGGTCGTCTGGACTATGGAGAGCATGGACTGAGTTGGAACTATAGGGAACATCTCCGTTTCGGATCCCCCACCCCCATCCCACTCACACCCCATCCTCACCCTCCCCCCTCCCCCCTGAACCCTACCGTTCCACTGTCTCAGTCACAAAGTCGTTCTCTAACAGAACTCATCTATCATTCGTCCAACCCCCCCCCCTCCCCTCCCCTCCATCTTCTTCTCCTGCGTACGCAGGCTAATACTCCTGCGTACACTCCCTGTATAGACAGGCAAGGATTAAACCCATCTACCCAACAAAGGGAGTGGAGTTTTGTGTGTATGACCGTTTTGTATCCCGTCATTAAGGCAACTATGCCGCAACTTTGGGATACACCCCCCCCCCCCCCTCCTCCCCCGCCCCTCCATCGAAGTCCCCTCCTCCACCTCACACTGTAAACTTTTGCCGTTGTTGTTGTTATGTCATCTGTCATTTGCACGTCACATTAATGCTGTTGTGTGAACGTTTGTAATCTAGCCGGGTAAACCTGGAATTCAGGCATCCCAGACTTTCGACACTCGCTCGCCCCGGAAACGTGATTTCTCGCCGTCGTGGTTTATTTTCTTGAAAGGTCAAACCGAATTTCAACAGGCAGCATCCTGAATGTTCTACAAATGTTGGGTAGACAAGATTTCCAGTGGGCATTTTAAAAATTAATTCAGTCATAACATCGGAAGGACAGAAGCCTTCTTTCTATTGGGAGTGATTCGATGAGAGTTTGAGTAGTGTGCTTATAGACTCTCATCTTGCCTGCTTCAGCACAGAGACAGCAGGTTTGAAGAGGGGCAGGGAAATGTTGAAGGCCTGTGACGTCTCTTCGGCGTCACAGCGCCTCTCCGCTGTCCGTGCAAGACGTTATCCAACAGTTAATTGACATTTCCAAAACAATTTGTCATGTTGTTGTTGATAACAAAGGCTCCCCCACTTCTCTTCCCCACAGCTCCACTTCATCAGCAGGCTGGCTGGTTGTTTGCTGTCTTTTTTTCTTTGTTGAATTTAAAATTTTGTTGAATATTTCTTCTGTTTCTTTCGTCAGAAGCGTATTTCAGCATCATAAAATTCTGTTTTAAAGCCAGCATCGATGTATTATACAAGAGACTTTTTTTTTTTTTCAATTTAGGCTTTGGCTAATTATTGTATGGAAATGTTATATCACATTGAAGAACATAGAGTTTGTTTGTTTGTTTACTCTCTCGCTCTCGTTCTCTCTCTCTCTCACTCCCCCCCCCCCCCCCCCTCCCTCCCTCTTTGGCTAATTATCGTATGGAATTTTCATCTACACATTGAATAATATAGAGTCTGTCTGTTTGTTTGTTTTCTCTCTCACTCCTTCCCTCTCTCTCTCTCTCTCTCTCTCTCTCTCTCTCTCTCTCTCTCTCTCTTCCCCCCCCCCCCTTTTCTCTTCTCTCTGGCTAATTTTTGTATGGAATTTTCATCTACACACTGAAGAATATTGAGTTTGTGTTCTCTCTCTCTCCTCTCTCTCTCTCTCTCTCTCCTCTCTCTCTCTCTCTCTCTCTCACTCTCTCTCTCTCTCTCTCATGTGTGTTCCAAAGTGGGTATAGGTAATCACTCTGTTTTGGGTTATCTTCGTGTTTGTACATGCAAGCGTGTGTGTGTGTGTGTGTGTGTGTGTGTGTGTGTGTGTGTGTGTGGTGTGTGTGTGTGTGCGCGCGATTGTGTGTGTGTTTGCCTCCCCCTCTTCTCTCTCTCTCTCTCTCTCTCTCTCTCTCTCTCTCTCTCTCTCTCTCTCTCTCTCTTGTGTGTGTTGTGTGTGGTAAATTTATAACGCTGGGTTTTCCCCATCAATTACAAGCACTAGCACAACCAAATGTTGCAAACTGGTAGATATTTATAAGACTTTTGTATCCTTTCCCTGAATTGAGATGTAACCGAGTTGTAGAGGCCACTGCTCTGAAACTGACATTGTCAGCAATATTTGTACCACTACAAAATTGACATTCTCTTAAGTTGTGATAAGCTGCATTGACATATACATTATCCAAATATCACAACAACTATTAGCTCACATTTTACCAAGATGAGACTATGTAAAGCAATTTCTCCCAAGGAGAGAAACGACAAGCAAAGCAAAAATCACTATCATTCGCTTATTGAGAAACAGACGTGAATAAGTATCCTACTAGATGTAGAACATGGTGAATGAAGCGAGTAAAGCCATTTGATAACAGCTACTTCAATAGTCTTATTTATTTTCACCATTTATGTAACCAATTAAAACCATCCCGTAATTTCTTTTAACTGCGCTCATTAAAGGGCTTGAATATAAAATGGAAACTTCACATGAAACAAATGTAGTCTGTGACGTAAACGACAAATAGCAACGGACGTTGGGAACAAGACGTCATCACGTCGCGTACATGATAAAGGTTGGTCCGTGAAATAGCGACTTCAATTTGAACTACGACTTGCCTGCTGTTTGCATAAACAAAGGGGACATGTGATTATAGAAAACAATGGAAGGGATGACGGCGGGGGTGGGGGGGGGGGGGGATATGAAGGGTTAAAAATGAAAGATGATGGAGACATTGCAAGCGTTCATCTTTCTTACACGTGTACTGCATGCTTATATACCCTCGTTCATAATTTTTTTTGTACAAGACCTCAGACAATCGTTGACTGGTTGTTTTTTAATTCTGCTTATTGTTGTTTGGGTAATTGTATTTATTAACCAAAACTTGGTGTAGATGGGGAAAAAAACGAGAAAAAGAAGAATTAAAGATACATGGAACCTACCCTTAGTTCCTGCCTAACGTTCCAGCCAAACTAACGCAGCTGACAGTCAACACAGAGTGGTCGGACAAGGTAAAGAAAGGACCAAAAGTTATAGTATTACAGGTCCACAACTGGGAGAGAGGGGAAAAAACTGTGGATATGCAGAAGAAAAAAAATATTTTGAATGAATTAGGAGTGGTTACAGGTGTAACACAGTTCCGACAGGGAGCTAAAACCTGCCAGATTTGCTATATGGAATATTTTTGTGTCAGTTTTAGGGTACATAATTTTTTTGGGGGCGTAGTGACGGCAATATAATCTGACAACAAGAAGAATCAATAGATGAAGACCAGCTCACGATTCAAATGGGAAAATTTTCCATCATGCCCCATCATTCCTCCCTCACTCCCTCACTCTCCACCCCTGCACTGCACCCCGTTTCACTCCTCTCGTTGATTATGTTGATTTCGACATTTCCTCTCTCTCCCAATGCCTCTCGTTAACTGCTTAATTGTTGCCTCCGCCAAATTGTCATTAAGCTCAGTTACCTGCTGGTTTGCCGCCGATGACAAATCAGTGATTAGGACCGAGCTCCGCTAAATTCAAGCAACAAATCGGCAACATTCAAGTGTCAGGGATCTGTTGAAATTGTCACCATTCGACTACAAAAGAAAAAGCAAAAGAAAATTGAAATGAACAATCAGTGGATCGGCGATATTTTAGCGTTGCGACGACAAATAAGCATTTACTTCAATGACTACTGTTAGGTCGTCGTTGTTTTCTTCAGGAATCGTACAGACTGTATTACATCATCTGAAAATTTTCGTCAAAGCTTTTATTTTCATGCACAAAAATAATTGCAACAGATCATAACTTGGTTAGGTACCACGACAAATTATCAAGCGTTCACTAGGCGCAGACAGCATGATTTTTCATAAGCCAATAGTCCGTTCAGCTCTCTGTCTGTGTCTGTCTCTGTCTTTCTGTCTGTCTGTCTGTCTGTCTGTCTCTCTCTCTCTCTCTCTCTCTCTCTCTCTCTCTCTCTCTCTGCGTTTGTTATCTCTATGTATGCGTGTATGTGCGTGTGAGGGTGTTGTGGGAAGCGAGAGGGTGGGGGTGGGAGGCAGTTGTTTGGGGGGGAGGTAACTGCTAACTGACCCCTTTCCACACACACACACACACACACACACACACACACACACACACACACACACACACACCACACACACACACACACACTTTCTTCCCTTTTTCCGTTTCCTTCATCACATCCTCATTCTCCCTGCTTTCCTTCATTTATTTTGCATTCCCGCTATTATTCGTTCATTTGTTCCTACATTTCTTCCTTCCTTGCTCTCGCTCTCTCTCTCTCTCTCTCTCTCTCTCTCTCTCTCTCTCTCTGTCTCTCTCTGTCTGTCTCTCTCTGTCGTCTCTCTCTGTCTGTCTGTCTGTCTCTCTCTCTCTCTCTCTCTCTCTCTCTCTCTCTCTCTCTCTTTCTTCCTTTTCTTTTCACTCTTTCTCTCTTTCCTCCGTATCTTTTCTGTCTTTCTCTTCTTTCTTTGGCACAAAATCTCGTCAGTCTGTATTCTTTCTTTACTTTGTTCCTTCATTCATTTTGTTATTGTTCTGGAGGGTACTGTGTATTTGATCTCTCTACAGGTCTAAGGATTCTCTGGTTGAAGTTGATGTGGATGGAAGATATGGCGATGGAAGAAGTGGGGGAAGTGGGATTGTTGGAGGAGTGATCACCACCAAAGTACAAGCGAGGTGTGGGTGTATCCAAGGTTAGTGCTTCTTCGTCTAGTCTACGAGCAGGTTATATATTCAATGGAAATAAGTTCGAACTAGAATAATTTTCGTTTCAAACATTTCAGTATTAGAAAACATGAAGAAGTCGATTGTGCGCGTAAATAAGCATGCATTTATGTACACAAATGTAACACGCATGCAGGCGAGTGCACACACACACACACACACACACACACACACACACACACACACACACACACACACACACACACACACACCGTACTTAACAAAGATTCCAAAGCAAGCGTATTACAAACTCCCAGCATCATCTCATTTAATTCCAGATCCCTTCATATGATTTAATGTCGTTCGTTTTAATCAAATTTCACTTTATTTCAGTTTGTTTGCTTTGATTTGGTGTGATTCGATCTCACCCAGGTGTTTTGTTGCTTTTTGGTGCACTGATTTATTGCCAATGTTTTGGTTAATTTGGATCGTTTTGTGTGATTCGGGGGGTGTATTAGCCTGGCTTAGATTGCTTTGTTTTGATTTGGATTTTTCATTTCGTTTTAATACCTTGTTTTGATTCAGCTATTTTGTTTATTCGAATGATCTTGGTTCGATTTGCATTATTTTGGTTTGGTTTGGTTTAGATCGTTTGAGTTTGATTTAGTTTCTTTTTGTTTCATTTGCATTGACCAGGGTAATTTCAATTACATGGTTGATTTCAACTGCCTGGGTCTGATTTGAATTGTTTGACTGATTTTTGTTCTTAGCCTTGCTTGTACTTGTTTTGGTTTGATTCGGCCTTTTCCATTTGATTTCAATTGTTTTGGTTTGGGTTGGATTATTTTCTTTTGTTTTGGATTATATTATACTGGATTGTTTGGCTGCCTTTGGATTTGGTTTGATTTAGATTGTTTTTGATTCCATTTGGATTGTAGACCTTGTTTTCTTAGGTTTTGACTTCCTTCAAGCTGCTGTTGATTTGAATCCAGCTGATTTGACGTTATTCGAAATTGTCTGCTCTCCTTTTAGTTTGGAGTTGTATCAGTCCATTTGAATGAATTGAGATTCTGTGGATTTTTTAGAATCTCCTGACGTGTGCTTTGGTCGAAAACCAATATTACAACAACTCGACCGAAAACCAATATTAAAACAACTCGTCTGCAACAGGCTTAAGCTACGTATCTTTCAGTGTCCCTGGATTTTGAGAATATGTCAGAATGATTTAGTCTCAAAGGGATACTTCAACTTTCTCTTTACAAAAGACTTGTTTGTTGTCCGTCGAGACGACGACGACCATGTAGTCATCCTGGGATCGGGGGTGAGTGCGTAGATGGCTGGTCAGGCCGATCTGCGCCCGGAAAGATCCATCACAGTACGGACAGAGGATGGTGGCAGCAGCTTAACCCCCCTCCCTTCTCCCCTCTAATCGCCTAAAGCAACCAGAACAAATGTTTCCTCAACCTCATCCTCCAGGCTCCCTCCTCCCTTCTGGGCTTTAGAGTCAGAGTCCCCTCCCCAAAGGTCGATCGATCTTTGCCATCACAGCAAGCACTTCCAGAATTCCTTTTCTTTTTCTCCTGCTGTCCAAACAGTTCTGCACTTTTGCATCCAAATTCGTGTTTAGACGGAAACCTCAAGCCCAGCTGTGAGGGGGCCGAATGAGGGCCTGGCTTGGCTGAGAAGCTTGCTGAGAGTGAGTTCCCTTTTCATTGTTTGTTGACGGCGGGACTGAGGGAGAGATAGGGGTTCAGCCTTAATGAAAAATCAACAACAGACGCTGAGGGACACCGAGAGAAAAACAGAAAAAAAAAACTGTCTCTTTGGTGGGAATTTTGGAAGAAAATGGGTTACGAAGTGGATATTCTCTCTCTCTCTCTCTCTCTCTCTCTCTCTCTCTCTCTCTCTCTCTCTCTCTCTGAACATTTTTGTTGACTGAGATGATGTTTGAAGAAAATATGCAGAGCAGACCAACTTGGTGAATAAATTTACCTTCTCTAGTATAAAATAATCCTGCGATGAACTGTTGAGGAATGAACATGAACGGGGAGACAGGGAAAAAACCACGGCCCGACAGATGACATTGCTCAATCGACAGGGAAAACATTTGCAGAGACACAAGACTTAGTACACAGCCAGCACAACTGGGGGAACCTGGCGAACTCTTTTTTCAGCGTGGCGCCCTCAGATTCCCGAGGGAGGTAAGGGAGGAGGAGGAGAAGGAGAAGAAGAAGAAGGAGGAGTGGAGATGGAGGAGAAGAAGAAGAGGGAGGAGGAGGGGAGGAAGAAGAAGGAGGAGGAGGAAGTGGAGAAAAAGAAAAAGAACAACAACAAAGTTCAGATAGATAGCTAGATAGACAGACAGACAGATAACGAGAGAGAGAGAGAGAGAGAGAGGGGAGAGAGAGAGAGAGAGAGAACTCCAGACTCAAAAACTTTATTACTCAAGGAGAGAGAGAGAGAGAGAGAGAGAGAGAGAGAGAAGAGAGAGAGAGAGAGAGAGAAGATACATTCATACATACATACATAAAAACATACACACAAAGAGAGAGATGTGGCAGGCTGCAATCAACGACCTACCATCCGTACGTTTAATACGCCGACAGAGGTGGGTTCAGCTTTATATAAACTTCACTGAACCATAGGAAGAGAAAAGGGGAGGGGTAAGGGGGGGGACACACTCACCTTGCATGCCGAGATCAAAACCCTAAAGGAGGAAAAGAGGCAAAAACGATTGTTAATTGTCCACTATTCATTCCCAGCGGAAGTCCCCGCTGTTGCCGGAAGCAGGTGGAAAGATTTTTCCTTCCCAAGTGAGGTCAGAAGATTTCCTGGTTATTCGATAATTTGGACCGGAAACAAAAATGGGGGAAATCGTGCCCTTGGGCCCGAATCTGCTGAACATGATCCACACACACATGCATTCGCTCACACACACACACACACACACACACACACACACACACACAACACACACACACACCATTGCACACACACATGCACACACACTCACACACACACACACACACACACACACACACACACACACACACACACACAGGCGCGCGCGTGCACACACACACACACACACACACACACACACACACACACAATATACACATACTAACACTAGTACTACTTCTATTTTACTATTACCTCAACTACAGGCTGCAACAACAGCAACAACAATGCACAAACCAGTTGCCCTTGATCTTGAAGTGGCAAAATTGGCAGCTTTTATTTGACATGATAGTTTGTGTCCGAGGCTGGGGTGTAGGAACAGGGAAGTGACCAAAGAGATGAAAGAAGATGAAAAGAAAAACCACATACAAAGTCATAGTGGTAATAAGAATGATGATAGTAATAGTGATAATGATGATGATGAGATGATGATGATGATGATAATGTTAATAATAATAATAATGATGATCGTGATTATAATAATAATAATAATTACCAAAAAAAAAAATAATGATGATGAGAATGAGGATGATAAGAATTATTCAATCAACAGCAAAATGAGTCGAAATTTTTAGGGAAAACGATCGGGAAGAAGTAAAAAAGATTGATAATTACATACATACGCACATATACTCGTTTATACATGCATACATACATATATACATACACACATATACACGTTCATACATACATACACACATACATACATACTGACACATGGATAGACAGACAGATAGAAAGAAAGATGGATGGATGGACAGATAATTAGATAGACAGGGAGAGACAGACAGGGACAGCCAGACAGCCAGGTGGACCGACAGACAAACAGAAAAGAAGAACACAACATGGCGTGACCAAATTTCTTCAGCCCATGTAGGCGGACACTCGTCAAGTCTTATCAGTTGGAGGGCCTCACTCCTCTCTCTCTCTCTCTCTCTCTCTCTCTCTCTCTCTACATGAATGCATGTTTACGTGCGCGCACACGTGCGCGTCTCTCTCTCTCTCTCTCTCTCTCTCTCCTCTCTCTCTCTCTCCATGAATGCATGCGTGCGTGCGCGCATACGTGCGCGCGCGCGCGCGCGCGCGCGCGGTGTGTGGTGTGTGTGTGTGTGTGTGTGCGTACGTATGTGTGTGTGTGTGCGTGTGGTGTGTGTGTGAGATGTAGATGCCTCTCTCTGTCTCTCTCTGTCGCTCGCTCGCTCGTTCTAGTTAATCCTTTTTAAAGCCGCTCCATTTATCCATGTCTCTCCACACACACAGAAACACGCGCGCGCGCGCGCGACACACACACACACACACACAATATATATATATATATATAATATATATAATCACACACACACACACACACACTCATACATACTCACACTTATAAAACACATACACGCATGCATGCACGCACGCGCGCGCGCGGGCACACACACACACACACACACACACACACACACACACACACATACACTTTTACCTGTTGCTATTGCGTGTCATGCAATAATATTTCCTTTTTGCATTCTAGAGATATTGTTTGTTCACGTTCCTTCATATCGGGACTTTTGAACTCTTACATACATAAATGTACTTACAAATCGAGAGAGAGAGAAAGAAAGAAGGAGAAGAGAGAGAGAGAGAGAGAGTATACAAACTCACACATCATAATTTCAGTTCCGTTTGGTTACATTCTACGAATAACCGAACGTATTATCATTTCTCATTGTTGTCTTATTGAAGAGAGGCGTTCTCTCAAGTCTCCAGCCTGAAAAAAAAACGAGCGAAATGTCCTGTCTAACCAAAGCAGAGACAACCCGAAAACCCACTCGAAAATAGTCAGTACAAAAGTCCGACGTTAAGATTGATTCTATCTACTACCTGACCATGCTCGGGCAACATTTTTACAAGTCTTGATTTCTGTTATCTTATTCAGGTGTTGATGCTTGCATCACCATCACTTACGAACTCTCCATTTAGAACCTTTCCTTAAACTAACTTCGTTATCATGGCATGACAGACGCAGCCGGGGGGGGGGGGGGGGGGGGGGGGGGGGGTACCTTCGGTCCAGACTGGAACATCAGTGTGACGTTAAAGGTCAGTTTGTAGCCCAGTTTCTCTAAGACTGAACGTATGTCTTTACCAGAGAGGGAATGGTGGTGGGAGGGGGGGGGGGGGGGGGGGGATGCGGCATTCGGAGAGAAATTTATAAACAAAAAAAATAATGAGGACTGTTTGTTCCCCGTAGGTCCTAAATAATGATGGCGGTGTGCACGAAGCTGTGAAAGGTGCCCCACTGGCTCAAAAGAGAGCACCAACGTGTTTCGTAACGCCCTCATAACAAGAGAGCTTTCTCACAGCCTTGTGTAACACGAAAGACAGCTGCATACGATCAGTAGATGGAAACCTATGTCCATGGTTTGTTGTTTTGGTGGTACTGGTGCACTGGCTGAGGTATGTTAATATCGTAAAGTGAATTTTTAACAGGATGGTTTCCTGCTCTGCAGTCATCTCAGTGATTTCATTTTTGCTTCGATGCTCTTCTTCTTCTTCTTGTTTCTGTCATCGCTCGTTTAAGCCAGCTGTAGGTAAGGTTTCAGTGATCGTAGTTTGTAAGATTGTATGATCCATCGTCAAAGCCGTGACGTTGTTTTGTCGCTGTGCGAGAAAGACATCGGATCAAGGCGTTCCAGTTCAGTCTCATCTTTTGTTTTATTATCATTGTCGTTGTGAAAGTACTTGGTTAAAACACGTCGAAGTTTAAAAATGTCTCACTTTAAACGTAAGTGAAGCGCGCGCGCCGCGCGCACACACACACACACAACACACACACACACACACACACACACACACACACACACACACACCGTTTTCTGTCTTCTGTCTCTTCCCGGTGCCTTCCCTTTCCTCTCTGCCTCTCTTTTTCCGGTATATTTGCGGCGTTCTATTAACCCTCTCCAGCCGGTGTCTGCACAATACTCGCCTGCAGCGGGAGACCTGGCCGCTCCGATGCGCTGCCTCGTAATGCACTTCATTCCACTGAGAGGGACCTGTCGCCTTCCATCAGAACAGAAAAAAGACAGTCCTTTCTCAAATGCAACTGATGAACACTGAGACTAACAGGCAACAGCGTTCGCCCTGGTTTATCCGTGTAATGATTAGAACATCTTACGCGCAAAAACATCCTCGTCGTCTGCTCGCCTACTCAGATGTCAGTTCCAGCCACCTTGATAAAAACGCAGAAGTGCATGGGAAACCGCAAGGCTTCCGCAATTTGGGGTTCATTTTTGCAACCTGTTTGGTGGCAAATTTGTTTCCCTTTGTGGAGAATTGCACAATAGGAGGATATAGGCAGCTGTGATGCAACTTATTTTGCATGGATAATTTTTCCATGTACCGTTTTTTTTTTATCTTAAAAACGGAATGAGAGAGTGTTACAAATAATGAGGTAAAGATTAATTATGACAGGAATGAGTGTGTCTGATAATGATGAAATAAGATGTAAGTAAATAACCTGACAAAATAGAATCGGCCAGTACTTAATAGAAAACATGTTTTTATGTAAAACACCACGACTTCTTTCGGTACGGTTTCTTAACGCCGTAGGAGAACCATCCTTCATTTTCCTCTGGCTTTGTTGTTGTTTTGCGTTGTTTTGTGTTGTTTTGTCTGATTTTGTTTGTTTTGATATTTACTCCCTTTGACTTTTTATCGGTGTAAACTGCAGCGCACCGGTTTTTTTTCAGCATGTGACCAGAAAGTTTCTTTGGATACCACTTCCAGTGCCTTTTTTCCGAGTGTTTCTTCCTTGTACTTTTCAAAACGGGCGGCAGATCACATCCGAACAAAACATACGGGGTCATTTTCCTTGTCGTCAGCTATTCCTCTGGTAACTACGCTTTGTGTGATTATCTGGGATCCAGTAGGTTGCTTTTTTTCATAAAGATGAAACCAGATTCTTTTCACAGCAAATGTCCAAACTAACACCAACTTCCTCATGTCGGAGTCATCAGCTCTTGTTGCCACTGAGCCAGAAGATCTCTGATGAGAATGCCACTGATCCACAAGACTTCTTGGATTGTTCTGATTACGGTTACCTAAAAGGATGCTTAACGACAAAAATAAGACAGACATATCACTGGGAAATCATCTTCCATGATTTGCATGCTTCTTTCAATCTTTGGGGAGTACTAAGAACTGAACACGTACTTTTCGATTTCACAGGGCATTATCCTGTCAACGTCATGAGCTAAACTTGGACGCGAGTTGCACTGTGCGGAGATAATCAACCAGTTATACACTGAGGGTAAACGGATATGCCACCTGTGCCTGTTATCATACTCAAGCAGATTTAAGGACACACACACACACACACAAAATTACTGATGGCTGGGCAGCATCAGTAATCAACTAAAACACGTGTGCTGGTGGGGACTGAATGGAAAGTAGAATTAGGCGGGAAGACTTTTTTTTTGGGAGTACCTGTTATCGCTTCATGACTGTTCTTTATTACACACAAGAGGATTCCTCCGTATACTGAATAAAGATGTTGAAAATGTCAGTTCCAGTCTAGAAAACCCAAAACTGTTTCACACGGAAGAGACTGGACATGGGGAAGGAATGCCAAGTTTAGACAGTAAAAGAAAATGGATTAGAATGTATAAGAGAAAACGGCCTTGTTACAGTGGGATTACAACACAGTTAACATGGACAGTACGTTTCCGACTTTTTTTTTTTGGTTTGTTCTATGCACATTACTTTTTTTCACCCAAATCCTTCATTTTGCTTTACCCGGGCAGAAAAGCACTGTAGAACGGGAAAAGTAATGTGGTGGAACTCTGGTGTTGCAGAAATGTAACGTGTCTGAAAGGTAATGTGGTGGAACTCTGGTGTTGCAGAAATGTAACGTGTCTGAAAGGTAATGTGGTGGAACTCTGGTGTTGCAGAAATGTAACGTGTCTGAAAGGTAATGTGGTGGAACTCCAGTGTTGCAGAAATGTAACGTGTCTGAAAGGTAATGTGGTGGAACTCTGGTGTTGCAGAAATGTAACGTGTCTGAAAGGTAATGTGGTGGAACTCTGGTGTTGCAGAAATGTAACGTGTCTGAAAGGTAATGTGGTGGAACTCTGGTGTTGCAGAAATGTAACGTGTCTGAAAGGTAATGTGGTGGAACTCTGGTGTTGCAGAAATGTAACGTGTCTGAAAGGTAATGTGGTGGAACTCTAGTGTTGCAGAAATGTAACGTGTCTGAAAGGTAATGTGGTGGAACTCCAGTGTTGCAGAAATGTAACGTGTCTGAAAGGTATGTGGGGAACTCCAGTGTTGCAGAAATGTAACGTGTCTGAAAGGTAATGTGGTGGAACTCCAGTGCTGCAGAAATGTAACGTGTCTGAAAGGTAATGTGGTGAACTCCAGTGCTGCAGAAATGTAACGTGTCTGAAAGGTAATGTGATAGAACTATAACGTTTCAGAAAAACAAAGTGGCGGAAATGTGACATGTTGGGAATCTGATGTGGCGGAAATGTAGCGTGTTAAAAAAGTAATCTGGCGGAAACGTAACATGTCAGAAACAAATTGGCGGAACTGCGGCATGTCAGCAAAGTAATGTGGTGAAAAAGTAGCGTGTCAGGAAAGAAATATGGCGGAAACATAACGTGTCAGGAAAGAAATATGGCGAAACATAACGTGTCAGGAAAGAAATATGGCGGAAACATAACGTGTCAGGAAAGAAATATGTCGGAAACATAACGTGTCAGGAAAGAAATATGGCGGAAACATAACGTGTCAGGAAAGAAATATGGCGGAAACATAACGTGTCAGGAAAGAAATATGGCGGAAACATAGCGTGTCAGGAAAGAAATATGGCGGAAACATAACGTGTCAGGAAAGAAATATGGCGGAAACATAACGTGTCAGGAAAGAAATATGCGGAAACAAACGTGTCAGAAAGAAATATGGCGGAAACATAACGTGTCAGGAAAGAAATATGGCGGAAACATAACGTGTCAGGAAAGAAATATGGCGGAAACATAACGTGTCAGGAAAGAAATATGGTGGCAATGTTGCGTGCCAATAAAATAATGTGGCGGAAATAATTTTATGATTTCAGGAAAGCCATGTGGCGAAAATGTTGCCAGTCAGAAAGTGACGTGGCGGAAACATAGCGAAAAAACAATGTCACGGGATTGAGATGTGCTTGGAAAGTAATACGGCAGGAATATAACGCGCTCACGATGGCTCATTTTCAGCTCACCAATACTACACCAGGTGAAGCACATTCCGGATCAGTTTTGCGATCACGTATGTCCGTAAGCTGTCGGTTAATGACAGCGCCAGCCCTTCATCCGCCACGCCCTTACCGAAATAAAGAAACAGTTGATGACTGGCAACAGAAAGGCGCCGTGGTGAATTTATTGTGATGAACGACTCGCTGTGAAACGTTCGTTGGGACTAACGCTACATTCAACATGGGCACTCTACAGCCGACGTCATGAAAGACCTTGTTCAGGGATGTTCCACCAGATACGATTTTCTTTTTTGACGGTTTCTAACAGAGATAAATACCTTTCATTTAATCAAACATTTTGTTGATAGCACATCCAGTTTGAAGGTGTTTTGAGTGTGTTTAAAAGTGACTAGTCTTTTGGTGTCTAGGTTGTTGTTGTTGTTGTTTTTAAGAAACATAAATGGGATCGATTTCGATAAGCTGATATTCCTGGTATTCCCACCACTTCCACTTACCTCCCTGCTTCCGTTCTCCCCAGTCTCCCTCTCGCCCTCCCTCGCTCGAATTCCCCACCCAGTGGTCCGCTGGGTTATGTACAAAATAAGTTGAAAGCTTAGGGGAAAGTGTCCGTGTCCGTTTTGGATCCTACCCACACCGCTCCACACCACCACCACCACCCTTTCCCCCAGGACTCTACCAATCCACCATCTCTACTATCACAAAAGTCGCTTTCTAGCAGACCTTATCACTCATCATTCGTCCTCCATGCCCCCCGCACCCCCTTCACACCCTCTCCTCAACGCCCACACACCAAGCTTTGCTGCCGTTGTTGTCATATCCATCGTCATTTGTACGTCAAATCAATACTGTTATGTGACCATTTGTCATCTTTCCAGGTAATCCTGGAGTTACGGCGTCCCCCTTCTTTCGTCATATGCTCTCTTTCGAACATGATTTGTCTCTGTCGTGGTTTCTTCCCATGACAAATAGAATTTCAGTAGGCAACACCCTGAATGTTCCACAACTGTTAGGTAGACAGGCCTTGCAGCAGGCATGTTTAAACTAATTCAGCCTAAACATCTGAAGGACAGAAACCTTCTTTGAACCGCAAATAACCTGGGGAAAGTTTGAATAGTGTGCCCCTAAACAACAGTATTGCCTGCTTCTGCAAAAAGACAGCAGGTTTGAAGAGGGAAAGGGAAATACTAATGGCCCGACATCTCTTCATCGTCAAAGCGCATCTCAGTCGTCCATGCAAGTCATTATCCAACAGCTAATTAACACTTTCGAAACATCTTATCATGTCGTTGTTGTTCATGATAAAAGGTGCCCCACCCTCCCATCCTTCATCCTTCATTAGCAAGCTGGGTGGTTCTTTCCATTTCTTTTTTATTCCTGAATTCAGACTTTGTTGAATGGTTATACTGTTCCTTTCGTCATCAGCATTTTCAGGCATTATAAAATTGGACTTTAAAGCCAGCATGGGTGGATAATACAAACAATGAAAAAGTCGACTTCTGGTTCTTCAGGTTTTCGCTAATGATTAGCACGGAAATTTTATATACACACTGAAGCACTTACAGTTTTTTTTTTTATTGTGTTCTCTCTTCTCTCTCTCTCTCTCTCTCTCTCTCTTCTCATCTCTCTTCTCTGCTGTGTGTGTGTGTGTGTGTGTGTGTGTGTGTGTGTGTGTGTCAAGTTTTCAAAACGCTTACTTCTTCCAATCAATAACAAGCGCTGGCATAATGGAACATGGCAAAACGATAATTATTCATATCTTACCAGCCATTCCCTGCAGCATAATTTCAACAAATGTTAAGATTGACGTCGTCAGCAATATTTCTAATACAAAAAGAAATTGACATGGCCTACAAGTTGTGATCAACTGAATCGACAACAGATCTCTCTTGAATTAAACATTATTCGAATATTGTAATAAATATAAGTTCGCATTTGATCAAGATGTGAGACTATGTAAAGCCATTTATCTCAGAGAAACTAGAGGCAAATCAAGAAACACTGTCATTCGCTTACAGAGAGAGAGAGAGAGAGAGAGAGAGAGAGAGAGAGAGAGAGAAAGAGAGAAAGAGAGAGAGATGTAAATAAGTAGTGTACTACATATAGAACACAGATTGACCACAGATCAGTGTAGTTCGCCAAACATACAAAAGATTTTTTCCATTCATGCATAGAACACAGACTGACTGCAGATAAATGTAGTTTTCCAACTACACGAAAGATTTTTGCATTCATATATAGAACACAGATTGATCACAGAGAAATGAATCTTGCCAAACAAAACAAAGTAAGAATGTCATTCACGGTGAATCAAAGAAATAAAAGTCACTTGAAAACATGAAATTCAACAGCCTTTCTTGTTTCTGCTATAATAGTTACCAGTTAACACAATTCCAAAAACGTATCAGCGCTCATTAAGGTGCGCAAACGTATAATAGAGGCATGAATTGAAGTAAACGTAATCCGTGACGTATACAGGAAATGACGACGAACGCTTGGAACAAATTGTGATTACGGCGTGTACATGACGAAAGATTGGATCGTGTAATGGCGACTTTGCTTCGAAGTACGACTTGTCTGCTGTTTTCACAAAGAGAGGGGATACGTGGTAATCGAAAATAATGACGGGGTGGCATAAAGCGGGTTAAAAATTAACGACGACACAGTCATTGTAAGCTGTCATCTTTCTTATCCATGTGTTGCATTATTAAACTCGTTCTTAGTTTTTTAAAGACCCCAGTCAGCGAATGACAGCTTGGTTCTATCTGCTGGCTGTTCTTTGGGTAATTAGCTTTTACCAAGCAAACATGTTTTAGGAAAAAGAAAGAGAAGAAGAAGAAGATAGGAAGACAGGTGGAAGTTTTTGTTTGTTCGTGTCTAATGATTCAACGTAGCATACACAGCTGAACGTCATTACAGAGTCCTCGGTGTAAGAAAGGAAAAAGAAAAAAGTTATTACAGGTCGACAACTACAGAAAACCGGGTGTACAGAAGGAAAAGGAATCATTCTGATTTATCACGAGTGGGTTCAGGCTTACCACAGTTCTGACAGTGAGGTCACATACATCCTGCATTCGGAACATGAAGCGTTTGTATCGAGTTTAGAGTCATGACATTTTCCGTGTAATAACGGCCATGTTATCCAAACAAGATGAAGAAGCAATGTATGAAGACCGGCTCGCGACTCCAATTGGAAATGTTTCACTTATAGCCCACCTCCTTCGTGGGCCTCACCCTCCACCCCCGCCCAGCGTCTCCTTTCACCCCTCTCCTTTATTAGCTCGTTTTCTGAACGTCCCTCTCCCCACAGTACCTCTTATTCACTGCCGAATTGTCGCCTCCACCAAATTGTTGCGGAGCTCAGGTAACTGTTGATTTGTCGCCAGCGACACATCAGCGGTTAGAATTGAGCGTCGCCGAGATCCGGCGAGAAATCAGCAATATTAAGGTTGTCAGTGATCTGTCAATTTGTCACCACTTGACAGAAGACACCACGCCCCCCCCCCCCCCCCCCCCTTGCCACGCCCCCTCCCCTCCTCCCTCCCCCCACCCCCCTTCAAAAAGAAAAGAAAAAGAGAACAAGAAGAGAAAATCAGTGATCAGCAATATTTTACCGTGGCTACGTCAAATCGCCCACCTATCCCAGAGTCCTGAAGACCCTTGGGACGCCACGGAAGACTTCGCAACCAGCTTCCTCCACTCCTTGCTGGTTTTCAGATGCTCGTAGGCAGTTGCTGAGTGTGAGGTCAGTCCATTCACTGATGTTCCCCTTCTGTCTTCTCACACTGTTCCATGTAGAATGGTTTTGGCAAGTCCTGTTGATCTTAATACATGACCATACTATCTCATTTTCCTTTTTTTCGCTATGGACAACAGGTTTTTGTGTGGTCCAGTGTGTTGCCTTACTCTGGTCTGGGCTTCAAAGCTGGTAGTGTACTCTTTGTATGAGATGCCAAGTATCTGCGGAAGCGTCTCATCTCTAATGCCTGAATCCATCTCTCAAGTTCAGGTGTCAGAGTCCACGTCTCACAGGCATAGAGAAATAGGGCAATGACCAGGGAGCGCATCAGTCTGATCTTGGAACTGATCGTGATGTTTCTGTCATTCCTGATGGGTCTTAGTCATGTCAAATCAGCCTTTATTTTATCAAACGCTTATGGGTCGTCGTTATTTCCTTCACGAGTCGTTCGTTGCTGGGACAGACAGTCTTGCGTATTTAGAAAATTGACGTCAGAGTTTTGCGTCATGCACAAAAATAATTGCAACAGATCATGATTTCATTATATATTAGGAACACACACAAAAACAGGTAACCAGGTGCCAGGTGTCCACGGGGTGCGCATAGCGTTGTTTGCCATAACCCAATTGTCTGAGTCTCTCGCTGTCTCTGTCTGTTCTGTCTCTGTCTGTCTGTTTGTCTGTCTGTCTCTGTCTCTCTCTCTCTCTCTCTCTCTCTCTCTCTCTCTCTCTCTCTCTCTCTGGTACACATGGCGTTGTTGGCCATAACCCAGTTTTCTGAGTCTCTCTGTCTCTCTGTCCTCTCTCTCTCTCTCTCTCTCTCTCTCTCCTCTCTCTGATGCACATGGCATTGTTGACCATAATCCAATTTTCTGAGTATCACTCGATCTGTCTCTGTCTATCTGTGTGTGTGTGTGTGTGTGCGCGCGCGCGCGCGTGTGTGTGTCGTCTGTGTGTGTGTGTGTTGTGTGTGTGTGTGTGTGTGCGTTTGTTACCTCTGTGTGTATATGTAACTCTGTGTGTGTGTGTGTGTGTGTGTGCGTTTGTTACCTCTATGTGTATATGTAACTCTGTGTGTATGTGTGTGTGTGTGTGTGTGTGTGGTGTGTGTGTTACCTCTATGTGTATATGTAACTCTGTGTGTTGTGTTACCTCTGTGTGTATATGTAACTCTGTGTGTGTGTGTGTGTGTGTGTGTGTGTGTGTGTGTGTATGTGTATGTAACTCTGTGTGTGTGTGTGTGTGTGGACCTCTGTGTGTATATGTAACTGTGTGTTTACTCTCGCATGCACATTGACTCTTCCTACCTTTCCTTTTTCTTTTTTTCCTGTCCTCTTTCCTCCCATTTTTCTTCCTTTGTTTACTCGTTCCGACTATCCTTTATTCCTTCATTTGTTCGTTCATTTCTTCCTTCCTTTCTCTCGTTCTTTCTTTCTTTTTTTCACACTTCCTTTCCCATCTCTCTTTTTTCGTTATCCTTTCTTACCTTCTTTTCTTCTTTCTTCGGTTTGAAATGCCGTCACTCTGTATTCTTTCTTCTTCAAATTTCTCTCCTTCGTTGCGTCCCTGTTTTTTTTCCTTTTTGTTTTCTTCCTTTCTTCCCTTTCTTCTATTATTTTCCCCTTTTTTGTCTTTTCTTTTTGTTTTCTGTGTTTCTTTATTTTGCAGAATTATGAACCTTTGTGGACTCTAGACGACTCAACTGGACGCGAAAAGTTAATGAGCATCTATATATCAAGGATCTAATGAGTATCTATACATCAAGGATCTAATGAGTATCTATATATCAAGGATTTAATGAGCATCTGTATATCAAGGACCTGATGAGCATCTGTGTATAAAGGATATAACGTTCATCTACATATGAAGGATCTAAACATCAAGGATGAAATTAAGCAAAGAGCGAATAAGACAACGAAAGGTATTTCGGTATTAAGACAAAGAGGCCCACTCAGGCCAGAGCTGAAGTCGTAGGTCCAAGCGGGCAGTTTTGTGTATCGTCGGAAACCACGGTGAAACATCATCCAATGAAAAGAAGACAGAAATAGTGTCAGTCACGTGGAAACCTTTCTTGGATAATCCCATGTGACTGCCTCGTTTCACCGTCATCATTGTCATCTCTATCGTCGTCGTCGGGTCGTTGACATTTTTAAGAGCATCATCGTTTTTGCTGTCTCCAACCTCATCATCAACACACAGCGACACACGAAGCGACAATATGGTGTTGGCCATAATGACAGCTCAGTTGTCGTCAGTACCCTAATTTTCCGTCGATCGATAACAGGGCTCTGTTAACGGCTGACATGTCGCCGGCGATAATGTGGCGGAGACGACAATTCAGCAGTTACACAGCCTGCCGACAACATACATACACAGTCACCACGACAATACGTCTGTCTTCCCAACCTCAGCGTACTCGTCATTTCTCTCTCCCCCCCCCCCCCTCTCTCTCTCTCTCTCTCTCTCTCTCTCTCTCACACACACACACACACACACACACACACACACACACACGTAAGCACGCACGCACGCATGCACGCACACACGCACGCACGCACGCAAACACACACACGCGCACACACACACACATACACGCACGCACCCACGCACGCACGCACGCACGCACACCCGGCTCATCCATCGCCAGCTTCAGAATTTATGCTCATTTGTGAGACAATGTCAGGTACGTGTCTCGAGTGTTTCCGTTGTGATTTGCGGGTTCTGGGGAAGGGGGAGCGAGGGAGATGGAATGGACTGGGGTCTTTTCATCTGAGAAATGCTGTCTGTCACTTGCGGTGCGTGGTGAATCCCAGCCCCTAATTGACACTTTCAATCATCTTTTCGTGATTATCTGCCTGTTGGGTTTTCCTTCAGTCCCACGAGCCCCCCCCCCCCCCCCCCCCCAATCTCTGTCTGTCTGTCAGTCTCTCTCTCTCTCTCTCTCCTCTCCTCTCTCTCTCTCTCTCTCTCTCTGTCCGGCTGGAGGGACCTGGGATTGCTGGCTGACCTCATAAAATTAAAGCCATAATCGTTTCCTTGTTAACATAATGAAAATGCTAAAAATCATTATATCTTCTATGACTGATAAATTATTGTTAGACAAATATACCAAACCAATGACTAATTATCTTCTGCATCGACCTCGGGTGTTTCTCGTATCATAGTTCTGACGGTGAAGTGTAAAAGACGTGATGTGACTGAACTGCTTCCGCAACATGATTAACAGCGTTCCCATTCTCTACCTTCAGCCTGTCCGCCCATCACCCATCACCGCTACCATTTCGCTCCCTGACAAACTTCTCCCTCCATCACGCCGATCAGCAGAGACAACCCACCCACTGCTGGGTGGTGAATGTATGGTCACTGGCGGGTGTCAAATCAGCGCTTTCAGGACCGCGTCTCAAGTTTTTCCTCCAGAAATGGGCAACGAGCTGGTTGATCAACTTGCCAAGAGTGCCACAAAGAAAGAGTTGAGCAGATTGTCTATCCCTCGCACTGATGTGAACCCCAAAGCCCAGCCTTACGTCAAAGACCTCTGGCAAGAGGAGTGGAACTCGCAGACGGATAACATACTGTTCTCAAAATCTGTCCAAACCTAAAAGGGTTTTTACCATGATCCCGAGGCGGCCGTAAAGAAAAAACAGTCTTGTGCCGTTTGCATATGGGCCACTCCTTTTTACCCATTCTTATTTTTTAAAAGATGAAGAAGCTCCGTGGTGCATTCCATCTCATGTACCACTCACAGTGAAATGTATTCCTTTAGTGTTGGGACTTGCATGATGTGAGACATAAAACACTTTACAGCAGACTCCATGAACACCTTGTTCAGAGATGTCCCACCTGGTGTGATCTTTGAATTGCTGAAAGAGATCAACATTTTCCATCTAATCTAAGATTTTGCAGAAGAAAGCTTTTAAACAAAATTTTGAGTATGAGTTTAGAAGGTGTATTTTACAGGGTTGTGTGAATGATTTTTTTAAATGACCTGTCAGCTGACTTCAACGCGGTGACAGCCCCAATATGGCCCTTTGCGGTCGTCTGGGCTATAAACAACATTACTCTACCTCCAGAAATGGGGAAATCAACCACGGGTCCAACTCCCAGTTGGCCTTTACTCCCAGATGGATCCCGCACCCTAACCGACACGTTCACGCCATCTTCTTGGGGACTGGTTGGCCCAGCGGATAAGGTATCAGACTCTTGTTCAGAAGTTCTGGGGTTCGATTCCCATCCAAAATAACCAGTTAGGAGAGATCTTTTTCTCTTCTTAGTTCACTTTCATACAGACCCCAGTCCCCTCTTAGTCCTACGAAGGAGAGCTTAATTAATCCCAGATCCCGTGTGTGTAGGCATGCATTAGAAATTGCATGCACGTGTCAAACCATTATACGTTTTGGAGAAGAGTAGGCCATTGTGTGAAGTGGAATGGATGACACGAAGATAAAGCACACGCACACGTCAACCCGAAGATGGAATGTGGCTACCCTAAGGGTGAGGTTCAAAAACGGCTGGATACACGAAAGTGACACTTATGGCAAACCTCGGAGTCATATCGAAAGAAGAGAGAGAGTGTGCGTGTGTGTGTCAAAGAGAGAGAGAAAGAGAGAGAGAGGGAGAGTGCATAGCTCTCTCTCTCTCTCTGTCTCTGTCCATCCCTCCTCTCCCTCCCTCCCTCCCCTCCTTCTCTTCTCTCTCTCTCTCTCTCTCTCTCTCTCTCTCTCTCTTCCGTTCCCCCCTCTCTCTTAAACTGCTCTCTCTCTCTCTCTCTCTCTCTCTCTCTCTCTCTCTCTCTCTCTCTCTTAAACTAAGCACTTTCTCTTCCCCTCTCTCTCCCTCTCTCTTTCTCCATATCACCCTCCCTCCCTCTCTCTCTCTCTCTCTCTCTCTCTCTCTCTCTCTCTCTCTCTGTCGTCTCTCTCTCTCTCTCTCTTTCTTTCTCAAACTATGCACCCTCTCTCTCTCTCTCTCTCTCTCTCTCTCTCTCTCTCTCTCTCTCTCTCTCTTTGGCAGACTGGTCGACCGGTTAAGATAAGATAAGATAATGTTGCTTATAGCCCAGCCGACCGCAAGGGGCCACATCAGGGCTGTCACCACGTTAAAATCAACTCACAAGTCATTTTTTAAAAAAAATTAAAAAAAAACAAACACCTTTCACACATCTCTTTAAAAGACATCTTCTAGAAACGCCCCAGAAACTTCGTTAAAAATCTTTCATCCGTAAAATCTTAAATCAGATGAAAAACGTTAATCTCTCTCAAAAACTCAAAGATCACGTCAGACGGGACATCCCTGAACAGGATTTTCATGGACTCGGCTGTAAAATGTTTGTGTCTCACATTGACAGCTGTCTATTGATCATTTCGATCGGCGGCACTGCTCTAACGAAAACTTGGGTCCAGCTGGCTACGTATTTGTTTGCGTGTCAACCAAACATAATTATAGAACTGAAAGACAAAAAACTGAACCCCCGGACTAACAAAAAGCCAAAATGTATGTTACTCCGTGCCATAGGTCTCAGAAAAAATCCTTTGGATATAGCGTGCACAGAATGTGAAGAGCCAGGAATTTATAACAGAGAAAGTTAGACACAGGATACAGGTGGAAATCCTACTGTGTTATAAGCGAACATAACTGTATCTGAGAGTTGACTGTGAAGTCGATTATATCCTGTCCTGCTTTTGGTACGTGCCTGACGGCTTCTCTCTCTCTAGCTATGTGTGTGTGTGTGTGTGTGTGTGTGTGTGTGTGTGTGTGTGTGTGTGTGTGTGTGTGTGAGAATATTATGTAATATGGAAAAGAAGAATGTTAGTGCAACATGACTGTGCCACATGATGTCAATTTGCGTTCTGTTTGATTTGTTTTATCTTAATGTTCTTTATCCTGTAGATATGCTCACCCTTGTTCCAAGGATCAATGCATCTGTAAACGATAAAGCTTCGACTCCAACTACTGTCCTTTTCACCGCTTGTAAGTTATTAATTTGTAAACATTCTTTCACAAAAAAAAAAAAAAAAAAAAAAAAAAAAAACATTTCGATAGTGGCATTGAAACTTGGAAACATGCTACACTGACGAGATTCTTAGGCAAGAAATGGAACTAGCAGTACTCCCCGGATGATTTTCATCAGGAGACGGCTAACTTGGTAGTATTGTATTGAGCTGTCTGTCCCCTTTTTGGAGGGTGAGGAGGGGGTGGAGGTGGATGAGGGGTGAGGGTATGTTATTTGTGACTTTTGAGGAAAACATCTTTTATACTGTATGAAATAGGCGTTGTTTCGCATCCTCGTTACGTCTGTTTATTTTGAGAAAGGCGTGGGGATGGATGAGAGGTGGAGGTCTGTTATTTGCGACTTTTGAGAATGACGTCTTTTGTACTGTGTAAATTAGGCGTTGTTTTGCATCCTCGTTACGTCTGTTTATTCGTACTTTGGATTTATTTAAACTGTGGTCTGTGACAGTCTCCCTTATTCAGGAATCAACCCAACAGTCCCCCTCCAAAACCAGGTTGCGTTTATTTTTAGCACAGGCGCTGACCTTCAGTATTGGACAGAAGACGTTTAAATTTACACACCCATACGCCGAATCCGGCCGTGTTTTCAGTTCAGGGTGGCTCCTTGTTCCTCATGTAAACACTAAACACTTTGGTGAATCTTCCTTTTCATGTTTGGTTCCATTTGTCTGTAACGCTTTTTACCTGACAGTCGTCACCACTCCTTTGTTGTTAAAACTCGGCACAAAAAGCTGTAAGAGCAAAGTCGGAGCAATTGCTCTTTTGATGGGAAAAAAGTAAATTATTCACAATGATCAGTCCAGAAAAATTAGGTTGACAACATCATCAAATAAGCAGAAACGAACTGCTTTTTCTGTTATGTTTCATAAAACTAGTGACGGCTTTACGACGTCCAAACTCATCACATGGACTACACAGTTCAGACGCGTGCAGAATAGTCGTAAGACGTCGATGCGACTGATTAACACATTCAATGAACGGGGTAAATTTTAGAAAAAGAAAACGCCAGCTCATTCAGTGCGAGTGTTTATCCTCTTTCAGTGGAAGTGTCAGTTTGTTGTGGCATACGTCATTCCACGTCTTTCAGATGACTGAAGTAAACAGTCTCTTTCGGTTGGTTGACGATTTTACGTTTAGAGTGACTAGGTTTTTGAGAAGACGACACATCTTCTGTGTCAGTATCTCTGTTCGTCTTTTTGTATCCTTTTTTTCGGTATTGTATGCAACAATAGGTTTGTTTGTCTTCTTTTGAATCGGACAACCAAGAATCAAATGGCAAGACACTCCATGCAAAAAGTCGATGTTTTGAGAGCCGGAAGTAAATATCCCCTATGAACAGCAGCCCACGGCTGTCCTGCACATACTGCATGCACAGTCCCTGTGCTAGCCGTGTGAAGCGACAGTTTTTTGATTCGCGCTAATGATCAGCGATGGTGCGCTCACATTGCTCAGCAGAGAACTGCTCAATCAATTTAAGGCCAAAAATGTACAAAAGTTCCGAGGGTCTGTCATATTACATGATGTCATCTCACAGTTCGTTCTTCTCATGCAACAAACGGGAAACAACTGCCCGCAGCGACATCTCGCGCGGCAGAGTGACAACTCCTGTTGTGCCTCCGGAGCGGAAAGGAAGTTCAGAGAGACGAAAAAATTCTGTTTCCTTGGATTTTAAGAATGACCCCCCCCCCCCCCCCCCCCCACTTCGCCCACCCACCCACTGCTCGCCACGTCTGTCATCTCGCTGTCTGCCGACGCTCTTCATCAGCCTCCCCCCCCCCCCCTCCCTCCAACCCCCTCCTTCTTTGACCCACCACCCCACCCCCACCTCCCTGTCCACACAAACACCCATCCTGCGTATTTGTTTGCGTGTCAACCAAACATAATTATAGAACTGAAAGACAAAAAAACTGAACCCCCAGACTAACAAAAAGCCAAAATGTATGTTACTCCGGGCCATAGGTCTCAGAAAAAATCCTTTGGATATAGCGTGCACAGAATGTGAAGAGCCAGGAATTTATAACAGAGGAAGTTAGACACAGGATACAGGTGGAAATCCTACTGTGTTATAAGCCAGCATAACTGTATCTGAGAGATGGCTGTGAAGTCAATTATATCCTGTCCTGCTTTTGGAACGTGCCTGACGGCTTCTCTCTCTCTCTCTAGCTATGTGTGTGTGTGTGTGTGTGTGTGTGTGTGTGTGTGTGTGTGTGTGTGTGTGTGTGTGTGTGTTGTGTGTGTGTGTGTGTGTGTGTGTGTGTGTGTGTGAGAATATTATGTAATATGGAAAAGAAGAATGTTAGTGCAACATGACTGTGCCACATGATGTCAATTTGCGTTCTGTTTGATTTGTTTTATCTTAATGTTCTTTACCCTGTAGATATGCTCACCCTTGTTTCAAGGATCAATGCATCTGTAAACAATAAAGCTTCGACTCCAACTACTGTCCTTTTCACCGCTTGTAAGTTATTAATTTGTAAACATTCTTTCACAAAAAAAAACAAACAAAAAAAAAAACATTTCGATAGTGGCATTGAAACTTGGAAACATGCTACACTGACGAGATTCTTAGGCAAGAAATGGAACTAGCAGTACTCCCCGGATGATTTTCATCAGGAGACGGCTAACTTGGTAGTATTGTATTGAGCTGTCTGTCCCCTTTTTGGAGGGTGAGGAGGGGGTGGAGGTGGATGAGGGGTGAGGGTATGTTATTTGTGACTTTTGAGGAAAACATCTTTTATACTGTGTGAAATAGGCGTTGTTTCGCATCCTCGTTACGTCTGTTTATTTTGAGAAAGGCGTGGGGATGGATGAGAGGTGGAGGTCTGTTATTTGCGACTTTTGAGAATGACGTCTTTTGTACTGTGTAAATTAGGCGTTGTTTTGCATCCTCGTTACGTCTGTTTATTCGTACTTTGGATTTATTTAAACTGTGGTCTGTGACAGTCTCCCTTATTCAGGAATCAACCCAACAGTCCCCCTCCAAAACCAGGTTGCGTTTATTTTTAGCACAGGCGCTGACCTTCAGTATTGGACAGAAGACGTTTAAATTTACACACCCATACGCCGAATCCGGCCGTGTTTTCAGTTCAGGGTGGCTCCTTGTTCCTCATGTAAACACTAAACACTTTGTGAATCTTCCTTTTCATGTTTGGTTCCATTTGTCTGTAACGCTTTTTACCTGACAGTCGTCACCACTCCTTTGTTGTTAAAACTCGGCACAAAAAGCTGTAAGAGCAAAGTCGGAGCAATTGCTCTTTTGATGGAAAAAAAGTAAATTATTCACAATGATCAGTCCAGAAAAATTAGGTTGACAACATCATCAAATAAGCAGAAACGAACTGCTTTTTTCTGTTATGTTTCATAAAACTAGTGACGGCTTTACGACGTCCAAACTCATCACATGGACTACACAGTTCAGAGCGTGCAGAATAGTCATAAGACGTCGATGCGACTGATTAACACATTCAATGAACGGGGTAAATTTTAGAAAAAGAAAACGCCAGCTCATTCAGTGCGAGTGTTTATCCTCTTTCAGTGGAAGTGTCAGTTTGTTGTGGCATACGTCATTCCACGTCTTTCAGATGACTGAAGTAAACAGTCTCTTTCAGTTGGTTGACGATTTTACGTTTAGAGTGACTAGGTTTTTGAGAAGACGACACATCTTCTGTGTCAGTATCTCTTTTCGTCTTTTTGTATCCTTTTTTTCGGTATTGTATGCAACGATAGGTTTGTGTTTGTCTTCTTTTGAATCGGACAACCAAGAATCAAATGGCAAGACACTCCATGCAAAAAGTCGATGTTTTGAGAGCCGGAAGTAAATATCCCCTATGAACAGCAGCCCACGGCTGTCCTGCACATACTGCATGCACAGTCCCTGTGCTAGCCGTGTGAAGCGACAGTTTTTTGATTCGCGCTAATGATCAGCGATGGTGCGCTCACATTGCTCAGCAGAGAACTGCTCAATCAATTTAAGGCCAAAAATGTACAAAAGTTCCGAGGGTCTGTCATATTGCATGATGTCATCTCACAGTTCGTTCTTCTCATGCAACAAACGGGAAACAACTGCCCGCAGCGACATCTCGCGCGGCAGAGTGACAACTCCTGTTGTGCCTCCGGAGCGGAAAGGAAGTTCAGAGAGACGAAAAAATTCTGTTTCCTTGGATTTTAGAATGACCCCCCCCCCCCCCCCATAACCCCTGACCCCCCACCCCCCCCTCTTTGCCCACCGCCCACATGCTCCCACGTCCTGTCACTCGCTCTGCCTGACGCCTCATCACCTCCCCCCCCTCCCTCCAACCCTCCTTCTTTGACCCACCACCCCACCCCCACCTCCCTGTCCACACAAACACCCATCCTGCGTATTTGTTTGCGTGTCAACCAAACATAATTATAGAACTGAAAGACAAAAAAACTGAACCCCCAGACTAACAAAAAGCCAAAATGTATGTTACTCCGGGCCATAGGTCTCAGAAAAAATCCTTTGGATATAGCGTGCACAGAATGTGAAGAGCCAGGAATTTATAACAGAGGAAGTTAGACACAGGATACAGGTGGAAATCCTACTGTGTTATAAGCCAGCATAACTGTATCTGAGAGATGACTGTGAAGTCAATTATATCCTGTCCTGCTTTTGGTACGTGCCTGACGGCTTCTCTCTCTCTCTCTAGCTATGTGTGTGTGTGTGTGTGTGTGTGTGTGTGTGTGTGTGTGTGTGTGTGTGTGTGCGTGTGTATGTGTGTGTGTGTGTGTGTGTTGTGTGTGTGTGTGAGAATATTATGTAATATGGAAAAGAAGAATGTTAGTGCAACATGACTGTGCCACATGATGTCAATTTGCGTTCTGTTTGATTTGTTTTATCTTAATGTTCTTTACCTTTTAGATATGCTCACCCTTGTTTCAAGGATCAATGCATCTGTAAACAATAAAGCTTCGACTCCGACTACTGTCCTTTTCACCGCTTGTAAGTTATTAATTTGTAAACATTCTTTCACAAAAAAAAAAAAAAAAAAAACCCTTTCGATAGTGGCATTGAAACTTGGAAACATGCTACACTGACGAGATTCTTAGGCAAGAAATGGAACTAGCAGTACTCCCCGGATGATTTTCATCAGGAGACGGCTAACTTGGTAGTATTGTATTGAGCTGTCTCTCCCCTTTTTGGAGGGTGAGGAGGGGGTGGAGGTGGATGAGGGGTGAGGGTATGTTATTTGTGACTTTTGAGGAAAACATCTTTTATACTGTGTGAAATAGGCGTTGTTTCGCATCCTCGTTACGTCTGTTTATTTTGAGAAAGGCGTGGGGATGGATGAGAGGTGGAGGTCTGTTATTTGCGACTTTTGAGAATGACGTCTTTTGTACTGTGTAAATTAGGCGTTGTTTTGCATCCTCGTTACGTCTGTTTATTCGTACTTTGGATTTATTTAAACTGTGGTCTGTGACAGTCTCCCTTATTCAGGAATCAACCCAACAGTCCCCCTCCAAAACCAGGTTACGTTTATTTTTAGCACAGGCGCTGACCTTCAGTATTGGACAGAAGACGTTTAAATTTACACACCCATACGCCGAATCTGGCCGTGTTTCCAGTTCAGGGTGGCTCCTTGTTCCTCATGTAAACACTAAACACTTTGTGAATCTTCCTTTTCATGTTTGGTTCCATTTGTCTGTAACGCTTTTTACCTGACAGTCGTCACCACTCCTTTGTTGTTAAAACTCGGCACAAAAAGCTGTAAGAGCAAAGTCGGAGCAATTGCTCTTTTGATGGAAAAAAAAGTAAATTATTCACAATGATCAGTCCAGAAAAATTAGGTTGACAACATCATCAAATAAGCAGAAACGAACTGCTTTTTTCTGTTATGTGTCATAAAACTAGTGACGGCTTTACGACGTCCAAACTCATCACATGGACTACACAGTTCAGAAGCGTGCAGAATAGTCATAAGACGTCGATGCGACTGATTAACACATTCAATGAACGGGGTAAATTTTAGAAAAAGAAAACGCCAGCTCACTCAGTGCGAGTGTTTATCCTCTTTCAGTGGAAGTGTCAGTTTGTTGTGGCATACGTCATTCCACGTCTTTCAGATGACTGAAGTAAACAGTCTCTTTCAGTTGGTTGACGATTTTACGTTTAGAGTGACTAGGTTTTTGAGAAGACGACACATCTTCTGTGTCAGTATCTCTTTTCGTCTTTTTGTATCCTTTTTTCGGTATTGTATGCAACAATAGGTTTGTGTTTGTCTTCTTTTGAATCGGACAACCAAGAATCAAATGGCAAGACACTCCGTGCAAAAAGTCGATGTTTTGAGAGCCGGAAGTAAATATCCCCTATGAACAGCAGCCCACGGCTGTCCTGCACATACTGCATGCACAGTCCCTGTGCTAGCCGTGTGAAGCGACAGTTTTTTGACTCGCGCTAATGATCAGCGATGGTGCGCTCACATTGCTCAGCAGAGAACTGCTCAATCAATTTAAGGCCAAAAATGTACAAAAGTTCCGAGGGTTTGTCATATTACTTGATGTCATCTCACAGCTCGTTCTTCTCACGCAACATACGGGAAACAACTGCCCGCAGCGACATCTCGCGCGGCTGAGTGACAACTCCTGTAGTGCCTCCGGAGCGGAAAGGAAGTTCAGAGAGACGAAAAAATTCTGTTTCCTTGGATTTTTAGAATGACCCCCCCCCCCCCCCCCCCCCCCCCCCCACCACTTTGCCCACCCACCCACTGCTCGCCACGTCTGTCATCTCGCTGTCTGCCAACGCTCTTCATCAGCCTCCTCCCCCTCCCTCCAACCCCCTCCTTTGACCCACCACCCCACCCCCACCCCCCTGTCCACACAAACACCCATCCTGCACGTCCCACGTGCTTGTGGATTGATGGTCATTTCCACGCCGAATCAGTGATGTCACGGGCCTGTCTGGAGTGCTTCCGCTGTATCCAGGTGGTTTCAGGATTGGAAGAGGGGAGGAGAGGGCCTAAAGGAAATTCCGTGGCATCGTTTCTTTTGAACATCTGCCTCTCTCCTTCTCTCTGTCTGTCTGTCTGTCTGTCTATCTGTCTGTCTGTCTGTCTCTCTCTCTCTTCTCTCTCTCTCTCTCTCTCTCTCTCTCTCTCTCTCTCTCTCTGTGGTAAAAGGAGATCAGCATTTTTGCAGTCGATCTAATCAAACCTCATCAAACCGTGGTTAGTGATCAACTTTGTCCTCGAATGGTCGTTTAGTTTCATCACGACTTCAGATTGAATTTAACTCGTGGCGTTTTAATTTCCACTTGCTGTTGTTTTAACTTCTCTGCAGCCTTTATGTGGTCTCCGTCGCCTGCCAGGCTGTAAACAATACGAGCTGACGTGTCTCTTCCTTCTGCCAGGCTGTAAACACAGGCTGTAAACAATATGAGCTGACGTATCTCTTCCTTCTGCCAGGCTGTAAACACAGGCTGTAAACAATATGAGCTGACGTGTCTCTTCCTTCTGCCAGGCTGTAAACAATACGAGCTGACGTGTCTCTTCCTTCTGTCAGGCTGTAAAACAGGCTGTAAAACACAGGCTGTTAAACAATACGAGCTGACGTGTCTCTTCCTTCTGACAGGCTGTAAACACAGGCTGTAAACAATAGAGCTGACTGTCTCTTCTTCTGACCAGGCTGTAACAATACGAGCTGACGTGTCTCTTCCTTCTGCCAGGCTGTAAACACAGGCTGTAAACAATACGAGCTGACGTGTCTCTTCCTTCTGACAGGCTGTAAACACAGGCTGTAAAACAATAGAGCTGACGTGTCTCTTCCTTCTGCCAGGCTGTAAACACAGGCTGTAAACAATACGAGCTGACGTGTCTCTTCCTTCTGCCAGGCTGTAAACAAGTACGAGCTGACGTGTCTCTTCCTTCTGCCAGGCTGTAAACACAGGCTGTAAACACAGGCTGTAAACAATACGAGCTGACGTGTCTCTCTTCTGCCAGGCTGTCTGCCAGGCTGTAAACAATGAGCTGACTGTCCCTGTACTTGTCTCTTCTTCTGCCAGGCTGTAAACACAGGCTGTAAACACAGGCTGTAACACACAACATGAGCTGACGTGTCTCTTCCTTCTGCCAGGCTGTTATGAGCCGACTTGCCTTTTCCGATTTGTCACCCCGTTCGTTTTCAACAAGCGCCCCCCCCCCCTCCCCCAACACACACACACACACACACACACACACACACACACACACACACGCACGCACGCACGCACACACACACGCACGCACGTGCGCAGGTACGCACACGCACACACACACACATACACACACACACACACACACTTTCTGCTTGAATATAAGAAAGTTGTTAAATTTCTAGGAGTAAGCCTGACTTCTAAACTGAATTGGAACTACCATTTGGAAAATATTCTGACAAAAGCCAGAAAAGGATTAAATTTATTAAAAATGATAAGTCGACAGTCATGGG
>CM065722.1:62323002-62338002 GCA_033310375.1 Conus canariensis | reverse complement strand
GCATTGCCGTCAGGTCACTACGGTGGTGTTCTGATGTACCGTTACCAATCTAAAGGGGCCACTGCATTGCCGTCAGGTCACTACGGTGGTGTTCTGATGCACCGTTACCAATCTAAAGGGGCCACTGCATTGCCGTCAGGTCACTACGGTGGTGTTCTGATGTACCGTTACCTATCTAAAGGGGCCACTGCATTGCCGTCAGGTCACTACGGTGGTGTTCTGATGTACCGTTACCAATCTAAAGGGGCCACTGCATTGCCGTCAGGTCACTACGGTGGTGTTCTGATGTACCGTTACCAATCTAAAGGGGCCACTGCATTGCCGTCAGGTCACTACGGTGGTGTTCTGATGTACCGTTACCAATCTAAAGGGGCCACTGCATTGCCGTCAGGTCACTACGGTGGTGTTCTGATGTACCGTTACCAATCTAAAGGGGCCATGCATTGCCGTCAGGTCACTACGGTGGTGTTCTGATGTACCGTTATCCAATCTAAAGGGGCCACTGCATTACCATCAAGTCACTACGGTGGTGTTCTGATGTACCGTTACCAATCTAAAGGGGCCACTGCATTGCCGTCAGGTCACTACGGTGGTGTTCTGATGTACCGTTACCAATCTAAAGGGGCCACTGCATTGCCGTCAGGTCACTACGGTGGTGTTCTGATGTACCGTTACCAATCTAAAGGGGCCACTGCATTGCCGTCAGGTCACTACGGTGGTGTTCTGATGTACCGTTACCAATCTAAAGGGGCCACTGCATTGCCGTCAGTCACTACGGTGGTGTTCTGATGTACCGTTACCAATCTAAAGGGCCACTGCATTGCCGTCAGGTCACTACGGTGGTGTTCTGATGTACCGTTACCAATCTAAAGGGGCCACTGCATTGCCGTCAGGTCACTACGGTGGTGTTCTGATGTACCGTTACCAATCTAAAGGGGCCACTGCATTGCCGTCAGGTCACTACGGTGGTGTTCTGATGTACCGTTACCAATCTAAAGGGGCCACTGCATTGCCGTCAGGTCACTACGGTGGTGTTCTGATGTACCGTTACCAATCTAAAGGGGCCACTGCATTGCCGTCAGGTCACTACGGTGGTGTTCTGATGTACCGTTACCAATCTAAAGGGGCCACTGCATTGCCGTCAGGTCACTACGGTGGTGTTCTGATGTACCGTTACCAATCTAAAGGGGCCACTGCATTGCCGTCAGGTCACTACGGTGGTGTTCTGATGTACCGTTACCAATCTAAAGGGGCCACTGCATTGCCGTCAGGTCACTACGGTGGTGTTCTGATGTACCGTTACCAATCTAAAGGGGCCACTGCATTGCCGTCAGGTCACTACGGTGGTGTTCTGATGTACCGTTACCAATCTAAAGGGGCCACTGCATTGCCGTCAGGTCACTACGGTGGTGTTCTGATGTACCGTTACCAATCTAAAGGGGCCACTGCATTGCCGTCAGGTCACTACGGTGGTGTTCTGATGTACCGTTACCAATCTAAAGGGGCCACTGCATTGCCGTCAGGTCACTACGGTGGTGTTCTGATGTACCGTTACCAATCTAAAGGGGCCACTGCATTGCCGTCAGGTCACTACGGTGGTGTTCTGATGTACCGTTACCAATCTAAAGGGCCACTGCATTGCCGTCAGGTCACTACGGTGGTGTTCTGATGTACCGTTACCAATCTAAAGGGGCCACTGCATTGCCGTCAGGTCACTACGGTGGTGTTCTGATGTACCGTTACCAATCTAAAGGGGCCACTGCATTGCCGTCAGGTCACTACGGTGGTGTTCTGATGTACCGTTACCAATCTAAAGGGGCCACTGCATTGCCGTCAGGTCACTACGGTGGTGTTCTGATGTACCGTTACCAATCTAAAGGGGCCACTGCATTGCCGTCAGGTCACTACGGTGGTGTTCTGATGTACCGTTACCAATCTAAAGGGGCCACTGCATTGCCGTCAGGTCACTACGGTGGTGTTCTGATGTACCGTTACCAATCTAAAGGGGCCACTGCATTGCCGTCAGGTCACTACGGTGGTGTTCTGATGTACCGTTACCAATCTAAAGGGGCCACTGCATTGCCGTCAGGTCACTACGGTGGTGTTCTGATGTACCGTTACCAATCTAAAGGGGCCACTGCATTGCCGTCAGGTCACTACGGTGGTGTTCTGATGTACCGTTACCAATCTAAAGGGGCCACTGCATTGCCGTCAGGTCACTACGGTGGTGTTCTGATGTACCGTTACCAATCTAAAGGGGCCACTGCATTGCCGTCAGGTCACTACGGTGGTGTTCTGATGTACCGTTACCAATCTAAAGGGGCCACTGCATTGCCGTCAGGTCACTACGGTGGTGTTCTGATGTACCGTTACCAATCTAAAGGGGCCACTGCATTGCCGTCAGGTCACTACGGTGGTGTTCTGATGTACCGTTACCAATCTAAAGGGGCCACTGCATTGCCGTCAGGTCACTACGGTGGTGTTCTGATGTACCGTTACCAATCTAAAGGGGCCACTGCATTGCCGTCAGGTCACTACGGTGGTGTTCTATGTACCGTTACCAATCTAAAGGGGCCACTGCATTGCCGTCAGGTCACTACGGTGGTGTTCTATGTACCGTTACCAATCTAAAGGGGCCACTGCATTGCCGTCAGGTCACTACGGTGGTGTTCTGATGCACCGTTACCAATCTAAAGGGGCCACTGCATTGCCGTCAGGTCACTACGGTGGTGTTCTGATGCACCGTTACCAATCTAAAGGGGCCACTGCATTGCCGTCAGGTCACTACGGTGGTGTTCTGATGTACCGTTACCAATCTAAAGGGGCCACTGCATTGCCGTCAGGTCACTACGGTGGTGTTCTGATGTATCGTTACCAATCTAAAGGGGCCACTGCATTGCCTTCAGGTCACTACGGTGGTGTTCTGATGTACCGTTACCAATCTAAAGGGGCCACTGCATTGCCGTCAGGTCACTACGGTGGTGTTCTGATGTATCGTTACCAATCTAAAGGGGCCACTGCATTGCCGTCAGGTCACTACGGTGGTGTTCTGATGTACCGTTACCAATCTAAAGGGGCCACTGCATTGCCGTCAGGTCACTACGGTGGTGTTCTGATGTACCGTTACCAATCTAAAGGGGCCACTGCATTGCCATTAAGTCACTACGGTGGTGTTCTGATGTACCGTTACCAATCTAAAGGGGCCACTGCATTGCCATTAAGTCACTACGGTGGTGTTCTGATGTACCGTTACCAATCTGAAGGGGCCACTGCATTGCCATTAAGTCACTACGGTGGTGTTCTGATGTACCGTTACCAATCTAAAGGGGCCACTGCATTGCCATTAAGTCACTACGGTGGTGTTCTGATGTACCGTTACCAATCTAAAGGGGCCACTGCATTGCCGTCAGGTCACTACGGTGGTGTTCTGATGCACCGTTACCAATCTAAAGGGGCCACTGCATTGCCGTCAGGTCACTACGGTGGTGTTCTGATGTACCGTTACCAATCTAAAGGGGCCACTGCATTGCCGTCAGGTCACTACGGTGGTGTTCTGATGTACCGTTACCAATCTAAAGGGGCCACTGCATTGCCGTCAGGTCACTACGGTGGTGTTCTGATGTACCGTTACCAATCTAAAGGGGCCACTGCATTGCCGTCAGGTCACTACGGTGGTGTTCTGATGTACCGTTACCAATCTAAAGGGGCCACTGCATTGCCGTCAGGTCACTACGGTGGTGTTCTGATGTACCGTTACCAATCTAAAGGGGCCACTGCATTGCCGTCAGGTCACTACGGTGGTGTTCTGATGTACCGTTACCAATCTAAAGGGGCCACTGCATTGCCGTCAGGTCACTACGGTGGTGTTCTGATGTACCGTTACCAATCTAAAGGGGCCACTGCATTGCCGTCAGGTCACTACGGTGGTGTTCTGATGTACCGTTACCAATCTAAAGGGGCCACTGCATTGCCGTCAGGTCACTACGGTGGTGTTCTGATGTACCGTTACCAATCTAAAGGGGCCACTGCATTGCCGTCAGGTCACTACGGTGGTGTTCTGATGTACCGTTACCAATCTAAAGGGGCCACTGCATTGCCGTCAGGTCACTACGGTGGTGTTCTGATGTACCGTTACCAATCTAAAGGGGCCACTGCATTGCCGTCAGGTCACTACGGTGGTGTTCTGATGTACCGTTACCAATCTAAAGGGGCCACTGCATTGCCGTCAGGTCACTACGGTGGTGTTCTGATGTACCGTTACCAATCTAAAGGGGCCACTGCATTGCCGTCAGGTCACTACGGTGGTGTTCTGATGTACCGTTACCAATCTAAAGGGGCCACTGCATTGCCGTCAGGTCACTACGGTGGTGTTCTGATGTACCGTTACCAATCTAAAGGGGCCACTGCATTGCCGTCAGGTCACTACGGTGGTGTTCTGATGTACCGTTACCAATCTAAAGGGGCCACTGCATTGCCGTCAGGTCACTACGGTGGTGTTCTGATGTACCGTTACCAATCTAAAGGGGCCACTGCATTGCCGTCAGGTCACTACGGTGGTGTTCTGATGTACCGTTACCAATCTAAAGGGGCCACTGCATTGCCGTCAGGTCACTACGGTGGTGTTCTGATGTACCGTTACCAATCTAAAGGGGCCACTGCATTGCCGTCAGGTCACTACGGTGGTGTTCTATGTACCGTTACCAATCTAAAGGGGCCACTGCATTGCCGTCAGGTCACTACGGTGGTGTTCTATGTACCGTTACCAATCTAAAGGGGCCACTGCATTGCCGTCAGGTCACTACGGTGGTGTTCTGATGCACCGTTACCAATCTAAAGGGGCCACTGCATTGCCGTCAGGTCACTACGGTGGTGTTCTGATGCACCGTTACCAATCTAAAGGGGCCACTGCATTGCCGTCAGGTCACTACGGTGGTGTTCTGATGTACCGTTACCAATCTAAAGGGGCCACTGCATTGCCGTCAGGTCACTACGGTGGTGTTCTGATGTATCGTTACCAATCTAAAGGGGCCACTGCATTGCCGTCAGGTCACTACGGTGGTGTTCTGATGTACCGTTACCAATCTAAAGGGGCCACTGCATTGCCGTCAGGTCACTACGGTGGTGTTCTGATGTATCGTTACCAATCTAAAGGGGCCACTGCATTGCCGTCAGGTCACTACGGTGGTGTTCTGATGTACCGTTACCAATCTAAAGGGGCCACTGCATTGCCGTCAGGTCACTACGGTGGTGTTCTGATGTACCGTTACCAATCTAAAGGGGCCACTGCATTGCCATTAAGTCACTACGGTGGTGTTCTGATGTACCGTTACCAATCTAAAGGGGCCACTGCATTGCCATTAAGTCACTACGGTGGTGTTCTGATGTACCGTTACCAATCTGAAGGGGCCACTGCATTGCCATTAAGTCACTACGGTGGTGTTCTGATGTACCGTTACCAATCTAAAGGGGCCACTGCATTGCCATTAAGTCACTACGGTGGTGTTCTGATGTACCGTTACCAATCTAAAGGGGCCACTGCATTGCCGTCAGGTCACTACGGTGGTGTTCTGATGCACCGTTACCAATCTAAAGGGGCCACTGCATTGCCGTCAGGTCACTACGGTGGTGTTCTGATGTACCGTTACCAATCTAAAGGGGCCACTGCATTGCCGTCAGGTCACTACGGTGGTGTTCTGATGTACCGTTACCAATCTAAAGGGGCCACTGCATTGCCGTCAGGTCACTACGGTGGTGTTCTGATGTACCGTTACCAATCTAAAGGGGCCACTGCATTGCCGTCAGGTCACTACGGTGGTGTTCTGATGTACCGTTACCAATCTAAAGGGGCCACTGCATTGCCGTCAGGTCACTACGGTGGTGTTCTGATGTACCGTTACCAATCTAAAGGGGCCACTGCATTGCCGTCAGGTCACTACGGTGGTGTTCTGATGTACCGTTACCAATCTAAAGGGGCCACTGCATTGCCGTCAGGTCACTACGGTGGTGTTCTGATGTACCGTTACCAATCTAAAGGGGCCACTGCATTGCCGTCAGGTCACTACGGTGGTGTTCTGATGTACCGTTACCAATCTAAAGGGGCCACTGCATTGCCGTCAGGTCACTACGGTGGTGTTCTGATGTATCGTTACCAATCTAAAGGGGCCACTGCATTGCCGTCAGGTCACTACGGTGGTGTTCTGATGTACCGTTACCAATCTAAAGGGGCCACTGCATTGCCGTCAGGTCACTACGGTGGTGTTCTGATGTACCGTTACCAATCTAAAGGGGCCACTGCATTGCCGTCAGGTCACTACGGTGGTGTTCTGATGTACCGTTACCAATCTAAAGGGGCCACTGCATTGCCGTCAGGTCACTACGGTGGTGTTCTGATGTACCGTTACCAATCTAAAGGGGCCACTGCATTGCCGTCAGGTCACTACGGTGGTGTTCTGATGTACCGTTACCAATCTAAAGGGGCCACTGCATTGCCGTCAGGTCACTACGGTGGTGTTCTGATGTATCGTTACCAATCTAAAGGGGCCACTGCATTGCCGTCAGGTCACTACGGTGGTGTTCTGATGTACCGTTACCAATCTAAAGGGGCCACTGCATTGCCGTCAGGTCACTACGGTGGTGTTCTGATGTACCGTTACCAATCTAAAGGGGCCACTGCATTGCCATTAAGTCACTACGGTGGTGTTCTGATGTATCGTTACCAATCTAAAGGGGCCACTGCATTGCCGTCAGGTCACTACGGTGGTGTTCTGATGTACCGTTACCAATCTAAAGGGGCCACTGCATTGCCATTAAGTCACTACGGTGGTGTTCTGAGGTACCGTTACTAATCTAAAGGGGCCACTACATTGCCATTGAGTCACTACGGTGGTGTTCTAATGTACCGTTACCAATCTAAAGGGGCCACTGCATTACCATCAAGTCACTACGGTGGTGTTCTGATGTATCGTTACCAATCTAAAGGGGCCACTGCATTGCCATTAAGTCACTACGGTGGTGTTCTGATGCACCGTTACCAATCTAAAGGGGCCACTGCATTGCAGTCAAGTCACTACGGTGGTGTTCTGATGTACCGTTACCAATCTAAAGGGGCCACTGCATTCCCATTAAGTCACTACGGTGGTGTTCTGATGCACCGTTACCAATCTAAAGGGGCCACTGCATTGCCATCAAGTCACTACGGTGGTGTTCTGATGTACCGTTACCAATCTAAAGGGGCCACTGCATTGCCATCAAGTCACTACGGTGGTGTTCTGAGGTACCGTTACCAATCTAAAGGGGCCACTGCATTGCCATCAAGTCACTACGGTGGTGTTCTGATGCACCGTTACCAATCTAACATGCACTGTCACCACCCGCTCAACCCGCTACTGACGACAATAATAGCTCAGTCGCGGAACCGGCTTTAGCAGGCGTTCCTATTCAGACTGCACCACCACGTCCGTTCACAGACAGTGCCCGTGAACTGACCAGTGCCGATCACCCCGACACGACCTCAGCAAGGCCATGGATGTGGAGAAGACATGGACACTAAGGTCACTGTGACAGCGGAGCATGAAGGGGCGACAGTTCTGATAACTGTGTTTTGACGATGATATAATATGTGGTTGATAAAGATGACGTTCTGGAGATCCATTCTGGGGGTTAGCTATTTCTAAAAAAAAAAGATGGGTGTAGTATACGCTTTTCTTCATGATTATATCCCAGCATCAGCTAGACCTGAGAGAAGCAGCCGTTGGACAGAAAATGTGTGGAAGAAACACAACTGTGTGGTCCCAGTCTTCTCCATCCCACCGCATGGGGCACTCCAGCAGCTCTGGCTGACAGCCGACCTCAAATAAGTGCCACCATTTTCCAGCCTGCAGTCTGCTGCTTCTCAAACCACCGTAAACCACCGTACCATTGCGCTTGCCGTATTTCTACCTCCTCTCTTTTTCTCGTCCTCGAGTCTCTGTCTGTCTGACTGCCTCTCTCTCTCTCTCTCTCTCTCTCTCTCTCTCTCTCTCTCTCTCTCTCTCTCTCTCTCTCTCACTCTCTCTCTCTCTCTCTCTCTCTCTCCTCTCGCTCGCTCTGTCTGTCTATTTCTCTCTCTCCCTCTCTCCCTCTCTCTCTGTCTCTCTCTCTCTCCCTCTCTCTCTGTCTCTCTCTCTCTCTGTGTCTCTCTCTCTCTCTGTCTGTCTCTCTCTCTTTCTCTCTCTCTCACTCTGTCTGTCTGTCTGTATGTCTCTCTCTCTCTCTCTCCGTCTCTGTCTCTGTCTGTCTGTCTGTCTCTCCCTCTCTCTCTCTCTCCTTTTGTTTTTCCTTCTTTCTTTCTTTTAAGCATCAAAAGAAATTTCCTCAACATGTCACGTTCTTGAAATTCATAACTACATTAAATAAACTTTCTAATGCATGACCAGAGTGACTGCAGAACATGCAAGTTTGTTGTTTGCACAGATCATGGCAGTGAGTCATATAGAAAGTCCTTGCCATGTACACGGATCAATTTGGAAACGTAAACCGGACTTGACTACTTGAGGTCTAGTGTATACTTCCTTTTTGCACAGTATCTTCGTAGTTCTTCGCATCAGAACTAGGGCAGGGGTGGGTGGGGCAGTGGTGGACGTGAGTGTGGGAATATTGCAGGAGAGTGGATGATTCTTTCAATCACAGAAAGAAAAGAATGAATGGAAGAATTCTCGCCTTCTCGAAATCCTGTGCAGTGAATCCCCCATGTTCTATCGTTCTCTGTGTTTTCGCCCCGTGTTTTCCTTTCGTCGTGTTGTTCTTTCTGACTTTGTGCTCCATTCACCTAGCCCTGCTGTGGCTTCTGCTGTCGCTGCGGTAATGAACAACGTGATAAATCGCCTGAGAGTAATGCTTTTGTCTTGAAAATGGCTTCATTTTCCATTCTCTAACACTTCTTTAGCAAGACTTGTACGTGTTATCTGACAGATGAACGTGATATGCCATGTTAACTTCTGAATTCTCATCTCTCAGTGTGTGTGTGTGTGTGTGTGTGTGTGTGTGTGTGTGTGTGTGTGTGTGTGTGTGTGTGTGGTGTGTGTTGTGCGTGTGTGTGTGTGTGTGTGTGTGTGTGTGTGTGTGTTGTGTGTGTGTGTGTGTGTGTGTGTGTGTGTGTGTGTGTGTGTGTGTGTGTGTTTGCCTCCTAAGAAAGCACGTACTGTCAGCAAGCAAACGTTGTCTTTTGACTCAAGCCTATATTCAAGCCTGAATTTAAAAAGAATTATTAGTAATTCCGCCAACCAACAGGGACAAACAAATTGCAAGACAAAACATGACGCATTTCGACCTCTTAGTTCTTCTTTTAGACAAGTTAAACAACATTCGGGACAATGAAAACGAAGAACGAGCAATCCCTTAATATCTTCTCAGATTCAGCGCAAGATGGGCGTTGAATGCCCTTCTTTTCTCGAATTCAGCGCAAGATGGGCATTCATTCATTAGACATAGACACAGACAGACAGACATAGACAGACAGATGGACGGATCGACAGAGAGACAGACAGATAGCCAGATGGAGGAGAGAGACTAAGATCCATTCCAAGAAATGAATGATTATCCCCGTTTTATACTTGCAGAGGAGAGACAGACAGACAGAAAGACAAACTGACAGACAGACACAGAGAGGACCTGTCTTCCAGTTTAGGTCGTGAATGTGCTTCATTCCTGAGCCCATCTCCCAGATATGTCAGTATACCGATTTCACCTCGTCCTTCCTCCCCCCACTCTGCACAGGCAGCAGTAACAGAACAAACAATCTGAGCCGTGAATGGGAATGACCTCATGCTCGCTCTGTCTTCCCGCAAACATTTGATACACTAATGGCGTTCCCTGCATTGCCTCCCCCTACCTCTGTAGACCATAGCCTGACTTCTCCAGCGCGGGAAACTGCTGCAGTGTGATAATCAAGGGCTGATGGTATGTTTACATCCTCGCCTAAATCAACAACCGTTGGGTCAGTTCCCTAGGTCCGCTGAAGACAGAGTGGCCTCTTCCCTGAAGCCTTCAACAGAACTGCAGCGTGTCTGTTATCTTGAACAAATCTGTGTTCTCTGAGCTACATAGGAGTGTGAGAAATCCAGTCTGAACACGAGGCTTTGCATGACCCAAAGATCGTGGGTTCTACTCCCGCTAGAGAAAGCCTAGAGGGTCAACATCTTCACAGACTCCGACCTCCTACAAATCTTGGATCAGGCCTTAAACAGGGGGTCACATGCGTGAACCATGCAATTAGAGAAGACAAATCAATAAGATTTGTATGCACGTGAAATTTCATTTCATTTTACGAAGAGGACCATGCCCTTGTGTGTTCAGGATGAATCACACACACACACACCACACACACACACACACACAGCACACACGACACCACACACACACACACACACACCACGCACGACGCAACGCGCGCGCGCGCGCGCACCGCGCGCATCACACACACACACACACAGCACACACACACACACACACACGACCCAATACACCCAAATACACGCACGCATTCACATTCACACACATACACACACGCGCGCGACACACACACACACACACACAACACACACACACACACACACACACACACACACACACACACACACACATGCACACACACTCTTATACACACATGCATGTGCTCACGCATGCACACACGCACGTATACACACACACACACACACACACACACACCACACACACACACTCATACATACACGCGCGCGTGCACGCACGCACGCACACTCAGACACACACGCGCGCGCGCGCGCGCCACGTTCTGCTCACTGGTGACGTGTTTAATCGTCATCTCTGTTGACGGAATATAGCTACTTTAAAGAAGGAATTAGAAAAGAGGAAGAGGAGGAGAAGAAGAAGAGAGGAGGAGGAGGGAGGAGGAGGAGGAAGAGAAGAAGCAGAAGAAAAGGGCACAGGGTTCAATTAAGAACGACTGCCTTGCAGGAAGTATCTTGAAGCTCAGTGGATTGGAACGAATGAATGAATGAATGTGGATGTGTGCTGCGGATGGAGTGGTGGCTCAGTGGATAAGATTCGCTCCAAAGGAACATTCCAGGTCGAGGGTTCAAATCTTGAACGAAACAGATAGGCTTTTGTTTTTCTCTCTAATAGGCTTTAATCTGTAGACTTAATGGTAGTTTTTCGACAGAGGACAAAACAGCGAACTGTGTTCCTTATGCTTTTACTGCATTTGAAAGAACGCACTGCAACAAGACAGCTGTCCATGGCCCATTCTATGGCAAAATACTCTAGAACAGGCGATCTAAAGTGCCGCTGTACGCGGGCGACAAGCTCATCCCCGGAGACAGCAAACCTGGATTTCACACAGAAACTTTTAATGATGGTGGAAAAGTTCTCCCATACATATTGCCTTGCAATGCAAAACAGTAAATGTTCACAGTCAGAGGAATGCCATGGCGCCTACGCAGTGCTGGTTTCGTCTATCATGCACAAAGTCAGGAGACTCGGTGCAGCTTACGCGGGGTCTGCTGGGTGGATGGAACAACATGTGACTACAAGGGTACTTGGAGAGTGCAGACTTCCTTTAAAACAACATGTGACTACAAGGGTACTTGGAGAGTGCAGACTTCCTTTAAAACAACATGTGACTACAAGGGTACTTGGAGAGTGCAGACTTCCTTTAAAACAACATGTGACTACAAGGGTACTTGGAGAGTGCAGACTTCCTTTAAAACAACATGTGACTACAAGGGTACTTGGAGAGTGCAGACGTCCTTTAAAACAACGTGTGACTACAAGGGTACTTGGAGAGTGCAGACTTCCTTTAAAACAACATGTGACTACAAGGGTACTTGGAGAGTGCAGACTTCCTTTAAAACAACATGTGACTACAAGGGTACTTGGAGAGTGCAGACGTCCTTTAAAACAACGTGTGACTACAAGGGTACTTGGAGAGTGCAGACTTCCTTTAAAACAACATGTGACTACAAGGGTACTTGGAGAGCGCAGACTTCCTTTAAAACATATGACTACAAGGGTACTTGAGAGATGCAGACTTCCTTTAAAACAACATGTGACTACAAGGGTACTTGGAGAGTGCAGACTTCCTTTCAGGTCGAACAGATTCTGGAAAATCATTGTCCACCCGGTTAAAGTCGTTGGACTAAAGAGTTACTTTCTGAAAAATCATTGTCCACCAGATGTGACTGAGAGAGTTACTTTCGTGCGCTTTTGAGAATAAATACCAAAACTACGAAATACTAACGCTAATGTCCCTTGACAGTTTTAACATTCCATGAGGAATATTTCTTCATTGATGTTATGTTGTGAGAATGCTGCTGAACAGATCCTGGCTCTGATCATCAAGGCAAGGTGAAGTCTCAGATCGACTAGCTTACCGTTCAAATACGTGTACTCCTCTCTCTCTGTCTCCTCTCTGCATCGCTCTTCCTCTCTCATACTCTCTCTCTCTCTCTCTCTCTCTCTCTCTCTCTCTCTCTCTCTGGCAGTCTGTTCTCGCTTCTCTCTCTCTCTCTCTCTCTCTCTCTTCATCTCCTTGTAAGGAAGCATATTGTTAGAATTCTTTCCCAATTTTCTCATATTAAAACTTGAACTAAAATGCTAATCTACAAGATTTTTATGCAAGGAATACACAACAAAACAGTACACACAGAACACACACACACACACACTCACACCACACACACAACACAACACACACACACACACACACACACACACACACACACACACACACCACACACACACACACACACACACACACACAACACACACACACACCACACCACGCCACACAACACAACACACAACCACACACAAACCACACACACACACACACACACACACACCACACTGCTGTCAGCCGGAGACAGACCTGTGTGGAGCATTGTGCTGCGCTTTTTTTTTCGGGGGGGGGGGGGGGGGGGGTAAGGGGGGGGAGGAGAGGGAGGGCGTTAATTGTGACATTTTAGGAAGACATTTTTTGTCCTTTTGAAATACGTGTTACTTTGCATCCTCTTTCGTATGTTTACTTGTACTTTGGCTTTTTTCAAAGATTACACTCTGTGACAGTCTCCCCAATTCAGGGGTTGACACAATTGTCTTCTATCCCTTCTCCAAACCAGCATCTCTGTATTTCCATTTAAAGCACTGACATTCAGTATCGGACATAAGTCATCCAAATTCACTAACTCATTCAGTGTGAGTGTTTTTCCTCCTTCATTGAACATGCTAAGGTTCTGGTAGCCAACATTATTATACGAAGCTGTGTTCTATTTGACCAGAGTTAATAGTTCATTCAGATTGGCTAATGATATTACTTTTAGAACGACTCAGGCTTCATCAGGTAACAACACATCATCCATATCAGTGCTTCCGTGTTTTACCTTTTTCATCTGTTGGTATAGTATCGAAGGAAAGGTCTTTGTTCATCTCCTGAATCGTGCAACCAGGCATGACGCGGCAAGACCCTCCAGGTATGTTGCAATGACGCATGAGCAGCTTTTGAACTCACTGATAAAAAGTCGATCTATTGAGAGCCAGAAGTAAATTTCTCAGACGGTCTGACACCAGCCCCCGGCTGTTCTGCATATACTGGATGCACAGTGGAAGCTACCCATTCCTCTTGCTATGGTCCCTGGCCAGGTAACGCAAAACGACAGTTTTGATGTAGGCTAATGTTAACCGATGGTGGGTTAACATTAATCAGTAGAGTATTGCTCAGACGTTTTAAAGAAAAACAAGATGCAAAGCATATAAACGTACTTCCACTCAGTATGGTAGTTAAAAAAAAGAAAATATATATATATATGAAGCAGTCACTATACCACTTTTTCCCCATTTGGTGGTAGAAATTTTGTATGTAAGAGAAAAGGAAAAAAATCTGCTCGGGAGATAAACCGTGGTCTCCCGCGTGACAGGCGGGAAAACTAACCACTATGCTACCGAAGAACTCACAGAACTTGGTTACACTTAAGTTTATAAACCGTTATTGCTTTAAACTGTACATCACAAAATTATCATTTATAGCCGTTAGTAATGGATATTCTGGTTAAATAAAACATTGGGCATCATCCGTGACCCATAATGAACATATCTACAAATTTTCAAAAAGATCGGTCCAGCAGCTTTGTCTGGAGCGAGTGGAACACATTTTGACCATGGACGGACAGACAGACAGACACACAGACAGCATTTCTTCGTTCCCATTGTAAATTACTCCCTGTTCCATAAGAACTGGGAGTACAACAATGGATAGAAGGTCAGGGGATCTGTCATATTGCTAGCTGTCCTCTCACATCTCATTCTTTCAATGACAAATGCAAAACAACTGCCCACAGTGATATCGACAGTTTCGACTCCCACACAGAAGAGTTCTCAACGCGGCAGAGTGACAACTCCTGTTGTGCCTCAAGAGTGGAAAGGAAGTTCAGAGAGATGAAAAAAATTCTGTTTGCTTGGATTTGAGAGTGACCCCCCACTTTGCCCACCCACCCACTGCTCGCCACGTCTGTCATCTCGCTGTCTCTGCCAACACTCTTCATCAGCCTCCTCCCCTCCCCCAACCCCCCCTTTTACCCCCCCCCCCCCCCCCCCACTTTGCCCACCCACCCACTGCTCGCCACGTCTGTCATCTCGCTGTCTCTGCCAACACTCTTCATCAGCCTCCTTCCCCTCCCTCCAACCCCCTCCTTTTTACCCCCACCCCCCACCCCCTGTCCACACAAACACCCATCCTGCACGTCCCACGTGCTTGTGGATTGATGGTCATTTCCACGCCGAATCAGTGATGTCACGGGCCTGTCTGGAGTGCTTCCGCTGTATCCAGGTGGTTTCAGGATTGGAAGAGGGAGGAGAGGGCCTAAAGGAAATTCCGTGGCATCGTTTCTTTTGAACATCTGCCTCTGGGCCATCAGCTCTTCGCAGATCTCGACATCTCTGACATCTTCAAAAGGGCTTCCTGTCATGTTCATAACTCTCTCTCTTTCTCTC
>CM065722.1:62315502-62318002 GCA_033310375.1 Conus canariensis | reverse complement strand
AACACGAGTTTGGTCATATGGGACTGTAAACACGATTTCTGTCATCTTTGGGGCTATAAACACGATTGCTGCCCTTCTTTGGTCTTCTTTAGGGTAAAAAAAAAAAAATAGGTGATTGCCCCCTTTGCTACTCTAAATACGATTTCTGACGTCTCTGGGGCTATAAACATGATTTATCTTATGTTTTGGACCGTAATGAGTTGAAGAAATGATAGTGAGGGGAAACAAATGCAGAGAAACAATTCCTCTGTCTTTCACACTATGACTTGGCAAAGAGAACACAAAAAAGTATGAAAGGTTGGAGGGAGGGGGGGGGGGGAGAAGGGTGGAAAGAACAGAGCGTTTAAGTACAAATATGAAACCTCTCGCAGGTAACATAGGGGGACCATCAGGTCTTCTTGAGAGCCATTTGTATTGCCTGTCCAGTATCCACTTTCGTCCCTAGACTGTGAATCATCAGTTGAACATGGCTGGCTGTGTTACTCCATCTTCTCTACTAAAAATAATTGAGATATATCGCCTATAATTCTGAAGTATCCTTACCACCATGGGGACAAAACAAAACTCAATGGCTTTCATGGTAGCTTGCGAAGGACAGAGAAGGGAAATGAAAAAAAAATTGTTGTCAGGGAATACGTTCCACAAACAATATATAATTTGATTTCTCTAAATCAACATAGATGGAATTATTTGAGTATACGCTTGAGGGTCCAAAACAAGAATGCATGGAATAGCGAAATGTGCCAAGAGTCTGAGTGGTCATCATAATAGTTCAATAACCCAAACATTGTCAGTCACATCAGTGCTGGCAACAGCTTAGTAATGTTCAGAGCAGCCTTTATTTGGATCTCATGAGAGATGCGATCTCTTCTAGATCTGCTGGACGATTCAGCAGTGTTGAGCAAAGTAAGAGAAAAGAAAGAATTCCTCTGTCACTGAAACAGTGACTTGGCAGATGTGTGTAGAGGGGAAACAAACGAGCAAAACAGGGGTCACGTGGGAAGAAAATGAAGAGGAAGAAGAGGCTGTTAAAGTATTGATTTAAACACCTTCACCAGTACCACATTGGGATGATCAAGGTCTGTCTTAAAAACAGAGCCGTTTGTATTGTCTGGCCGTTTTTATCCACTCTTTTTTCACTCATGCATGTTTTTTGTCCGCTCTGGTACAAACAGAAGACATGCCCGCCAATCATGCCGTTGTATTCTCACCCCCAAGCGGACAAAACATGATCTCTCACAGCACCTAGCGAAGGAAAACGACAAGAAGGCATTACTAATTCCACAAAAAAATGAGACAGGTAAGTAAAGAGTCATCAGTATAAAGAGAAACCTTCGTGCATATGTATGAGGATCTTAAAAAAGGATGCAAGGGAGGTCAAAATGTGTTAATAGTGTGAGTGGTCAACACTACTGGTTAATGACCCGGACATTCAGTTGCATCAGCGCTGACAGAGCTCATGGGCTGTAACCCGGATGTCTGTACTTGTTTGCCCTTAAACATGATTTCTGTCTTTTCTCCTTTTTTTTATCAATACGATTCCTATCATCTTTTGGATCATAAACACAAATCTGGTTATGTTTAGAAGTATGAATACGATTTTTGTTTTCTTTTTAAAAAATGATAAGATTAACCTCTCATAAACAACTGGAAACAGCATCGATTGTTGGGTTTTAACTTCAAAGACAGTCGTTCGGTTTGCGTTGTTGCTGGTGTTTGCGTTGTTGTTCTTCAGTTTAACGTCTTCCCACTTAAAGTGATTCCAGACGGATTGTGTAATGGTGTGTGTGTGTGTGAGTTCGCGCGCGCGTGCTTGTGTGTGTGTGTGTGTGTGTGTGTGTGTGTGTGTGTGTGTGTGTGTGTGTGTGTGTGTGTGTGTTTGCGTGCTTGTGTGTGTGTGTGTGTGTGTGTGTGTGTGTGTGTGTGTGTGTGTGTGTGTGTGTGTGTGTGTGTTCAACAAAGCAAGATTAATCATCTCTGTCACAAGAAACTGAAATGAGCATCTGCTGTGACTGGCAGCAAAACTAAACACACAAACAAAACCGTAATTTGGGGGAATCAGCAGAACGAAAGGAACATCAGATAATCGGGAATTCCCGAACAAGTGCCACATCGTCTTCTGAAAAGACAGAAAGGGGGATCTCTGTTCTTCCTTCATGAATGACGTGTGCGACAATAGATAATGTGATGCTTGCTTAATGGAACGTGTTTATTGACAGCGTGCCTTTTTGTGCGTGCCGTTTATCGAGGTCGTCTCGTCCCGATGTTCTCCCTGTGGTTGACGTGGCGTCAAAGATAAACGAGTGATTCAACAGACAGTTATTGATGAAGATGTTCAGTTCGTCTGTAGTTCTTGTCCCTCCCTCGCGGCGCTTGCCTCCTGAAGGGTTTCACAGTGAGGAATGGCGCGGGAATGGCGCCTGACGGCTCTGCAGTCTGGTGGAAAATAAGACAGCTGTGTTGCTTCGTTTTTATGTCTGTCTGTCTGTCTGTCCGTCTG
>CM065722.1:62300502-62310502 GCA_033310375.1 Conus canariensis | reverse complement strand
GCTGGACAATGTTATGCAAATTTTATGAACCAAAACTTAACACTGACCGTTAAAAACCGTTATTTTCTAAATTTACACCGCTATTGATAAAATTCAGTATGCGTATGTCCAGTAATGGTAAGTAATTTTGCAACATGGATGGTTCAGCAGGTACGTCTGTTGTGACCAGAGGATGGTTTGGGGCTTATCTCTAAAAAAATAAAACCGTTAAAAACAGTTTAAAAAAACTGTTATAACGGTTTCAAAGACATCTTTTTCCTCTGCTTTTCATCAAATGGCCGTTGTGACATTGCACAGGTACAGGGCTACTTCTCGAAAATTAGAACCGTTATTTGGCAGTTATAAAACGTTATTTATAACAGTTAAAAACCGTTAAAAACACTAAACCCTATGAAAACTGTTTAAAACCCGATCTTCTGAGGTTGGCGGCCACGAGAGTCCTCGGATCGCCACCAAACTTGACATAAGCCTACAGGAACATCCAGCGGGCAACATAAGGTCATTAGATAGTCATTATGACCATTACATTTGACCGTTAAAAACCGTTATTTTTAAAATTTAGGCTGTTTAAAAACCGTTATTTTTAAAATTTAGGCTGTTCTTGATGAAATTCGGTATACATGTGCAGTTTTAAATGCCGAAAAATGATATACAACTTTTACGAACCGAAATTTAAAATTGACCGTTAAAAAACGTTATTTTATAAATTTAGAGTATTCTTGAAGAAATTCGATATACATGTGCAGTTTTGAACGCTAAACAATGATATACAAATTTCAAGATCCGAAACTTAACATTGACTGTTAAAAACCGTTATTTTCTGAATTTCTAAATTTTCACCCTTCTTGATAACATTCCGTATGCACGTACAGTTTTAAGCGCTGGACAATGTTATGCAAATTTTACGAACCAAAACTTAACATTGACCGTTAAAAACCGTTATTTTCTAAATTTACACCGCTATTGATAAAATTCGGTATGCATATGTCCAATAACGGTAAGTAATTTTGCAACATGGGTGGGACAGGGTAGGGGGGGTGAAAAGGGAGGAATGAGAGGGGCCAGAAAAATTATTGTACAGTGCAAAGCCTGATACAGTATTTTTACATTAGACACAGACCCGTTGAAATAAACTACTTCTGCACAAACTCTATTCCTACAAATTTAAGGGCAATCAGAAGAATGGGAATGGGAACAGTGAGTGCAGGCGGAAAATCGAGCGAGAAAAGCATCTCGACGTACTAGGGAAGATCCAGAGGAAAGGGGCCAGAGGCAGTCGGAAAACAATAGAATGTATAAGAGAGAGAGAGAGAGAGAGAGAGAGAGAGAGAGAGAGAGAGAATGTGTATTTGTGTGGGGGGAGGGGGTGGGAAGATGGTGGGGGAGGGATCGATTGTAAATCAAAACAATTAATACATGTTTCCCGTCACGTGAGTATCGCGAAGAATGTTCATATCCCGGGCAACGCCGGGTGCCCCTGCTAGTATATATATATATATATATATATATATATATATTAATATATTATATGTCTATTTATTTATCTAATTCTTTTTTGTTTGTATTTGTTTTGTGTTTCTTTCTTTCTTCCTTTGAAGCATCTAAGTAAAATACCTTAGCATGTCACGTTTTGCGACTTCGTATCTACAAGTTGTCAACTTTCCAATGCACGGCGCGAGTGCCTGCAGCACAGGCGGCTATGTTGTTTGCACTGATGATGGCAGTGAATTACATAGACAGTCCTTGTCGTGCACATGTTGTTAACATACACTGGACTGTCATTGTTCAGGTCTAGCGTCTTCTTTCTTTTACGGACCAGATCTACGGGAGGGGGTGGGTTGTGAGATGGTGGTCGTGAGGGCGAGGATAGGATGTGGGGGGGGGGGGAGGGGGAGGAGAGTGGAAGGCAGGTGACAGGGAGAGAGACAGGGGGACTCTTTTAATCAAAGAGAGAGAGAGAGAGGGGGAGAGAGAGAGAGAGAGAGAGAGAGAGAGAGAGAGAGAGAGAGAGAGAAATAAGAAATGAGTAGAGGGATTCTCGCCTTCTCGAAATCCTGTGCAGAGAATCCCCCATGTTCTATCGTTCTCTGTGTTTTCGCCCCGTGTTTTCCTTTCTTCCTGCTGTGTTGTTCTTTCTGACTTTGTGCTCCATTCACCTAGCCCCGCTGTGGCTTCTGCTGTCGCTGGGGTAATAAACAACGTGATAAATCGCCTGAGAGTAATGTTTTCCTCACCAAAATGGCTGAATTTCCCAATCCTTAAGATTTCTTCATAGCGAGACTGTTTCGCCTCCTTTCACAGATGAACGTGATATGCCTAGTTAACTTCAAAATACTCTTCTCTCAGTGTGTAGTGTGTGTGTGTGTTGTGTGTGTGTGTGTGTGTGTGTGTGTGTGTGTGTGTGTGTGTGTGTGTTCCAAAATAACATTATTATGGGTACCCGGTCACTGCGATCTTCGAGGGAATGAACTGGCTGATACCTGTGCAAAAGAGGCTTCAATGTGCAAATCGAATACAGTTTTATGTGATATTCCTTATTCGGTTCTTGAAATAAACAATATTCTGACAAAAGCACTCTGGACCAGAGAAGAACACAGTACATTGAAGCTGCCATTCAGAAGAACAGATGGGATCTTTCTGCCCCCGGCAGTCATTGTATAAGTCCGCCAGGTTCTATTCCGAATCGAAATTTATTGCACAGAATACGGGTGGATTGTTGGTTTGGCAGGTTTTTAAAACCATCTCCTTTGTGTGTCTGTGGTCAAAACCTTAATGTATCTCATTTTTTACTTGAATGTTCATTAACAAAAGCGTATTTTCAATGTCTTCATGATAAAATTTTGTCTAAAAATCTACCTTTAACATTGCATAGTGTTTTTTGTCCCAACCCAGAAAATGGGTGGAGGCTAGCCAATTTGGCTGTAAATCTGATCAAGTCTCATCCACTTGGCAGATTTTTCTAACGGATTTTTTTTTTTTTTTTTTTTTTAATGTTTGTTTCTTTTTTGGTTTAGTGGTCTGATGTACACGCAGAGCAAAGAATTTGTTACATGACATAGCTGTCCGACTCTCACGTGTACTAGGTCGCATTATTCCATTTACGAAACTTTTGCACAGGTTGTGCGCGCGCTAGAGAGAGAGAGAGAGAGAGAGAGAGAGAGAGAGAGAGGGGGGGGAAGAACTTCGTTTTGTTTATATGTGAGAGCATGTTGTGCGTACGTCTATACGTTTTTTGTGTGGATATGTTTTGAGTGTGTGTAGGGGAGGTGGCAGTTTGTGTGTATGTATGTGTGTGTGTGTGCGCGCGCGCGCGCGCGCGCGTGCGAGAGAGAGAGTTTTGGTTTTTATTTGTTTGTCTGTGAGTGAATATATGTGCGTGCTCGCATACACGTGAGTAGGGGGAAGGGGAAGCGTGGTTTTTGTGAGTGTGTGTGTGTGTGAGTGTGTGTCTGTGAGAGAGAGAGAGAGAGAGAGAGAGAGAGAGAGAAGAGAGTGTGTGTGTGTGTGTGTGTGTGTGTGTGTGTGTGTGTGTGTGTGTGTGTGTGTGTGTGATTGGATGGTGTGTGTTTTTGTGTGCATGTGTTGGGGGGGGGGGTCTTTCCTTTTTTTTTTTATGGTGTTCTGAGAGAGAGGAGAGAGAGGAGGGAGAGAGAGAGAGAGAGATTGTTGATTTTCAGTACAGTTAAGATGTAATTTGCTTTATTGTTACAATTTCTGAATTTTTATTATGTTACTTAGAAATGTTAAATGTTTCCCTGTTAATTTTCCTTTATGATTTTTATGTCATTCAGATGTTATTTGTATTATTTTCGTTACCTCATTAATTCATTAAGGTTTTTCTTTTTAAAATGTCAGTACAACACTATGTTAATCTGACAGTAAATGGTTTCAGTCAGTCAGTGTGTGTGTGTGTTGTGTTGTGTTGTGTGTTGTGTTGTGTTGTGTTGGGTTGGGTTGGGTTGTGTTGTGTTGTGTTGTGTGTGTGCGTGTGTGTGTGTGTGTGTGGTGTGGTGTGGTGTGGTGTGTGTGTGTTGTGTTGTGTTGTGTTGTGTTGTGTTGTTTTGTGTGTGTGTGTTGTGTGTGTGTGTGTGTGTGTGTGTGTGTGTGTGTGTGCACGCGCGCGCGCGCGCGCTTTGAGGTATGCACACACTGAGAAAAAAAAGGAGGTCAAAGTGAGTCATAAGAAAGAAGGGAAAGAAAGGAAGGGGAGAAAGGAGAGGGTAGGAGGGGGGAAGGAACACAGGCAACGGAGCGTGACAGTTCTGCATTGTTGAAGAGAAAGAGAAATCCAAATAAACCAGTTCACAGTGGCCATTTCCAAATGAGATGAAGCGAGCAAATGGGCGATAGACAGAGGATGACAGGAGAGAGAGAGAGAGAGAGAGAGAGAGAGAGAGAGAGAGATAGGGGGGTGGAGGGAGGGAGAGAGAGAGAGAGAGAGAGAGAGAGAGAGAGAGTCACAGAGAGATAGGGGGGTGGAGGGAGGGAGAGACAAAAGTTTTCTTTTAAGATGTTAATACAACAGATGGAGGGCAGCAGCACTAATTTCCATTAGACAGACATCCCGGTCACAGAATGGTGCTGAATTGAGAAAGGCCCACGTATGGGGGAAATGAAGAAAGACAGGCAGGGGGGTTAGGCCATGCAACTAATTTTCTCTTCATAGCATTCAGGTGAGCTGACTTCCGTGTGTAAAACCTACGGGGCTTTTATTCAGGCTTAAGTTCACATAAAAAGAGCATTGCGTTGATGCAAGTGTTGTTGCGTACGATAGATGTAAGTGAAAGAGATTTGATGTTCAACAGAAATGATTGATATGATGTTGATATTCAGTGCATTAAACTGGTCATGACTGTGCACAGCAGATATGATTGACATAGGTTTGACACTCGACAGATGTGGTATAGCTTTGAAATTCAACAGATGTGACTGAAATACATTTGACACTCAACGGACATTGTATGCTTGACACTTAACAAATCTGATTACTACACGTTTGAAGCTCAACAGATACAGGTTCGGCATTCAGTAATTGTGACTGATACAGGTTCGACACTCAACAGATACGATGTACGTTGTAGGTGTGACACACAACACATGTGATGTATGTTAGTGGGCGTGTGCACGTGTACACTCGTTTGTATGTATGTCTGTATGTACGAATGTATGCGTGTGGTACGAACAGATAGATTGGTAGATGGAGAGAGAGAGAGAGAGAGAGATGCAGGGGAGAGCGAAAGAGAACTAGATAGATGTAGATATTTGTAGAAGGAGGGAGGGACACACACACACACACACACACACACACACACACACACACACACACACACACACACACACACACACACATGCAAATGCACACCAGAGAGAGAGAAACAGACAGGCAGGCAGACAGAGCGACGGACATAGAGATAGACACAGACAGACAGATGGATGGACTGACAGAGAAACAGACAGATGGACAGACAGACAGACAGACAGACAGAGAAGGAGACTGAGATCCATCCCAAAAAATGAAGACATCTCCGGTTTATAATCCTTGCAGACGAAGTGACAGACAAACAGACTGAAAGACTGATTGACAGACAGGCAGAGACAGAGAGAGACAAACATCCATCCCAAGAAATGAAGATAATTCCAAGTTTATAACACCATACTGCTTAAACCTGAGTGGCCAAAATGTTGATGCAAGATATGCACGAAGTGAAATGATAGCAAATAGCGGCCCTGCTGCCTTCTGTCTCCACAGAAAGGGAGCGGAGTAAACATCAAAGAATCTCAAGTGCCCCTTCCCCTTAAAGGCACGGCTGTCTATTAAAGTGGTGTATTTTCATGGGGGGCATTTTCATCTTTGCATCTGTCTCTCTATGGAGATGGAATAAAGTAAAGCCAGGTTTTATCATTGTTCTTATTCAGTCTATCTATCTACATATCTAGGTATGTATGTATGTATCTGTCGTTAGATCAATCAGTCGATCAATTTTTAGAACTATCTGTCCGTCTGTCTGCCTGTCCATCTGTCTGTCTATCAGTTGATCTGTTTATCTGTCTGTTTATCTATTTATCGATCTGTCTACCTTGTGTGTGTGTGTGTGTGTGTGTGTGTGTGTGTGTGTGTGTGTGTGTGTGTGTGTGTGTGTGTGTTAGGTCTTCAATTTAACGTCTATACACATTGTGATATTAGACGAACCTAATCTATAAGAATAACAGCAACAGCAACAGCAAAAAATGGATAACTAACTATTGAAAAATCTTATTATCTTGGAAAAAACAGATCTATTTTTACAGCAGAACTAACTGCCATTCTAATGGCTTTGTATTTTCTACTTGACTTTTCAAATCCAATATTCCAAGTCCTCTTTTGTGTCGATTCAAAATCTGTTTTATTCGCCCTAAGTAAAACAAACCCTATAGTAAGACAAGATCTGATTACAGATATTCATCACCTAATACATTTCTTGATTATTAGAGGTACAAGAATTAGTTTCTGTTGGGTTCCTTCTCATTGTGGGATTCAGTTTAATGAGAGAGTAGACAGAGCAGCAAAACGGGGAGCGAAAAATACTAGCGGGTCGGAGGTTATCAGTATCCCATTGTCTATCCATGAAGGATACGGTCTTCTAGAAAATGCATGCTGGAAACATTTTAGGAAAAAAACAACAAAATTCGGGATGTTCTCTTGATACACGCATAAACCAGCTATTACACTTTGACACACTTCATTCTTTTTATCAATGTAGTTTGCCGTTTTCTCGGATCATAATTTCGCTAATATATAAGATCAAACTAAACGCTTTTAAGACAAAGTTTTGCAAAAATATAACATGCCTTTGTGGTGAAATGATAACAAATTCCCACATACTTTTCCACTGCAAGCAATTAAAACCTCATCTACCACATCTACATAATTGTTCTCTGGATACAGTTGTAACCGATTTATCACTAATGTGTAAAATTGCTGTTTCATTGCATCAAAGTCCTGTTTTTTCTGTTTTGTAAAATGTGAACTGGTGTTTTAGTAACGTCCTTGTTATGACCGGTTATTCTTCGGTGTGTGTGTGTGTCTGTGTGTGTCTGTGTGTGTCTGTGTGTGTGTCTGTGTCTGTCCATTTATCTGTCTGCCTGTCTGATTGTAAAGAAAGGCAGGAAGGAGGGCGCCAAACATGGGATTTCTCATCCTGTAGACTTCCAGTCAATTGTAAATAACAAACAATGGGGTAACTCTTGCTCCGATGATGAAGTACTTGACTCATACGAATGCTTCATGCGAAACCACATCGCCCAGCACAAATGTCGAAACAAAGTACACAGATCTGATAAAAAGACAAGGCAACAATTTTGCTCGAAATGTATAAAATTTCGTTTTCTCATTCGACCCCAAAGAGCTGATAGAACTACAGCGGTACCAGCTGATTTGCAGCGTTATTGCCACAGTGGCATTTCATCGGTTAAGTCATATATTACCATCTTCTCAGGAAATTTTCCAGTTTCAGTGTATTCAGAACAATACTGCCTGCTTGATTTTAGGTATGTCAAAGAAAGACCATGTTGCTGCACTATGGATTAAATTTTGGTGGGTGCCAGTACGTCTCGAATTAAATTCAAGTTTGCTTTCTGGCATTCCGTTGATTTTACGGACCTTTTCCACCCTGGCTTTTATCGTTCCTTCAGATCTTTCAGCCATCCCGCTCTCTTAAACCAAGTGCGGACAAAAACTAGTGTGTGCCCTAAAAAGAACCTCAAATAGTTTTGCCAAAGATCATTCCACTAACAAACTCCTGATTTTTTTCAAACTGTCTGCCCTCCTATTTGAAAAGCGTTTAAACCTTGAACTCTTTTAAAACTGAACATAAGACCTGCTTGTTTCGTTGATCTTACAGCGTGTGATTGATCAACTTTAGAGCAGAATGCAATGGACTGTTTGTCGTTTACACTTGTGAAATTAATCGGTTTTTATGCGCATGTGCATTCGGTGCGGTCTGGTCTACAATTGGGTGTTACTATACATAAAAGTTGTGAGTAATGTTACGATTATTACTGTACCCAGTCTTAAGTCCAAATGCTGCGCGTTTTAGTATTACTGTGACCATGGACTGGGACCTAGCTTTGGCTTCTTTATGAGGATACACAAACTGCGTACAAGTACAGAAGAACGTGCAGTTGTTACAGAGCAAACAATTTAGGTCGCGAATGTGATTCATTCCCTCAATCTGTCACCCTAAAGTGTCAGTATACCACGTGCAGTTGTTACAGAGCAAACAATTTTAGGTCGTGAATGTGATTCATTCCCTCGATTCATTCCCTCAGTCTATCTCCCCCAAAGTGTCAGTATACGACGTGAAGTTGTTACAGAGCAAACAATTTAGGTCGCGAATGTGATTCATTCCCTCGATTCATTCCCTCAATCTATCTCCCCAAAGTGTCAGTATACCACGTGCAGTTGTTACAGAGCAAACAATTTAGGTCGTCAGTGTGATTCATTCCCTCAATCTATCTCCCCAAAGTGTCAGTATACCACGTGCTGTTGTTACAGAGCAAACAGTTTAGGTCGTCAGTGTGATTCCTTCCCTCAATCTATCTCCCCAAAGTGTCAGTATACCGATGGTCACCTCGTCCTTCCTCCTCACGCACTGCACGGACAGCAGTAACAGAACAACCAATCAGGGCCGTGGATGTGATTGACCTTACGCTCGCTCTGTCTTCCCGCTAACCTTTAACAGACTGGCGGCTTCCCCTCCATTCCCTCCCCCTGTCTGTGTAGACCACAGCTGGCTTCTCCAGCGCAGGAACTGCTGCAGTGTAATCATCAGAGGCTGGCCTGTGTTTACATCCTCGCCTGAGTCAACAACCGTTGGGAACTCTTCCCTACGTCTGAAGACAACGTGGCCTCTTCTATGAAGTCTTCTAGATAATTGCTGTGTGCCCGTTATCTCCAACAAATCAGTATTCTCTGAGCTACATGGGAGTGTTAGGAATCCGTTCATAAGACCGGGCTGCTTTCGATGCCAAGGTCGTGGGTTCTATCAGAAGAGAAAATCAGGCTGGAGGGGATTTCTCTTCGGGGTCAACGTCTTTACAGACTCTGATCTCCACCACGTTTTGGATCAGATTTCAAATCGATGCCACGTGGGTGAACCCAGCAGTGAACTTTCGCTTTATCCTACGAAGAGGACAATGCCCTTGTGTGTCAGTGGAATGGATCACTCACTTACAACACACGCACGCGTATGCCGCTTGCGCGTGCGCGCGCACGTACACATAACACACACACACACACACACACACACACACACACACACACCAAAACACACACAACACACACACACCATACACACACACACACACATACATATATACATACATACAATTGCGCATGAGTATACACACACACATACATACATGCAGTCATGAGTGTGCACGCACACGCACACGCACACACACACACACACACACACACACACACACACACACACACACATGCACATCACGCACGCTGGTGCCGTGGTTAATTGTTAATCCTGTAGGCGAATCTAGCGATATTAAAGGAGAGACTAAAAGCGGTCATGTACACACAAAATCTTGCCAATGAAGGAGGAGCAGGAAGAGGAAAAGGAAGGAAAAGGAAAGAGGGTTCAATTGAAAATGGCCACTTCACAGGAGGCATCCTGAAGCTTAGCGGATTTGAACGAATGAATGAATGTGGGTATGTGCTGTACATGGAGTAGCAGCTCAGTGGATAACACTCAGTGAAAAGAACAATCCTGAGGCGAGGGATCAAATCTCGGACAAAACAGGTTTTTTTGTCACCCCTACCCTCCTCTCCACTCACCCACCCCTCTCCAATACAGTTGAACTTGCGATCTGCGTAGGTTTTTTCTTTTTAAATAAAAGAGGACGATAAAGCAAGCCACCGTGTTCCTTATATTTCTACCGCACGTAAAAGAAAACACCGCAGCATGGCAGTTGTCTCTGCCCCATTCTCTAGCAAAATACTCTTCCA
>CM065722.1:62290502-62295502 GCA_033310375.1 Conus canariensis | reverse complement strand
CTAACCCCCCCTCCCCAAGAGAGAGAGGAGAGAGGAGTACAGTTCATTCCCCCCCCCCTTTCGCCCCCCCCTCCCCGCCCCGCTTCCCCCCCCCCTCCCGCCCGCCCCCCCCCCCCCCCCCCCTCAAGCCGCCCCAGCCTTGTTCCCTATGTTCAGGTCTTTCGTGCAGTTATCCGTTCTCGGTCAGGTAGAATGTGATTTGTTCTCATAGTTTGCAGTTTTGAGCCTTGGTTCAGTTATAGTCATGGAAAAGCTTGTGATTATAAAACAATTGTTCTCAGATGGAATAAAATTCCCCTTGAGGAAGGCCCTGGTGGTCGAAATATTGGGGACAAATTTACAAACTTGTTGGGGTTTTTTCATTCACATAGCGCGTGTATGTGTGTGTGTGTTAGTACGAGAAAGAGATACACATAGACAGTCAGTCAGACAGACAGACAGAGAGAGAAGCAGCACTTAAACAGTTTCCCTCCAAAAATGTTCTAATTATCTTTTGGCTTCAGGCGTGAAATTCAAAACTTGCCTGGTTCAAACTAATTTTAATAAAATCACCAGTTCTCCAACAAACAATCTTTTTCATTTCCTTTGCTGTAAGCAAATTATCGGATGATTTTTTTTTTTTTTTTTTTTTTTTTTTTCCTCCCCACACTTTCGTTTGGTTTCATTTACTACTCTTCGCTGGCTGCTTTGGGAGTGCTATTGGATTCTTTTTTGCACTCTTGGTGGTGAGAACACCACAGTATTATGGACTGTGGTGTGTCTCTATTTGACGCCAGGAGCGCAGACACAATCAGCCGTGTCTCCCTGATGAGTCCGACCCAGCGGACGAAAGGCCTCGGAGCAGGCAATACAAATATATCTGCCTTCAAAAGAGATTGCGATGGTTCTCTTATGCAGCTAGTGAAGAGTTTTCATATCTGTAACATATTTTCTTAATTTCATGTTCCCAGTTTCTCCATCTTCAAATTAACCCCCCCCCCCCCCCCCCCCCTCCTTAAGTCCAAATCTTTGCCAAGTCATTACTACGAAGATAGTTCAGTTGTTGGCCTGCGCTTGTTTTTCCCCCACTATTAGATTGTTCGTCTATGTATTTGTCTGACTTTATTCAAGTTTAAAAGGCTGTGCCAGTCTTGAACAAAAGTTACTCTGTGTTAGATTTTCTTATGGGAGCAAAAAATACCCAACTTGTTTACTGTTTATCGTTTACTGTTCCCTGCCTCATTTCATTTCCGATTTTTCTTTTTTTAGTTAGAATAGCTAGCGTACTAATTGACTCCATGTACCGTTTTGGTTTTCCAACAAAATTGCCTGTTTGATGGAAATAAACGAATACTTTTTTTCATACTGTGAAACTTACTGATACAGTGATCTTTTGGGGAATATACCCGAGTTCTGAAATCTTTGGTACAATAAACACGGTTTTTGTCATGTCTTGGACCATCAACACGAGTTTTCCCATTTTTGGTTTTTCAACGCGATTTCTGTCATGATTTAGGCCATATATACGACTTCTGTTCTGTTCTGGACTATACATAAGGTTTCAGTCGTTTAGGGTTATAAACACGATTGCTGTCCTTTGGATTGTAAACACGATTTCCGTCTTCTTTGGGGTAAAACAGGATGTCTGCCTTCTTTGCGACAATAAACGCAATTTTTGACATCTTCGTGGCTACAAACACGATTTCTGTCATGTTTTGAGCTGTAATAAATAGAGGCAATAAACAGTGAGGGGAAACGAATGTAGGGAAACAATTTCTCTCTCTTTAGGACTTTGACTTGGCAGAGAGAAAACAAAAAAAAAAAAAAGAAAAGTAAGGGGAGTGGAGAAAATGGGTGGAAAAAGCAGTTAAGGTACAAATATAAAACCTCTTATTCGTAGAGAAGCATCAAATCTGTCTCAAAAAGAGAACCATTTCTTTTTTTTTCCCAACCTCTGCGCCACCTCAGAGGCAGTGCACCCACGCCGCTCATTCCAACACCCCGTCCACAGCCACAGCCCGGTCGGCCCCGTCGCAGCCCCGGCACCGGCAATCCACAGGGAGCAGTCAATGTCAAGTCGTCAAGAGGCAACCCACCGGAGACACTGCACTGCTGCCAAGTCACTTCAGTGGTGTTCAGTGATGCCTGTTCTGATCTAACATACGCAGGACACCACCTACTACGCCCCCTACTGACGACAATAATTGTTCAGTGAGTGAGTGTAAATAATTGCTCAGTCGCGGAGCCGGCGTGAGTGAGCTCTCCCTCCGGAGGGCCCCACCACAACCGTCCAACGATAGCCCCCATGGACTCCCCGATACCGGTGACCCCGACGGAACCAAACCAAAGCCACAGACGTGGAGAGGACATCGAAATTGAGGTCACCATGAGAGCAGGGCATGAAGGACATTTTTGTATGCTTATCGATGAGAATGAGGATGATTAAGATGATGGTACGGATTTCCATTTCGGTCTGAGACTACATGACAGGGCTGTACTCTACGCTTCCTTTCATAATATATCCCGGCGTCAACCAGGCCCGAGAGATACAGGCACCTGCAATGTTGGTCAGGAAATTTGAGCAACACTCACAGAAACGCATCCATTAAGTGGATGAAACTCGACTGTGTGGTCCCAGTCTTCCCAACTGAGTCCGCAGCAAACTCAACTCTGGGTAGGACCATTTTGGTCACCTGATTGTGATTCATCAGTAGAACACAGCTGGCTGTGTTAATCCATCCTATGTATCAAAATTAATTGACATATATCACAATAAGTCTGGGGTATGCTTACCACTGAAGGGACGAAACAAAAACCCAATGGCTTTCACGGCAGCAGGTCAGAAAATAAAAAATGAGAAGAAAGGGTTGTTAGGGAATACGCTGCACAAAAAAAAATGAAAAGGTGATTTCTCTCAATAGAAGGAAATCTTTGAGTGTATTCATGAAAATGCAAAGTTTCAGTTTCAGTTTCACCAAGGAGGTGTCACTGCGAGCCAGCTAGTCCATGTACGCTCCACAACATCCACTAAGTTTCGAGATCACACTGTACATGATCAAAGCTTAGGATCCAAAACAAGAATGAATGGAAGATTAAAATGCGCCAACAGTCTGACTGGTCATCTTTACTGTTCAACAGCCCAAACATTGTTAGTCACATTAGTGCTAGCAGCAGCTTATAATGCTGCACAACTGCCTTTTCATCGATCTCAGAGATGCGACATGTACTACATATGTTGGAGCAAACAACAGTATGTTGAACAAATGGATAGTAAGGGAAAACAAGTGCTGGCAAATAATTCCTCCCGTCATTAAAACAGTGACGTGGCGAAAACGAGTGCAGAGAAAAAAAATCACCATGCAAAAGGTTCTGTGGGAAGAAAGTGGGGAGGAAAAAGAGGATGTCGAAGTGTTACTATGAAACCTTTGACTAGCGCCATGTTGGAATTATCAAGGTTTTTCTTGAAAACAGAACCACTGGTTTTGTAAAAAAAAAAAAATCACAAAAACAGGGTGGAAAAGGTAATCCTTGGAAAAAAGAGTGTAGCCGCTTACTTGAGTCTGATCCCACCATGATTTGTGTTCACCTTTCCCTCTATTGGATTTCTGATTTCTGAGAGTTCTTTACTATTGAGAAAGGGTTTAAGGCCCGAAACGTTTGGACACACTTTTTCCAAGGATTACCTTTTCCACCCTGTTTTTGTGATAGTTGTACTCCCAGTTCTTATAGAACAGGGAGTACTTTACAATGGGAACGAAGAAATGCTGTCTGTGTCTGTCTGGCCGTGGTCAAAATGTGTTCCACTCGCTCCAGACAAAACTACTGGGCCGATCTTTCTGAAAAGTTGTAGGTATGTTCATTATGGGTCACGGATTATGTCCGATGTTTTAGTTTACCATTATGGCCGTTACTAACGGCTATAATGGCCCATAACGATTTTTCTTCTTTATGGAATATCTCAGAAAGTACTTGGCCGATCTCTCTGAAAATTTGTAGCTATGGTCACTATGGGTCACGGATGATGTCCGATGTTTTATTTTACCGTTATAACCGGTACCAACGGCTATAACGACCCATAACAGTTGTTCTTTTTATGGACTATCTCAGAGAGTACTCAGCCGATCTTTCTGAAAATATGTAGGTATGCTCATTATGGGTCACGGATGATGTCCGATGTTTTATTTTACCGTTATAACCGTTACTAACGGCTATAACGGCCCAAAACGGTTTTTCTTCTGTATGGAATATCTCAGAAAGTACTTGGCCGATCTTTCTGAAAAGTTGTAGGTATGTTTATTATGGAACACTGATGATGCCCGATGTTTATTTTACCGTTATATCAATACTGACGGCTGTAACGGCCCATAACGGTTGTTCTTTTTTATGGACTATCTCAGAAAGTACTTGGTCGATCTTTCTGAAAATTTGTAGGCATTTTTATTATGGGTCACGGATGATGCCCGATGATTTATTTTACCGTTATAGCCGTTACTAACGGCTGCAATGGCTCATAATGGTTTTCTTCTTTATGGACTATCTCAGAAGGTACGTGGCCGGTCTTTTAGAAAATTTGTAGGTATGTTCATTAAGGGTCACAGATGATGGCCGATGTTTACCAGAATAACCGTTACTAACGGCTATAACGGCCCAAAACGGTTTTTCCTCTTTAAGGAATATCTCACGCGTATTCAAGATAAACTGGGAGTATGTTTATATGCTTTGCATCTTATTTTTCATAAGTTGTGTAGCCCTGTGGTCAACTTCACTTTGGTGTCACTTGTGTTGTCTTTCCTGAGTCACCTTCGCCCCCTGACTGGCACTGATGAGTGGAACACGGCCGGCCGTTTTTGTCCACATTTTTTTTTCACCCTCGCATGTTTTTGTTCAATTTCATACTGTTAGGATTACTTTAGTTCTGTAATTCTGATATTCTTACCACCAATGGAACAAAAATAAAACTCAAATTATTTCCCACAGCAGCTGGCAAAGGGAAATGAGAAGAAAAAAAGAGATAAGGAAAA
>CM065722.1:62230502-62280502 GCA_033310375.1 Conus canariensis | reverse complement strand
TTAACACTCAGCTTGTACGATTAAGGTAGTTTGACACTCAACAGACACGCTTGATACACGTTTCACACTCAACCTACTTGATTGATACAGGGTTGACACTCAACGGGTACGACTGATAAAGGTGTGACACTCAGCAGATACGATTGATAAAGACTTGACACTCAACAGATACGGTTAATAAAGATTTGACAGTCAACAGATACGGTTGATAAAGATTTGAAACTCAGCAGATACGGTTGATAAAGATTTGACACTCAACAGATACGGTTGATAAAGATTTGACACTCAACAGATACGGTTAATAAAGATTTGACACTCCGCAGATATGGTTGATAAAGATTTGACACTCAGCAGATACGGTTGATAAAAGTTGGACACTCAACAGGTGCGGTTGATAAAGATTTGACACTCAACAGATACGGTTCATAAAGATTTGACACTCAGCAGATACGGTTGATAAAGATTTGACACTCAACAGATACGGTTGATAAAGATTTGACACTCAGCAGATACGGTTGATAAAGATTTGACACTCAGCAGATACGGTTGATAAAGGTTGGGGACACTCAACAGATGCGGTTGATAAAGATTTGACAGTCAACAGATACGATTGATAATGATTTGATACTCAACAGATACAGTTGATAAAGATTTGACAGTCAACAGATACGGTTGATAAAGATTTGACACTCAGCAGATACAAGTGATAAAGGTCGGACCCTCAGCAGATGCGGTCGATACAGATTCCACACTCAACAGATACGGTTGACAAAGGTTAGACACTCAGCATTTATGATTTAAGTTAATAGGCTTTAAACTCAACAGACACGATTAATATAGGTTTGACGCTTCGCTGATATCATCGATATACGTGTTCAGCTCAACAGACACGATTCATCTTAGGTTGACATACAACAGTTATGACTGGAGTAGGTTTGCCATTCACGAGATATGATTGTTAGGGGTTTTGTAGATCTCTTTCAGTACTCCAGTTTTTCACCACCACTACCCCCACCAACAGCAAAAGTAGAGGAGCAGGGGCGTGTGTGATGCATACCCTCTCAGTAATGGATCGATCTATAATCAGGTTGTTTTCAGCTTATATCTAACTATTATTTCCTTGTTCTGATGCAGATAGTAAATACATTTGTGAGATGGACAGACTGGTAGACAGACAGATAGATAGATAAACAGGAAGACAAAGAGAGAGAGAGAGAGAGAGAGAGAGGAGAGAGAGAGATAATTGATTGATTCATTCATTGATTCATTGATTGGTAGATAGATGGATAGACAGAATGGATAAGCGGATACAGGTGGACGTACACATACGTACACATGTATGTTTGTGGTGTGGAGAGAGAGAGAGAGAGAGAGAGAGAGAGAGAGAGAATGGGCGGGAGGGAGAAAAGACAGCTAGATGGGTACAGGTAAATGTAAAGAAAGTGAGAGAGAGGGAGAGAGAGGAGAGGGAGCGAGCTAGATAGGTGTAGATGTAGAGAAAGAGAGAGAGAGAGAGAGAGAAAGTGAATACGAATACCAATATTTTTCATGAGGGTAAAATGGATAAGCTTACAGCTTTTTTTACACCATGCCCTCAAGAACAAAAACAGTAACTAACACTATCCAAATGAACATATAAATGGTACACGAAAAGGAAACAATGAACAAGCTTATAACGACGAAACCTGATTACTATAAATATTACCTAGTTAACAAGGGCTAGGTCACAATTTAGGAATAATGTACATTCGGGAAAAAAAAAAAAAAAAAACGAAAAGAAGCATGTGCGCAAGCGCACGGGCTCAAACACACACACACACACACACACACACACACTCACACACACACACACACACACACACACACACACACACACACACACTTACGTACACGTGAAACTCACACACACACATACGCGCACGTGAACGCGCGCTAAAACACACACACACACAAACACATGCACAACACATATACACACACATACACACAACGCGCGCGCGCACACACACACACACACACACACACACACACACACACACACACACACACACACACACACAGACACACACACACACACAAGCACACACACAAGTACGCACGCACGCACGCACACACACACACACACACACACACACACACACACACACACACACACACACACACAAAAGCATTTCCGCATACATAATCACTTCAAATGCTCACCTCCTCTACACCAACACCATCGTATACCACCAAACACTTACAGTACAAATATATCATCAATTCAAATCACATGAACATGCATAAGAGGACCCATCAAGTTGAAGTTGTTGTGCATTATGTTACTGAACGTGTTTAGCCTTAACACTGTTCTATCAAATGTGCGTGGTATGCCTTCCTAAATGACAAAACGCTTGATTTGCATTTAATGTGATCATGTATATCATTCCATAATTTGCTTCCGGAATAAATGAGAGAAGACATAAAAAGATTAGTTCTTGGGAGAGGAATGCGGATGTTACGTTTGTTTCGAACATTATTAATGGGAGAGAGTGTGAGAGAGAGAGAGAGAGAGAGAGAGAGAGAGAGAGAGAGAGAGAGAGAGAGAGAGAGAGAGTGAGAGAGAAAGACAGCTAGATATGGATATGTAACTGGACAGAGAGGGGGGGGGAGAAAGAGAGAGGGAGCAAGAGTGCTAGGTAGGTGTAGGTAGATGTAGAGGAAGAGACAGACAGACAGAGACAGGCGGACTGACAGACAGTTGGACCGAGACAGAGACGGACAGAGATCCATTCCAAGACATGAAGACATCCCAAGTTCTTAACACCATACTGCCACAGCCTGAGGGCCAGCAGGTTGATGCCAGACATGCACGAAGTGAAACGATCATAAAAAACCGGCCCTACTGCCTTCTGTCTCCACAGAGAGCGAGCGGAGCAAACCTCAAAAAATCTCAAGTGCCCCTTCCCCTTCAACGCAAGGCTGTCTTCTGAAGTGATGTATTTCAAGAGAGAGGACATTTTCATGTTTGCTTCTGTCCCTTTATGGAGATGGAATACAGTAAAGCCAGCTTTTATTGTCGTTTATTTTTATTCTCTCTCTCTCTCTCTCTCTCTCTCTCTCTCTCTCTCTCTCTCTCTCTCTCTCTCTCTCTCTCTCTCAGTGTCTCTCTCTATCCATTTACCTATTTAGCATTCAGAATGGGTGGTCACTTATCTGTGAATGAAAAATGATTTTATGGAAATGCAGAAGTTAATATAGTCAACTCATATAAATATTTGCGAATGTTTTTTTCAACAAAACTAAGTCTGAATTATACATGGGAAGAATCTTGCAGAAAAGGCAAAAAGGGCGTCATGGAAATTTTGAAATCTTTAAGAAAACTTAACAGTATTGATTGTAGCTTATTTTGGAAACTATTTGACGCACAAATAGAACCCTTACTAACATATGCAGCTGAAGTGTGGGGATTAAGCGGAAAATTGCCAATCGAAAAAGTACATACCTATGCCATAAAACGTTTTCTACAAGTGCCAATCCATTCGTCAAATACATTGTTGTATGGGGAAACGGGCAGATACCCACTATATATAAGAACATTTGTTAAGTGTATAAAGTATTGGCTGAAATTATTAAGACTTCCACAGTCACGATTATGTAGGCAAGCGTATGACATGCTGCTTATGCAGCTAGAGTTAGATAAAGAAAATTGGGCTTACAGAGTAAAGAAAGTTCTGTCGGAGCATGGTTTTGGCATTGTATGGATATTTCAAGAGGCAGGAAATGAACAGCAATTTGTTGCGGAATTTAAAGACAGACTTATTTGTTCCTTTAAACAGAACTGGCATTCAGATATGGAAAGGAAAGAAAAACATAGTTGGTTTTTTTCATTTAAAAACGTATTTCAACCCGAAAAATATTTAAAAGTTATTACACATAAATGGCATAGAGTAAATTATGCAAGATTTAGGCTACATACACTTGGATTTAATGCGAATAAGAGATGGTATCAGTCCGGAACGTCCTCAGAACCACCATGCCCTTTCTGCAGATTCAGTATTGATGACGAAAATCACTTTTTATTCCAATGTTCAGCATACGACGAGTTGCGGCAAAAATGTATATTTGCAAAATTTAATTTAGACGTGACTAAGAGGAAAGACGTTGCTTCACTGTTAATGTCCGACGATGAGACTGTAATTAAATCAGTTGCTAAGTTTATTGCTGAAGCACAAAAAATACGACAGACACAGCTAGACAAAACCAGGCAATGAAAATGTTTAATGATGACTTCGAACTATGTGAGTTTTTGGAAATTATGTCAGTACGACATCTTAGTTTTTGTGGATGGTCGAGACCTTGTACCATACGCATTTTTCTTTATATCTTTTTCCTACAATGTGAGCATTTTTTTTGTTTTCATTTTTGGTTAGGTTTTCGTTATGTTGTATGATGCTGTGCAAGAGAATTGCGGAATGATATTGTTGCTAACCTAATTTTCTTGAATCTTTAACTGTTTATTTAAAGATCAGTTACTCTGTCGATAAAACGGAGACATTGTTACTACCCCCCTTGTCAATAGACCTTTCAGGTAACGACAATAAAATGTCAAAGTGTCAAGTGTCTCTCTCTCGGTGTCTCTCTCAGTGTCTCTCTCTATCCATTTACCTATTTAGCAACCTATCTACGTGTGTGTGTGTGTGTGTGTCTGTCTGTCTGTCTGTCTCTCTCTCTCTCTCTCTCTCTCTCTCTCTCTGTCTCTCTCCCCTTCTCTCCCCTTCTCTCTCTCTCTCTCTCTCTCTCTCTCTCTCTCTCTCTCTCTCTCTCTCCATCTCTGTCTCTGTCTGTCTGTCTCTCTCCCTCTCTGTCTCTCTCTGTCTCTCTCTGTCCATTTACCTATTTAGCAACCTATCTGTGTGTGTGTGTGTGTGTGTGTGTGTGTGTGTGTGTGCGCGCGCACACACACACACACACACACACACACACGATCGTGTATACATGTGTTTTTGTGTGTGTGTGTGTGTGTGTGTGTGTGTGTGTGTGAGCATACTTTCTCGTGCATGCGTGTGTGTGTGTGTGTGTGTGTGTGCCTGTGTGTGTATGTGTGTGTATGTGTGTGTCTGTCTGTCTGTCTGTCTCCTTAGTTTTCAGTATGCTTGTATCTGTATATCTTTAGATCTTTTCATCTGTTTCTTTATTTATCGATGTATTTGTTTGTGTGTGTGTGTGTGTGTGTATGTGTGTGTGTGTGTTTATGAGCGTGTACACACACACACACACACACACACACACACACACACACACAACACACATGTGTATATAAATATATATGTGTGTGTGCGCGCGCGCGCGCGCGCGTGCGTTTGTGAGCTTTGAGCCCATTATGGAGTATTTCACAACATAAGATTAATTATTGATATTACTCTCAATACTGTAGTTAAAATTCTCCGTAATATATCTTCACTCAAGATGCTGAGTGCTCTAGTAGTACCAGCAGTAACAGAACAAACATCTGGACCGTGAATACTACCCACCTTAGGCTCGCTCTGTCGTCCAGCAAACGTTTCATACGCTAATAGCTTCCCCTCCATTGTCTCCCCTACCTCTCCGTAGACCGCAGCCTGGCTTCTTCAGCACGGGAAACTGCTGCAGAGTAATTATCCAGCGCTGCCCTGCCCCTGTGTTTACATCCTCGCCTAAATCAACAACCGTTTGGACCTGTTGGCTAGGTCCGCTGAAGACAGAGTGGCCTCTTCCCCGAAGTCTTCTAGATAATTGCTGTGTGTCTGTTATCTTGAACGAATCAGTATTCTCTGAGCTACACAGGAGCGTGAGAAATTCATTGTGAAGACAGGGTTGCTCTTGATCCAAGGGTCGTGGGCTCTATTCTCGGTAGGGATAGTCAGGTTAGAAAAGGGATTTATCTTTGGGGTCAGTTTCTTGACCGACTCCGACTTCCTGCAAGTCTGGATCAGGCTTCAAACCGAGGTCATGTATGTGAAGCATCCTGTGAAGGGGGGGGGGGGGTGAACCAATAAAACTAGCACGCACGTGAAATTCCATTTTCATCCTGCGTAGAGAACCATGCCCGAGTGTATCAGTGGGATGGATCCACATACACACACACACACACACACACACACACACACACACACACACACACAGATATTGATTTTGCTTTCAAAGTTACCTTTTGTTTAATATGTAGTCCTGTTAGATATTTACTATAATGTTATAAGTAGTAATTATTCCATATTTTGCGTGCACTTCCACACACCTACGCTTCACACACATACTCTTACACTCTCTCTCTCTCTCTCTCTCTCTCTCTCTCTCTCTCTCTCTCTCTCTCTCTCTTACACACATACACGCGCGCGCGCATGCACGTATGAACACAAACACATGCATACGCACGCACACACTTAAGCACACACACACACGCACACACACACGCGCGCGCGCGCGCGCGCGCGCGCGCGCCATGAACACTGGTGCCGTGTTTAACCGTCATCCCAGTAGACGGGAGGTAACTACATAAAGGGAGGGACTGAAGGTGGTCAATTACGCAAAAACTCTAGCCAGTGAAGAAGGAGAACGAGGAGGAGGAGGAGGAGGGGGAACAGGAGGGGAGGACAAGGCACAAGCAGGAGACACAGAGTTCAATTAAGAACGATGCCTCGCAGGAATTATCTTGAAGCTTAGTGAAGCTTAGCACATTTGAACGGATGAATGGCCGTGGGTGTGTACTTCGCGCGGAGTGGTGGCAGCTCAGTGGATAGGAATCTCTAGAAAGGAAAATCCCAGATCGAGGGTTCAAGCCTTGGACGAAACAGGTTAGGTTTTTGTCCGCCCCTCCCCCGCCACTCTCCACTACACTTGTAGACTTGATGCTAGGGTTTTCTTTTGTTTGGTTGGTTGGGGGATTTTTTTGTCAAAAGAGGTCAACAAAACGAACACCGGTTTTGTTTATGCTTTTACCACACATAAAAGAAAGCTTCAACGCGTTGACAGCCATGATATGGCCCTTTGCGGTCGGCTGGGCTATAAGCAACATTACCTTACCTTACCTGCACATAATAGAACACACGACAACAAGGAAGTTGTCCTTAGCCTGTTCTTGTAGCGAAATACTCCTGAACGAACAAAAGTGGCACTGTGCGCGGAGAACACTCCCCGGGTAGAGCAAACATAGTGCCTTGCAAAATACCACACAGTAAACCACCACAGCCAGAGGAATGATCATGACAACGAGGTTGTGGTGGTTTAGTCTGTCACGTACCAAGTCAGCAGACTCAGTGCATCGTACGTTGAGTCTGCGGGATGGATGGAAACAACGTGCGACTCTAAGGGTACATGGGAGAGCGCAGACCTCCTTCAAGGTTGAACAGATTGGGAAGAATTCATCATTGTCCGCCAGGGGAAGCTATAGTCATTGCGGGCTGAAAGAGTTACTTCCCGTGCGCTATTTTTTTTTTAGGAGGATATGAAAAAAATGCGAAATATAAACGCGCAAGTCTCTGGACACTTTTAGTATTCCATGAAAATATGTTTCTTCAAAGGTAGTTATGGATTCGTGAAGGATAACATTACAGTATTCATGTTCGATGCAAAATTTGTAAGAATATTGCCGAAGGGATCCTGGGTCCACTGCGTGATCCTGATCGGCTCCACAGAACTGCACCAAAATGGAAAATGCTTCATTGTCACGTCACATTCCACCTTTCAGGGTTGTTTTTTTTTTTTTAAATTCAGATTGGGTCAATAGTGTTTGTATAATCTGCCTGACAGATAAACAAACAAACAGACACCGGACGTGGATAGAAACGTAACATCTTTGGCGGGAGGTTACCAAACTATGGGTAAATAACGCTTATAATACGTTGACCACATGCGGCAAAATTCAAACGAACACACAAAACAAGGTGTGAAGTAACGCAGATTTATTGTGCAATACGGAACAGACAGGTAAATTTCAGACCGACAAACACGCATGCTAAGGACTTCATCTAACTTTACGCCGACACCACCAGAACGACAGCGCGATAACATGGGCAGCGCGGAGGTCAGTTTTTCAGCCATCAGCGCGATTCGAACCGTGAACGTCTGACTTTGAAGTAGGAATTGTACCACGGATCCACTCAGACCTCCAGAGAGACATTCAGGTGTAACGCCCACACCCTGCTCAAGTGACATGGCAGACAGGTTTAACCCCCCCAGGAGAATTTGGGCAGATGGGCCCATCTAACACCACACCATTACCACCAGAACGGCAACTCATCCAGGTAGGCAGCAAATATGGCGTCTTTTTAAGGTTTGGGCCATCAGCGTGATGACAATGAGTGCAAGCTCGGTTCTCCCCTGCTGATACCAAAGAGATCATATTAGAAAGCTTTTAAATGATTTCAGTGTGGACCTGTAAGCACGTTAGCCTGGTCGGGTTCTGCACCCATCCATTGTTCCAGTCAGTGTTCATCCTGACAGCAGAGGGCATTAGAACTTGTGAAGACAATGAGAAAACCCAATGGACTACGGCACGAAATTACTTCTCTTTTTTTCCCTCCATCACCCCCGTCTTCACAATTTTTTTTTTAGTTTGTTTGGGGTTTTTTTTCCCTTTTTTTCTTATTTTTCTGTTGTTGTAAAGACGGTTTTTGCTTTCTTTTTTGTTTGTTGGTTTTTTTTTTGGTGGGGCTTACATCCCCCACACCCACCCACACCCCCAACGAAATGACTAACAGAGAAAGACGCAATCCATAGACGCGTAACCAATTCAGATCAATGGGATTGTGAAAGGAGAAAGTATTAGAGCCATGAGAAGTTGTTTAGTTCCGAGATGTTTCATACAACGCAATACCGCATGTTCAAGCCGCTCAGTCGCACAGTTAATTAAACCCCCTGACAGGTACGCACAAGTGTCAGTCAAATCTACCTATTGTGTGTGTGTGTGTGTGTGTGTGTGTGTGTGTGTGTGTGTGTGTGTGTGTGTGTCCTGCATCTTTCAATCTTCTATATTATAAATTCCAGGTCAAGTGGTTTTGAAAAAAACATCGATCTAAGACGAAACTTTCACAATGTTAAGATTTGAATTAGGTCTGTCTTGTTCTTGTCTATTTGATTCTCCAGCGAAGCTTCGTCACAAGTCTGCAGCAGCGCCGTTCAGTGACTCATGATGGGAGACACAAGCAGTTCATTTCGCTCATCTACAGCACGTTGTGAAATGAGAGCACGTGCAAAACAGTGTCGAAATGTATGTCTCACAAAAATATGTTGGACGAGGAACGCTGGGAATAATGTTTTGCTCACGTATGTCTGCCCGAAACGGTATTTCGTGACCGTGGCGAGACGTCAGACTACTAACGCTGAACAAAAAAGAGAAAACAAAAAAGCACATAGTGGAAAAACTTCAAAGACGACATCGGACCGTTCAAAGGCCATTACAAAACTACTGAAGGCTAATCATCCGTGAATATAAAATATCTCCTTGGCTTTCCTGATCATCTTGATGTTCAGTCCAATGCTTGTGATCTGATTTGGATACAGCTCTCCGCTTTTCAGAAATCGTCATGAAAAACATCAAAGGGCATAGCATTTGAGTCATTAGAATGTATCTGAAATTGCTTTTCGTGTTATATTCCTTGCCATTTTGCCAAGAAAAAAAAAAATAGAAGGCACAGACGTTTTGTTTTGGAACCAAGTACTTTAAGGCAAAAATGACGGTAATTTTCTTCACAAAGACAGTACTGTGAAGTCAAATGTCTCCGAAAATTTACTATGAATTCGAACAAAACTCCACTCAGAATTGGGCATATTTATACATATCAACCTGAATAACACCAACAGCCACAAGACTTTGACACAAATGATCGGAAGTGACTTAAGTAATCTCTTTGATGAGAGGAAGCTCTCTGATGCTGACAACTATGACTCATAAAATGTCCTGATGGTTCCCTCAGAACTACCTACTTCTCACTGGCTGTCAAAATGCAGTATATTGGCAATATCTCTCCCAGTTATGGAGTGAAAAGAGATAAGAAACGAGTTTGTTTTTGAGCTCTAATATCAAGAGAAAGGGGGTTGCTTCTGCTTATTTTACAATACTTCATTTCTGTAACAAATTCAAAAAATAAACTCTGGTCTTTTCTTTAACAAATTCAAAAAAACCAAGTTCTTTTGTTGCTTCAGTTGTACAGTGTCAACATATATCCCAATCACGGAGTGAAGAGAGAGGAAAACTGTTTTTGAGAAGTGATATCTAGGGAAAGGGAGTTGCTTCTGCTTTTTGTGTGTGTGTGCTGTCCCATCTTCTGTGCCATTTCAGTGGCATTGCACTCAACGCCGCTCATTCCGACAACCTCCCCCCCACCCCCACTCCACCCCCATCGCCCCCCCCCCCTCCACCCCCCGTCCACAACCACAGCCCGGCCCGCTTCTGCTTATTTTCACAAAACTTCGTTTCTGTAACATTTTTTTTTAATAAACTCTGTTCTTTTATTGCTTCAATTAGCTGGCTGAGAGATGGATACGATAGGCAGTCAGTCTCGTTGCTCTGCAGAAAAACGTTTTTGTACTTCATCTCAACAACGCCGTTAATTCCATCCTCAGCATTTATTTACCAAGTCATTCGGAATATGTGTTCTTCATATTATTTTTCTTTGAATGTAAAGTCCATATTTTGTGTTCAAAGAAAATCGCGTAAGTCGTCATCGACCTGATATCCACTACTGACTTATCCTCAGTCGCAAAGCTACTGAACTTTTTGAAAACAATGACATGCAGAGCAACTGCCGAACATAAATTCTCGGTTTTTAGGGTTACAGATTATTTGTCTAGCAACTTATTTTGCTGCGATTTTAGACACACAATTACACGCGGAGACACTACAAACTTGTAAACCTGGCTTACAAATTATGTGTCCAGCAACTCATTTTTCTGTGATTTGTAGACACTTTAAAATATCATCAAACGAAAATAAATACACGTGTGCGCGCGCATGTGTATGTGTATGCGTCTTGTACTTGCATATGTATGTGTGAGCGACTACATGTGTGCGAGCGTACATCCCTATATCATGTTTGCATTTTTGAGGTGAGTGAAAGCTTGGATATAATATTTTCCTATAGTTACAAGCATTTTTTATGTCGAGAAAGTCAGAATGGTTTCCACATCCTACGAGTATCGATACATCCCAAACGGCCGTAATTTTAAGATTTTTTTTTTTTTTTTTTTTTTTTGGGGGGGGGGGGAACAGCGAGGAGACGGAAGGGGGGGGGGTGGAGGCTTCATTTGCATGAGATACACAGAACATCCTATTTTGTGCTGCACACGCCTCTGCTCAATGGCAAACAAAAACCTGTTGCCTCTCTCTCTCTCTCTCTCTCTCTCTCTCTCTCTCCTCCTCTCTCTCTCTCTCTGTTGTTTTTGTTTATTTGTTTATTCCTTCTTTTCTTTTCCCCCAGATTTTTCGCACATAACACACATGATTCCATATCTGTCAGGACGCTTTCCCATTGAATAAATAAAAAAAAGTATCTCGTTTCTTCTCTTGTGTGTCTATTTTTGTTTTCGTTTTTTTTCAAGCTTTTGAATCAATGCATTAATACGTCGCGACTGCTTATATTTGTCTGGATTTTTCTTGCGGCGTGATTATCTATGGGGTTTCAGCTGTATGTGTTTACATTCGTCTTTTCTAGTTGTTGTTGTGCTTGTCGTTAATAACAAGTGTGTGGGCTTGAGAAGCCAAAACACAAACACACACTTAAAACACAAACATAGGCCAACTCTTAAAACAGAGTCCAGGCAATGCTTATTTTGTTCACAATACGACGCACACATGTCAGCTTTTAACAAATACATCTTTTTAAGAGGTTACAAATAACATATGTAAAATCAAAGTGCAAATCAATGTTCCCCAAATAACTGCTGGCAGGAAACTGGCCACGTGGGCACTGTCCAGCATTCTTTGTTATTGTGACGTCTAAAGTAGATACGTTTGTCGCTAATTCACCGGTCTGTTTCCTATATTCTACATAATAAGCGTAGGGTTATGCACTGACAGTTGCCAGTGGTCAAACACACACAGAGAAAGAGAGAGAGAGAGAGAGAGGAAGGGGGGGGGGGACAGACTGACAGAGAGACAGAGACACAGAGAGAGTAGTCATAGCCAATCAAACCGCCAGAACACTGACACGCAATCAGACAAGCACGCACACACACAGACAGACAGACTAATATGCAAGAAAGACAAGCGCGGTCAGACAGACTGGTAAAATGACGGACAGACAGACAGAAAGACAGCCAGGTTGACAGGAAGGCATAGATTGAATACAGTCGGACAGAGGGACGTACACAGAGGCAGAGGTACACAAATGAATAAACAGACATATTCTACCGTCACCTTTGCCTGTACTAAGGACAGATTCGTAAGGAACGAATGATGAGCAGAAAATGAGAGACAGGCCAAAGTCATGTAAAGCCTTCATCCACTCAGTTATGGACTTGTTTTTTTTCTATCAATGTAGCCCATTCATCATTTTGACCATTGTCGTGATGGACTCATCTAGTAAACGTATGCGAATATCAATACTTCATTTTTCATCTTTTAAGGAGATGATTAGAACTCCAGACGTCTTTCTCTCTCTCTTTCTCTCTCTCTCTCTCTCTCTCTCTCCTCTCTCTCTCTCTCTTCCTCTCGTCTCCTCTTCTGTCTGTCTGTCTTCTCTGTGTGTGTGTGTGTGTGTGTGTGTGTGTGTGTGTGTGTGTGTGTGTGTGTGTGTGACAACTCGGCAACATTAACAACCGTCAGTATCCGCATAGACAGAGACGGAGAAAGAGAGTATGTGTTCATTTGAATTTATTTGGAATCTGTATATTGAAAAATACACTGTTAGTCGTGTGTGTGTGTGTGTGTGTGTGTGTGTGTGTTGTGTGTGTGTGTGTGTGTGCGTGTGTGTGTGTGTGTGCGCGCGCGCGCGCGCATGCGTGCGTATGTGCGTGCATATGTGTATATAAGAGAAAGAGAGACGCGCGGAGGGAATGGAGTAAGATACAGACAGACAGACAGACAGACGGAGAAGAGCTCTGGTGACAACTGAAATTTCCCTAGTGACAAAAAACTGTCCCCTTGAGCGAAAGTCCACTCAGCAAAAATCCACATGACAGCGAAAGTCCACTCGGCAAAAATCAGCATGACAGCGAAAGTCCACTCGGCAAAAATCCACATGACAGCGAAAGTTCACTCAGCAAAAACCCATATGACAGCGAAAGTTCACTCAGCAAAAACCCACATGACAGCGAAAGTTCACTCAGCAAAAACCCACATGACAGCGAAAGTTCACTCAGCAAAAACCCACATGACAGCGAAAGTTCACTCAGCAAAAACCACATGACAGCGAAAATCCATTCAGCAGGAATCCACACGACAGCGAAAGTCCACTCGGCAAAAATCCACAAGGCGGCGAAAGTCCACTCGGCAAAAAGTGCACCCTGCGAAAGTCCATGTCGTCTTTTCTTCCTCACTGATTACAAAAAGAAACAACGAAATGAACATTTCCCGGTTAATCGCCACGCTGTGCAGCAGGGGAATGTTGGAGAATGGATGCTGAACGGAGTAGGGAACAGGGGCAGAATTCCTTATACACATTTGTGAGGGAGACGAAAGGGAACGAGAGGTGTGTGTGTGTGCGTGTGTGTGTGTGTGTGTGTGTGTGTGTGTGTGTGTGTGTGTGTGTGTGTGTGTGTGTGTGCTTGCTAATCAGAAACAATTGCGTGGCCTCTGAGTGGATTTTGAAGACGTGACAAGATTGAGGGAAGGGAAGCCATGGAAATTGCGCAGAAAACAAAAACAGAACTCTCTCTCTCTCTCTCTCTCTCTCTCTCTCTCTCTCTCTCTCTCTCTCTCTCTCTCTCTCTCTCTCAAGGTGTGTTCTGAACTTTTTCGTCATTTACATGTTTTGCTTTCTTAACTCCAATTCATGTCATGTTTTGTTTCTGTAACCTTTGCCGATAACATCAATTATGTTAGCAATCTATTCTGATAATAAAAACAGTTGTTATTATTATTATTACTGTTATTATTATTTTTGTTATCATTATCATCATCATGAAAATTATTCTTATTTATAGTACTAGTACTACTATTTCTTTTTATTATTACTATTATTATTATATTATTATTATTTATATTATTATTATTATTATTATCAAAATTGGTATTATTTTCCCTGGTGTGTGGATGGAACGCGATCGTGTGGTCTCAGTGTTGTCCGTCTGAGCCCATTGTGCACACAAACAACTGCAGCTCTCTCTCTCTCTCTCTCTCTCTCTCTCTCTCTCTCTCTCTCTCTCTCTCTCTCTCTCTCTCTCTCTCTCAGAGATAAATAATATGGGTGCACTAACTCGCCATCTTATTTTGCCAGAAACCCTCCATTTCACAAACAATCTGTCCATCTCATGCTACTTTTTACCAAAATTAGCATGTAAACCCCTCCAAAAATTGACGTAATCGTTATTTTAAAATGGGGTTTTCGGGCAAAACAAAGATGTGCAATTTAGAGGCACCCATATTATTTATCTCTCTCCATAGCATAAAAATCTAATGGTTTACAGTACGCTCTTCTACTTCCAGCACTACCAACAAATCAGAACAAACAACCGGCCTTCCATCTTGGTTAGTTATTTTTACACACACTGAATTTATAGACCCCTCAACTAATTCTTTAAACCGGCTGTCTTCACCAAATGTGCTTAACTGATAATCGCAAAACCCCGCCTTAATTGATGGCAGTACACCTAGAACTGTAGACGGATTGCCATCAAATAAATTAGTACTTGTTTTTAACTCTCGTAAATGGACATACAACATCGGGTTAACGAGAAAATCACATGGTTCATTACCTTCAAATTGATAGATGTTTTCTCTTGTACTAAATTTATAAGATCTGCTAGTACTGTGGAAGCCCAAGATTCTAGCAAGGCCTTTAGGAAAAGTGTATTCTCTTCTTTCTTCTAGTGGAAAGTGCATCGTAATTCTGAGGTTTGCTTCGTTAATTTTTAGCAATATGCCTAATTCGATAAATACTTCTTTTGAAGAACAAAAGCTGTAATAGCCTTCTGGTATTTTTTCATGAGTTATTGATTGCCCTCTTCATTACTAATATTAATCCAGTTATTCTGAGCTTCTTCAGATATATTAAACCACTTAACTTTAAAACCAATTTTTCTAAGAGCAACCCTACTATTACCGCGCCTATTGTTAATTGGATACTTTAAGAACACACTTATGTTTTGTTTAGTTATATAAAGGAACATCCTTTTTAAATCCTTTTTTAAAAAATCTATTTAAAAATGGAACCTTTTAAATATAATGAAAGTGCTACTTACGATGTAGGGGGGGTTTATGAGCCCAAATCTTTGGACTTTAGTAGCCTAACCATCGCAGTGGATGAATCATATGGCTTTCTAGTCAGACTTGTAAACCCACTAACTAGATATTTAAATCCCCCAATAAAGAGCGATAGAGTGCCATCAGCTATGGTCAACACACCCTATGGCTTTTTACCAGAATCAGTTAAATTTTGCAGTTTACTGCTCAACTACTGGCTGCGGTGTTTCATATGCAAACCATTTATACCACCCCAATCTCTTAGTAAGGTCAGTATATAACTTTCATGTTTATTACCAGTATAGACGCATACTAACTGAGCTACAAGTACCCCTCCCCAACGACAACGCGTTTAATCCATTCAACAGCCCAATGGACAAGAATGCATATGAAAGAATCTGCAACGAATTTAACATTAACCCTTCAAATAACTTTAGACAAAAGTTAGACCGCAATCACGGGTTAGGCACATTGTATTTGTGGGGCACGCATAGAGAATATAATTTTGACTACTGGCCCGGCCACACCTCTTTTAAGCCAAACTCCCAAGTTAGATTGGGATCAATAGAACAAAAACACCCCAATGCTTGGGCAACATTTATCTTAGATGAAAGTAAAGGTCTAAAATGCCAGGAGTGCAAAGACTTAATGACTCCATACGCACGTACGTTTGGTGTCTATTAGGAGCGCAAGCACAGACCAAGTCTAGCATAGTGGATCAATCTACAGGCTTTGACGCCAGAAAACAATTTCTAGCCAATTTAGAAGATGCTATTAACTCTGCTGTTGATTTGCCTTCCAGCATACAAAGGTACCAAAACGTTCTTTCACATGCTAGGTCAAAGGTTGACTTTGTTGTGGGTCATGGATTATACATGCTGCCTTCTGACCTTAGACTACAGATTGGCATGATACAGAATTATAATAATGAAATCCTCATAGCCGGAGACGATCAAAACTTAGGACACAATCAAGGCTTAAACACAAGGCCCGCACCAGCCATTTTTAAAAAAGTATCTAGCCCTGAAAGCGACCCCCCACCGCCAGTTATAAGCAGCCCAGAAAGCGACCCCCCGCCTGTTGATGTACCTCACCCCGACAGACACACTAGCGAAAAGACGGCCCTTGTTGTGTTTTTAACTTTTACTGGACTGGCTATACTTTATTTTACTAAAAATTAAACCGGCAGCCAGCACCCCCAAAGTCCACAGATGGTCAGCCATATAACCAACCACTTTGCCTATTGTAGACAAAACCCAACTAACAACACCGCCTATTATGCCAGGCAGTGCACCAAGCGCTTTGGCAGCTAACTTCTTTAATAAGTTTGCCAGATGGTGCAATTGTTTTCTAATCCAACTTTTACCAGGCTGAGGCGTTGGAGGCGCTACTGACCCTGTTGGCGCACTGTCAGTTAATGCATAAACCAGTGTAGAGATAGCAAACCCAACGGCTGTTAATATACTAACTATTGTAATCCCCTGCTCTCTGAACAGAGTCCTTATTCTTTCTGCTAGCGTAGTATTTTCATAAATCATTTTGTTTATAGTTTCTCTGATTCTGCTTATTTGGGTTGCTATTTTTTCTCTGTTAATATACAACGCTGCTAACACGTTTGCCTTTTCTTTCATTAAATCCTGTATTTTGCCTGTATTCTAGCCTTTTCTTCTTGTCCTAAATTGTTATCATCTGCATCAGGCCAGTTTATTTTTTTCTTCTTATCTCTCTCTTTAGCTCATTAAATTTTGCCAAGTTGTTTTTTAGTTCTTCGTTCGTAGTTGTTAAAGCAGACTTAATATTCAAGAGTTCACGCAGAGCAGTTCTAATATCCCTGAGTTCACTCGTAGACAATGGAGGATCAACAATTGTTTTTAAAGCCGTTTCTTCTTCAGGACTCAGCTCACCTTCTCTTTGCCTAGGCAATTGAGAACCGTCAATTGTTTCTTCAATAAAACTCGTCTCAAATTCTGTTATTGCTTTATCTGTTTTTTGACCTACCTCTGTAATAGAGGCGATTTCTATTTCAGATCGCGTTGGCAACAACCGCCCCATTTTCTGTAAAAGTCTAACAGCATCAGGCCTTAGATTTGTAATGTTTAATCGTTCTGCATCAGCAGCAGGGAGGTCTCGTCTAATTGTACTTAGACTTAAAAACTTGGTCGCGTTTGGCTTTGTAGTAACTCTTACGCGGCCTCCTTCACTAGTCCTAATATACAAATGGCCGCCATCTTCTTCAAAATCGTTAGGATCGAGCACGTCTGGCAGCCCTCGTTCATACTTTTATAGAATGATTCAATTCGTCGCCGCAATAGTTCGTGACGCTGTCTAGGGAGTGAAGAGCCTGCTCCTAAAAGTTCTTGACGAGCACTAAGGAGTGAAGAACCTACATCTTGAGGCTGTCTAGGGAGTAAAGGACGTGCTTCTGCTTCTTCAAGTTCATCTTGCAATGAAGGACTCGGCTCTCTTTCTTCATCTTCTTCTTCAATAGGACTAATCGCGTCAAAATCTTCATCATCAGCCATATTTATATATTTATTATTTTTTGTTTTATAAAAAATGAACCCATACGGCTGCGACCTTGATCCATTCAGAAAAGCGAAGGAACCCCATGGCATAAAAGGCATAAGACAGACTGTGCGCGTTGTAAATAATCCATCAACAATTGAGCCCAATGAAATGTTAACAGTAAGATTTAGTGACCTCGGGGCTGACGATGTTATAATGCCAGGCACTGCCAGGCTGTCATTCAAAATAGACATTGAGTCGGCGGATCCTAATGCTACTGTCGTTGCTAACCTGGGCAGGGCCATCATTAAAAATATGGTAATTAAACTGGAAGGTAGAGAAGTCTTCTCACTGAGTAGCGCAGACATTTTTAATCTCTATTCTGATCTGTGGCTGCCTAGAACAGAAAGAAAAGACAAAATCTTTCAGGGGATCCAGAGCCCAAACGGTCTTAAGCACAGGCTTAATGCAGCAGATGCAAAGGAAGACGAGGGAGACCAGGCAATAGCGCGAGCATTTAAGAACAGATTTTGCATCCCTCTAGATTTTGAACTGTTAAAAACCCATCAGCCATATTACCAAGGCGCACTAAGAGACAAACTTACTTACGAACTGACATTCAATGACAGCGGGTCTGTTATTTTATCAGATGATCCTCAAGCAAAGTACACCGTTAGTAACATCTCTCTTAATTTTGATGTTGTTACTAACCCCGAACTGGCTAGAATAATCTTAAATCAGTATAAAAGTAGGGCGGTTGTTTATTTTGAAAGAGTTTTACACCACAGTCTAGCGATTAAAAACAACCAAGACACTGTCTGGGAAATAGCTATAAGCAATTCTTTAAGGTCCCTAAAGGGGGTTCTCTTGCTATTTACTGAACCCTCAGCTCCTTTTCAGAGGGAATCTGAGGTGTTTTACAACCCAAAAATTGAGCAGTTGTCTTGCACAGTAGATGGCAAGCCTTTTCAGTTGTATTCGGCCAGACTTTTGCCCGACCAACACTTTGATGAAATAAGAAAATTGTTTGCTGGAGGCAGACAGACAAGCCCCATAGCCGATCATGTGTGTAAAAAAACTTCACCTTCACGATGTAAGACTCGAAGATTATCTAACAGACAAATATGGACTATGGCTGGATTTTAGATCTACGTATGACAACAGACTGCACGGGAGTTGAAGAAGGGTAGGGTCAGATGGCATACTCATACAGATTAATAAGGAAGAGGAGGAGAATGGTCAGATACAAATGCACGTTTTTGTGGTTTATGACGCCCAGCTGAACATTGAAGAAAATAGACTGAAAGAAATAGCCTATTAAAACAGATGGATAGTTTGAACTTTCTGCCAAAAGACCCGCACTGTTCGCTTATTTGTGGGATTACTGGGTGTGGGAAAACTGTCTTCGTGCTTGATTTGTTACAAACAATCTACAGATTTCATTACGAGTACATTGTTATATTCTGCACAACCATTAAGCACAACAAGGCTTACAAAGAAAGGCAGTTTGTTTGGACAGACGAGAATATATTTTTAGTTGATCCTACTGACAAGCTAAGCGATTGTTTAGAACATTACTATAGGCTATTTGAGGGAACTGAAACGCTGTTTATTATTGATGACTGTTCAGCCGAACAAGACATTGTTAAAAAAAGAAGGACTCTGTCTAAGCTAGCCTTTAGCGGAAGACACGCATTAGTTTCTGTTTGGCTTTTAACTCAGAAATACAATGCTGTCTTAAAAGACTTCAGATCGCAGTTAAAATCAGTCATCTTATTCTATACTAAGGACAGGGATAGTTTTGAAGAGTGTTTAAGTGAAAACTATATAATCAGGGACAAGGATGAACTAAAAAAAATAAAAGAGCAGCTAGAAAAATCTAAGCACGCTAAACTATGCTTACGGACTGACCCGCCAGTTCAATACGTTTGCTCATTATAGATTGTTTATTACAGATTATTTATTACAGATTGCTCATTATAGATTGTTTATAATAAATTGTTTATAATAAAAAGAATGTCTCGAGGGCCAGAATCAAAAGCAGAGTTAGCTCCTAAATGCGTTGCTGTAGAGATAAAAGATCTAGCAGACACAACGGACTTTGATCTAATAGGAGTGCCAGGAAATGTTTATGGATTTGAGTACACCGACGATGGCGTTTACAAACGAATAGAAATTGAAGATAAAAAACGACAGCAATATCCTACCCTAGAAGTGATAAGAAATCTAAGAGCAAACGATTTTGGCAAACACGAATACAAACTTCATAAACGAGAGAATGCCTGGGCGTTGCTTCCTGACATTAACTGGAATTTAAAGTTTGAACTACGAAGCCCCTATGTATACTTTGATAAGAAAAACAATTTTAGAAAAGCTTTGAATGAAGGACGCCTTCTTGCTAGCCTAGTCCCAGGAACACAACAGAAAAAGCAGATTGAAATAACTAAGCAGGGCTCTGAATATATGCTGCGGAGAAAGAAGTCCTTAGCTGAAGTGGGGGCGACACCGTCGGCTTAGAATTTAACCCAAAACTAGAATCACTGCCTAGAAAAATGACGATGCTTTTTCGCTTATTTATTACTCCAAGGGAGGCCGATCCTAGTTTGCCAGAGCATACGTTAATCAGAGGCGTACAAATAAAGTCTGAAAACTTGGGCGGGGCTCTTAGACTTGTTATTGTTATTACTAAAAACGGGGATGAAATAAAGACTTTTGTACCTTCTGACAAAGTCGCTGTGGTGGTTGACAATACTAAACTAACAGTACTCGATTTTATTTTCATTAAGTATGTTGATTTTATTGCGTTTTACTCTGTTGATGAAGTGCTGCCAGAAGGGTTAATAAGAAGATATGTACAGGATTAATCTTAATTTAAAAATTAATCTTAATTAAAAATGGATGATCAGGCTCAAAAGTTTAGGTTAGAGCAAATAACTGAACTTCAAGAAGAAATAGAAAGTGACTTGGATAAGTATAGGGTTACTAGAAAGAAATATGCTAAAGTTTTAAATACTCTTTCTTATATAATCACCGGCTCATCAGCTGTAGCGAGCGTAAGTGCTGGTCTAGCGTTGCTCTTTTAGCTACTGGGGCCGGAGCGCCAGCCTCTTTAGCATTAGGGAGCCTTAGTTTGGGTTTAGGTGCTATGTCTATGATTGTGAGTGCTGTTTTAAAAAAATTAACGCCTAAACTACAAAAGCACACTGCCATTGTAGCCCTAGCATCAGCAAAATTTTGTTCATTAAGACTGAGAATAAGCAAAGCATTACAGGATGAAAACATTACAGACGAAGAATTTCAGCGTCTTATGGCTGATGGTGAGGATTACAGACGGCAAAAAACTGAACTTCAAAAGGAGTGGAGAAAGACTTTTACTTCGCAACAGGTAGACACTGAGACAATCAAACAGAACATTGAAAAGCAAGCAAACAATCAGTTAAACCCAAAATAGACTAAAAAATAAGATGTGAACTAAATAAAATAAATCATAAGTTTAACAAAAAAAATAAATAAATCATAAGTTTAACAAAAAATAAATACTTTTTTTTTTAACTAATCGGCACTGTGTTTGGCGGGACAACTTGCAACTGTTCGCGAACAAACGATCTTTTAGGGGCAGGCTTTTTAGACGTAGAAGATAAAGTCTCTCTTAAATAATATACGGGAGGGTTGTTTTCATAATTCTTTCAACTTCATATATATCTACACTCCATATAGGGTCTGTGGCTCTAATTCTAACATCGCCCTCTGCCTCTCCAGGAGCATACAAGTATCTTACTTTTAGTCCAACGGTAAGAGTTTTTGACTGCCTTGGGCATCTTCAGTAATATTTATTTTTTTAAATTTGATCGCGTTCACTGGCTTAAGGCCCGTTGCTTTAGATTCTTCATTGTTCATGGCGCGTAAGACTGCCGGCAATCTCCTAACCCATTCTGTGTTGCGTGTTTTGTCCATAAGGTCTCTATGATATTGATAGATAAACAGACGCTCAGCTAGATTCTTATTAAAGTTTTCTACTAGAGCCTGGGAGCGATGGTTGCCTGGAATCCCTCTCTTAACTGTAACCCGATGTCTTAAAAACAGCTGGTTTACAGCTCCTTTAAACTCTTTCCCATCATCAGCCTGAATCATCCTAGGATACTTTAATGGGCCTCGCATGTATATTTGTTGTAAAGCCACAGCCACAGCAGTTGAGCTTTTATCTGTTAAAGGCTCAGCGTCTTTATACCTTGAAGCCATGTCAACAACAGTCAGAGCATACTTAAACTTTTTTCTTCTAACTTTGTCATGCGGAAGATACAGCAAGTCCATCTGGTGGGTGTCATTAGGAACTGAGTTAACAAATCGAGGCCTTATTATTCTTTTTGGGGCAGGTAGATATATTTGCCAGATCGCTTGTTTTGAAAGCCAGTCTTTCGCTTCTGATTCAGACACCCTAGCAGCTTTACTCAGTTTATCAATAGCAGCCTTTCCTTTCCAATACCCTCTAGGAGAATAATATATTTTGTACTTCGTATCGTCCATAAGAAGGGACTGTTTTTATTACATTTTTAACTATTGTTTTTAGATTGAATATGCAAGAAGAAAGATTGCTCCCATAGCACCTATAATAAAGCCTATTTCTACCATTTTCTGATCCTCAGATGGTTCATAAAAGTCAGACAGTTCTGGCGGCGGTGATGTTAGAAACTTCTTTCCTGTCACTAAGTAATATTCATTCATTGCTTCATCAACGTCTGTAAATGTGTGCTCTGCATGCCCCTGTTCTCTTAACTTTTTATTAATAAAGTCTAAGTGAGCAATTCTCCTTTTCTCGTAAGCGTCTCTTGCCTTAGCTAAATCTTCCATTGCCTTGTTATGACGTTCTCTCTCTTCATCAGACCGCAATTTACTAAACATATAATTGCTGCCAGAGAAAGCCAATGCATTAACAACAGCCCCACCCACCATCAGAACTATTCCAGACATCTTTTTTATAAATCAATATTTTCTAGAATGAATCTTTTATAAATCAATATTTTCTAGAATGAATCTTTTTTTTTATAAATCAATCTGCCTAAATGCATTAATCTTTCTATGCATTGATGTTTTCTGGGATAATCCCCTGTGCAACAAGAAAGTCTTTTGAGGCAATTCCTGCAGTTATTACAGCTATAACCTTAACAACATCCTCAATGTCTAACCTTCCCAGATCAGCCGGCCTCATTTTAAACATGTTTTTTGCTAACGTGCTATATCCTATACTAAGACCGCTGATTACAGCAGAGTGGTAAATAGTATTGATGATCTTTTTTTCGCTCATGTTTTTTATTAACTAAAAAAATAATTAAAATAATCATAATATGAAAGACTGTCTATATGCCTTTTAATCAGATAATCTTTTGTTGCTAGAGCTAAAAATAAGGTTGTAACTAGTTTCGGCGAATCTTCTATCTTTCCCATGTTGGGCGGTTTTATTCTTAACAAACATTTTGCAAGAGTTGAATAAACTATAACACCAACAATAGGCACTGCATAATTAACCAGCGTTAAACTCATGGTTTTATTTTTTTATTTATTTAATTTTTAGATTTAAAAATGGCGGCCAAACACAGCGAATCTGATCTAATGATTTTAATAGAAAATTGTAATGAACTATTTGACGAAACGATGAAAGTGTTAAACATTGATTTTAGTAAATCTGGGCTTGAGAATGATGTAAACAATTTAATCAAAAATCATAGTGAACTATTTGACAAAGCAATCAAAGAGTTAAACATTGACTGTAGTGATTCAGAAAAAGCTAAAGTATTAGCAGGCGTTCTTGTAAGATTAGGGTGTCTTGAAGTATTGCAACGCTTGGGTGAAGAATAAAAGAGCATTTACTTACTTTTATTTTTTAATTTACGTAAATATTGTGAGTTAAAAATGCCCCTTACAAGTGAGTCCGAGTTTGAAATACTACCTTCCAACAGTACGTTGTTGGGTAGTAACAAATCATTAAGCAATATGTTCATTGAATTAGACATGGACATCATTAACCCCACAAACGTTCAGGAAAGTGTAACACATGCTATTTCTAAAATCCCAGGGTCTCTTCAAATTAACCCGCCGGCAAAAGTGTTGTTGGCCATTCTGATTGAATATATAACCCCTGATGATAATAGTATGCAAGTCTGGGTGTCAACTAGGCAGAAAGAAGTAATCAGCTATTACGACTTTACACCTGGCTGGCTGATTACATGCTTACACAGTTTAACTATGCAAGTGAAGAAGCGAAATTGCGCGGCTCTGGCTGGTCTGAAGGAACAGTCCTCGAAATCAAATTAAGACAAACAAAGTTCTATCCTATAGTCGGCAATTCTTACATCCCTCTCCCCAGAGAGCTAGTGTTAAAACGAGCAGTCCTAAACATACATAATTCAGACAACTTATGTTTCATGTGGTGTGTTTTGGCGCATTTACATCCTGTTAAAAAGAACGCAGACAGAGTTTCTAATTATTGGCAGTATAAAGATAGTCTGAACTTTGATAACATAAACTTTCCAGTGAGCGTAGAAAGTATCGACCAGTTTGAAGAGCAAAACAACCCAATAACCGTAAGCGTATACACATGGAATTCAGTAGACAATCTAGTCCCTCTAAGGATTTCTCCCGAAGCCCCTACTTTAGGCGAATCACTTGAGAATCATGTGGACTTGATACTGTTTGCAGACGGTTCCAAGAGCCATTATGTATTAATCAGATCAATTAGCAGACTTATGGCTTATACTACAAAGCATAAATCTAAAAAAGAGCTTTGTAGAAGGTGTTTAGTCAGGATCCCAACTGTAGAGGCGGCTGCCAGCCATAAGAAACATTGTAAAAGTTTTGTAGACTGTAAAATCGAACTTCTTACACCAAAACCAGGGTCTAAGGTTGGTTTTAAGAATGTACACAAAATGCAGATGAGGCCATACGTAGTCTATGCCGACTTCGAAGCGATTTTGCCACAGTACTACGGCCCTCAAGAACGGACACAACAAAAAACAGCCCTATTATCCCGTCATCAGATCTATTCTTATGCATTTGTTGCTGTTAGGTCAGATGGCGGACACACACAGCCGGAGATTTACAGAGGCCCCGACGCAGCTGGTCGATTTTTGGAGCAGATGAAACACCTTCGCAATCAATTCTCTAACCAGCTGAACCTTTCAGACATTAAGATGTCCCCCGAAGATGAAGAACGTTATAAATCAGCCACCCACTGCTGGATATGCAAATGCAAGTTATTAGGCGACACTGTAAGAGACCACGATCACATTACTGGCAAATTCAGAGGGGCAGCACACAACGGCTGTAATCTTCAACTCAAGGTTAACCCCGAAAAATGGAAACTGCCTATCTTCTTTCATAACTTACGAGGCTACGATTCGCACTTTATCATGCAAGCAATAACTTCTGAATGTAAGAGGGTTAGCTGTATTGCACAGTCATCAGAAAAGTACATGACCTTTACTGTAGACTGTTTATCATTCTATGATTCTGCCCAGCATCTGATGGGGAGCTTAGATAAATTGGCGGATCTTTACACGACTGTCCAATCACTAAAAAATATTTCGACCCATCTTTAGTCCGTAAAGGCGTCTATCCTTATGAATACATGGACTTGTGGGAGAGGTTTGACGAGCCGGCGCTGCCACATAAAGACGATTTTTACAGCCGTCTTAGAGGCGGAGGCATATCTGACGCCGACTATGAATACGCGCAGAAAGCCTGGACAGAATTGCACTGCAAAACGATGGGCGACTATCACGACCAATACTTATTAGCTGACGTGTGTTTATTAGCTGACGTCTTTCAGAATTACAGAGCTACTTGCATGAAACATTACGGTCTAGATTCATCACAGTACATCTCTGCCCCGGGCCTTTCTTGGGATGCATTCTTGAAGTCTACAAACATTGAGATTGACTTAATCTCGGATCTGGATACACTTCAGATGATTGAGGATGGGCTGAGAGGAGGCATTAGCATGGCCTGTCATCCTTACCGCAGAGCCAACAACAAGTATTTAGACGATTATGATCCAACTAAACCATCCAACTATCTGATGTACTTAGACGCCAACAATCTGTATGGGTGGGCCATGAGTCAGGCACTGCCATTAAGAAACTTTAAAATGATAAACGGGCCTCATGAGGTTGATCGGGTGATGGGGCTATTGTCACAGCTTACACCCGATAATCCAATAGGACTAGTCTTAGAAGTGGACTTAGATTATCCTAAAGAATTGTACGGCCCCCATAACGATTTCCCCTTAGCCGCAGAAAAATTAAAGATGAGTCCCGCCGAACCACCTAAACTCGTGCCTAACCTCTTTAACAAGAGAAAGTACGTATGCCATTACAGGCTGTTACAATTTTACTTAAGGCATGGGCTAAAGCTGACGGCTGTTCACAGAATAATTACTTTCGACCAAGAGCCTTTCATGAGGCCATACATCATGAAGAACACCGATCTTAGAACCAAAGCCACTGATGCCTCAGAAAAAGACTTCTTTAAACTAATGAACAACAGCTGTTTTGGCAAGACGATGGAGAACCCACACAATCGTAAAGATGTAAGATTAGTTACAAAAGAAAAACAAGCAATTAAGCTGGTCTCTAAACCTAACTACCAAGACTTTAGAAGATTTAGCGACAGCCTGGTTGGCGTTATGATGAAGAAACAGAATGTGAAGTTGGACAAGCCGGTGTTTATCGGGTTTGCCGTGCTCGAGTTGTCAAAGTTATTAATGCTTGAATTTCTATACGACTACTTTAAGCCGCTGTACCCAGAATCAAATGTCCTTTACACAGACACCGATAGTTTTATTCTGGACATCCCAACTGAAGACTTCTATAAGGATTTAGAGGCGGAGGTAGCTAAAGGAGCTGACGGATGGTACGACACATGCGACTACCCAAAAGATTCGCCTTTACATTCAACCGTGAACAAGAAAGTGATTGGAAAGATGAAGGATGAATTTAATGGGGAGGTTATACAAGAATATGTTGGCTTACGGGCAAAGATGTATAGCGTTGCTACCCAGACTTCTGTAACAAAGAAGGCTAAGGGCATAGGTAAAGAAGTTGTAAAAAAATATATAAGTCACAACAACTACAAGCAGGCTTCTTTGAACGCAAAGTATTTTATCACACAAATGTTAATCTGCGCTCTACTCTTCATCAAGTAAACACAACTGCTGTTAATAAGAAGTCACTAGACTCTAACAATAGCAAGCGAACTTGCGTTAATCCCGAGCTTTCATACGCTATAGGCCCCCTGGAGAACCAACTTGACTGACTTAAGTTAAGATCTTAACTAGTACTTAACTTAAGATCTTAGCTAGTACTTAACTAGTACTTAACTTAAGATCTTAGCTAGTACTTAACTAGTACTTAACTTAAGATCTTAGCTAGTACTTAACTAGTACTTAACTTAAGATCTTAGCTAGTGCTTATCATGACTTGCACTTAACTTGCGCTTTACTTACACTTAACTTGTTATAACTGACTTAACCAGTACTTAACAACAACCCATTTAAAAAAACTAATTTATTAAAAATGGGTCTACAGCAGGAGGTTGTACTTTTTTTGCAGAAGCTGGTTCTTTTACTGTTTTTGTGGGGATTTGTGACTTTGTTGCTAAGTATGGCTTTAGGCGCTTGTATGCCAAAAGTCCTCCACCAACAACAAAACTCCCCAGTACATAATAATACATCTTATAGTTTGATTGTGTTGTTGTTGGTGGCGGTGCTGGTGCTGATGTTGTATTACTATCTAATAATTTTTGTTTTGCTGCTTGGTTTGCTTTTTGCAGTCTGTTCCATTCAGCTAGTTTACGACCGGCCTCAACGCGGCCAGAATTTTTAGACTTAGTAACACTACTCACTTGTGGGACACTCAGTTGTGGATTCACTTGTGGGGCACTCGCCTGTAAATTCACTTGTGGAGAATTCACTTGTGGGACACTCGCCTGTGGAGCCTTCTCCTGCTCGCTCATTTTTTTTAGTCTGATTAAAATTAATATGATTAAAATTAATATGATTGAAAGTAATTAATCCCATGATGAATGGACATAACAACGTCCCAAATCTATAATACATGTCACATGCAAGAGATTCTAGGGACTTGGTTAAAACCGGATCTTGTGTTAAGTCATATTTTAAATCTTCTTCTGAATCAATCGGCGCTATCTTGCCTACTAACTTAGCATATAAACTAATTATTGTCTGTCCCACCGATCTAACCATTTTTGATCCTAGCTGTGCTTCGTACCTAGCGTAATACTTCTCAACGTCTGATGTAGACAATTGCTGAATCTGTTCAATACTTAGTTCAACGCCTAAATACTGCCTGGTTTTCCCACACGCAGCCAGCGAGTATAATCTTTCTTTATGACAGAGGTCTGCTGCCTCCTCACACTTTAATAGCTCGTCACAATCCATTTTTAAAAGCAATAAAAAAAATAATTGTAAATTCTGCTGTTATTTATTATTCATAGTCTTTTACTAATCTTAAAAACTGTTTAGGTTTAAAGGTAACAGTTACTCCTTCAGGGCTGGTAGAAGCAGTCATATCAAGATCTTTAGGAGCTATTTGATCAATTAAAATGGTAAACAACTTTATAACTGGATGGGGCCAAGAATGCGATAGTTTACTGATGGCGTTCCTTACGCTTTCTCGCATATCGGCGCGCTCAAAAAGCTCCGTAATTAATTCTTCAAACTCTTCTCTATCAACTCCCCAGCTCCTTTCCTGCATCTCCCAATCTCTGAATATATTAATAAGCTCTGCAACTATTCCGAGCTTCATTTTTTAAATCAGATTATAAACGCCAATTAAAAAAATTAAGTAAGCCGTTCCTATTGTTTTTGCGCAAAAATCAGAAGAGGAGAGAGATAAATAATATGGGTGCCTCTAAATTGCACATCTTTGTTTTGCCCGAAAACCCCATTTTAAAATAACGATTACGTCAATTTTTGGAGGGGTTTACATGTTAATTCTGGTAAAAAGTAGCATGAGATGGACGAGATTGTTTGTGAAATGGAGGGTTTCTGGCAAAATAAGATGGCGAGTTAGTGTACCCATATTATTCTCTCTCTCTCTCTCTCTCTCTCTCTCTCTCTCTCTCTCTCTCTCTCTCTCTCTCCGTGTTCTCTCTCTCTCTCTCTCTCTGTCGTCCTCTCTCTCTCTGTCTCTCACTCTCTCTGTCTGTCTGTCTGTCTCTTTCTCTCTCTCTCTCTCTCTCTCTCTCTTCTCTCTCTCTCTCTCTCTCCCTCCCTCTCTCTCTCTCTCTCTCTCTCTCTCTCTCTCTCGTATTTGTTTCTTTCGGTTTTTATTACTTTCTTCCTTTTAAACATATGAAAAGTGTACCTTGACATGTCACTTAGTGCAATTTCATGGCTACAGTTTGTTAACTTTCTAATGCACTGCCAGAGTGCATACATAACAAGCAGTTTTGTTATCGGCACAGACCATGGCAGTGAAGCATGTAAAACAAAGTCCTTGCCGTGCACACTGATCACCATGCTGTAAACATTCACTGAACTTCAGTTTCTCATGTCGAGTGTCTTCTTTGGTCTTTTCTGCACGGCGTCTTCATTGTTAGTATTGACTATATCTACGGGAAGCGATGGGTGATGATGGGGTGGTTATGATGCTAAGGATGTGGGGAGATGGCTGACAGGAGGAGAGAGAGGGGGTGCGTACTTTCAGTAAAAAAAAAATGAATAGAAGAATTCTCACCTTCTGGGAATTTTGTGCCAGGTATCCCCCATGTCCTATCGTTCTCTGTATTTCCGCCTGTGTTTTCCTTTCTTCGTGTTGTTCTTTCTGACTTTCCGCTCCGTTCACCCAGCCCCAGTGTGGCTTCTGCTGTCGCTGCGGTAATAAACAACATGATTAATCGCCTGAGAGTAATGTTTTCCTCTCGAAAATGGCTTCATTCATCAATCCTAAACATTTCTCTTTTACGAGACTGGTACGTCTCCACTGACAGATGAAGTGACTATTCACTTCAAAATACTCACCTCTCAGGGAGGGGGGGGGGGGGGGGGAGGGGGTTCGTCTTAGGAGAGCGCGGACCATCAGCAATTCTGTCTGTTGACAGTTGCCTAAAGGGTTTCTATCTCTACTCCCACGCGGACTCAAAAATAAAAAATTAAAAAAAAGACAAAACTGGTAAGACGGCTTAGCTTATTTTCAGAACCAAAGAGACTTGCAACGGAAATGGTAAAAGCAGTTATAGTATGGCTGGGAAGAAAACAGGGAGCATGTCCCTTTGAGCAATGACTCCCTGCGTCAGTTCCTCAACCTTTGAGCCCGAACAAGGGCATTGACCGGTCAGATTGAAGAACAGTAGAAAACTCCTAGCAGATGAAGCACGAGCAGAGAAATGGCATTTTCACCTAACACCAAAACTGTGGAGCATTTAGTTAATAAGTAAACAAGCAAAAAAGAGAGAAAGAAAGAAAAGAAGAGAAAGAAAGAAGAGAAAGAAAGAAAGAAGGAAAGGAAGAAAAGAGAGAGAAGGACAGAAAGAAAGAAAGAGAATAAACATTTGAATAGAACACGCATTATATTAGTGTATTTGCTGCTTTTCACACAAAGTCTTTGGCACTTAACAGATACGACTGATAAAGGTTTGTCATTCAGTAGGTTTGGTATGACAGGTGTAGGTTTGCGAATCAACAGATATGACTGATATAGGGTGGACATAGAGCATTTACGATTGAAGTAGGTATGACATTCAATGGATTTGATTGACATTGATGTTGAAAACGTCTGTCAGTACTCCAGTTGCTTTGTAATGCTGATGAACACCGCCGCCCAGTAATGAAAGTAAAAGGGTAGGGTCATGTAAAATGTGTACTCTCTCCAGAACTGAGTCTAGGCGTAATCAGATTTTTTTTCATCTTCTTTACAATTGTTATTTCGTTGTTTTTTTAATGCATATAATAGATATTTAGGCCAGCAGATAGATAGGTAGGTAGATATAGAGACAGACAGAGAGACAGACAGATAGATAGATAAATAGAATGGATAAATGGATGCAAGTGGACCTAGGTATAAGCACGCATGTATGTATGTATGTACGCGTGCATGTGTGTGGTGTGAACAGGTAGATAGATAAATGCATATATACATACAGAGAGATGACTAGCGGGAGGAAGGAAGAGAGCTAGATACACACACACACACACACACACACACACACACACACACACACACACACACACACACATATATATATATATATATATATATATGTAGAGGGAGAGACAGACAGACAGACAGACCGAGGCAGACAAACACAGACAGACAGGCGGACAGACAGACAGATAGATAAACAGACAGATAGATGGAGGCAGAAGGAGACAGAGATTCACCGCAAGAATTGAAGACATCCCCAGTTTATGACACTGTAGTGCGGAAGCCTGAGTGGCCAGCAGGTTGATGCCAGACATGCACGAAGTGAAACGATCATAAAAACCGGCCCTGCTGCCTTCTGTCTCCACAGAGAGCGAGCGGAGCAAACGTCCAAAAATCTCAAGTGCCCCTTCCACTTCAACGCAAGGCTGTCTTTTAAAGTGTGATGCATTTTAAGAGAGAGGCATTTTCATTTTTTGCTTCTGTCCCTCTATGGAATGGAATACAGTAAAGCCAGGTTGTATTGTTTTTATTCAGTCATCTACGTCTCTGTGTATGTGTCTATCTATCTGTCAGTCTGTTTGTCCGATTTGTCTATCTGTCTATCTATCAGTCTATCTATTTGTATGTGTGTGTGTGTGTGTGTGTGTGTGTGTGTGTGTGTGTGTGTGTGGGATGGGTGGTGGGTGCGTGCAGACACACGCACATATATTCATGTGTGTGTGTGTGTGTGCGCGCGCGCGCGCGCATGCACTTGCTTGTGCATCTGTGCACGTGCCTAATTTTCTGTCTGTCTGAATGTCTGTCTGTCCACTGTCACTAGCATGGACTTCTCTGTAAAGAGACGAAGATTGTGTACAAACACGCGAGCAGAACAGGCAGTTGTAACGGAGCAAACAATTTCGGTCGTGAATGTAATTTTTCCCCCTCAACCTCTCACTGAAATGCGTTAGCATAACCATGGTCACCTCGTCCTCCCTCTCCACACCCTGCACAGACAGCAGTAACAGAACAAACAATCTGAGCCGTGAATGGGATCGACCTTACGCTCGCTCTGCCTTCCCGCAAACGTTTGATACACTAACGGCCTTGCCTCCCCTACCTCTCTGCAGACCGCAGTCTGGCTTCTCCAGCCTGGTAAAACTGCTGCAGTGTAATCATCAGGCGCCGCTCTTGTGGTTAACTTTCTCGCCTAAATCAACAAACGTCGGGATCTGTTTGCTCGCTAGGTGGACCTTTTGCTTGCTGGCCCAGTCAGGTTGTTCACTCGTTCACCGCTCCAAATCACTGTTCATCCTGATTACAGAGAGTGGCAGAACTTGTGACGAAAACGGGGAAAGCCAAGGGCTATGGAACGTAACGTTTTCTGTTTTAAAGACGTATTACAAAACACGCATAAACGTTCAGAGCAACAGGTAGTGGAAAGAGAAATTATTAGAGCATTGAGAAGTTGTTTCGTTTAAGGCATGTCATAAGACACAGTGACACAAATTCCAGCCAATGAATTTCGCAGCCAGTGTGTTTGGCTTTCTGCCTGGCGCACTAAATTGTCAGTGTAGTTCGCATGTTTTGTTCTGTCTTGTGTGTGCCTGTTTGTGTGTGCGTGTCTGTTACTGTGTGTGTGTGTGTGTGTGTGTGTGTGTGTGTGTGTGTGTGTGTGTGTGTGTGTGTGTGTGTGTGTCCCGCCTATTTCAATTTTCTGTATTGCAAATTTAAGGTCAAACGTGTGTGTGTGTGTGTGTGTGTGTTGCATGCGCGCGCGTGTGCACGTGCGTGCGTGTGTGTGCGAGCGCGCGTGTGCAAGCGTGCGCATGCGTGTGTGTGTGTGTGTGTGTGTGTGTGTGTGTGTGTGTGTGTGTGTGTGTGTGTGTGTCATGAAATGAGAACACGCGTAAAACAATGTCGAAATCTATGCCTGACAAAACTATACTGGACGAGGAACGGAGAAAACTCCGTTTTGCTCGCATATGTCTGCGCAGAGTGATTGTTCATGACCATGGCGAGACGTTCGCCTAATAACACTGAACACAAAAAAGAAAATGAGGCACATTGTGAAAAAAAAGCTTCAAAGATGACATCGGACCGTGCAAAGGTCTTTACAAAACTCCTGAAGGCTAATCATCCATGAACGTAGAATAATAACTCCTTGGCTTTCCTGATTAACTTGATGTTCAGCCCAGTACTTGTAATCCGATGGAGAGACAGCTCTCAGCTTCTCAGAAATCGGTCATGAATAACATCAAAGGGCACGACTTTTAAGTCGTTAGAATGTAATCTAAGTTTTTGTGCGTGTTACACGCATTGCCAGTCTGCAAGAAATAGAAAGCTCAGACGCTTCTTTTCAGAACCACGTTATTCAGGACAAATACGAAGATAGTTTTCCTCAAAAAGGACAGTACTGCGAAGTAAATATCTGTGAACATTGACGGTTGAAATTGAACAAAACTCCATTCTAAGTCGAGCATAAATATCAACATGAATGACATCAACGACTACAAGACCCTGACACACGTGATCAGAGGCGGCTCAAAGAATCTCCTTGATAACAGAGGATGATTCCTGATTCTGGTGCTAATGACCCATAGAATGTCCTGATGCTTCCAGTATAACCACCAAGCTCTCACCAACCACCAGCTACATCACGTCGTCAACAACTGTCTCAGTTACTGAGTGAAAGAGAGAAGAAAAGAGTTTGTTTTTAAGATCTAATATCCGGGCAAAGGGAGTTGCTCCCGCTTTTAATTTACAATGCTTCATTTCTTTGTCAAAGTTGAAAATCAGCGCTTGTCTTTTGTCGCTTCAATTAGCTGGCTGAGGGCTTGGAACTAATAGGCAGGCAGTATCGCTGACCTACATTCCGCAGGGGGAAAAAAAACACTTCCAAGAACGTCTCCTCAACAACAATCTTAATTCCATCGTCGACATAAAATTTACCAGGTGTATCAGAATACGTGTGCTGTAGTACATTATGTTTGTTGCAATATGTATGCCCATATCAATGTTTGAAAACAAACACGCAAAACTCCATCGCTGACTTCTGTTTACGCTCAGTAGCAAGATACTGAACTATTCAAACGCAGTTATATGCGGTGAAGCTGATAAGTTTAAAAACCTCAGAGCCAGTCATGGGGTTACAAATTATTCATTTAGTAACCTTTTTCCTGTGATTTTGAGGCACGTGCAATCCTCAAACGTAAACAAATTTACGTGTTGTTGTTTTTTTTTTTTTTTAAATCAGTATGTACATACATACACACATATTAGTGCGTGCATATATTCTGGGTGAGTCCAATTTTGCGTAGAATTATTTCCTATAGTTACACAAGTAATTCTGAACTAGAGAAAGTCAGAATGGTTTGCACATCCCATGAGTATCAATACATCCCAGGCAGACGTATTTTTAACGTTTTTGTTTTGGTTTGGTTTGGTTTGGGTTTTTTTGGTACAGAGGGGAGGAGACGGGAGGGGGATGATGGGGGGATGGGGGTTTAGTTGCATGAGGCACACAGAACATCTCCCTGATTTGCGCTGCACGTGCTTCTCTCTCTCTCTCTCTCTCTCTCTCTCTCTCTCTCTCTCTCTCTCTCTCTCTCTCTCTCTGTTTATGTCTTCTTGTCTTCTTTTTCCTTGGATTTTTCGCACGTAAAATGTATCATTCTTTACCTGTCTGAACGCTTACAAATTGGAAATACAAGAAGAAAACCTTATCTTTTCCTGTGTTTGGTTTTTTTGTGCTCTTCTATCAACGGGTCGATAAGATACGACGGCTTATTTTTCCATTTTGTCTCTTTTTTTTTCTTTTTTTGCAATCTTGCGGAACTATTGTCAATGGGGCTTTAGTTGCACATGATTACATTCGTCTTTCGCCGTTGTTTACTATTGTTGTCAACAAGTGTGTGGGTTTGACAAGTCAACATACAAATACACACTTACAACAGAGTGCAAGATAACGCTCATTTTGTTGCAAGAGACGACACAGACATGGGAATGTTCAGTATAAACAGCTTTTTCAAAAGTGAGACATAACACTTATTGTTAAACACACACAAACCCCTGCTCTGCAAGTCCCTGCCTGCGGCAGACTGGCACTGTGGTCATAGCCGTCCTTTTTTTTCTCTCTTGTTATTTTGACATTTGAAGTAGACATGTTTGTCACAAATTTGCCGGTCTTTTTCTTATTCTGTGCAGACTAAGTGCAGCGATTCGGGTTGACCGTCGCCAGTGTTTGCGCGCACACACAAACTGATCATTACCAGTAAAACTCTCAGGACACTGATACGAAAGCAGACTAGCAAGCAGATAAACAGACAGACAGGCCAGTGTGGAGAGAGATATGCAGGTCAGATAGATAGATAGATAGATAGATAGACAGACAGACAGATAGATAGATGATGTTGCATACAGCCTAGCCGACTGCAACGGGCCATATTAGGGCTGGCTGTCCCCTCGTTGAAGTCAGCTCTCAGGTTAGATCTTAAAACACACACACACACACACACACACACACACACACACACACACACACACACACACACACCACTCACTCACTCACTCACTCACTCACTCACTCACTCACTCACTCACTCACTCACTCACTCACTCACTCACGCACGCACGCACGCACGCCTCATTTAAACAGATTTTCTATATAAACACGCTGAAATTTGTCAACAGGCAAAGTGTCTTACAGGTAGACGGAAAGAAAGCGAGACTGACAGGAAGACTGAGATTGAACACAGATGGAGAGAGTGGGAAAAACACACACACACACACACACACACACACACACACACACACACACACACACACACACACACGGGCAGGTGCAAGCTAGTAAGCAGGCAGGCCTATCGTACCTTCAAATTTGCTTGGAGTATAGACAGGTTCATCATCAATGAATGATGAGCCGAAAATGACACACAGGCCGGAGTCATGTGAAATCTTTATACACTGAACTGTAGAGATGTCTTTTCAGTGAGAGTGCCTCATTCATCATTCTGACCATCGTGGTCATTGACGGGGCTATTACACGCACCCCAAAAATCAATAACTTAATTTTCAGCTTTTTAAGAGATGATTAGAGCTCGGATCTCTCTCTCTCTCTCTCTCTCTCTCTCTCTCTCTCTCTCTCTCTCTCTCTCTCTCTCTCTTTGTCTGTCTGTCCATCCGTCCGTCTCTCTGTCTGTCTTTGTCTATCTGCCTGTCTCTCTCTCTTTCTCTCTCTCTCTTTCTCTCTCTCTACCTATCTGTGTATCTATCTATTTATCTATCTTTCTCTCTGTGTGTGTGTGTGTGTGTGTGTGTGTGTGTGTGTGTGTGTGTGTGTGCCTTGACGGTCCCCCACATAACCCCAACAGGATGCCCTGTCTACAAACAAGACTTGTGATGGGAGAAATGCAGTCAAGGTGCGCTAGGGAATTTTTGTTTTTAATATCCTTGTGTCATTCCTACTCCGCACGAATTAGCTTGTGAAAATCGACTATTTTCTTCAAACATATCCCTCACGTGATATTGACAGAGAGATAGATAGACACTCACGTTGCAAGCATTATTGTCCAAATCACCAATATGAAGAACTTTTCATTTTCTTACTCCCTGGGCAGATATGACGTAGCATATGTAGCTCCTGCCATGAGCTGTAACTTCCTGGACTGTTCTGGCAAATATTCAAGTCTTGCATTGTTCTGGAACTCCTGACACCATGCTGGATAACATTTCAAATCAAACATCACATGAGAAAACGTTAGGCAAATGATATTTCGTTACATGATTTGGGACGTAGTTTTTTTTTAAATCAGTACAAAAGGTCTTTGAGGATGTTCTTCAGATTTTAAGATAGTAAAAGAAAAAAACAACAAAATTCTTCTACGTTTCGGTCATAGTCTGTCTTCAGGACTTGTGACATAAATTACGTCACAAGTCCTGACGACGGTCTATGACCGAAACGTTGAAGATTTTTGTTCTGTTCTTTTTTACAATTTCAAAATCTTCTGAGCATCCTCAAAGACATTTTGTATTGTTCACAGAAGATCTGCGGCCAGAAATCTGTTTTAAAGATTGTTTTGTCCGCTGAGATGGCCATGAACCATTGCAGGAAAAACAACGCAGCCATTCGAAAGTGAGAATCCTGATCATTTCATTCACTGATCACAAAATGTTATAATGTGTTGGGCATAGAAACGGACTGCAGTTCAGAATTAGCGATGATGATGTCGAGACGATGGCAATGAACTTGTTTGTATTCAAGATGGAAGTGAAATTTTAACGGAGAGTAGCTGAATCAGGACAGGGTTCTTCACACTTTTGGAGAGAGAGAGAGAGAGAGAGAGAGAGAGAGAGAGAGAGAGAGAGAACGAGAACGAGAGAGGGAGAGAGAGAACAAGAGAGACAGAGAGAGAACGAGAGAGACAGAGAGAGAGACACAGAGACAGAGAGAAGTGCGTGTGTCGGGCCGTGTGATTTCCCCAATTCTGTCAACTTCCTAGCCTTAGGTAGCCGATAAAACCACTCTTCCGCTATTACCTGTCAGACTCCCAATCCTGTGGCTTTTCAGAGCTGGCGCATCGCGTGAGGCCGGAGGCAATCAATGCCATTCATGTGTTCTGTTCTCAGCCACTCTTCAGAATCGGCTCCAGTGTCTGAGATGAAGGTCCCTCCCGCTCTACTGTGTGATACCACTTTCTTTGGTGTGTGTTTGTAGATGGGTGGGAGTACCTCTGGCCTTCTACACCCAAGCAAGGGCACTGGTTAACAGGCTTTAGGGTATAGAGGGGCAGGAGAAAGAGGGATAGCCAGTTGTGGTCTTCGTGCTTCACTGTACTAAGCCTTTGTGACCTTAAACTGTTTTGACACGTTTGGGAAGCGTACATCTGGTCACATTATTTTTTGTTGAATGGAGTGTGCTGTTCCAATTTGCTGAGGGGTGTAAAAAAACATACTTGCAAATTAAGAACACAAACAATGTTCAACTTCGACCTACCCGTGAAGTATAGATATGTCATTCTTTTGAATCATGTCATGTGTGTGTGTGTTTGTCAGCAAATGTAAGTAATATCATGACCGATAGGGTGGAACTGACTGTTGTGTTGACGAAAAGAAAAAATATGAATAGATATACAAACACTGTGTGATGCGAAGGATTTTTTTACATATGATGCAGAAAAACAAGTGTCTTTTCGACAACCATAGCATTTCTTTAGACGTCAGTATAATCGATCGTAGGATTGCTTGAATGTGTGTGTGTGCGTGTGTGTGTGTGGTGTGTGTGTGTGTGTGTGTGTGTGTGTGTGTGTGTGTGTACGTGCGCGTGCACGTGTGTGTGTGCATGTGTGTGCGTGTGTGTGTGTTTGCGCGCGCGCGCGCGCGCGCGCGCGCGTGTGTGTGTGTGTGTGTGTGTGTGTGTGTGCGTGCGTGTGTATGTAAGTGTGTGTGTGTGTGTGTGTGTGTGTGTGTGTGTGTGTGTGTGTGTTTCTTCTTCATTAATAGCGTTATGGTCGTGGTAGTAGACGTGGCTGTTCAAAGCTGTGTTTCGATTGGCCAGTGTAAAGAGTGCATTCTAACAAGCTAAGAACATTACTTTTACATTAATTCAGGCTTCTTTAGCAGTTGATACATCTTCCATTTGCCTGCGTCCATATCGTTCATCATTTCTTCCGTTGTTTTGTTTCATTTCTTCCGTTGTTTTGTTTCATTTCTTCCGTTGTTTTGTTTCATTTCTTCATTTCTTCCGTTGTTTTGTTTCATTTCTTCCGTTGTTTTGTTTCATTTCTTCCGTTGTTCTGTTTCATTTCTTCCTTTGTTTTGTTTCATTTCTTCCTTTGTTTTGTTTCATTTCTTCCTTTGTTTTGTTTCATTTCTTCCTTTGTTGGGTATGTTACATAGGGAAAGGTCTTTGATGCTTTCACAGTCATGCAACCAAGACTGGACGAGCAAAAACCTCCCCCCCCCCACCACCACCCACCCCCCACATTCACCCCCAGGCATGCTGACATTAAGCAAGTACTGGGTTTTTCTTTACATTGCACTGGCAAAAAGTGGATATTTTGGCAGCAGGAAGTAAATCATCCCAATGAGCAACAAACTTTCAGCTGTTCTGAACTTGCTGGATATACGACCCCACCTGCCATGGTCTCTGTACATGGCTCATCTAGCAACAAACAATGCTCGTTGATGAACTGCTACCATGCGTTTCTAGTTGAATCTCTGTCTTTCCTGTTTTACCTTAGTAGATCACACAGAAATCAACGTCTCGTTGCTCATAAGAACAAGTTGTTCCAAGATCAAATTCTGTTCGAAGTCGTGGTCCCATTCCACACGTCGCCATTCCATTTACGCACACTTGGTTGTGGAATTGGATGGGATTATGTGGACAACTCTGTCATCTTCATTTAAGCTCCCAACGTTATTGTAGGGTAGAATGTGCTCCCACAGAAGAGAGTATACGCATCCTGCTGCCCTTTCCCCTACTCCCATATTCTATTTTGCCCCGTCGGGCAGAGTGCAGCATTTCTTCGACCCGGGTATGGTAATAAGCTGTGTATCCAGGGCTGTACCAAGGTTCCATAATTATATTTGAGGCCTGAGCATTGTGAAGTCAGCCAGCAGCTTCTCATGCAGTAGTGCTTCGACTGGTTGGTAACTGTCTCCCCTAGGCTCTGGTTTGTTGTGTTGCTCTGTTTCTCTCTCCTTCTTTCACCCACTAAACCATGAAGTGATCAACATATTGGAGATCTTTATCAGAAGGAAGAAGATGCTGATCTTACGGTTCAGCAGCTGCTGCATCTAACACGAAAGACAGACTGGCGAGTGAGGGTAGTACAGCTGACCCCTACGTCACCTGTAAAATGACCAGAGGCTAAAGTCGTTAGCAGAACAGCTTGGGCGACTGAAATAACTCGCGTCTGGCCATTTTTCAGTTCTGCTTTTCTTCTCCATCACCACCTGTCTGCGACCCGACAGTGATCCAGACGTTAATAAGGCGGCTGTGACAGTATTGCCAGTCGTGGATTTATCATCAAGGCAGACAGAAACGTCAGGGCAGGGGGGGCAGGGGGGCCAGGGGGGGGGGAAGGACGGAGAAAAGCACAGAAAGGATTTCATCTATGAAATGACTGACAGTCAAATACCACAATCAATAATCCATCTCATACATTTGCCAAAGGATCAGTGGCAGACCACAATGTTTTTAACCAGGTTGGCGTAGTGCACAAAAGGACAAAGCCAAATATGCAGCATTGCTGAATGCCTGATACTGATGCGTTGGTGTCGTTGACCGCTGTTTTGGGTATCTTTGACCCCTATTTTGGTATCTGTGATCACCATTTTGGTATCTGTGACCGCCATTACAGTATCTGTGACCACCATTATGGTTTGTGTGACCACCATTTTGGTAATGGTAACCGCCATTTTGGTATCTGTCTATGCCGCTTTGATGTTTGTGACCATATCGGTATCTGGATACTAGAACCTGATTTGGTGTTCAGTTTTTCAAACAGCAGATGAGTACACCACCATTTCAGTGTTCAGGAACGCTTTGGTCTGAATACTAAAATGACATGGTGCTGTTACCAGCTAGTCTGGCCTCAGATTCAAATCTTGGCACTTGCATTTTCTGATGCAGTGTGAAGAAATGAGTACTGTGAGTCACATTATACTGCCACTAAATACGCTTATTTCACCTGTTTGGTCGGTGTAATGTGAAAGGCCTGGTACATATTGCCCATCATCTCATCACACTTTCATGCTGAAATTCCAAGTCGTACAACGCACTGCTGTTACTGCTATTGAAGAGTGTTTGACCTGCCTGCACAGGCGAGTTTGATGGCAGCATGATGTGACTTAAAGTGCTCATTTCATGACCCTACCAAAGTATCCAAGCCAAAATGGTCTTCCATTTGTGGCCCACCATTCGATGTTTTGGAATCTGGATAGCAAAATATAGTTCTATGAATACCACAGTTAAGCACTGAATGTGGTGACAGCTCATGGTCATATACAGCCTGCGTCCTATCTGCCTGCGTGAGAGCACGCGTGCACAGTGTGTGTGTGTGTGTGTGTGTGTGTGTGTGTGTGTGTGTGTGTGTGTGTGTGTGTGTGACAGACAGATATAGATACAGACAGAAAGACCAACAGACAAAGGAAAGACTCCCTAACAGCACAGGGCCAGAAATATCAAAAGGTTGTGGAAAACTCAAAACAGCACCTGGAACGCTGATCGAGGAGAGAAAGAAGTAAACGTCATCAGTATAAACACGTGTCACAGGGCAGTGTTGATACTATATCTTGTCTGGTAGGCTGACTGACGTGATGCAGAAAGGTCGTTGAGAAGTTCTAAGGGCTGAGAGAGAACTGACACTCATTCGGGTTGACTCCGCAACCAAGCAATTATCCAGCAGGGGCAGATGGGGAGGGAGTGGAAGAAGGGAAAGGAAAAAGTACGGGGGACAAAAGGGTGCGGGTACGCGGGGGAGGGGGAGGATAAGTTGATGTTCTGCATATCCTGGATCAAAACAGCCACTGATGAACGATGCTGAAGTGCTGCTGCAGCTGCGCAGTGTTTCCTATATAACAAGAAGAAGAAACAAGTGAAACTGATATTGATTGCTGTATGTCAATTGTGTGTGCTGGGCCTGCCAAAGCATGGAAGATGTGGTTGTGAGAGGGGACATGGAATGAGCAGCATAGAACTTAGGCCATTGAAAAGGAATGAAAATGACATCTCTCCCCCTATCATCCCCCCCCCCCTTCCGGCAAAAAGGAATGACGATTGAGAGAGACCAATTTTCTTGAAGTTTTCGGATTTAGCAGAAGAAGAAGAACAGCAAGAGGAAGAAGAAGATGTAGAGGAAGAAACCCATGAAAAAGCAAAACAAAAACTGGAAATGGAACACACTACACTGACAAATAATATACTGAACAATGGGGAAATAATAGTGATTTCATCATTGCTCATATAGGTTTGAGTTCATTGTAAGTGTGGCGTTTTTAACGTATTACTGTTGGTGGGGTATCTGTCAACTTAAAAACAAAATCTTTGAATTCTGAAAGTTCTTGCGACATTTGATACAAGGGTCCAAGCTGTACTCTTGGATTTCTTCATCGACAGGAAGTCGAGAGTGTGGATGAGAAAAAAGTATGCATCATGACCCGCATTTACGATCATTGCGTACACTTTAAATCATGCGCTCGCACATACGCGTCTATGTGTATATGTGTGTGTACATATGTTCGCGTTTGTATGTATGTGTGTGTGCGTGTGTGTGCGCGCATGTGTGTGTGATTCTGTGTGTGTGTGTGTGTGTGTGTGTGTGTGTGTGTGTGTGTGTGTGTGTGTGTGATTCTCTGTGTGTGTGTGTGTGTGTGTGTGTGTGTGTGTGTGTGTGTGTGTGTGTGTGTGTGCGCGCGCGTTTGAGTCTGTGAGTGTGTATGTGTGAGAGAGTGAGAGAGCAAACGAGCGGGAGAGAGAGAGAGTCCCCAGTGAAACTTATCGAGTAGCACGTTCACGTCTTTCGCTTTCAATTACAGCTACCGGAAGAAGTAATTCGACGCATGCGCGCTTCTGTTTGTCAGTTGCACATGCGCGGTTCTTGCTGTTCAGGGTGGCCCTCGTCTCCTTGTTGTCACAGAGCCATTGGTTTTTCTTTCTAGGCAATGACGGAGTCGCAGCTTCGAGCCTGCCAATAGGTTTGTCTGATTTTGTTTCCCCGTCGACGTTGGTTTCCTGTGTGTTCTCTTTTGGCCTGTTTGAGTTCTTTCAGTCAGCGTTTATGTTGCTGTTCTTGGTTCATTCAGTTTTGTTGCTGTTGGTGATGAAAGTGTGCAGTTGTTTTCATTCATTTTCATGTTTTCTTTGTTCTTTCTTCCACTATTTTCTTTTCTTTCTTTCTTGTAAGCTCATAGCAATATTGTAGAGTGATCAAGAAACGCATTTTGGGAGGTGTGAAATTTCGAGTTTGTGCACTGTTGCGCTACTTCGTGCTTGGTTTCCTAATTGATTAAGGTCCGCATGATTCGTTGAGATTTTTACAACAAGCATGAAAGAAAAAAGATCATAATGGCTAGTGTAGAACTTGACCAGTGTCATTTCTCACAGTAGCAGTTTCAGTAGATTTGGATTTTGTGAACGAGTATGGAATGGAGTCTACGTATTCGTGGAGACCATATATACAAAAGTAAATATATGTCATAAAGAACTAGACGTTGATTACAATGTTTAACCGTTAGTCAAGAAAATCACACTAGGCAAACACACGTACTCATGCCAAGCATATAAAAGTGTCCTATTTCAGACTTAGAAGTAAAACAAGGGAGGTGGGCGGGGGGTGGGGGTGGAGAGAAATGAACTGTATTACCGATCCAGAGTCGTAAAATGGGGTAGGGAAGGCGGGGGGTCCTGGTTGTCCTTCCAGTAGTGAAAAAAAACATTTTGGTCAGATGAAGGATTCCCAAAACTCTGGAAACAACACCTCATCCCACCTCAGCAGTTTCTGATCCCCACACCACCCCCTTGTACGACTTGTGAAGAAATTCTGTGGAGATATTTGTGTGACTTTCGCCGAATTTCTCTCCCGAACACTCACCATCCAATCCCCGCATGCACAACAATTTTGAGTGAGGACAGTTGTCCTCCTCTCCCGTCCCCGCTTTTGCAACATTTTGGAAGAGAACTCCCCCCCCCCCCTTCTACTCGCCTCTCTCTCTCTCTCTCTCTCTCTCTCTCTCTCTCTCTCTCTCTCTCGATTTTGGGAAGAGGAGAGCACTCACCCTGCCATCTACCAACACCAAAAAAGCCCACTCCCCAATCCATTCCCTCCAGAATACACCACAGATATTTGTCTGAGTGCTGTGGTGTCGTCTCAGTCCTTTTATTTGCAAGTGCGCTATGAAAAGACAGTCGCGTTTGAATTGAGATTTGAAACCGTACAAATGAAATTGCTGCTTCCTTAAACATCAGCCAGTAATAACGTGCGTAATTAAGCAGCGCAAAAAGACTATTTGTTTTAGTCATTTGGAAGCAAGCTCCAAACATAACATCCTTTCCAAAAAAAAAAAAAACAACATTAAATGTGTATGCGAGTGTCTGTGTCACAGAGAGAGAGAGAGAGAGAGAGAGAGAGAGAGGGGGGGGGGGGAGAGAGAGAGAGAGAGAGAGAGAGAGAGAGAGAGAGAGAGAGAAATCTTAACTGCTTACAAACAGAGAGGGGGATGGGGGATAAGGGTATAGGTGACAGTCACGAAAGATTGAGAGAAAAAAATGTTTCACTAATGACCTGCCAAAGGAGACAGAAGTTCAAATCTTTGAGGTCCACCTTGGCTTAAGGCTGTGTCAGACCAACTGACATAGGCTAGAACACCAAGGCTACATCAAAATGTTGTTATGCTCTGCATAGTTATGCGGGGATTGCCTTCAGTTGTGACAAGCTCCGAGCATAACATTATCAGTCTCCAAAATCCCCTGAAGTCGGAGTGTGGCTGCCCATGTGGCAGGGTAATCAAAAACGGTCACACACGTAATATTCTCATCCCCAGCTGATGCATTTGTACCATAGTGTTCAAGTACTTCGGCTGTCCGGATGATCTTTGGAGTCTTCTAGCCAGGGTATGACAACAACAACAGCAACAAATTTTTGAGGTGTTGATTAGTGTATAAGCGTTTTTTTTTCCCAGGTTGATTTAATTCTGCTTTTTTTTTTTCGATGGAAAACCCTGAGGAGAACATGCCTAGGCAATTCTGCTAAGAGAACACGTTTTGTTGGCTGTTTCTCCTGAATCCTGTTCATCATCACGATTTTATGTGTCTCCCACTCTATGTGCTTTCTACTCCCCCGCCCCTCCCTCTCTCTCTGTCTCTCTGTCTCTGTCTCTGTCTCTCTTCTCTCTGTCTCTCTCTCTCTCTCTCTCTGTCTGTCTGTCTTTCATCTCTCTCTCTGTCTGTCTGTCTCTCTCTCTCTCTCTCTCTCTCTCTCTCTCTCTCTCTCCCCTCTCTCTCTCTTCTGTCTTCTCTCTCTCTCCTCTCTGTCTTCTCTCCCCCTTCTCTCTCTCTCTCTCTCTCTCTCTCTCTCTCTCTCTCTCTCTCTCTCTGTCATCTCTCTCTCTCGCTCTCTGATCATTTTTTCATTTTTTTTTTTCACTACCATAATTCATTTCACGTTTTCTTTCTGTAACCTTTGCCAATATCATCCACTATGTTATCAACGTATAATTGCGATCACAACAATTGTTATTATCATCATCGTCGTCGTCGTCGTCGCCGTTGTCGTCGTTGGCTTCATCATCAGTAGTAGTTGTAGTAGTGGTTGTAGTTGCATTAGTAGTAGTAGTAGTAGTTCCATTATTGTTATTATTCTCGTTACTGTTATAACCGTCTTTTGGTCTTACTTCATGGGTTTTGAACAACATGACAAAATAGCAAGCATAGATTGGAAGATATGATACCACCTAAAATCTTTGTCCTTGAGTAATCTCTCGCTTTCTCTCTCTCTCTCTCTCTCTCTCTCTCTCTCTCCTCTCTCTCTCTCTCCTCTCCCCTCTCTCTCTCTCTTTATTTTTCTATACGTTCAGTTATTTTGTCTTTTTTTTTCAAGTTTCATCTTGCAAATTCTATCTTCTGAACCGCAATACTCCCATGCTGTCTCATCCTGGCTTCTCCACAGAAAACAGTTAATGTCAGGTCGTCATGAGGCAACTCGCCACGGGGGGGCGCTACACTACTATAAAGTCACTGTGGTGGTGTTCAGAGGTACCTGTAATGATCGGAAATCACTTCACACTATCCGTTAAACCCACGACTGACGCCAAAGATGGCTTAGTAGCAGGACCAGCGTAAGTAGGCATTCCCATTAACACTGCACCACATGAAGCTTAAGCGATGCTGAGGACCCCAACATGAACTCACCAAGAGCGTGGATATTGAGAGGACATCAAAATTAAAGTAAGGTCACTAAACGGCCTTAAAGGGCGACAAAATTTCATCTTTTTTTTGTTGTTTGTTTTTTGTTTGTTTGAATGATGAGAATGCTAATATGGCGCTCTGGAGATCCATTTTGGTCAGAGATTAAAGTCGTTTTGTCCACTCAGATGATCATGAAGCGCTGTGGCAAAATACAGTGTAGCCATCACCTCAAAAAGAACAATCCTGACCATTTCATCCACTGATCAGATGATGTTATGATATGTTGTGTATGGAAAATAATTGTGAATCAGAATTAGTAAAAAAAAAAAATTCCTCTCTGACTTGTAGCCAATAAAAACGACGGCGGCAGAAAACTTGTTGTATTGAAGATGCGAGTGTTTGTATTGAAGATGGGGAGAATGGATGTTGTATTGAAGATGGGAGTGTTTGTATTGAAGATGGGAGTGTTTGTATTGAAGATGGGAGTGTTTGTATTGAAGATGGGAGTGAAAGTCTTGATAGAAAGAAGCTGAATCAGACAGGCTTGTTTAAACTTTGGAGAGAGAGGGAGAGGGGGGGGAGAGAGAGAGGGAGAGAGAGGAGAGAGAGAGAGAGAGAGAGAGAGAGAGAGAAAGACAGGCAGACAGACAGACACAGAGGTGTGTGTGTGTGTGTGTGTGTGTGTGTGTGTGTGTGTGTGTGTGTGTGTGTGTGTCGGGCCGTGTGATTTCCCCAATTCTGTCAACTTCCTAGCCTTAGGTACCCGATAAAACCACTCTTCCGCTATTACCTGTCAGACTCCCAATCCTGTGGCTTTTCAGAGCTGGCGCATCGCGTGAGGCCGGAGGCAATCAGTGCCATTCATGTGTTCTGTTCTCAACCACTCTTTAGAAACGGCTCCAGTGTCTGAGATGAAGGTTTTGTTCTACTGTATGGTGCCACTTTATTAGGTGAAAGGGAGGGGGTTGTCTGGCCATCCAACCCTTAGCAAGGGCACTCGTTAACAGGTTTCATGGTAAAGATCTTCAGGATATGGTAAGGGACAGGAGAAAAAGGGGTGGCTAACTGTGGTCTTCACGCTTCCCTGTACTAAGCCTTTGTGAACTTGCATTCAGAACTGTTTTGACACGTATTGGGAAGTGTGCATTTGGTCACAACATTTTTGTTTAATGGAGTGTGTTGTTTCATCTTGCTGAGGAAGAGAAAAAACACTTGCAAATTAAGAACACAAAAAAAGGTTTTCAGCTTAGGCCTACCAGTGAAGTATAGATATATGTGATCCTTTTAAAACATGTCATTTTTGTGTGATAGCCAGCAAATGTAAGTAAGATCATGACCATAGAGTAAAAATGACCGTGGTGTTGACAAGAGGAAAAAATATTAAATTATAGATATACAAACACCATGTGAAGCAAGGGATTTTTTCACACATAATGCAGAAAAAACAAGAGTCTTTTCGACAAACATAGCATCTCTTCAGACGTCAGTACGATTGATGATATGATTGCTTGAATGTGTGTGTGTGTGTGTGTGTGTGTGTGTGTGTGTGTGTGTGTGTGTGTGTGTGTGTGTGGTGCGTGTGTGTGACAGACAGATATAGACACAGACAGAAAGACCAACAGACAAAGGACATACTCCTGAACAGCACTTGCCAGAAATATCAAAAAGATTGTGGAGACCACAATTACAGCACCTAGAACGCTAATCGAGGAGAGAAGAAAGAAGTAAACGTCATCAATATAAAGACGTATCACAGGGCAGTTTCGATACTATATATCCTGACTGCTAGGCTGATTGACCTGATGAAGAAAGGTCGTTGAGAAGTTCTAAGAGCTGAAAGAGAACTGACGCTCATTCGGGTTGACTCCGCAACCAAGCAATTATCCAGCAGGGGCAGATGGGGAGGGAGTGAAGAAGGCAAGGAGGGGGTGCGGGGACGAAAGGGTGCGGGTACAAGGAGGGGGTTTGGGGGGGGGGGAGTTGATGTTCTGAATATCCTGGATCAAAACAACCACTGATGAACGACGCTGAAGTGCTGCTGCAGCAGCACAGTTTCCTTGGTGGATTTCCTATATAAAAAGAAAAGGAAACAACTGAAGCTGATATTGATTGCTGTATGTCAATTGTGTGTGCTGGGCCTGCCAAAGCATGGAAGGAGATGTGGTTGTGAGAGGGGACATGGAATGAGCAGCATAGAAATTAGGCCATTGAAAAGGAATGAAAATGACATCTCTCCCCCTATCATCCCCCCCCCCCCCCTTCCGGCAAAAAGGAATGACGATTGAGAGAGACCAATTTTCTTGAAGTTTTCGGATTTAGCAGAAGAAGAAGAACAGCAAGAGGAAGAAGAAGATGTAGAGGAAGAAACCCATGAAAAAGCAAAACAAAAACTGGAAATGGAACACACTACACTGACAAATAATATACTGAACAATGGGGAAATAATAGTGATTTCATCATTGCTCATATAGGTTTGAGTTCATTGTGAGTGGGGGTCGTTTTTAATGTATTATTATTGATGGAGTATCTGTCAATATATTATTCAAACAAAATCTTTGAATTCTGAAAGTTCTTGCGACATTTGTTTCAAGCGTCCAGGCTGTACTCTTGGATTTCTTCATCGACAGGAAGTCGACAGTGTGGATGAGAAAAAAGTATGCATCATGACCCGCATTTATGATCATTTCCTACACTTTAGATCATGCGCTCGCACACACGCGTCTGTGTGTATATGTGTGCACATGTTTTTGTGTATAGATGTGTGTGTGTGTGTGTGTGTGTGTGTGTGTGTGTGTGTGTGTGTGTGTGTGTGTGTGTGTGTGTGTGTGCGAAAGAGTGAGAGAGCGAACGAGAGAGAGAGAGAGAGAGAGAGAGACCCCAGTGAAACTTATCGACAAGCACGCTTACGTCTTTCGCTTTCAATTACGGCTACCGGAAGAAGTAATTCGACGCATGCGCGCTTCTATTTGTCAGTTGCACATGCGCGGTTCTTGCCATTCAGGGCGGCTCCCATCTCCTTGTTGTCACAGAGCCATTGGTTTTTCTTTCTAGGCAATGACGGAGTCGCAGCTTCAAGCCTGCCAATAGGTTTGTCTGATTTTGTTTCCCCGTCGACGTTGGTTTCCTGTGTGTTCTCTTTTGGCCTGTTTGAGTTCTTTCAGCCGGCGTTGATGTTGCTGTTCTTGGTTTATTCAGTTTTGTTGCTGTTGGTGATGAAAGTGTGCAGTTAATTTCATTCTTTACTCCACTTTTTCCTTTTTCTTCTTCTTTCTTTTAGGCCCACTGCAGTGTTGTTGACTGAACAAGAAACGCATTTTTCCAGGTCTGGAATCTTGTATTCGTGCACTGCTGCACTACGTTGTGCTCGGTTTTCTAATTAGTCAAGGTCTGTTGCGATTCGCTGAGGTTTTGGCAACCAGCACAGAAAACAAAAATCATGAAAAGATAGTTGACAATTCCAGTGTCATTTCTCGCAACAGCAAGTTTGAGGTGGTTTGGATTTTGTGAACCAGTGTCGAATCGTGTCTGCATGTTCGTGGAAACCAGATATAATAAATGTTGTAAAGAACTTAATGTTGATTGCAATGTTTAACCATCAGTAAAGAGAATCAAACCAGGCACACACACACACTCACACACACACACACACACACACACACACACACACACACACACACACACACACACACACGCACGCACGCACGCATACACGCACACACACTCACGCGCACACACTCACACACACACACACACACACACACACACACACACACACAACACACTCACGCGCACACACACACACACACACACACACACACACACACACACACACACACACACACACCACCACACATGCACACACACAGCATATATAGGCGGCCAATTTCAGCCATAGCAGTGGAAAAACTGGGAAGGGGAGGAGGGAAGTATTTTTGGAGCTTGCTTTCAAATTAGTTAAAAAGTGGTCCTTTTGTCCATCATAATTAGACATGTTATTCATAGCCGATGTTCATCAGTGCAGCATTTAATTAAATTTAATCTGTACAGTTTCCATGTCAAATCATACGGGAGTGCCATTTGTCAGCAGACCCTT
>CM065722.1:62223002-62225502 GCA_033310375.1 Conus canariensis | reverse complement strand
AGAGATCTCTCCTCTACTGAATATAGAGTTTCCAGCGTCTCCAGACGTTCACGTCTTCGTCGGTGTGCCCGCCTCTTTGGCCTGTTCGGCTCGGTGAGTCTCTGCGAGTCCTTCTCAACCCGATTCTGTTCTTTCTTGAGAGTTGCAGTGGTTTTTGAAGACATCAGGGTGTGGTGCCTCAGCCAAACCTTTTAGACTGGCAGGCCAGCCTTCAAGGGGGTTGTCTGTCCTGACGATGTCAGTTTGCATGTCATCATCTTGCATGCTGTAATGAAGGTTCCACGTTGTTCTAGCACACCTATAAGGCATCACCTTAAAGAGAGGAGATGCGTTTCGCCTACTGAATGTTGGCCTCGAGAGTGAATCTTTTGCTTAACGTGTTTTCACCATGATTAGTGATATTACACGGAAAAAGGTAGAACACGCGATCGCGCGCGCGCACACACACACACACACACACACACACACACACACACACACACACACACACACACACACACACACACAGAGAGAGAGAGGAACATAAAAGATATATGCACACATACATATACAAGTACACTACATTATATTACAATATTAAATAATGGCAAAATTTAAAACCTAATCATAGTAGAAATGCCAATGTTCTTTGTCCAACGTCATACATTTAAAGTGATTGATTTGCATAATACAGAATCAGCAGACAGTCTTTTGTCAAAAATGTACTGCTCGTCAAAATATAACATATTCAGAATCTGGCAGTTAAAAACAATGTGTGGAATGGAAATAAAACCAACCAACCAACCAACCAACCAACACACACACACACACACACACACACACACACACACACACACACACACACACACACACACACACACACACACACAGGACAGAGTCAACCACTCAGGGATTCTGATTTTTCGGGATGACCGCGCCATCAAAGAATCGGCAACACAAAAACGGACGAACAGGACCTGTTCCTGTGTTGTTGGTCCGGTGTGTTGACACAGGTGACGCCCACTTCTCTTATCATTTGACGATGTTCGGTCTGGATGTGTTGTTGGTCCGGTGTGTTGACACAGGTGACGCCCACTTCTCTTATCATTTGACGATGTTCGGTCTGGATGTGTTGTTGGTCCGGTGTGTTGACACAGGTGACGCCCACTTCTCTTATCATTTGACGATGTTCGGTCTGGATGTGTTGTTGGTCCGGTGTGTTGACACAGGTGACGCCCACTTCTCTTATCATTTGACGATGTTCGGTCTGGATGTGTTGTTGGTCCGGTGTGTTGACACAGGTGACGCCCACTTCTCTTATCATTTGACGATGTTCGGTCTGGATGTGTTGTTGGTCCGGTGTGTTGACACAGGTGACGCCCACTTCTCTTATCATTTGACGATGTTCGGTCTGGATGTGTTGTTGGTCCGGTGTGTTGACACAGGTGACGCCCACTTCTCTTATCATTTGACGATGTTCGGTCTGGATGTGTTGTTGGTCCGGTGTGTTGACACAGGTGACGCCCACTTCTCTTATCATTTGACGATGTTCGGTCTGGATGTGTTGTTGGTCCGGTGTGTTGACACAGGTGACGCCCACTTCTCTTATCATTTGACGATGTTCGGTCTGGATGTGTTGTTGGTCCGGTGTGTTGACACAGGTGACGCCCACTTCTCTTATCATTTGACGATGTTCGGTCTGGATGTGTTGTTGGTCCGGTGTGTTGACACAGGTGACGCCCACTTCTCTTATCATTTGACGATGTTCGGTCTGGATGTGTTTTTGGTCCGGTGTGTTGACACAGGTGACGCCCACTTCTCTTATCATTTGACGATGTTCGGTCTGGATGTGTTGTTGGTCCGGTGTGTTGACACAGGTGACGCCCACTTCTCTTATCATTTGACGATGTTCGGTCTGGATGTGTTGTTGGTCCGGTGTGTTGACACAGGTGACGCCCACTTCTCTTATCATTTGACGATGTTCGGTCTGGATGTGTTGTTGGTCCGGTGTGTTGACACAGGTGACGCCCACTTCTCTTATCATTTGACGATGTTCGGTCTGGATGTGTTTTTGGTCCGGTGTGTTGATACAGGTGACGCCCACTTCTCTTATCATTTGACGATGTTCGGTCTGGATGTTTACGGTCTAGATTCGGCTCTAACTAGGCTAAGTTACAAACAAAAAAATAAAACCGGTGGAAGAAAGACCTGGCGAAAAGTTCCTCTGAACACAAGGAAACGTCTTCCGGCATGTCAGGTCCTTTAGGAATCTCTGAAAGGGGTCTTCCAAAGAGACACTGAGACCATCTGCAGGATTCCAGAAGAGAGTTATGTTCTCCTGGTCTTTGAACCACGTTTTACTCAGCTCTTAGAGCACTCACACTGGCTAATTCAAGCAAACCTGATCGATTGCTTGCCCAGTTATAATGTGGCATTTTTGGTCCACACAATTATATGGCAGTGAACCAAAATTCTGGACATTGTCAGATTTCACGTGCAAAACAATGTTCCGTTTGGGGTG
>CM065722.1:62213002-62220502 GCA_033310375.1 Conus canariensis | reverse complement strand
CAAACAACATGACACTGTTCACAGGAACATGTAAACGTTAACCAGTAGTGTGTCAATGCTGATCAGTGCATGACAACGTTAACCAGGAGCGTGTCAATGTAAGCTGGCAACATGTCAGTGTGTACCAGTAACACGTCAATGTTAACCACTAGCATGTCAGTGTTATCCAGCGACATGTCAGTGGTATCCTGGTAACATGACAGTTTTAACCAGTCAAAGGTCAACCTGTAATAAGTCGCTGCTAACCAGTGACGTTCGTTTCAATGTTCACTAGTAACACGTCAGTGTGGAACAGTAAGATACCAATGCCATCTAGTCACATGCCAATGTCAACCAATAACATGTCAGTGTCAATCGGTAACATGTCATTGTCAACGTCAATCAGTCACGTGCCGATGTTAATCAGTCACGTGTCAGTGTCAACCAGTAACGTGCCAATGTAGATCAGTGACATGCCAGTGTCAACCAATAACACATCAGTGTAAACCAGTACCATGTCAAAGGCCAACCAGTACCAGATCATGGTAAGCCAGTGTTGAGTCAGCCTTGAACGATGAAATGTCAATGCACGCCACAAACAAGTCATGATCACCAGTCACCAAGTTCGCCTCAAATTCGGCGCAGGATGGGCGCTATCTTGCCTAAAGAAGACCAAAGAGGGCGAAACGCGTCGTGTTTTGCCTTGTGATTTGCTTGTCCATGTTAACTGGTGAATTTACCTTTAGAGCTTGGTCTGTGACCGAAGATAGGCGCTATATAAATACCCAATATAATAATAATAATAGATTCCTTTTGAAATTTGTTTGAATTTCCGCCTGCAGTCATCTCACTTTGCAATGTGCTGTACAATGTCACCAAATTTCTCAACCGTACAGCATGATAGCAGTGTATCAACTTCAGAAAACCTGCTGCTGACCGATTACACTCATATAGTTTCCTTTATTGTCACTAGAAGTAGTTTCTCTAGCTCGACCGGAAAGTCTGTCTTTTCAGTCGCGAAAATAATCCCAGATGGCAAATAAATCCCACCAAATTCACAGCCTCGTAATGGCTTTTCATCGCAAACCTGCGTGTGACTGACATCATGATGTCCACTGTTTCTAGCAGGAGCAACGTTGGTTTAATCCATGCTAACTTTTAGGGAGGAGGATGTCTGCGTTAAGCTGATTAACTAAGGAGAGACAGGCAGGGTAGAAACGGGGAGAGTGTTTATATGAGGGGGTGAGGCGGGACTGGAGTTATTATGAACAGAGAACAGAGAAAGAAGCGAGGGAAATGGTGGGTGAGGAGAGGAGAGAGAGAGGAGAGAGAGAGAGAGGGGAGAGAGAGAGGAGAGAGAGGATGTAAACTTTAAAAAAGGGAATTGGGAGCGACAATGATAGACAAGCGACACTGAAAGAGAGAGAGAGAGAAGAGGGGGGGGGCGGGATATAGACGGACAGACAGGCAGACAGACATAACAGACACAGAGACAGACAAACACGAACAGGGACAGAAACACAGTAGGAGTAAATAAGAGAAGGGGGATTATGTCGGGTGAAAAATGCAAGAAAGACAGACACAGAGTCAGAGACAGACAGGACAGAGAGAGAGAGAGAGAGAGAGAGAGAGAGAGAGAGAGAAGGTGGAGAGAGAAGGTGAGAGAGACAGAGACAGAGACAGACAGTGGGACAGACTGGCAGACAGAAAAAAGGAGGTCAGAGTAGAGGAAGGCGTTTTATAGGAAAAGTGTGTGTGTGTGTGTGTGTGTGTGTGGTGTGTGTGTGTGTGTGTGTGTGTGTGGTGTGTGTGTGTGTGTGGTGTGTGGTGTGTGTGTTGTGTGGAGGGAGGGTGATGGTGTATGATTCACGCGTGTGTCGTAAGGGAACAGAAGGAACGAGGCACCGCGCTGACAGTTCTCGGCAGAGGCCCAGAGAAAACCCATGAAGGATGGAAGGAGATGCACGGCAGGAGGGGGAGGGGTGAGGATGGGTGCTGGGGAGGGGAGGGGATGGTGGGGAAGATGCGGTGAGGGGGGGGGGGGTGGAGAGAGGGAAAGGGTACGGGGATAAGGCGGAATGAGAAAAGGAAAATACACCCAGCTCGATGGAAAGCAGAAACAAAATGAGACCGCTCTATCTCTCTCTGCCTCTCTCTCTCTCTCTCTCTCTTCTGTCTGTCTGTCTGTCTGTCTGCGCGTATGTGAGTGTGTGTGCGCTCACGTACGTGTGTGTGTGTGTAGTTTAAACTCACGGTACTTGTTAGTAAATTACAGTCATATGATACGCCGTACATAAAAGGCTATCGCTTTAGCTTGAGAGCAAATAGAGAGTTAAAACAGATCAAAAAGGCCTGACAATCACTTAATTCTCCCTACTCCCCCTCTCAAAGAATATACATTGTTCCACTATCATATAACGCCATGAAAAAAAAAACCACGTAAATCTCTAATCATGAAAACTTCTCGTCGGCAACTAAGCTTTCGTTCGTTTCGAACAACTCTTTTCTTCGTCCGCTCTGGAAACCTGAAATTCAAAACCAAGTCAGGTCAGATGTTAATTAGCAAATTGTCAGGTCAGGACCTTTAATTAGTGTTGATACACATCAGACAAAAAATGTCAGCGAAGACGACCACAGAATGTGCCATCACATGCTTCCTCGGCTCCTTCCAGTTTGATTTTGGCGGTATCTTTCTATTCATGGAGATCTCATTCTGTCAAATGTGTCATTTCTATGAAGACATGACGGACCTTTTGACGTCTTCCAATTCGGAACTCAGTAGAAGAATTTCAAACAGTCATGTCGATTCACTATGAACTCACACAAAGTTGTTTTATTTTCTACCTTTAAACAAATCATCCTATTTACGCTTTTTTTTTCTTTTTCTTTTTTATTTTGCAGGCAAATGGATCAAAAGACTACATGAATGGTGTTGGTATAGAACGTCTTTGCTTCCTTCTCTGGAATTACAGAATATGTAACATTAATTACATGATTTTTTTTTTTGCAAGATTCATAGTCTTGGTGTCAAATATTCGCTGTTTCTCTTTACAATATCTTCTTCATCCAGAGGAGGAGAAAGAAAAGGAAGACGGAAATCTGCGGCAGAGAGAGACAGACAGACAGACAGAAAGAGAGAGAGACACACACAGACAGAGACAGACAGAGAGACAGAGACACAGAGAGAGAGAGAGAGAGAGAGCGAGCGTGTGCGTGTTTGTGTGTTCGCGTATGCGTGTATTCGTGTGTGTCTGTTGTGAGCGCGTGTTTTTGTGGCTCTGCGTCCTTATTTGTGTGTGCGTAATGCGAGCGCGTGTGTCAGTGTGTTGTGAGAGCGATGGGCAGGGAGAGGGAGAAGCAAGAGTGAAACAAGGGAGGTGGGCGGGGTGAGGCGCATGTGCGTGTGTGGGCGAATCCGGAGACCGTAAATTGATATATTGCGATGGGCTTCCTGTGAATCTTCAATATCAGTAGAGAGCATCCGTCATCGTGGATGGTGAGAGGGGTGGGGGTGGGGGTTGGGGAGAAGGAATCGGGAGGGATGGGGGGGGGCGATGAAAGCTAGCAGGGAGAAGGAAATGTGTGTGTGTGTGTGTGTGTGTGTGTCTGTGTGTGAGTGTGTGTGTGTGTGTGTGTCTGTATGATGTGTGTGTGTGTGTGTGTGTGTGTGTGTGTGTGTGTGTGTGTGTGTGTGTGTGGTGCGCGTGTGCGCGCTCGCGTGTGTGTGTGTGTGTTGTGTGAGTGTGTAAGTGTGTGTGTATGTGTCGTGTGAGTGTGTGTAGTGTGTGTGTGTGTGTGTGTGTGTGTGTGTGTGTGTGTGTGTGTGTGTTTGAGTCTACGTGTGTGTGGTGTGTGTGTGTGTGTGTGTTGTGTGTGTGTGTGTGTGGTGTGTTGTCACATACCATCATCAATTAAGAATAGATACAAAAACGCTACAGAATCTACGTAGAACTTCACGTTTTGAGACATACCATCAACTCGGACACGAAACCAAGTTTAAACCATATATCAACTCTCAGAGAACACCCTCGCCCTCCTTCCCCCGTCTCCCAATTATTTCACTTCCTTTAAAACGTCTCTCACGATGACGTCACTCACAATCTTTGAATGAATGAAGCACCCGCGTCTGACGAGAATGAAAATGCCGAAGACACTATCTACCAATCAGGGGACGACGCTATTTGAAGCGCATGGGAAGAGGACCAATGGCTGAACCTGACACGGAAAGATTCCCTCCTTTACTTTCTTTTTTTTTTTTCATTCCTCCCTGAAAGATTGCATTTGTCGCTATAAAGTCTAAGATGAAATGAATTTTGAACAGAATGAACCGGAAAAAGACTAGAGAAGTGAAACTCGTCTTTCGTTGACATCTCTATCTCTTTCACTTACAAATAATTTTGCATATGTGCGGGATACGTGATTCTCCCCGTTTGAAACAACAAACAAGTGGGGTAACTCTCGCTCGCCATGATGAAATAAACACACGCCTGTATTAACTCTAAACGAATGCTGCTTACGACACCGACTCGTAAGCAGAAATGACAACACAGAACACACAGGACTCTCTGGTCTGTGTGCTGTGTGTTGTATTTCTGCTAGGCGAGTCGGTTGAATCCAGTTTTCAGACAGAACAGAAATTCTGGGAACAATCTCTGTGTGTTTGTCCTCGCGTACTCGTGGTGTGGTGTTACCTCCGTGTGTGTGTGTGCGCCCGCGCGCGCGCGTGCGTGCGTGTTTGTTTATGTGTCTGTGTGTATGAGTGTATGCATGTGTATATGCATGTGTTTGTGTGTGAGTGCACGTGCATAGTTGTGTATGTGAGCGTGTATGTGTGTGTGCGTGTTTGTTTATGTGTCTTTGTGTATGAGTGTATGCGTGTGTATATGCGTGTGTTTGTGTGTGAGTGCACGCGCATAATTGCGTACGTGAGCGTGTGTGTGTGTGTGTGTGTGTGTGTGTGTGTGTGTGTGTGTGTGTGTGTGTGTGTGTGAATACGCCTTCAAGCATACGTTTTTTTTTTTTGTAGCTGTTCGTTGTTTTACCTGACAAAAGTTTTGCCTTGAAAACGGAGGAGAAAGAAAAGGGTGAGAATCTGTGGTAGAGAGAGAGAGTAACAGACAGACAGGTACACACACACACACACACACACACACACACACACACACACACACACACACACACACGGATAGAGTGAGACAGAGAGAATGACGAACAGATAGAGAGAGGGGGGGGGGAAGAAGGGAGGTAGGGAGAGAGAGGGTAAAAAAGCGAGAGAAAATAAACAAAGATTTCTACATTTCCACAGTTTCTGCGGAGAACATCCGTCAATCACGCAGGAGGTGGAGGAAAGAGAAAAAGCGTAGGAACAGGGAGGGAAAGAATAACAGAGAGAGAGAGGGAGAAAGGGGGGTGACTGGGAGGAGATGCATCTGTCCCAGTAGACACGGGGCACAGAAAATAATATCACCAATCTTGCCAGGTATGTAAAAAAAAAAAAAAAAGTAAAAAAAAAAACGATTGAACAATCACGAAAACAAAAACGACAAAAACAGGAACGAAACAAAAGGGTAATCCATGCCACAGAAAATGTGGAGGTCTCTAAATGGAATATTCATGCTATGTCGGCCATGTCTATGCTACAGATGGCGGGGCTGATGACGACATATGATCGAGAAAGCATTAGGGATCGTACATGATAGAAAACCATGGAGCATTTTAAAAGGTCTTGCAAATCATGGGTATGCTTGTATGGATGGATGGATAGATGGGTGGATGGACTGATGGATGGATTGATGGATGAATGGATGGATGTATGTGTGTATGTACTGACGAAGGCAGGTGAGACGCTTTTGTTCCTTGTTACCCTGCTAGACCACAGTGCAGCATTCAGTTCGTTTGAATTTAACGTTCTGCTTAACGGTCTGAAGATAAGATGTAGTATTCATGGCAGCCTTCCAAGTGGCTCCCGTCATACTTTGGCCATGGGACCTAGCCATGCATTGGTTTACAATTTCAGTCTGCCCAGAATCCTTTTGCGTGTGGAGTGCCCCATGGTTGAGTGCTAGGATCTGTTCTGTTTACCCTGTACACGCAACCACTGTTACATTAATTTTCCTGTAAAATGGATTATAATTTTCCTATAAGATGTATTATCCACAGATATTCAACCGATACTGAGCTGTCTTTGAGCACTTGACCCGGAGATTTTTTTTTCTATACAAACAGATATTCAGTCACGTATTAGTGAGTGGATGAACAGCAACCAATTAATGTAGAACCCTGAAGTAACTGAACTGATGTGAGGTCTTTCGGCACTCCATCTCGTGTCAGTCACGCTGCTGGTGAGTGCAAATGCTAGTGGTTGTAATATTTCATTTAAAACATCGGGAAAACATCTCGGAATCAAACAGAATCAAACTCTTTACTGCCGTAGCATCAGTAATTTTTTTTTTTGGTTCCGTGCGGGATTCGGTGTGCGCCATTACCTCCTTAACACCATACAGGCTGGTTTATTTTGTTACTCTGTTCTCATCGGTCTTCCAGCACATCAGATTTGAACCGTTTGCTAAGAATTCAAAATGGTGCTGCAAGACTCTTTTAAAAAAAAAATCAAATGTTCTCATTCGTTTTCCAGCACAGCATATTAACTGTTTGCTAAGAATTCAAAATGGTGCTTCAAGACTTTAAAAAAATCAACTGTTCTCATTGGTTTTCCAGCACAACAACTTAACTGTTAGCTAAGAATTCAAAATGGTGCTTCAAGACTCTAAAAAGAAAAAAAAAATCAACTGTACTCATTGGTTTTCCAGCACAACAGCTTGACTGTTAGCTAAGAATTGAAAATGGTGCAGCAAGACTCTAAAAAATTTTTTTTTTTTTTTTAAACCTGTTCTCCTTGGTCTTCCAGCACAGCAGATTAACTGTTTGCTGAAAATTCAAAATGATGCCGCAAGACTCTAAAAAAAAAAAAAAACGAAAGAAAAACGAGAAGAGGATAAAACCGCTGTGACGGGAACTTCACTCGGTCACTGTGAACTTTCGGCACCAGTGAAACATTACATTCCTTGCGTGCCGCGATTCCGCTTGTTTTCTTCCTCCATATCTGTCAGCCTCGCTCATTATACACCATCCTTCCTGTTTTCCTTTTCCGTCATAAAGAAGCGCTCTCTGGAATTCCAAGTCGCAGTATGGAAACCGTTGTCGTGGTTTCTTGTTTGATGTTGTTAACCACATATTTGGAACTCGCTGCCATTTAGTCTGCGCAGTTTCTTTCGCCGAATGTAAAAAAAATAATAATAAATAACCTCAAAACGTACCTGTTCCGACGAGCGTGTCGTGTGTCATGTGTTGTAGATTTCGTGTGTTGGCTGGGAGGTTTGGAGGTTGCTGGTTTGATAGGAGGAGGGATGACTCCAGTGAATGGTGAGTGCACAGTATAATGAGTTGCTAATGCAAGACATTGCGCTTTATAAATATTATTCATTATTATCATCATCGTCATGGGTGTGTGTATGTATAGCC
>CM065722.1:62198002-62208002 GCA_033310375.1 Conus canariensis | reverse complement strand
TATTGTCCATCTGCTGAAATAAAGCAGCGTTGTGGTGACAGTAGTTTGTAGCCTACACTGCGCAGTAGTAAACTTCTTTGCAATGCTGAACCCTTGAGGTGCTGCAGTAGGTAGGCCTTAAAAAGTTGTGTACGACTCGGTATCAGGCATGTATCTAAAAAAAAACAAAAAAAAACTTAAAATCGTCACCAAAGATCACTTTTGTAAGGTGTTTCGTAATTTGTGCTACGAAAAGAATCCAAGATGGCTGCAGGAAGAACCAAAAATAAAATAGTAAAATCAAAAGGTATTATGCATGAAAACAAATCCGCTGTTATTTGTTTTGACATGCAGCCACTTTACTTTTATGCTGGTAGTAGGAAGAGACTCTATAAAGAGGAATATGGATCGCAGGTCTTTAGAGAAGAAGTCACCTCATGCAACTGTTTTGGCACTTTACTCCAAGTACAAGAACTTGACACATTTCTAATACAGACCAACATTGTTGTCCTTCCTATTCGAGAAGATCATAGCACGCAAAACAGATATTATGGTACACAAGAGGTATTCCAAGAGATCAGGTAAGTCAAATACGTCCATGAAGAACACCCTAGAACCAACACCACCTTGATGACGTCAGTGCCTGTTAGTATACAAGCAGTATGCCAAAGGATCAGGTAAGTCAAACATGTCCATGAAGAAAGCCCCTTGAGTCGACCCCCCTTGACGTATGTTGCCTGTTAGTATGCAAGCAGTATGCAAGTGATCAGGTAAGTCAGATATGTCCATGAAGAACACCCCAAGAACCGACACCACCTTGATGACGTCTGTGCCTCTTAGTGTACAAGCAGTATGCCAAGGGATCTGGTAAGTCAAATATGCCTAGGAAGAAATCCCCTAGATGTCTAGGAAGAAATCCCCTAGAACCTGACCCACCTTGATGACGTCTGTGCCTGTTAGTATACAAGCAGTATGCGAAGGATCTGGTAAGTCTAATATGTACATGAAGAACACCCCTAGAACCAACACCACCTTGATGACGTCTGTGCCTGTTTCAGGGTCACGTGTGTCCGCAGAAGCCCACGACCTGCCTGAGGACTGGGGGTTCCTGGTGAAGCAGTGCGTGGGTCACGTGATCGTGCTGATCGGCTTGGTGGGCAACTGCCTGTCCTTCGTGGTGATGAAGGCCAAACCCCTGAGGCACAAGTCCTACAGCCATTATCTCTGGTCAGTCAATGCCAACATCTGGTCAGTCAGTGCCACTACCTCTGGTCAGTCAATGCCACTACCTCTCGTCAGTCAGTGTCTACCTCTGGTTAGTCGATGCCTACCTCTGGCCAGTCAGTGCCTGCGTCACTTGTCTCAAGGAACAGTAGTATCACTGCAAGCTGCACTTTTTTTCTAGTACATCGTCTGCGCCACTTCATGAAATGGCTAATCGTTTGGCCAGGAAATGCCACAACGAAGAAACTGTCAATCACATCTCTCCCCTACTCAGATCTGAAACCGCAAGTTAATGATTATATCAGAGACCTCTGGCAGGGGGGGCTGGAATACACAGACGGATAACAAACTTTTCCAGACATTCAAACCTAAAAGAGTTCCTCTCATCTACCGCAGATGGTCCGCAAAGAAGAAACATTTTTTTTTTATGACGGCTGCACTCTGGCCATTCGTTTTTAACTCATTCGTGTCTTTTAAGGAGTGAGAAGCTCCACATTGCGTCCCATATGATGAACGTCTCAGCATTAGAGACGTTCTAACTGAACGTAGGGAGCTACTTGATGCCAGACATAAACACTGAACGACAAGCTCAATGAAGACCTTGTTCCAGGATGTTCTCCCGGATTTGATTTTTGAGTTTTTGCAAGAAACCCATGTTTTTATTAAGAAAATTCGATTTTAACTGGAGTGTGACAGACTCTCTTTTTGCAGGTCTTTTGATGTAGGTAAATAAATGGTATTGAGTTTTAACTTTGCATTTTAATTCTCTCACTTTGGTTGTTGTTTTTTTTTAGTGTTTCAGTCCTGATATGGCTTTTGTGGTCAGCAGGGCTTAAAGCAACATGATTTGGTTTGGTTTGTCTGTGCCAATTCAGTGGTATTGCCTTCCATGCCGTTCATTCCTGGCTTGTTCCTCTGCAGCCCCGGCACCGGCAGTCCACAGGGAGTAGTTAATGTCAAGTCGTTTTGAGGCAACCCACCGGAGGAGATACTGCGCTACAGCCCAGTCACTTTGGTGGTGGTGTTACGGTGGTGCCTGTTCTGATCCAACATACGCAGGGCACCGCCTAATAGACCACCTGCTGACGACAATGATTGCATTGTGGCGGGGGCCAGTGTGAGTGATTGTTCATCTGGTAGGCGCTCCCACGACCGTCTAGCTACGATCCCCATGAGCTTACCCATATCAACGACCTCAACACGAACTCGCCACGGGCATGGTAGAGTTGTACCCTACGTTCACTTTCATAATACATCCCGGCGTCAACCAGGCCCGAGAGATACAGACACCTGCGATGCTGGTCAGGGGATTTAAGTAACACTCTGAGAGACGCATCCATTGAGTCGACGAAACTCCACTGAGTGGTTCAAATCTTCCAGGCTGAGCCCATAGCAAACTCAGACCTGGGTAGGAGCCGGTCAGAGCCGAAAACATCCCACAAATAAATGGCTGTGACGGGAACCGAACCTATGACCTCCCAGCCGGGAATCCGCGACCCTAACCACTACGCCACGGCAGGCCAGCCTTAACTTCCTCAAGGGAAAGTAGTGTCACTGCCAACGCGTAGAGTCCATTGTCATTTCTTTGTGTGGAAATTCGGACTGCTGTCATGAAAGACCGCGTCGTGATAACACATCGCCATTTTGGTCTCCGCTCTGTGTATGTTTCCTTACCGATCATAGAGGGTTTTCCTACAAGACTTCTGCTAGGAACCACTCCCTCGTTGCTGTGGATTCCTTTACGTACGCCACAGGCGCGCTGATCTCGGTGTATCGAATCGTCTCCGCTTAAGAGTCAAGTAGAGAGGGGGAGAGGAAAAAAAAATCTCTAAGCAAGGCTCACGGCACGGATTCAGGATTCTCTCTCGTTCCCTAAGCGAATGCATTCACAGGGGTCGTGAACTTGTGCCCCCTGGACTTTCGCCCCCTGGACTTTGGCCCCTGGACTTTCGTCCCCTGGACTTTGGCCCCCTGGACTTTGGCCCCCTGGATTTTGTTCCCTGGACTTTCGGCCTCTGGACTTTGGCCCCCTGGACTTTTGTCCCCTGGACTTTCGGCCTCTGGACTTTCGCCCCCTGGACTTTGGCCCCCTGGACTTTTGCCCCCTGGACTTTCGCCAACTGGACTTTCACTCTCTGGACTTTTGCCCTCTGGACTTTCACTCTCTGGATTTTCACCCCATTGACTTTCGCCCACTGGACTTTCGCCCTCTGGACTTTCGCCTTCTGGACTTTCACTCTCTGGACTTTCGCTTCGTGGTCAACATTTTTCACAATAGTATCAATAGGTATTGGTATGTTCAGTGATTCCACCTTGATAGTAACCTTATTCAACACGTTCACGCAGTTTAACTCATTATGAAAACATTACACGCACCATGTAAACGCGCGCACACACACACACTTACACACACACACACACACACACACACCACACACACACACACACACACCACACACACACACACACAGCACACACGCACGCCCACCACCACCTACACACACACGCACCAACTCACACACACCCCTACACACACGCACACGCACGCACACACACACACACACACACACACACACACACACACACACACACACACATCACAACACACACATCACACACACGCACAACACACACACACACACACACACACACACCACCACACACACACGTCATGGTCTTCTTCATGATAATTGACAATTAAAGGAGCGTGGGGATTTGAAAAGAAAAGTGCTTGAACTTCAAACAGGCTTCTATTCCAGTTACATTTCTTGAATCTGTCAGCCTCTGCACGTTGCTTCGCTGCGATCGATCCCCACGTAAACACTGAGAGAGGTGGGGAGGGAGATAGACAGACAGATAGACAGACAGGCAGCAGACAGGCAGAGGCAGGAGACAGAGCAGACAGAAAAAGCACAGACAGACAAGCAAACAGGGGGAGAGAAGCAGAAGAGAAGAGAAGACAGAACAGACAGACAAACAGGCGGGAGAGAGACAGAGACAGCAGGGAGAGAGAGAGAGCAACAGACAGAGCAAGACAGACAGAGACAGACAAACAGACAGAGACAACAAGAAGACAGAACAGCACAAGAAGACAGACAGACAGACAAACAGACAGACAATAAGACAGACAGACAATAAGACAGACAGACAATAAGACAGACAGACAGACAATAGACAGACAGACACAATAAGACAGACAGACAATAAGAACAGACAGACAATAAGACAGACAGCAGACAATAAGACAGACAGACACTAAAAGACAGACACAATAAGACAGACAGACACAATAAGACAGACAGACAATAAGACAGACAACAATAAGACAGACAGACACAATAAGACAGACAGACACATAAGACAGACAGACAATAAGACAGACGACAATAACACAGACAGACAATAAGACAGACAGACAATAAGACACGACAATAAGACAGACAGACAATAAGACAGACAGACAATAAGACAGACAAATAAGACAGACAGACAATAAGACAGACAGACAATAAGACAGACAGACAATAAGACAGACACAATAAGACAGACAGACAATAAGACAGACACAATAAGACAGACAGACAATAAGACAGACACAATAAGACAGACACAATAAGACAGACACAATAAGACAGACACAAATAAGACAGACGACAATAAGACAGACACAATAAGACAGACAGACAATAAGACAGACACAATAAGACAGACAGACAATAAGACAGACAGACACAATAAGACAGACAGACAATAAGACAGACACAATAAGACAGACACAATAAGACAGAAGACACAATAAGACAGACAGACAATAAGACAGACACAATAAGACAGACAGACAATAAGACAGACAATAAGACAGACAGACAATAAGACAGACAGACAATAAGACAGACACAATAAACAGACAGACAATAAGACAGACAGACAATAAACAGACAGACAATAAGACAGACACAATAACACAGACAGACACAAATAAGACAGACAGACAATAAGACAGACAGACAATAAGACAGACACAATAACACAGACAGACAATAAGACAGACAGACAATAAGACAGACAGACAATATAAGACAGACAGACGAAGATCTCGGCACTCTCCGTGTTGATTTTCAAGACATTTTCCGGCGATTTAAAGGGGAAAATATACTACTGGCAAAACGTTAAGGGCCACTTCCAATGACGTCTCCCAGTCCACAACAGCACAGCCAATTGCAAGAAGAACTGTCTCAGAATGATCAAAATGTATTCAACACCAAATTCATTTCGTCATTGAACAGAATCAATGAATCGCACGGGAACAGTGAGCTTTAATGTCCAGTCACCCTTCTTCAGCAAAGTCACAAAATCCGCCGGTGAAAACTGCACCACTCAGTACCGCGTGTGGCCACCGTTTGCTGCCAGGCATTCAGCGCAGCGTCGACGCATGGAGTCCACCAGCGTCCGTAGAGTGTCCTGCAGTATGGCCTGCCACTCCTGCGCTGAAGGAAAAGACTGAGCTGGGCCACGTCAACAGGAGAGGGGTGGTTGTTGGCTACCCTCCGGCCAAGGACATCCCAGAGGTGCTCAGTTGGAGCCAGATCGGGTGAACGAGCTGGCCACTACATCCTGATGATCGCCTCTTGCTGTAGATCATCGTCCACGACACGGGCTCGGTGTGGCCGGGCATTGTCGTCTTGCAGAACAGCAGCGTTACCCATGGCCTGAAGAGCTTGCTGGATCAGAGGGCCCACAGTCTCATCACGGTACCGTACCCCTGTCAGCGTGCCTTGAAGGACAAAAAAGGGAGTTCTGTCTTGACGACTGAAGCCACCCCAGACCATTACAGAACCCCCTCAGTAGCGATGCACCTCACGAACTGCGGCATCAAGAAAACGTTCTCTCGCCCTTCGCCACACTCGGGTCCTGCCGTCGTTGAAGGCCAAGCAGAAGCGGGACTCATCAGAAAACAGAACCTGAGACCACTGCTGCCTCGTCCAGCGAACGTGCTGACGACACCAGTCTGCACGGGCTCTGCGGTGACCTGGAGTTAGGGGTACTCGGACTGCTGGCCTCCGGGAAGACAGCGAGAACTCGTGCAAACGGTTGCAAACTGTCCTTCTGCTGACATTGACGTTCGAAACCTGCATGAGCTCACGCCTCAGGGTGGATGAGGTGACGGTCCGGTTGCGTAGGGCGGACAGCATGAGGAATCGGTCATCCTGTCTGTTGATACACCGAGGACGACCTGGTCGTGGCCGATCCTTTACACTTCCAGTGACCTGGAACCTCTCTAACTGACGTTGGATGACGTTGGATGACACGTTGAGACGTCTGGCGACCTCGCGGCCAGAAATCCCCTCGTCTATCAACGCTAAGGCGCTTCCACTATCTGCAGTGTCCAGTCTTTGCCTAGTGCCATGCTTTTTCAACTGGCTTGAAAGGATATTCAGTCTACTGATTTATAGCCAAAGACGGCCGAAATGTGTTCATCTTAGACGTGCCTTGCACGTGCATCATGAATCAACATGGACACTTCACCATTTTTTTCAATCACATTTGCTACCACAGCCACTCAGATTACAGATTGTTCATGCTTTAGGCACGTGCAGCTGAACCCCATCTTGTAAAGCAGGGGTTGTTTGGTGTTGTGCAACCATTGAGGTCTGTCTGGTCAATGTTTGTAACCGGGTTTGGCTAATTGTTAATTGGTTTCAGGTCTGTTAATCACAAGAACAAAAAAGGACGTCAGAATAAGAGCTGACCCTTAACGTTTTGCCAGTAGTAAAGAGTTGCTCTATCAATATCTTGTCCCTCTGTTTAAACCAATGCGATGTCGACCGAACTCATGAATATCGTCATTTTACCCGGAGGGAAAATCCACGAGGCGAAAGTCGCCGGTCCCCTGTTCGCCGCCGAGTAACCCTCCCTCTTGTTCTGTCAGCCTGAAAGAGAGGTGCTGCAATAACAATGAGAATAGTAACAATAATAATAATGATGATAATAACAATGATGATGATGATGATAATGATGATAATTATGACGATGATGATAATAATCATAATAATAACATAGCATTTTTAAAGCGCTTTGCCAAAGATTCTCGGCGCTGACAATCCACACTCTTCTGTACGCAACGAGTTGTCTACCTGGGTAGTGCCGACTGACGGGCTGCCTGCCGGCGTTTCATTCAATCGTTTCCCCTGTGTCATCCAGTCAGTATCGTTCACTCAGTTTCCTTACTGCCGTCATTCTCTCAATTTCTCATGCAGAGTGCATGTTACGTGTAACATGCCGTCCATACCAACGGCCAAACTGGCCCTCTCTTCCGAATGTTGGTGATGGGATTTCACGTGTGTGCAAGATGTTAAGCGTGCGTTCACACACGGAATCTCGGTTTATAGTCTCATTCGTGAGACTGTTTGGGAAATGGAGTCAGAACCAATGTTAACTCCGAGGGAGAAATTCCCCTGTATCGAAATGGTCCGGCAGAGATTCGAACCGACAACCCCAGGATCACCAGGATTACGAGTCCGGCGCTCAACCATCTGAGCTATTCAGGTCCCCATACCCACAAGTAACACCAAATCTTCTAAGTCTGGGGCCTAAGGAAGCTTATAGGAAGGAAGGGAGCTGCGTGGGTTGGGCTGGAATTAATTTGTGACCTGCATAGTGCCCTCGTTCAAAAATCATTCAACAATTATTATTTCACGTCCCATGGTTATTTTGAGTGTAATGAACGTCATCCATGAAACAAAGGGTAACATCTTCATCATTTATTGATGTCAGACGCTCTTTGTAACTAATGCATTTCCTTCAGTAGATAAAACATGATATGCCAAATAAAATGCATAATTCATGATATGCCTAATTATGCATGACATAGGTTACAAGTAACGCTGAATAATACCGCCTCATGTTTACATTAGAAGACATTTTGCATAAAGGAAAAGAAATATGTGTATGTATTGTTTACATAATGCAAATTGTACACGTTAGACACTTTTAAAAGCTAGGCACGAATACACGAAATCATCAATAAGTAAAACGCATCATATAGCTCCATAATTCATCTGTATTATTAACGTTTATTGAATTTTGGATCATGAGATAATAATGCTAATTTTCTTTTTACAAACGGCATCCTGTAGACAAAAAATTAATGCTCACCCTAACTCGCGGGACAGTGCATATCTTTTTTCTTTTTCTTTTTTTTTTTTTCGTTTTTTTTTTTTTTTGTTTGTTTGTTTGTTGGCTGACCCATCTTCTTTGCCACCTCAGTGACAGTGCACCCCTGCCGCTCTTTCCGACACCCCGTCCACAGCCACAGCCTGGTCAGTCATGCCGCAGCCCCAGCACCGGCATTCCGTAGGGAGCAGTCAGTGTCATGTCGTCACGAGGCAACCCACCGGAGGAGACACTGCACTGCTGCCCAGTCACTTCAGTGGTGTTCAGTGGTGCCTGTTCTGATCCAACACACACAGGACACCACCTAAGCCCCTACTGACGGCAATAATTGCTCAGTCGCGGAGCCGGCGTGAGTGAGCTGTCCCTCCAGAGGGCGCCACCATGTCCCCACGGACTCGCCTATACCGGCGACCCCGACAGAATCAAACAAGGGCCACAGACGTGGAGAGGACATCGAAACTGAGGTCACCATGAAAGCAGGGCATGAAGGGCCACAGAATTTGGGACGTCTTTTTACGCTGATCGATGAGAATGAGGATGATGAAGATAATGCTACGGATTTCCATTCAGGTCTGAGACTGCACGACAAGGCTGTACTCTACGTTTCATTTTTAATGTATTTCCCGGCGTCAACCAGGCCCGAGAGATTCAGACGCCTGCAGCGTTGGTCAGGAAATTTGAGCAATACTCTCACAGACGCATCCATTAAGTGGATGAAACTCGACTGTATGGTCCCAGTCTTCCCAACTGAGCCCGCAGCAAACTCAACTCTGGGTAGGAGCCTGTCGGGGCAGGAAAACCCACATGACTCTGATGGGAATCGAACCGACGACCTCCCAGCCGGGAGTCCGCGACGCTAACCACTTGGCCACGGCGCCTGGTGCGGACAGTGCCTACCTAACAGAGCGCCTGTGGCTTCACTTGATCATTCTCCCTCCACAGACCTTTTACTTCAACCCCCTCAAGGACAGACTTCTCTTGGAAGGACAGACGGTGTGGGGGGAGGGCGGGAGAGGGGGGGGGGGTAAAGAAAAGAAGAAGCGAGCGGAGGAATTTTCTACGACACATGTTATTCTCCCAGTTTCATGCTGTTTATCCGCGAGAGTGGTGAAGTACATTTTTGCATGTCAACGCTAATGGCGGCAGGAGAGGATGTCTTGTCTGTTTGTTTATGAAGATATTGCACTATCGTTGGTATATGCTCGGGGGAAGGGGCGTTTTGAGGACGTCTAGAATTAATCTCATATACCTGACATATCAGCTGATGTTTATGGTCCCCAGCTGCACTGTTATCGTTTGGAACACATCTGAATTTAGCCAAGGCACTGAACTACGGACTTTCAAGAGGTAGGGGAGACTCTGTTGGAGCCAATGACAGATAGGAAGATGGTAACGAAGAGAGAGAGAGGCAGACAGACAGACAAAAAGACAGACAGACAGACAAGGCAATGTTTTCAAACTATGTGTCAGTATACATTTTTCCCTTTAGACTTTCAGAGTGGACCAAGTAGAAATGCAATAGTTAGAACTTCGAATTCTTTAAAAGTGAGCATCGCAGTGCGTTGTCGAAGTGAATACGTGTTTCAATTCCTTATGCATGTTTATGGAGAATACACATGTTAGG
>CM065722.1:62168002-62178002 GCA_033310375.1 Conus canariensis | reverse complement strand
TAGCTAGTGACAACATCTGTCTTTGTGAATGTCTGTTCCTGTGTGTCTCTGTTGAAGACATTTTGTATGTCTGTTGATGGCATCTCTGTGTGTGTCTGTTCCCATCTGTCCGCCTCTGTGTGTCTGTTGACATCTACCTGTTTGTGTGTGCGTGTTGTTTGTATTTGTTCGTGTGCGCCTGTTGACATATACGTGTACGTATTTGAATCTGCTTTAGCATTTGCCTTTGTTTGTACCTGTTTATATCTCATCTTGTGTTCCATGTGTTGTCATCTGTTTGTGTGTGTCTCTTGAAATCTATGTTCTCTCGTGTGTGCGTTAGTTTCCTGTCTCTTGTCTGTTGGTATCTTCATCTGTTTGTGTGTTTCTGCTTGATATACTCAGAGGCATAAAAAACGCGAAAAAATAGAGACAGTGCACGGTTGTTCACATTGTGAACAGGACGTAAGCAATGTCGCTGTCACGTGCAACATTAGCAGTACGTGGTGTCTTGGCCGGTTGTAACCTCGTAACAGTGGGTGAATGTTGCCGGGTCAGCGTTTTTTGGCACGAGGAGTGCAATTGCCATGTGGACTACCTACGCCACGTGCATCAATGTGAATTGCAACTCAATGTGGCCCCGATTGTGGGGCTATAAATTTCCAAACCCCAAAAAGTTCAAATTATCCCTTCCAGCGGCGCCAACATAATGCCGAGACTTTCTCGTCAAGATCGTTGCATAGCAATGGGGCAACTGCAGGCTGGGGTTCCAATGAGGCAGGTCGCTATCGCATTCGGAGTCCACATTTCCACCATCTATCGCCTTCTGGACCGCTTTCAAGCAAGAAACACCACTGATGACAGACCGAGGAGCGGCAGACCGAGGGTCACCACAGCAGCCCAAGACCACCATCTTCTGCGTCAGCATCGACGGGAGCCTTACCAAACCGCTGCCAACACAGCCAGGAACACCGTCAGCAACCATGGCAGGCCAATCAGCAGCAGGACCGTGCGTCGCCGACTGAACACAGTTGGTCTCCAATGCAGGCGTCCAGCCCGGCGACCTATCCTGACACTCCAGCATCGCCAGAACCGTATGCAGTGGGCACAGATCCACGTGCATTGGCGCCATCGGGACTGGGGCCGAGTCCTCTTCAGTGATGAAAGCCGGTTCTGCGTCGACCCAGGCGATGGCTCATCCGGATCTGGAGAAGAGTGGGGGAACACTTCACGGATGCCAACATCACCGAAAGGGACCCATGGGTGGTGAAAGCATCATGATCTGGGGGGCTATCGGCATGAATCGCCGTATTGGACCAGTCATCTTCCAGAATGTGGGTCCAGGACGTGGTAACGGGGTCACTGCTGTTCATTACATCGACCAAGTCCTGAGGCCCCACATCCTGCCGCATTTCCAGCGGCATCCACAGAACCTGTTTCAGCAGGACAACGCAAGGCCGCACACTGCCCGTGCTACGCAGAACTTCCTGAGGCAGAACAACATCAATCTGCTGCCTCACCCAGCCCGTTCTCCCGACCTTATCCCAATAGAGCATTTCTGGGATGCCCTTCAGAGGCAGTTGAACCAGCTCAACCCCAGACCCCAGACAGCAGCTCAGCTTGCTGTCGCTGTGGGCCAGGTGTGGTGGCAAGTCCCCCAGAGGCAGACCAACACTCTAGTGCGCTCGATGTACCGCAGGTGCACAGCTGTGATTAATACTCGAGGTGGTCACACCAGATACTGACATTCTGCTGTTAACACAGGGTCAAGGTCAAGTTCATGTGACCTTATTTTCTACCAGAATGAACTTTGAAAGGACACTTTTGCGGTGTTTGATTGCTTTTTCTCACTTTCTATTACCAGTTCAAAGGAATCGTTGGCCAAATTACATCAAAATTTCTATACAGTTTGTTTTCGCGTTTTTTATGCCTCTGAGTATATTTATATTTGTGTGTGCGTGACTGGTGACACGTGCATCTGTTTGTGTAAGTCTGTTGACATCTACATCTGTTTGCTTCTGGCTATTGACACCTAAATCTGTATGTGTCTGTCTCTTGACATCTGCATCTGTTTATGTGTGTCTTGATATCTGTCCGTGGGCGTCTGTTGACATCTGTTTACATGTTTGTAAATGTCTGTATCTGTTTGTGCATGTCTATCGACATGTATGGGTGTGTCTGTAGACATGAGTCAGTCTGTGTCTTCTGACATCAATGTCTGTTCATGCGTGTCTGCTGACACGCGTGTGTGCGTGTGTGTGTGTCTGTGTGTCTGTGTGTGTGTGTGTGTGTCTGTGTGAGAGAACAACGTCTGTAACTCTCTACGTATGTCCATTGACGGGTTTTCCCTGTTATTAGCCGTGTCTGTCTGTGCGTGACTGTTGACATGTTTCTACGTACTGTTCACGTCATCTGTCTGCATCTGCTCATGTCTGCTTCTGTGCTGCTGCATTCTGTTCATCATGAACCTGTAAATATCTGCATATCCCTCAGCGCCTCAGAACGTGTTCATTTGTTGAAATTTGGCCGCCCTTGTGTGTTTGTTGGGGACCCATTTGTTCATTTAAAACGTTTGTTTTGGGTGGTGGTGGTGGTGATCGTGGTGGGGGCGGTGGTGATAGTGGTGTATGTGTGTATATGTGTGTGTGGGCGTGTGTGTGTGTGTGTGTGTGTGTGTGTGTTGTTTGTTCGCTTGTTGTTTGTTTTTTTTTAGTTTTTCGTCTGTCTGTTTTCTGCTGTGCTCAACGTTCTGGTGGGAAATGTAATGTTATAAACAGTCGACCCGGCTTGAAACCAAGTCAGATTTTCTCCTACGTCTGTGTCTCGTCAACGTGTTGTTTGTATAAAACGGCGCAAGACAGATGTCCGTGCGTTGTCTGATGAACGACTTGAAAGTTTTTGTCCAGGTCCTACCTGTTGACAGGAATATTTCAATCATCTTTGATATTATCACAATTACTGTCCTCGTTGTCGTTGTTGTCAAAATCAGAATGTTCATGTTATTTTATAGATTATGTCATAAGAAGAGTTGGGCAAGTTCTAGTGCTGATTTGTGTGTGTGTGTGTGTGTGTGTGTGTGTGTGTGTGTGTGTGTGTGTGTGTGTGTGTGTGTGTATGCGTTGTCTATGTGTCTGTGTGTGTCCGTATCTAACTCGCTAGCTGGCTGGCTGGCTGTATAAGCGGGCATGCGTATAACCTCACAATTTCTTTTTTTTTTTTTTTTTTTTTTTTTTTGGGGGGGGGGGGGTATATTGGATATATACAGATTTCTGCTGTTGACAGCCGCCATTATGGGAATATTGTTTCGTTCTTAAATTACGTCTGTTGTTTTGTGGCATCTGAAGGAGAGACATTTATATCAAAACTTCATCGTCTCTTTCGCATCATGTCTTCAATCAGCATTACTTTGAATCTTTTTAATTGTGTTTTTTGTGTGTTTTTTTTGCTTGTTGAATTGTACTGTAGACTGCTTGCAGATTTCCTGCTGTGTCATTGTCCAGGATCATATCAGTCGTTTCAGAGAGATATGAAAGGCAGGCTCTGAAATAACTTTGAAATACCGGTTGGACAGCCCCGACTGTTTTATTTCCATCATGTTACATTCCTTCCGTTTCACTTTCGTAGTTCATAATTTGTATTGCGCCCTTTATGACGAAGAGGTGTGTCATTAAGATGGTGTGAAGCCTGACGTGTTACAGAAATACAGAAATAAAGTCATATGTCGATGTAATCATCATGTTGTGTGTATGTATTTATAGATTTAAGATTCATGTGTCATTTACTGCTTAGGCATATGTGTGCATGTACTAGAAGTCTTTTTGAACTGTACACGATTTTGCTTTTGTTTTGTTTTTAATTCATTAAGAACGCTTTTTTTTTCTGTTTTTTTTTTTTGTGTGCAACGCATCCAAAGCCGTATTTCATATTTTTATGCCTTTTTGTTGTAGATAACGTACAGCGGTGTGCGCTCTCTTCTCTCTCTCTCTCTCTCTCTTCTCTCTTCTCTCTCTCTCTCTCTCTCTCTCTCTCTCTCTCTCTCTCTCTCTCTCTCTCTCTTCTCTCTCTCCCTTCTTCTGGCAGACCTGCTGGTAGTCGTCCTTGTGGTTTGTGCAAATATCATTTTATGAAATGTAGTATCTATTTGCAAGCATTGTCGCTTGTCTGTTTGTTTGGAGATGTGTGCGTGTGTGTATGTGTGCGTGCGTGTGTGTTTGTGTGCGTGTATGTGTGCGTGCGTGTGTGTGCGTGCGAGTTTGTGTGTGTTTGTGTGTGCATGTGCGTACGTGTGTTCGAGGGGGGTAAAATTTGCTAAATCATTTAAGTCTCAAGGAACACTTCATTAGAAGTCTCGTACTCATACCTTTACATGTTTTAGCTCAAATGCATGTGTAGCTACGCGTGCATCTGTGTGTATGGGGAAGCGCATATACGTTTACATGCATGGCATGCGCTCATGTCTATATGTAAACGCAGCGCGGAATTGAGCGTGTGGTTTTGTTGTGTGAAAAGCGGCGTGTAGCATGCCTGCGAATCATATGGAATTCCTGTAACATCACTAATCATCTCTTTTCTCTTTTAAACTCTCTTCCTTACTGTTGAAAGACAAAAACACGCTGCAGATCATAAGCTTCTCCATGGGTGCCGGGAGTCTGACGAATACGTGGTATAGTACACCTGCGTGTTGTTACGCTACTCATTTTACTAAACCTTTTTCCCTATAGCTTTTCCACCACCACATGTCTCAATTCACTCACCCACCGCATGTGATGCAGCGCCTATGGCTTTTGTCCGAGTGCAGTGCAAGAGCTCTGACTTCATCAGACTAAAAATCGATAAATGGATCGGTTGTATTGCAGACCTCAGGAAGATGACGATGCACAGCACATTTAAACCATCGATGTTAATGCTTGTGTCGTTTCGTTCATTGAAGATAGCGCAGTTTGATGTCAGCAAGCGAAAATGACCTGTTTCAAACGATGCACTTGAAATTGGTCCACTCAGCTGTGTATGTGAATGACCAGACACAGGCTAAAACAAAGTGATCAAGCCAAGAGGAGCTCGTGAGAGCGCTGACCTCTGCCAAAGCCTTACCAATCTTGGAGCCGCCCTTTAGCCGTTTCATGGGTGAAAACAGTACTGTCCGTCCGCCACGGGAGGTAACTGTGGGTACGGACTGAGTTACTTCCTATTTTTTAAAAGGATATGAAAACGAAAAAAAAAAACCCACAAAAATTCAAAGTCTGGAACGTTCATGTTACTTAAAAGTTTAGAATTCCATTAGAAACAGCATCACTTGGCAGATCTTTGTCAGTTCCGTACAGTAATTTTTCACAGATCTTTATCAGTTCCTTACAGTAATTTCACAGATCTTTATCAGTTCCTACAGTAATTTACAGATTTATCATTCCTTACAGAATCATGATCTTTATCAGTTCTTACGTAATTCATGATCTTCATTCTGCATTCATCACAGATCTTTGTCCGTTCATTACACTCATTTCCCAGTGTTCCTGTTTCATGGACAATTTGTGATGATTTTGCTGAATAAGATGCTGGATCCCGCCCATTCGATCCAAATGCGCGCCACAGATCAGCACCAAAATGTTATGAGTTCGTTCCTGGCGCACATTCTTCCTTTTCACTAACTTTCCGTAAGATCGGTGGTGGCTGCAGCTTTTACTTGATGAGAGAAGCCGTGGTGGTCCTACTGAACGACCCTAATCCGCCAGATTCACGCCACGAGGATCTGCGCCAGAACCGTACTGAGGTTGCCCTTCAGTGATATTCCACAACTGACCACTTTTGTGTACAGCAGATTGTCTGTGTGTGTGTGTGCGCGCGCGCGCGCGCGTGTGTGTGTGTGTGTGTGTGTGTGTGTGTGTGTGTGTGTGTGTGTGTGTAATCTTGTTGTCAGACAAGCAGACAATAATTCAGGTGAATAAAGAAGCGGTCGGAGTTTCGAGTATCTTCTCCTTGACTGAGAAAATAAAATTAAAAAAAAAGAGCAAGAAAGAAGGGACACACAAACACACACACACACACCACGACACCAGCACCCCAGCGTTCAGTGTTGACCTCTCAGTTGTGATCCCAAGCAAAATCTACGGTAGATCACAGTCCTTGACTGGGGGACGGAGAGGAATGGGGGGGGGGGGGGGAGATGATATGTCATTCGGACTGCAAACTTCGAGATTTTCTTTCACTTAAAAAAAAAAAAAAAGGAATACTATTTTCTGTATGCTCAGAGTGAAATAATGAAACAGAACAACACATCATAATTGTTTTTTAATGTGTCCGAGAGTGACAGTAAAAACGAACTGGAACATCTCAGTTTTGTGTTGGCATTGCTAAGCAGCGCACACAGAGAAAGGTACACTGAAGTGTTTTCAAGTTGTGTCACAAGTGCACATTCTTGCTTTCACTCTGGTTTTGTCTTGTGCGCTAACAAGTCTCCTCCCGGACCCCCGCCCCCCTCCCCCTCCCTCTCTCCCTCTCATCTTGACCGTCAATATCATTCTCATCACGTATTTGACGCCGCTCTGTTCAAAACTGGCCTGTCATGATGGCGTTCGTGTCATGTCAGGGATTCGCTATGTGTCACTGTCACTAGTGTCCATTTTCTTTGACGTGTCATGATCATGAATGTTGTTTGGTACGCAGACATCTTCAGTGACTGTTGATTGCTTGTATTGTTTGTTTGTTTGTTGTTTGTTACACTTGCCCTGAACGTTGTTCTGATTACAAAGTACAGCTGTCAGAAAAATATGGGGGTTGGGTTTTTTTTGTTCTGGGCGGCTGCGTCTCTCTCTCTCTCTCTCTCTCTCTCTCTCTCTCTCTCTCTCTCTCTCTCTCTCTCTCTCTCTCTCTCTCTCTCTGTATGTGTGTGTGTGTGTGTGTGTTTTGCATTTGCGCGCGCGCGCCTCTGTGTGTGTGTATGTGTGCAAACTATTCGTTTCAACTGACATTATCCCATCGTTGTCCACTTGCAGGAAACAAGACAACAGCAACATAACCGTGTCCACAGCAGTTCATCAAATCAACGTGTTAAGCTTTCCACGTGACCCTAGACTTTAAAGTATACAGGTAGGTTGCCGCATAATCATGGAAAGATACATTTTGGACAGATAATGATTGTAAAATAGTTATACCTTCCAGTCTGTAGACGAAAAGAAAACGCTCATCAGTAGGCAAAGGCATAGAGGTGTACTCAATGCCAGAGAAATGGGGAGGTATGGAAAATGATGTGTGTGTGTGTGTGTGTGTGTGTGTGTGTGTGTGTGTGTGTGTGTGTGTGAGTGGTGAGAGAGAGAGAGAGAGAGAGAGACAGATCAGAGAGAGAGAGAGAGCGAGAGGAGGCGATAGACCGCCAGACGGACAAGACAGACAGACCAGAGAGAGAGAGAAGAAGAAGAAGAAGAGGGAGAAAAATGTCAAGCCACACTTCTGTTAATTTTGAAAGAAAGACTAACAAACTTCGTCAGATTCTTCCTGATGTGAGTGTACTGTACCGTCTCTCAATGACAGGTTTGTGTTCCGACAGAGGAGGACCAGACCACTGACTCCAGGGTCCTCAGGGATCCCTAGGCCGGTAAGTCCAAGTTTCCTGCAGACCCCGGGGGTCCATCTGGAAATTGTGCAGTCGTGTATGTTTACAGTGAGAAGGGAAAAGTTTCAATGACAGACGCTGAGGCAGAAAAAAAGGCTGCAGGTGTGTTTAGAAGAAAAAAAAAAAGGAAGGAAGAGAAAAGAAAGCGGCGGGGGGGGGGGGGGGTGCAGGGGGGAGCAGGGGTCGGAGAACAACGTGGGGTGGATTTTTTTTCCCCAGTGAACTTCGCCAGTGTCATATCAAAACTTTTGGCATAAATATGACTTTTGTCCAGTAATGTACATAACAGAATGAAACTTGAGCATCTGATAGTCAACTGTTTACACGCACGCACGCACACACTCACGCACACGCTTGTACGCAAACACGCTCGCGAGACAACATCATACACACACACACACACACACACGCACACACGCACGACACGCACGCACCACACACACACACACACACACACACACACACACACACACACACACACGGAATTGCGGTGCTGATGCAAGCTTAAAATACACAAAACGAGACCTACAAACCGTACAGTGCTTCACAGCATGGAGGACGCGCAAAAATTTACACACCACCCACACGCAGCACCACCACACGTGTTTTGGTGTGTCTTGTGTCGTGTGTTAATTGTGTGATGATGCGAGCTAATGGTCATGTGTGTTCAGTTGAGTGATTTCTGTGTTTGCGCGGGGCGCGCGTTGTGTGTGTATGTGTGTGTGGTGTGTCGCGCGGCTGTGTGTGTGTGTTGTGTGTTGGTGCTTGTGTTTGTGTGTGTTTGTGTGCGTGTGCGTGTAAGTAAAAGTGTGTGTGGTGTGCGCGCGCGCTGTGCGTGTGTGTGCGTGCTGCTGATGTGATGAGTGTGTGTCGTGTCGCGTCGCGTGTGCCCGGGTGAGTGTGAGGATGATGTGTGTGTGTGTGCGTGTCTGTAATTCTGTCTGTCTGTCCGTTTTTCTTTTCTTTGTTGCTGCTGCTATACATATTGAAGAGCGGAGGGAGAAAGGGAGGGGAGGGGGACATTTGGACGCTCTACTTCCTGAGAGTTCTGTCCTGTAATAATTATTTGATCCCCTTTCAAAATCGTGGTAACTGGTGAAACAGAACTCTATCATCACCATCATCATCATCATCACATCATCATCATCATCTCTCTCTCTCTCTTCTCTCTCTCTCTCTCCTCTCTCCTCTCTCTCTCTCTCTCTCTCTCTCTTGTGTGTGTGTGGTGTGTGTGTGTGTGTGTGTGTGTGTCAGTTGTGTGTGTCTCATCCTCTCTCTCTTCTCTCTCTCTCTCTCTCTCTCTCTCTCTCTCTCTCTTTCAAATATACCATTTATGGGTGTGCATGAAGTGTATAAATCTCTTAGTAACCTAAAACAAAGTAACACAAGTGGTCTTGATGGCATTGATGGGAAAATCTTGAAATTGTCAGCCCCAGTAATCGCCGAAACGCTTACCTACATCTACAACCTATGCCTTGCAAAAAATTATATTCCAAAAGCTTTTAAAGTTGCTAAAGTTATACCCATCTATAAATCAGGTGACTATGCTGATCCCTCAAATTATAGCCCATCTCCATTTTGCTCTATACTCTCTAAACCTTTGGAAGATCACATAAACAAACACATTCTTAATCATTTCAACTCCTTCGGTCTGTTTCATCCAAACCAGTCCGGATTCAGGGCCAACCATTCTTGCCACACAGCATTAACTAATCTTGTTGACCAGTGGCTTACTAACATAAACAATAATAAAATCACAGGTGTTCTAGTAGTAGACTTTATGAAAGCATTTGATGTCATCGACCACAGTCTTCTACTTGAGAAATTAAAGATCTATGGCCTAATTGACAACGCTTTGGAACTTCTATCTTCATTTCTCTCAGACAGGAAACAGTGCGTTTCGGTAAATAGATCAAATTCTTCCATTCTACCTGTTAAGTACGGCGTCCCTCAAGGCTCAGTCCTTGGGCCAATACTATTTTCTATATATATAAATGATCTACCTCTGTTTTTTACAACTTTGTGTGAGATGTTTGCTGATGATACCACTATCCACACCTGTCACGATAGATTAGATAGCATTTTTATCTCCTTACAAGAAAGTATCAACAAGTTATCTGAATGGTCTGAACTTAATCATATGCGACTCCACCCCCAAAAAACTAAATATTTATTAATTACTACCAGACAAAAACGTCAAAATCTTTCTTGTAGCAATCATTACCTTTGTATTAATGGCGAAAATCTCGAGGAACGTTGATCACCATAAGATCCTAGGTGTTATTATTGATAACAATCTGTTATGGTCGAATCATATTGCGTTATTATGTAAAAATGTGTCCAGAAAGATTTACCAGCTTTCCAGAATGAAACATTTTTTAGATCAACATAGCCGTAAGTTGTTCTTTCATGCCT
>CM065722.1:62158002-62163002 GCA_033310375.1 Conus canariensis | reverse complement strand
CCAAAAAAAAAAGAATTGAAGCCATTCTTGAGAGGAGACTTTTGATATCTCTGAGGGGGCCGGAATAGCTCAGTTGGTAGAGCGCCGGACTCGTGATCCAAGGGTTGCGGGTTCGAATCTCCGCCGGGCCGTTTCGGTACAGGAGGATTTTTCCCTCGAAGTTAACATTAGTTCTGACTCCATTTCCTATACAGTCCTTCGAATGAGACTATAAACCGAGGTTCCGTGTGTGAACGCACTTTTACACACGTAAAATCCCATCACCAACTTTCGGAAGAGAAGGCCAGTTTGGCCGTTGGTATGGATGACACGTTACGCATAGCATGCACCTTTCCCGAACATGGAGTATGGCTGCCTTAATGGCGGGATAAAAAAGAAACGGTCATACAAACAAAACTCCACTCCCATTGTTGGGTAGATGGGATTAATACTTGTCTGTCCATATAGGGAGTGTCCGCAGGAGTATCAGCCTGCGTACGCAGAAGAAGAAGAAGATATCTCTGAATTCAAACCTACTGGGTACAGTAACAAGAGAGTGTGGCGAAGGATGAAGTCATGTGCATGAAAGAAAAACAAATATCGGGGGATTTTAATCTCACAACGACAGCGCATATTTACAATATAATCGGTGAGGTGACGCTTTTTTACTTTTTTTTTTTTTTTTTTTTTTTTTTGTCTTTTTTAAACGGGTAACTAATCTTGACTGATGTAGATTTTGCAGCGACGTGAAGCGAGATACTGTGTTCCTGAGCTAGAATACTTTGTCTTTAAATATATCACCAACAAAAAGATACTGCTTTTATTAAAGTTATTGCGCAATCACTTAAGAAGAAATCCTAGAGCTACATCATGCCAGAAAATAGCTTCGTTTTAACCACAAATTACGGCCAAACCTGCGTCACAATTGATGTTCACAAAGAAACGCAATGAGTCAAGAACATACATCATTGTGACCAAATCACACGGATTCTTGAATATATTGGCAATTTCAATTGTTCAGATGCTGCGTTCAGAAATACCGGAAAGTGTTAGCCTGGAAATATCTCACACACACACACACACACACACACGCGCGCGCGCGCGCGCGCGCGCGCGCGCGCACGCACACACACACACGCAGAGGCACGCACGCACCCACACACGCACGCACGCACGCACCACACACACACACACACACACACACACACACACACACACACACACACACCCCGAAAGAATGGGTCTGTTCAAAAAGCTGAAATGTTGCAACGTCAGCAAACACACTAACCTTTTTTTTCCCGTCCGAAGGGGAACAAGGTGAAACAAATGCATCCCACGTTTGTTCTTCTTTTGTGTGGACGCTGTCACCCATTCGAACGGGTCAGCGGCCCTCACGAACCCTCACATGTATGTGTGTGAATGTGTGTGTATGCGCGCGCGCGCGCGCGCGCGTATGTGTTGTGTGTGTGTGTGTGTGTGTGTGTGTGTGTGTGTGTGTGTGTGTGTGTGTGTTAACAGTAGTAATAGTAACAAATCTTAAAGTAATGTTAGCGAACCGCCAGGAGAACGTGGACAAACGAGTCACAAGACAAAACACGACGCGTTTCGACCTCTTAGGTCTTCTTCAGGCAAGACACAAACAAATAGGACAACGAAAATGAACGAATTTGTTACTTAGTTTAGATCTCTTCACTCTTCAGCGCAAGGTAGGCAGGCGTTCAATGGTAAGTAAGGTGTTGAGTAGTAGTAGTAGTTGTGGTAGCAGCAGTAGTAGTAGTAGTCTCATTTAATTTTTTTCACAAAATTATGTGATATTAGACGAGAGAGAGAATGTGTGTGGGTGTGCTCACTTGCGTGCATGCGTATGTGCGTGTTTGTGTTTGCAGGTGTGTACATATAATCACAGACCGCCAATATTATATTAAAGTGTGTGTGTGTGTGTGTGTGCGCGCGCGCGCGTGTTGTGTGTGCGTGTGTGTGTGTGCGCGCGCGCGCGTGTGTGTGTGTGGTGCGTTGGCGTGGTGTGTGTGTGTGCGCGCGCGCGCGCGAACTGTTAGCGTTAATGTTTGTTTCCATCGAAAGTGAACGCTTCTTACCAGCTCGAATGTGACCTAAGCCCGTCTGTAAAGTTGTTCCACTTGAAAACTATGAACGACTCATATCTGAAAATTACTGTTGACGGTTCTGTAAACAGTGTGGTCGAGTAACGCGCCTCTCGTCCCCTCCTCCCTCCCATCTCTCCAGCTCAACAATTGTCATAGGCCGATAGTATTTTTTGTATGCCGAATAAGAACGACTTGTCTCCTGCTTAACAATGATGGTGGCGCTGTTGATCTCTAAAATGAAATTGAACAGTCTGTCTGTCTATCTGTCTGTCCGTCTGTCGGTCGGTCGGTCGGTCAGTCTGTCTGTCTGTCTGTCTGTCAGTCTGCCTGTCTGTCAGTCTGTCTCTGACTGTTTGTCTAGCATATCTACAGCAGCCTACCCACTCATGAGGTCTTGAGGTCTGTTTCAAGGTTTTGTTGTGTTCCTGGTAGGTTAGATAGCCTTCCGTCTTTCTGGCGCTTCATGAATGTGATGAATAGCAACTAGATGATGCCAGACAGACTCCTGATTCAAACTACTAATGTACGTTAAGAACTCATGCCCTTTCTACGGCACAGGAGCACGGCTCGCTCATTGACCGGATCATGGATTCGCTCTCCTGTTCTCAGATAGAGCAAGGCAGATCGGAGACCCGCCAATGTGTCGAATAAACCACAATCTATTATTTCCAGCATGTTACTTTGTTTTTTCTCTGGCAACACGAACACAACTCGATTAGACCGTGGCACGTGGATAACAAAATATTTTTTAAAGTTTTCTTCCTTTCCGCAGTATTTGTCCAGTTTACTTACTACCTGTACCGGGAGAAAAACCAATTGACAAAGGGGGACAACTGTGATATCCACAAAAATCTGATGGTAATATTATGATGTGTGAATGTTTCGTGAGATCTCTCTCTCTCTCTCTCTCTCTCTCTCTCTCTCTCTCTCTCTCTCTCTCTCTCTCTCTCTCTCTCTCCTCTCTCTCTCGTTTTGGATTTGTGTGGATGGACCAAGGTGTTGGTGATATGAATGGGTTTCTTTTTTATCTAGATATTCCGAGAAAGACTCGTTGATTGCAGTTAGCAAGATTGGAATTCTCATGTAGAGAACAGTGACAGGTTTGAATTACATAGAACGGATAATCATTTACGATGTTTACATGTCTGTACGTCAATAAAAAAAAAAAGAGACAAACATCTAAAACATATTATGACTAACTTTAGATTTGATGTCTCTTAACTCTTTACTCATTATTTTTGTTATAGACAGTCATCTAATGGAACTTTGACCTGTCCACTATGTCGAAATACAAAAGAGGATGAAATTCCGTTTGTATTGGCTGGTCCAATATTAAAAGATATTAGAGAGCAATTCATCCCACGAGAGTGTTTCAATAACCGTTGACTTTTCAGATTAACCTTGCTGATGTCATCATCAAATGAAAACACTGTAAAACAGTTAGCTATGTATTCATGCAAAGCTTCAAGAGGCGAATTATGTATATTACTTAAAGAATACCAATATCAATTCATGAATAAAACATTTGAGCCTTGAGTCCCTCTCTCTCTCTCTCTCTCTCTCTCTCTCTCTCTCTCTCTCTCTCTCTCTCCTCTCTCTCTCTCTCTCTCCCTCTCTCTCGCGTGACAGTTAATGAATATGACCAAACAATGTAGGCCTGGTGAGGCTTGACTGGTGATATGACGACAACCACTGCCCTGCTCCTCAAATCGTCTTTGCTGACTCAACGTCAAACCGATAACCAAACAAGTCATGTACATTCTTCCCACCTTCGCTTTCTGTTAGACTTGATGTCCGCTGCTCCTGTAGCCTCGAATTCACTCGTCCCCATCCATCATGAGAAAGACACCAAGCCTGGATATACCCCCCCTCCCCCCCCCCCCCCCCCCCCCCCCCCCCCCCTTCGGAACAGAGACGTCAATTAGGGGAGATAATCTTCAGAGGGAAAAGGCTCCGCCTGTCTGGGATTCTGTCCCCCTGTTGTGTAGGCGACTCGCAAAAAGAGATTTTCTTTTCTCACCAATCTCTCTCTCTCTCTCTCTCTCTCTCTCTCTCTCTCTCTCTCTCTTCTCTCTCTCTTCACTTTCCCTTCTCTCTCTTCTCTCCTCTCTTGCATTACCATGGCTGCCTCAAAGCTTTTCCATTATGCCCTTTCTTGGAACCCGTCTCCCTCTTTGGAAATGTCGAAGCCTCTCTCTCTCTCTCTCTCTCTCTCTCCTCTCTCTCTCTCTCTCTCTCTCTGTCAAATGAGTAAGAGTATTCGTCAGCGGGTTAGAGTAGTAGGGAATATACATGCATTCGGAGAAGAAAATGTGGTTGAAAGCATGTGTCACTTCTTCATTTTGTGTCTCTTTGGTTTTTTTGCTTTTTGTTCTCTCATATTAAAGTGGAGATGAAGAATAACGATTTAATTATTAAAATGTCTTCTCTATTTTGTTTGTTTGTTTTGTGAGAAATGAAGAATAATGGGTTAGTTATTAAAGTGTCTTCTCTGTTTTGTTTGTTTGTGAGAAATGAAGAATAATGGGCTAGTTATTAAAGTGTGTTCTCTGTTTTGTTTGTTTGTAAGAAATGAAGAATAATGATCTAGTTATTAAAGTGTCTTCTATGTTTTGTTTGTTTGTAAGAAATGAGGAATAATGAGCTAGTTATTAAAGTGTCTTCTATGTTTTGTTTGTTTGTAAGAAATGAAGAATAATGAGCTAGTTATTAAAGTGTCTTCTATGTTTTGTTTGTTTGTGAGAAATGAGAATAATGAGCTAGTTATTAAAGTGTCTTCTATGTTTGGTTTGTTTTGTGAGAAATGAAGATTTATCGGTTAGTTATTAAAATGTCTTCTATGTTTTATTTGTTTGTTTTGTGAGAAATTTTCTATTTTGTTTGTTTGTGAGAAATGAAGAATTATCGGTTAGTTAT
>CM065722.1:62143002-62148002 GCA_033310375.1 Conus canariensis | reverse complement strand
TCTTCTGTGCACAGTCCCTCCCCCCCCCCTCCTCCTGCCCGATCCCCCACACCTTCCCACCCATCCCCGTCCCATTTCCAGAGGCATTGTTCCCGCCCTACTCATTCCAGCTCTCACAAACACAACCACACTTGACACGGTCCTGTGGTAGTCCCAGCAACTTAATCTACAGGCATCAGGCAATGTCAGATCGTCGGAGGCAACCCTCCGGACGAGACGCTGCCCGGGTGCTGCGTCACTTTCGTTCAGTGGTGTATGTTCTAACCCAGCATATGCAGCACACCACCTACTCAGCACGCAAATACCAATAATCTTACGTAGTCGCTGGACCAGCGTGATTGAGCATCCCGGTCTTAGAGGGCGCAGCCACGTCCGTCCAGTGACAGTTCCTACGACTTGTTGATGCAAACTAATCGTGGACATAAACGTGGAAGGAAAAGAAACCTGACATCACCACTCAGCCTTATCTAAAGACCACGGAATCTAGGCCTTTTGTTAATGATAATGAATGCGGGTGATGAAAATGATAAAGACTCTATAGAGCTCCTTGTCGGAGACTGCATAACAGGTCTTTCCTCTAGCTTTTCTTCATAATGTATCCTGGTGTCAACCAGTCCCGAGAGAAACAGACACTAGCAATGTTGGTCCCTGTCAACGGCCAAAGACGCATCCATTAAGAGTGCGAAACTTGAACGTGTGCTGCAATCTTCCCATTTGATTCAATGGCACACCCAACGCTGAAGCGGAGCCGGTTGCGGCGGAATAATCTTACAAATCAAAAAAAACCCGTGATGGGACTCGACACGTAAACTCCCAGTCGGCAAGTCTGTGACTCTAACCACTGCAGCACTAAGGCTTTATATTCGTTTGTATCCTTCTTTGTGTGTGTGTGTGTGTGTGTGTGTGTGTGTGTGTGTGTGTGTGTGTGTGTGTGTGTGTCATTTTCTCCATTTCAGTATCTTGCAGTTCTATCATTATCTTATGACTTGCATTCAGGACGCAGATTCCATGAGATTGTGTTAGTTAGATTGAAGAATCTATATTTTAAGTCTGTTTAAATCAGTAAGAGTTTTTTTTTTTAATCCAAAAGCGTATAATTCGAATCTTGAGTTATCGTACTTGAAAATTATTATGTTCCCAAATTGAAGAAAGTAACATACCTGTTTCAGAAAAAACGGTTGATGTTTGTCTTGTTGACATATCAAAACCGAAAACTTGCATTTCCTATGACTAAACCAAGAAAATGTCAAGAAAACATCTGCTGCTAATCCATTGTTTCAGTACAGCTGAACTGCACCGATGGTCAACTGTGTTATGATTTTTGTGATAGTGCTTTGCAAGAAAATCCCAGGGCTAAAGTGGTTTTGCGGAAAAGTAGAAACATGTTGTTTTGTATTCTAATACCAAAAAAAATTGTTTCTACTTTTCCGCCATTCAAATAAAAAAAATGACGACAGGTTTCTTGTTTATACCTAGCTGCATTCAGATTCCTCAATGGTAATCCATGTATTATTGAAAGACCGATTTTCCATTTTTTAAGAGGGGGGGAGGGGGGGAACACGCATGTCATACTTTTGGAGATCAGTCTTGAGAATTGGCTACAATTCTTCAGGGGGCATTCGCTATTATTATCATATCTTTTGCTTTTGTTAATAGAAGATGGGACAGAGATGATTCCAGACAGCGAGGTGACATAGTGGGCTGGTACGTCTATCTTGTTTGGTTTTGTTTTGTTCTTAACCTCAGTGAGACAGAATTGTGAAGGAGCTTACTTCGGCTCTACCCTTTGCCTCAGGTGCGAACGCGAGAGCCGGACAGGATGCAAAATATGAAGTGCTTGGGAGGGCGAAGGAGTCCCGATAAGCTGCATGTAATAAGTCTGCTAGGTGCCACCTGTAAAGCGAGGCATTTACCCGGCTTTCTTCACTGGAACGAAAGGAAAGCCTGAAAGGACGAGAGAAAGAAAGGACAGAAAGAAAGATAGATAGACAGAAGAGAGTAGAAAAGAAAGGAAAAAAGGAAGAAACACAAACAGAACGAAAGGAGGCAGGGGGGGGGGGGGGGGGGGGGGGGGGGGGGGGGGGAGAGAGAACGAAACTGCAATACCATTACGACGAAATTTCAGACTCTTGTTCTTCCATTTCAATAGATGTAGAATACTGATTGAAGAGAATGACAAGATGGTTTTGATCTCTTGAATCAGATCCAAACAGACTCTAGTGAAAAGTGTAGAGTCTTTGTTTCCAGCAATCGATTCATAAATCAATCTCTATATGACTTTTGTTCTTAGTTTATGACTTGAAAAGTGCGAAAAATATGGCGTAGCATGAAAATCAATAGTCGAGGAATATTCTAAAAAGCTCGAGAATCATGACGTACTATCCCATAGTACGCTTCAGGAAGCATGGCATAGTATACGCCATAAAATACTTAGAACTTTCAAGAAATTTGTTAATCGTGATTTAGTAGAACAGTTAATTCATCAAATGCTCGCACATTTACGTAGAATCGTTGCAAGCAATATCAAAACAGAACGAAAACATGACATGTTTGAGTATTCAGTGTTTTCAGTAAAGCAGCTCTACGTGCCTTACTCTCTATGTAATGGTCTACGTACCCGGGTGTCTATGGCTATCTGTACCTACATATGTATCTATTTTTGCTTATATCCGTCTTCTACGTATCGTTCTCATAATGATACACGGAAGAAAAAGAATAAAGACAATTTTTAAAAAGATGATGATGATGACGAGCATAATAATTACCATCGTCATCATCGTCATCGTCGTCGTCGTCGTTATCTTAATCATCAGTCGCAGCGCAGCAGCAGCAGCAGTAGCAGCAGCATAACAGCCAGCAAAATGACACATCTGTTTAATTGCCTACAGAAGCGTCAAAACTTTGAGCATTCACAGAAAACTTGATCCTGCTTTTTCTTCTGCCTGCACAGCGTCATTACTTTCTCGTTTCGATGCAATCATGACCGAGGGTTTATTTGTTTGTTTGTTTGTTTTGTATTGTTTGTTCGTTCGTTCGTTCATTTGTTTGTTTGTGTTGATCTTATTTGTTTCGTTTTTGTTTTGTTTGGTGGTGGAGGTGACGGTGGTGGTGGTGTGTTTGACAGAGGGTGGGGGGGGGACGGAGAAAGATTGTAAGGGCGAAGGGGTTAGAGAAAGATTGTAAGGAGCTTAAATCTTAGCCTTAGGTAAATACTCTAGAGCTGGCCACAAAATAATTCAGCCATATACAAATAAACCTCCCGGACAACGGAGGAGTGTGGATATGAGAACCATTTTCCATCCTCCTGATTCTCCCCTCCATGTCAAGCGGCTTCGGTCGCTGTCAGAATCACACCGTGTTTGTTTGTTTGTTTGTGTGTGTGTTTTCTTTCCTCAGGTGATGGCCTCGGGATAGTTGCTGAACTCAATAGGTGTAGGTGTTTGTAGCTTTCCTTCTTTAATTGTAAAGCATGACCAGGTGTTTGTAGCTTTCCTTCTTTAATTGTAAAGCATGACCAGGTGTTTGTAGCTTTCCTTCTTTAATTGTAAAGCATGACCAAGAAGTGGTTCCAGTTCAGAACTGTTGTATTGGGGTCAGTAGTTCTTTTGATACAAAGGTCTAAGGACTATGTCAAATTCAACATGTAATGAAAATCAGGTGAATGAGCCAGCGCCTTTTGAACTTTGCATTTCCTTGCGTCATTTTTAATGTTTTTGCAGCTTCTTTACATTTTGTTTGAACTGCAAATTCAGTGCATACGTTCTCGAAATCTTGCCTTGATCTAGAACCAGATTGCCTCAAAATAGATTTCGGGCGTCCTACGTTTCATTAAATTTTGTTTGAACTGCAAACTCACTAGATACGTTCTTAGGAAGCCGGAATAGTTCAGTGGTAGAGCGCCGGACTCGCAATCTTGGTGTACCTTGCTGTACGGTTTCGAATCTCCGCCGGGTCGTTTCAGTACGGGGGGATATTTCCCTCGGAGTTAGCATTGGTTCTGACTCCCATTTCCCATACAATCCTTCGAATGAGACTATAAACCGAGGTTCCGTGTGTGAACGCACGCATAACATCTTGCACACACGTAAAATCCCATCACTCAACTTTCGGAAGAGAAGGCCAGTTTGGCCGTTGGTATGGATGACACGTTACACGTTGCATACACCTTCCCCGAAGTTGGAGTATGGCTGTCTTAATGGCGAGATAAAAAAAAACGGTCACACACACAAAACTCCACTCCCTTTGTTGGGTAGATGGGATTAATCCTTGCTTTTCTATACAGGGGGTGTCTGTAGGAGTATCAGCCTGCGTAAGCAGGAAAAAAAATACGTTCTTGAAATCTTGCCTTGATTTAGTGCCACAATGCCTCAAAATAGATTCTGAGATTCCTTCATTTTGGAAGTCACAGTATGAGTACGATGCGTGTGGAACAGAACTTCAGAAAAGTAACAAAGGAAAGAGTGTTGTATCCTCGCCTTCAGGGGCGATTTTTGATAATCTGTCCTAAACCGATTAGACTGTTTCCAGCAGAGTGTTTTGGTGACGTTTCAGTTTCATCAAGGATGTGACACTACGTGCGGACTAGTCCATGTGCGCTACACCACATCCGGTAAGTTTTGAGACCACACTGCGCATGATTCCACGACTGTTCCACTAGGTTTCGTTGTTGTTTTTCTTGGATAGAAAATAATGTGTGTTTTTCGGTGATTTGCGTTTGCTGACGGTTGCGAGTTCGAACCATTCGTGAGGTCAGGTGTTTTCGGCTTGAAAACTCTGACAGTCCATCCAGCAGTAAGTGGGTATCTGATTCAGGCAAAAAGGGCTGAAAGTGGCAGACTGTGCTTTCCATCTACATATGTAAGCCCCTGACACCGTGGATTGCAACAGTCACTGCCGTTACCGCCGTTAGGATCTAAGGACTCGTTCCTTTTCTTCTCACCTGTCACCTCACCCCAGAAATCAGACCCGGGAAGGGAAGTAATCTGCAGCCGTCGTCATAC
>CM065722.1:62123002-62138002 GCA_033310375.1 Conus canariensis | reverse complement strand
CAGACAACAGTGATCAGGAATGATCTCAGTGAAATAAAAGATGAATTAAGTCAGGTGAAACAACAATGTGAGGAAATAAACAGAAGATGTGACAGACTTGAAGTTGACCACAGACACTTGACAGAAACTGTGACTGACATGGCGACAGACATACAACACTTGTTTGCGGTGTCAGATGACAGAAGAGACGCACGAACTGACTCAAACACTCAAGGAAATCAAAGAAGAGGTAAAGAAACTGAAAATAGATATGGACAGACTCGAGGACTTCTCACGCAGAGACAATTTACGCTTCTTCGGGATTCCCCAGAAACAAGCCAGCGAGACGTTCGACACATGTGCCAAAGCAGTGGTCGATGTTCTCAACAGTACCAATGATGACAGACGATGGGCAGATGACGACATAGAGCGAGCCCACCGGATAGGATATGCACGTGAGGGTCACACAAGACCTGTGATAGTCAAATTTAGAAGTTGGAGAGACAAAATGTCGCTGTTAACGAATAGAAACACACGACAACAACTACAGGAACAGGGAGTGAGAGTGGCTAATGACTACACCAGAGCACAAGCCCAAATAGTTGCACACGCTAGGCGGGAAGGAAAGAGGGCGTTCTTTAAGAAAGGTCAGCTAGTCATAGGCCCTCGATTGCCAGATCCCCGAACATATGCCCAGGTGGTGGGAGGTGGGGAGGACTGCAGTACTGACAGAAGTGCAAAATCTAATGCTGGCAGGACAAACGTTCAGAACACTACAGTTCTGAATGAGAACGACCGACGCACTGAAACCAGTCGCCATGACAACACCCCGAGTCAGGGCGAGAAAAGCGTTGACAGTAGGGGTTCTTCCCCTCCTTCTGTGCATGACAGTCGGCCCACCCAGAGTCAACTGCGGCGTGACGATGGCGACGGGAGTGGTGGACACGTCCCTCGCAGCTGCACGAAGACCTGGCGGTACGGAGCAGTGACAACCAGCGGGGATTCCCCGAGCTGTGTCACTGGAGGACACCGTGGCACTGACGCACGTGCACCACGTGGAGGGCACGCATCGAGCAAGCAGGCAGGAATTCAGACGTACCTGGGTAACCGGCCAAGCAGGACTGCAGCTTCGGGTCGTGGCAGGGGGACAGGCGATGGACTGAATGACAGGAGCCTGCGCTCAGGCGCCGCGAGGAAACCATAGGACAGGCCCGACCATTCACCTCAGTGGACATTTTTAAACTAATGTTGAAAACTTATTCAGTAAACTGAGTGACCTCTCTTTCATGAATTATGTGAATAAATTTGATTTTATTACCCTTACCGAAACTTTTCTTGATTCATCATTTGATTATAGTAATGTTTTTTCTGATTACTTGAAGTTTCATGTGCCAGCGAAAAAATTGTCTCATCATGGGAGGAATTCAGGAGGTGTGTTGCTATTGATAAGAAAGACTTTACAGAAAAATGTGAAAGAAATAAAGCTTGACTGCGACAACGTTATTGCTGTAAAAGTAGATAAACATGTGTTTGGCATCGACAAAGATGTTATATTAGTCGCTTGCTATATTGTCCCGGAAGGCGCCCCCTCATACAATGACAAATTGATTAAGGATGGTGTTCTGTTAATGGAAGAAGCCCTATTGCAACATTTTGAGAAAGAAATGGATGAACTCTGTTTGTGGTAACAGGTGATTTAAATGCCAGAACAGGACACAGACAAGTTGAAAATGAAATAATGGCAAACTATGTTAGCAGTGTAGAGGATGTTGACATAGATGACAACAGTTGTACACGTCGTTCTAAAGATTCAACCGTTAATAATTTTGGTAAAACATTGTTGAACTTTTGTTTCATGTTTGATTTGAGTATATTAAATGGTTTTTGTAATGGTGATAGTGAGGGTGGATATACTTTTGTGTCTTCCAATGGTTGCAGTGTAATCGATTATTTTCTGATCCACACTGATTTGTTATCAAATTTTGATTTACGAGTTGGTGACTGTATTTACTCATGGCACCTACCAGTTGAGGTAATATGGAGAGGTGACTGTTGTCGTTCGGAGGATAAGCATTTACGACAGCAAGGTGAAGAAAAAATCATATGGTCAGATGAAAATGCAAGTATGTATAAAAAGGAACTTGAATGTGATGAATTTCAAGAAACTTTGCAGAAAGCCTGTCAACTATTAGACATTGATGTGAATGAGAGTCTTGATAAATTTGTCAATGCTTTGTGTGGGGCTGCTGCTTGTATGGTTAGAGTTATTGGTGGAGGTGACAGAAAATGTAACGATTGGTTTGATATTGACTGCAAACGAAAGAAACAGGAAGTTAAAAGGTTACTGAAAAGATTTCAGAGATGCAAAATAATTAAGGACAAAAATAAGAAAAGAGAAGAATACGCTTTAGCTCGAAAAGATTACATTACATTAAGGAAAATAAAGGAACATGAGTTTGAAGAAAATAGATTAAAGAAACTAAGAGATTCTGTTGATGATTCGAAGACATTTTGGGCATTAATAAGATCTGTTAATAAAAAAACGCTTTGTTTATAACGAGATCTCAGTACAAAATTGGTATGATCATTTCTGGGGCGTTTTCCATAATTTTGATAGCAGTGTTACAGAAGAAGATGCAAATTTGGTGGAAGAAGATGATGAAATTGAGCCATTATTTACAATCTGATATCCAGAGAAGAAGTTGTTGCTGCTGTTAATCATTTAAAGGTAGGAAAGAGCGCAGGACCAGACAAAATTATAGCGGAAATGCTAAAGCATGCAAACTCAGCTGTAATCGATTTCCTTGTCCATTTATTCACCCAACTTTTTGAAAATAGCACTTTTCCTCTAGAATGGGCTAAATCGATTATCATACCAATACATAAGAAAGGAGATGCTAACAATCCGGATAACTATCGTGGAGTAGCACTTACCAGCATTTTAAGTAAAGTCTACACTCACATACTAAATAAAAGATTAACAAAATGGGCTGAAAATGAAGGAAAGATAGTTGAGGAACAAGCAGGTTTTAGAACCAATTACAGCACCATAGACCATATATTTACACTATACTCACTGGTGCATAAATACTTACTCTGTAATACGAAGCTTTATGTTGCATTTGTTGATTTTAAGATAGCATTTGATTCTATAAATCACAATGTTTTGTGGAATGTACTTCGTAAAAGTGGTGTGAATGGTAAATTGTATAAAGCCATTAGGAGTATTTACAACTCGCGTGTGTACGTGTCAAGAGTGAGTATTCAGATTATTTCGATTGCCCAAATGGAGTTAAACAAGGGTGTCTGTTGAGTCCGCTGCTGTTTTCTTTTTTCATAAATGAACTAGCAGTGGAGTTATCTAGTAAAGGTAGACATGGTATTCAAATAATACCTGGAGCAGTCGAGATATTTTTGTTACTGTTTGCTGACGATGTTATTCTTTTATCTGGCACAGTTGTAGGTTTACAAAACCAGTTAAATATCTTAAAAGAGGAAGCAGATCGTTTGTGTTTAACAGTTAACTTGGATAAGACAAACACTGTGGTCTTCAGAAATGGTGGACATCTTTCTTTACACGAAAGATGGTTTTATGGAAATGCAAAAGTTCAAGTAGCCGATTCATACAAATACTTAGGAATGATATTTTCAATAAAATTGACGTTAAGTTATGCGTGGGAAGAATCTTTAAGGAAGGGTAAAAAAAAGGTGTCATTGAAATTATGAGATCCTTAAGGAAGCTGAAATGTATTGATTGTAGTATATTTTGGAGAATGTTCGATTCACAGATAGAACCTTTACTTACTTGTGGAGCCGAAATTTAGGGGTTGCAAAAAAAATTCACAGATAGAAAAAGTACACACGTACGCTATGAAGCGTTTTCTTCAGGTACCAATTCATGCATCTAACACTCTTTTATACGGAGAGATGGGCAGATACCCTCTTTATATAAGATTTTATGTGAAATGTGTTAGGTACTGGTTGAAAATGTTGAAGCTCCCACAGTCACGTTTGTGCAGACAAGCTTATGATTTGATGCTGGTACAAATGGAACGAGGTAAAGAAAACTGGGCTTATAATGTAAAGAAAGTGCTATCAGAACAGGGCTTTGGAGTAGTGTGGATGTCTCAAGGAGTAGGAAACGAACAGCAGTTTATTGCAGAATTTAAGGATAGACTCATTTGTTCTTTTAAACAGAACTGGCATTCTGATATGGAAACCAAAGAAAAGTATCGTTGGTTCTTCTCCTTTAAGAACATATTCCATTCGGAAAAGTTTCTTAATGTTATTAAAGATAAATGGCAAAGAAGTTGTTACGCAAGATTCAGGTTACGAACCGTAGGTTTCAATGCAAACAAAAAATGGTTCGAGTGTGGAACATCCACAGAATCACCATGCCCTTCATGTGGATATGCTATTGATAATGAAAAGCACTTCTTATTTCGATGTACTGCATACAGTGATGTGCGTGCAAAATGTTCCTTTTTTACTTTGGATGTTTGTGAAAGGCAAAATGTTGCTTCTTTGTTATCGTCTGATGACGACTGTATAATCAAGTCAGTCGCTAAATTCATCACAGAAGCAATGAAAATAAGACAAAAGCATTTATAATATTGTATAAAAAAGGAATTAAACTCAAAAATATGACTAAAAGCATGTGGAATAGTTTAGTAACATAGTCATCGCCTAAAAGAGTGGATGGTCGGATCAATCTGTAATATTACATTTTCCTCGTGTGTGTGTGTGTGTGTGTGTGTGTGTGTGTGTGTGTGTGTGTGTGTGTGTGTGTTGTGTGTGTGTGCGCGTGCGTGCGTGCGTGCGTACGTGCGTGTGTTGTTGTTGTTGTTGTCGTCATTTTTGTCGTTGTGGTTGTCATTGTTGTTGCTATTGTAATGTTAAAAGGGTACTTGTGTCTGAGAGGATATTCGAAGATTCGTGTCTACTTTTTTCTTTATGTTTTGCTTGTTTTGATTTGATTGATCATTGGGAATAACTGTGTAATATCGCTTGTAGTGTAAGGAAGAGGAATGAGTTATTACCCTGTTACCCCCCTTGTCATGAGTTATTACCCTGTTACCCCCCTTTTGGTCATGACAATAAAATATCAAAGTGTCAAAGTGTCTCTCTCTCTCTCTCTCTCTCTCTCTCTCTCTCTCTCTCTCTCTCTCTCTCTCTCTCTCTCTCTGCTGTTGTTGTTGTTGTTGTTGTTTTTCTCTCTCCTGGGCACGAAGCATTGTTGTGATGAATGGATGGAATGTAATAAATAAGTTGATGATTTCTGTCTGTCTCTCTGTCTGTCCGTCTCTCTCTCTCTCTCTCTCTCTCTCTCTCTCTCTGTCTCTCCTCTCTCTCTCTCTCTCTCTCTCTGTATCTCTCTCTCTCTTTCTGTGTGTCTGTGTGTGTGTACATAGATGTGTGTGTGTGTGTGTGTTCCATAGGGGGAGCTGAAATATGCTCTATGTATGTATGTATATATATTATATATATAAGCTACACACAAAAAGTTAAGGATCACTTTCACAAACATTCATAACTGTCAAAATAAGAAAGTCAATGCGTTGAAGTTTGGCCAACATTTAATTCCATTCTTTAGTGATAACGATACACAATTGCCTTCAATCTCGAGCAATCGTTTGGTGTGTACATTTGATTAAAGTGGGTACGTATCCAAATTTGATTTCCCAAAGTCATTGAAATCACAAGACAGGGCATACTGATGCTCCCAAAAGCTCAGTAATGCGTGTAACCACCATGGCTGTTCTGGCACTCGACGCAGCGAGTCCTCATCGAGTTGACCAGGTTGGTGAAGATCCTCTGTGGAAGCGCCTGCCACTCAGCCTGCAGCATCTGGTAGAGGTGTTGGGCATCCCTGGGAGGGGGGTGGCTCCTCATTTTGCGATCCAGCTCATCCCAGAGGTTCTCAATCGGGTTGAGATCGGGACTGCATGCTGGCCACTCCATTCTGTTGACTCCAGACTGCTGCAGGAAGTCGTTGACCACCCTTGCCCTGTGGGGCGAGCATTGTCATCCTGGTAGACAGCCCTCGGTCCCATCTGCTGCAGTGTAGGCACAGCCAGCGGTCGAAGGATCTCATCCCGGTATCGGATGCCAGTCAGGTTACCCTGTACATGATACAAGGGTGTTCTGTGGTGAAGGCTGAAGGCCCCCCAGACCAATTACAGAACCTCCACCAAAGGCCACCTTTTCTTGGACAGTGGCGTCAGTAAAGCGTTGCCCTGGGCGCCTCCAGACCCTCAGTCGGCCGTCGTTGTGGTGAAGGGTGAAGCGTGATTCATCACTGAACAGGACCTGGGACCATTGCTGACGTGTCCACCTCACGTGACGTGCGCAGAAGGCGCGGCCTGCTGCCCTATGGGCTGGAGTTAAGCGTGGCCGTACTGCTGGGCGACGAGAACGGAGATTAAACCCATGTAGGCGGTTCCGTATGGTCTGCTGGCTGATGTTGATGTTAGTAGCCACCCTGAACTGCCTTTGAATTATGCTGGAAGAGGCTGTTCTTGTCTGCAGGGCTTGTCGTTCAATGAGACGATCGTCACGTGGGGTTGTCTTCTTCGGTCGACCAGATCTGCGTCTTTCATGGACAATCCCAGTGGCTGTGAAGTGTTGAATCAGTCGGACAATGACCGAGATGGACACATGAAGTCGCCTGGCCACTTCTCGCTTGGGAACACCATCTTGGAACCATGCAACAGCTCGTCCCCTATCCAACTCGCTTAATTTTCGTCGTGGAGGCATTGTCAGATCAGGCCTACTACTGGTGGAATGTCTTCTTATATAGCCAAGCGAGCGACAGCATCTCACACATAAACAGCAGTGCTTGCACGTGCATAATGGTTTTTTCCATCTGGCAAGTGCAATGTGTTCAGGCAGAACGGTCCAAAACAAGGTCATTTTTCGCAAGTTTCCGCTTTTCCGTTTGCGGCCCAGCTCAGTAGTAGAGAATCCCGTGCAATTTTCGCACTAACACAACATCGCCCACTTACAGCTGAACAAGAATTCTTGACAATTTGGCTGGACTAAGAAATAAATAACAGTAGCGAACTGAGTTTATTACGCACCTGTTTTCACATACCGATCCTTAACTTTTTGTGCGTAGTATATATATATATATATATATATATATATATATATATATATATATGGGGGGGGGGGAGGGGGCGTTATTGTTTTTATTTTGGCTTACTGATCATTAATTTTGTGCTGTTTTTTATGAGGGATGTTGTTGTTGTTGTTTAAGTGTTTGTACGTTCAATGAATCACTTGTTTGAAACGGAAGCATCCAGATGTGGACGCTTCTTCTTGGTCACAGCCGTTGTTGCTTGTTTCTTCTTGTGCCGGTTTTCCATTTTCTGTTTTGTTTTGTTTTGTTTGTTTGTTTAGCTACAGCTTTCGTCAGTATAATGCCATCAAGAAGTTTTTCCCTCGTTACGTTTACTTGAAATTCTAGAACTAGGGATAGGAGATGTACTCTGGTTTCATAATGTTGATCCTGAGTGACATATTACTAACTTCATACCGCGCATCCTGAGAGACACTACACTGTCTTTATGATGCTGATCCTGAGAGATATGACACTGCCTTCATAATCCTGATCAATATAGATATTACACTGCCTTCATAATCCTGATCAATATAGATATTACACTGCCTTCATAATCCTGATCAATATAAATATTACACTGCTTTCATAATGCTGATCCTCAGAGAAATTACTCTGCCTTTGTAATGCTGATCCTGAGATACATAACACTGCCTTCATAATGCTGATCTACCAAGATCTTACACTGCCTTCACAATGCTAATCCCCAGAGATATTACACTGCATTTAAAATGCTGATCTATCGAGATATTACACTGCCGTCATAATGATGATCCCCAGAGATGCTATACTGCCTTCATAATGTTGATCCCCAGGAATACTATACTGCCTTCATAATGTTGATCCCCAGGAATACTATACTGCCTTCATAATGCTGATCTATCAAGATATTACACTGCCTTCATGATGCTGACCCAAGAGACATTACACTGCCTTCATAATGCTGATCTATCAAGATATTACACTGCCTTCATGATGCTGACCCAAGAGACATTACACTGCCTTCATAATGCTGATCCACAGAGATATTACACTGCCTTCATAATGCTGATCATTAGAGATATTACACTGCCTTCATAATGCTGATCATTAGAGATATTACTTTGCCTTCATAATGCTGATCATTAGAGATATTACTCTGCCTTCATAATGCTGATCATTAGAGATATTACACTGCCTTCATAATGCTGATCATTAGAGATATTACACTGCCTTCATAATGCTGATCATTAGAGATATTACACTGCCTTCATAATGCTGATCCACACAGACATTACACTGCCTTCATAATGTTGATCCTCAGAGATATTACACTGCGTTCATAATGCTGATCCACAGAGATATTACACTTCCTTCATAATGCTGATCCACAGAGATATCACACTTCCTTCATAATGCTGATCCACAGAGATATTACACTTCCTTCATAATGCTGATCCACAGAGATATTACACTGCCTTCATAATGCTGATCCTCGGAGATATTACACTGCCTTCATAATGCTGACCCTCAGAGATATTACACTGCCTTCATAATGCTGATCCACACAGACATTACTCTGCCTTCATAATGTTGATCCTCAGAGATATTACACTGCCTTCATAATGTCGATCATCAGAGATATTACACTGCCTTCATAATGCTGATCCTCACAGATATTACACCGCCTACATCATGCTGATCATCAGAGATATTACACTGCCTTTGTAATGCTGATCCTCAGAGATCTTACACTGCCTTTGTAATGCTCATCCTCAGAGATATTACACTGCCTTCATAACGCTGATCCTCGGAGATATTACACTGCCTTCATAATGCTGACCCTCAGAGATATTACACTGCCTTCATAATGTTGATCCTCAGATATATTACACTGTCTTCATAATGTTGATTCTCAGAGATATTACACTGCCTTCATAATGCTGATCATCAGAGATATTACACTGCCTTCATAACGCTGATCCTCAGAGATATTACACTGCCTTCATGATGCATATCTACCGAGGTATTACACTGCCTATATAATGCTGATCCCGATAGACGTTCAGATCTCAAGCAACTCCACCCTTTCCTCTCCCTCGTTTCCCCACCCTTGCCTCCCCCCAACCCCTAACCCTTAACCCTTTCCCTCTTCCATCGTCGCTTCAACCAACTCACCCCCCACCCCCACCCCCACCCCCATCCCCACCCACCCCCAATCTTCCTAGGTTGTGAGAACCCATTTTTCACATTCAATTATCTTGTTTGCTGCTGCGAAAAAAAAAAATCAATCGAATTGTTTCAGGTTGTTTTAGCTCTATGATTACAGATCAATGGGCCATAACTTAATGTAAAAATTAACTCATCTCCCTTCACCTCCTCCGGTTCCCCCTGCCTTACCACCACCACCCCCACCCCCACCCACCCCACTCCGCTTCCCTGGCATTGAAGTCTTTCTTGCCCTCTGTTTCTGGGTTTGCCCAGCAGGCCAACGTGCTGGGGGTCAGCCCGTTGGTGGACACTGTACTGCATGGCAATGACCATTTACACTTTTGGGGGGGACCAATCGAAAGGCAGCTTTACGACGTTTTGTTCTTTGTTTTATGTTAAGGAGAAACAAATATTGCATGCAGTCTGCCCAACCACTGAGCAAAGTCTTTGAACTACGCGTAGGAAAACACTTCACAAAGCTTACAGCATCGCCTACAGGCGCAAACGGGAGTGCCCAGGCCTCTGCCATCGTCGAACGGATACTGGATCCGTCCTCTGACCCCGATCCTTGAGACGGATCCGCCCCAAAAATGTAACGGATTTCTTGTTGGGGTGGGAGTGTGTGTGTGTGTGGGGAGGGGGGAGTCTGCATCCCAGCCTTTACCCCCAAGTTTCGTTACAACCAGTTCGGGTGTTTAGGTGTGATCTGGCTTAACCGAGAGACAATCTGGCATACGCGTGTGAAAACATGACGTTAGAGGAAGTGACAGTGTTGGAACTTTTTGGTCAACAAAGCGCCATCCAAACTGGCCGCATTATTCATTCTGAGCGCGCCGAATATACGGCACTAAAAAAAGGACGCAGAAAACGCTTCAGTTCCAGCCTTGTCAAGGAGGCAATATAGCGTGCGGGTTAGTCCGTACACCGCTTCTCCAGATCCGCTACGCCATGAGACAACAGCATGCAGTGGTGAGAAATGGGTAAATGGATGAGATAAGATTTGGGAAGAGGGTCTCATGGGAGAAACTTAGCAGATGTCTGACTGAGTTACGCATTTACCCAACGCACTGGTCCAGTTTTAGATACCTGGCTAGCATAGTCAACGCTACTAAGATAGTGTGTGTGTGTGTGCGCGCGCGCGCGCGCGCGCACGCGTGTGTGAAAGGGGGAGGGAGGGCGTGCGTGCGTACAGGTGTGAGCGAGAGTGTGTGTGTGAGTGTGCACGCGCTAGCAATCTCTCGCCCTTTTGCGCGCGCGCGCGTGCAAGTGTGTGTGTGTGTGTGTGTGTGTGTGTGTGCGTGTGTGCGTGCGTGCGTGCGTGTGTGTGTGTGTGTGCGTGCGTGCGTGCATGCGTGTGTGTGTGTGTGTGTGTGTGTGTGTGTGTGCGTGTTCGTGCAAGCATTCGCATTACCCATTGAAACCCATTGATAAATACAGCAAACCAACAACGTTGTTGTTCTTAATCAAGCAATTCCATTGTCCTCTGAAATACTGTGATAAATACCGACAGGAACAGCATCAACATCGTTTTTCATGTGTCGGTGGCATCGCTTCTAAGGCCTGTTTGTCGCGGGGTGATACTAGAGGACATGTTCAGGCCACTGTGAATGTTCAACTGTTTCGTATAATTAACCCCTGAATGCTGCTGACAAGTACGCTCGTCACTTCAAAGACTGTATCATCCTTGTGAATGGAATGGGACAGACAGGCTGAATTATAAGATACCACTGTCTCTCTCTTGCCTGACTTTACATGGGATGGTGCACATTCACTCAGGTGAACCAATGACATCCTTATCAAAGTGAACAAAATACACAGACTGTCCTTCGAATTTGTGCATATCACCAACCTCTATTCAGAAGTCAAAGGGTTAAAGGGAAGGACCACGCCTGTAGTCTGTATAGTTGGTGAAGTTTTTTGTTGTTGTTGTTCAGTTCTCCAGTCACTATGAGCTAGTAACAGTAGTATGTGGACAGCTTCCCTGTGTGGTTTTCTTCTTCTTCTTCTTCTTCTTCTTCTTCTTCTTCTTCTTCTTCTTCTAATATTATACACAATCCTAAAGACTTTCAAGTACAGGATTCCAGTTTCACTGACAACCTAACTGCTTTATATTTTTGCTTTGTTTGGGGGGGGGGGGTCGTATTTGTTTTGTTCATTTGGTTTGGGTTGTGTGTGTGTGTGTGTGTGTGTGTGTGTGTGTGTGTGTGTGTGTGTGTGTGTGTGTGTGTTGTTTGTTTTGTTTATTTGTCGTGTGTGTGTGTGTGTGTGTGTTTTGTTTTGTATTATTTTGTTTTTGTCTGGGTGGATATCTGCATATGGGAAGGATTCTCAAGTGTCATAACAGCGGACATGTCGTGACATAGTGGCAGAGCACTTGAAATCAATGTCAGCGGCCCAGCTAATGGATCTTATTTACACGCAGTTGGAGTTGACGGTGAGCACGTGCCAGGTGGCCTTTCCTTTTCAGATGGATTGGCCTTTGAACGCAATGAACTAACACAAAACAGTCTGAGAGTCACGTTTCAGCGAAGCCCTGTCAACAAATGTCATAAAAGATACTTTGCTGATATGGCTCGATAATCTTGTGTCTGCGCGCTCCCCACAATATGAGGATGAATTTTTTTTTTTAATATACTCAATGAATACATCAATGAATGAATAGAAACACAGTAGAAACAAAACAGAAGGGGCAAGTGGGAGGGGGGGGGGGGTACAAAGGAAAGGTTGAAAGATACAAAATGAACAAAAGAGGAAACGAAAATAAGAGAGAGACGGAGAAAAAAAAATGAAATAAAAACAGAATTTATTACGAAACGAAAAGTAAATGGGGTCCGGGCTTTGCCAATTTTAGTGTCACATGATGAACAAAGTAAAAGAAAAGTTAAAAGAGAATAATGTGAAAAATTCGAAGCGGATGCAAACGAACGATAGACCATCAATTTTGTTTTCTCCTCAGACAGAAAACCCCTACCCCCACGCCCCGCCACCTACCTACCCCCCCCCCCCCCCCCCAAAAAAAAAAAAAAAATCAAGAATACTGAAAGAGAGGGCAAATGGTAAAGAAGAAAGCAAAGGAGAACAGAGACACGCAGAGAGAATGAAAGAAATGGTTGAGGGGGGAGTAAAGAACAAAAAAAAAAAAAAAAAAGAAGAAGAAGAGAAAGGATGACGACGGAGTTCTTTCTCTTTGATTATTCGAGCTAATTTTAACTTCTGTTTCTTTGTTCTCGTCTGACATGATCAGTAAGAGAGAGAGAGAGAGAGAGAGAGGGAGAACGCCAACTCTCTCTCTCTCTCTCTCTCTCTCTCTCTCTCACACACACACACACACACACACACACACACACACACACACGCACGCACGCACGCACGCACGCATACTCGCACACACACACACACACACACACACACACACACACACACACACACACACACACACACACAAAGAGAGAGAGAGGAGGGGGAAAGAGGGAGAGAGAGGCAGACAGACGGATAGAAAAATAGTTGTTAATGTACCCTCCCCTCTCCCCCCCCCCCACCTCCCCCCTCCCCCCCCCCCCCCCCCCCCCCCCCCCCCCCCCAAATGGGGAACGAGAAATCTGCTACTATCTTAACCTGCTTCAAAGGTGAGGAAGACAATAATACCGCAGAACCTGTCTGTGAAAGCCTCTGAATAATGACGTCTGTCAGCTGGGAATAGATCCTTGTTAGGACGGGGTAGACCTGGTCGACACAGGAAAAATAAATTTTCAGATTTGAAAAAAAAAAAAAGTCTATAAAAGAAGGGAGATTTGATTCCGGTGGTCTTTGCTGAGAATACTTTTTTTGTAATGAAAATATGGAAAACAACCGGGAAAAAAAATGTCCAAGTTCCAGATTTGTTGGGTTCATGATTGTGTTGTCTGACATTTTTTTGTGCAAACATGGTTCAAATGTACAATATGCTGGACGATGTACACGACCTGTGCTTGGTCTTTCTCTAAAACAATATTTCTTTTCTTGTACTTTCGTAGGCTATTTTATAAGTAAACTTGTTCACACTGATTAAAATGACGTGCGTTAAACGGCTATGATCATTGCAGTGTTTTTGTGGGGTTTTTTTGTTTGTTTGTTTTTTAGTGAAGTGAAGTGACGGTTGTTGATGAGAAGGAAAGAAATTCAGCCGCTGAGACCAATGGAAAACAAATAAAACTGGCTTACCCACCAATCGCTTTCATACACCATGTCACTGGTGCTAGGGGGGGGTTTGTTGTTGTTGTTGTTGTTGTTTTTGCAGATACTTGTTAAAAAAAAAAAAAAAAAGCCGAATTATAAATCAGCAGCCAAACCAGACTCAGAATAACGTTTTCTTGGAAACAAAGGAATTTTCAACGAAAACTGTTGTGTGTTTTTTCGGACGTTATAATCAACAGACGTCGTGAATGCACGTAACATCACTTCATCACTTCCCTGATCACAGTGAGCATGAGAATGAAGCTTCAGCGGAACCGGTCTTGCAGAAACACACAGCCCCCCCCCCCCCCCCACACACACACACAGCCACACACACACAGCCACACACACACACACACACACAGCCACACACACACAGCCACACACACACACACACACACACAGCCACACACACACACACACACATGCGTGCGCGATTTATAAACATGCAATCAGAATAGCCTTTCCGAAGCCAAGTCGCCATAACACAGCAAAGCATAGCAAGAGCTTTTGCAAGATCAAAGAATGGATAAATAGTATCTCTGTGCGTGTGTATCACGTGTTAGGAGGGGCACAAAGACAGCCCCATATGAACGAGCATGCTTGCACATATACATGTGTGCGCTCGCACGTGTGTGAGTGTGTGCGTGTGTGCGTGCATGCGTGTGTGTGTGTGTGTGTGTGTGGTGTGTGTGTGTGTGTGCTTATGTGTGTGCTTATGTGTGTGTTTGCGTGCGTGCGTGCGTGTGTGTGTGTGTGTGTGTGTGTGTGTGCTCGCGCGCGCGCATGCGTGTGTGTGCGTGTATGTATGAGACAGACAGACAAACAGAGACACAGACAGACAGAGAGGGGGGGGGGTAGGAAGGGGTTTAAAATTCTGCTCTCCAGGCATTGGTAGTGACCACTGGATAGATCGATCAAATGCACAGACAGCTGGATTCCCTCCCTTTATCGGGCTTCTCTCCTTCCATTCCTCCCCCCCCCCCCCCCCCCCTTCACCTCGATCCACTTGGCTAATCTAAAGCAAAGACAGTCACCGAATGCCAGCAGAACACAGGAGGAAAGGGTGGGGAGAGAAAAAAAATGCATCCTCAACAACTCCCAACCGACTGATATTAAACATTTCCCACAAATGGCGACAAGCAGACGACATCTCTCCATTTGCTGGGCTGTTCCGGCCCGCCAGCGGTAAACACCACGATGAGGGTTGCACTTTGAAGTGCTCAGCGCAGATGGCTGAACGATGTTTGTGAATGGGTTGTGATGATGACTTTGCACCTAGGCGTTAACATGTAAAACTGCAATCCACCGTCTCTGGAAACGGTCTGCGTCACGAGTAAAGGAATCGTCCGTAGTGTGTATAATTTGTGTGGCGGACTGCACCCTGCTGCTGCTGCTGTTGTTTTTTTTTTATTTGTTGTTCTTCTTCTTCATGAAAACCTTGTTCAGAGATGTTCCACCTGGTGTGATCTTTGAATTTCTGAAAGAGATTAAACATT
>CM065722.1:62103002-62113002 GCA_033310375.1 Conus canariensis | reverse complement strand
GTTTAAGCTTAAATCAAATGTGTTAGTTCTTTGGAAGCCTGTCCAAATGATTTGAGACACTGTTTATAAGTTAGTAAAGTCAGTTGTGATCAGCTCTTGGAGCTTACAGCAGCTTATCAAAGCAGCCAATGCCATGCACATCTTCTTGAAATATTTCTAATTCATTCTAGGTATAACTTCACATCAAAGGCTGACAGTCACTCATTTCAAAGGTTTGACAAATAACCAATACTGATCGAGTGTACTCACCTGAAGGATGCATTTGGTCACAGTTCCACGCATCATTTCAAAATGTTGGCACCAATGGCTCAGGATCACCAACAGTCTGAGCACTTGGTAATCCTTACAACTAAGTGTCATTTCAGATGTTGTTACTGGCCAGTATTTTTGTATTACATAAGGAGATCTAATACCTGAAGAAAGGTGAGATTCTGTGGATGACTATGCGTCTTTGTCTATGTCACAAAGATTTTTTTTTTGTCTTGTAATTTGTTTATGCCTTTTGTCTTGTGGAATAATATAATTTGTTTTGTCTTTTTAATGTATGTCACAAAGTTCAGCTTTTTGCAGGGATGAAAACAGAAAAGCAGGCTTTCTGTGTTTTAGGGTCAACACAATAAGGCTGAAACCCTCCCTGTGAAAATTCTGGAAGTCCATCTCAGGTGTTTGATATGTGTTATTGAATATGCATGGACTAAGTTAAACCATATGTCAGGGGAGCCGGGTTCTGCTTTATCATAATCATTTGAGCAGGTATCTGAAATGGGAAGAAGTGGTATTCCTTTTCACATCTGGGATGACCATTTCCAGTCTGATAGAAATCTGTTGCACAAAACTAATTCAAAGAGACACACTCCCATTGTTGAGAATGTTAGCCTTGTCTGGAAAAAAAAAAAAACATGGGAAGATTTTGTTGATGACAGGAATAGTTTTGCTATCCTGGAGTATGTTTAAAGTACATGGGAAATATTCAGTCGTAATTAGGTGTCTTAGATTTATAGAAAAGGAGCAGCTGTAATCCACATAAAGCATTTTTTTAATACTCATTAAGTTCTACTGTTGTTGTTTCCTTTTCTTTCTTTCTAAGTGTTTCTTTCTTTCTTTCCTTCTTTTGTCTCTCCTATAGATTATCTTACCTTTCTATCGCATTTTTGTCATTGCAAACTTCTACCCTAGAAGCATTCACTTCTAATACTGAGTCCTTTTTCTAGTTTAAAGTACTAGATTTGTGAAACAGATAGAAATGATAGCCATTTTTTGATGCGATGTCAAACATTGTACATCTGAAGGAACTTTCAATGCTGATTGTAGTAGTACTAATGATGTTCAGTATTTAAGTGAGTCTAGATAGTGCAGTAAGAAAAAAAACGAGAAACAAAAGAACTTGAAACTATATGAAAGTATGCATGTCTGCAGCAGTGTGTGTGTATGTGTGGATGGGTGGGTGGGTGGGTGGGTGTGTGCATTTACTTGAAAAATAGGTTTACTAGACTTTTTTTTTATCGTCCCAGTCGTAAAATTTATGTATCTCTTTAATGGATATGTTCAAAAGAAATGTAAGTTTAAATTTTCAGCACCATTCCGTGAAAAAATCTTATTTCATGTGCAGAAGTGCGGCATCCAACAAGCTATGCGGAATTAGAGGGAGTGGAGGTCAAAATATCAGACAAACTCAAGCACTCAGAATCTTCCTGTATGCTACAGGTTAGTTGACTTTGTGGTCTGTATAAGGATGAATAAGTTAGGTGCGCCAGTTTCTGTTCAACATCTGCTGTGTGTGTGTGTGTGTGTGTGTGTGTGTGTGTGTGTGTGTGTGTGTGTGTGAATAGTGGATTTTTAAGTTTATTTTTTCCCATAACATATTCTTCTGTAGTGGATTTTAAAATTATGTTTCCTCATGATATGTTCTTATAAGAACTATGTATATATTGTGGACCTTGTGAGTTGATTTTAACGTGGTGACAGCCCTGATGTGGCCCTTTGCGGTCGGCTGGGCTATAAGCAACATTATCTTATCTTACCTTATCTTGTGGACCTTGATGGTATGACAAGACTACCACTATCCTCACATAGTAATTTTAGCCTTGATATTATTGCAATACCGTTTTGTAGGTGGTTAACAAAGGCTGATAAAATTTGTAGATTTGGTCTCTTAGGTGAGATCGAGCCAGTGTCTTGAACTCTAAGATATATTCTGATACATCTTTGAAGTAAAATCTGTCTTGAATAATACCTCAGTGTCAATGTCATTCTGATATTCGTTAATCATATAATTATTTTTGATATGGTTTCAGAACTTGATTATTGAATATTAGGGTTAGATGTTTATGATGTTATCTCAGAGTTTAATTGATTGTTAGAGTCAGATATGAATGTACATCTTATTAGCCTTCAGCTGTAGTTAATTTTAACACTTTCAGGATGGGCTACTTCATTTTAAGTAAGACTAGCTGTCTCAGTGGTGACAAGCACTGACCTGCACTGTTGATAAGAATAGTCCGTGAGGGCACATGCCCAACCTACTTGTGTTTACGGTCATGTTAGAGGTGACTTTTTGTTAGATTTATAACATCATTTCACATTGTATCAAATTATGCTGATCATTGGATTCCTTCTGGTTGATGAGCATCGTCATCATAAGAATTTTTTTTTCATACATTTAATCTGAATCTTAGAGATGTGCACCATTTCTTTTGGTGAAGTTATAGTTCTGGTGATCTTAACAATGTGATCCATTATTTGAGTCAGTGATGACTTCTTTGTGCTATAGAAACTCATCAGTGGTTATGTCATGACTGATGTGTATGTTGCATACAAATCAGTTTGGAGCCATAAGTCATCGGTATGTTCTCTGTGTTATAGAAACTCATCCATGGTTATGTCATGACTGATGTGTATGTTGCATACAAATCAGTTTGGAGCCATAAGTCATCGGTATGTTCTCTGTGTTATAGAAACTCATCAATGGTTATGTCATGACTGATGTGCATGATGCATACAGATCAGTTTGGAGCAATTAGTTCTGCTGTAACGGTATATGGGATTTTTCTCCTTATAGTGTGCATGTGTGTGTGTGTGTGTTTGAGTGTGTGTGTGTGTGTGTGTGTGTGTGTGTGTTTTGTGTGTGTGTGTGTGTGTGTGTGTGTGTGCACTCATGTGTTTGAGTGTGTGTGTGTGAGTGTGTGTGTACAAGTTGATATATAAGTTCTTGTTTGTGCAGGCGGAAATGAAGTGCATGACGCTGAAAGATCTGAACATGCTGGATAAATATGAGGTGTGTGTGTGTGTGTGTGTGTGTGTGTGTGTGTGTGTGTGTGTGTGTGTGTGTGTGTGTGTGCGCGCGTGCGTGTGTGTGCACGTGTGTGTGTTGTTGTTGTTGCTGCTGCTGCTGCTGCTGTTGTTTTTTCTTCAGCTTAACTTTTGGGGGGTTTTCAATTACTAAAGGATATCAAATGATATATTAGAGGATATGGTATGTACTTGTGAATCTGTGTGATTGTATGTTTTGACAGTGTCAGTGTGTTATACAGGCTTTCATCTATTGTAGTGATGTTAGATGAGTGTGGACCTGTATGTGTATATCAGAGTGGTTATACATGTATCAGTATGTTTTGGAGAGAGAGAGAGATTGTGTGTGTGTGTCACACACACACGCATGCATGCACGCACGCACGCACACACACACACAGACACACACACACACACACACACCTACCTCTTAAGGCATGGTCCAGATGACCAACTATATATGAACTACAATATGAATTTATCACAATGCAAACATACATTAATGCACAGCAACAAAATCAGGGCATCAATGAATTATAGAAGAGACAACTGACAAAGATTAAAATAAACGATGAATTGTCAAATAAGTAAATTCAAGTTTAGCTAATAATCTCGAATTGTGATTAGTTGTGTCATGGGTTGGTAAAGAAGCTCTTGCTTTGTTTTAATTACAGGGTTTAATTGCCTCCACTTGCTTAGCCCATTATTCACTTGTTCAGAGGTTAATATTATGATGTGTGTGTATGTGTGCGTGTGGGGGGAGGGGGTGCGTGTGTGTATGGTGTGTGTATGTATGTGTATGTGTATGTATGTGCGTGCATGCATTTGTGTATGCATTTGTGAATGTGTGTGTGTGTGTGTATGTGCATGCGTGCATGCATTTGTGTGTGTGTGTGTGTGTATGGTGTGTGTGTGTGTGTGTGTGTGTGTGTGTGTGTTGTGTGTGTGTGGCATATATATGTGTGTGTGTGTGTGGCGTATATCTGTGTGTGTGTGTGTGTGTGGCGTATATGTGTGTGTGTGTGTGTGGTGTATATGTGTGTGTGTGTGTGTGGCGTATATGTGTGTGCGTGTGTGGTGCGTATATGTGTGTGTGTGTGTGGCGTATATGTGTGTGTGTGTGTGTGTGTTGCAGTATGACTTTGAGGTGGAGCATTCTGTCCTGCAGAACTTCGATACCGATGAGGTCAAGAATCATCCTCCGCACTGAAGGGGCACACCTTTTCCCTCCTACCCTCACTCCTTGTTCCTGTCCCGGACTCCTCCCAGTCCCTTCCTGCTGCCTCTGACCCCAGTTCTCGCTCTGTGTCTCTGTCTGTCTGTCCGTCTGTCTGTCTGTTTCTCTCTTCTCTCTCTCTCTCTCTCTCTCCTCTCTCTCTCTCTCTCTCTCTCTCTCTGTCTGTCTGTCTATCTGTCTCTGTCTCTCTCTTTTGTTTTGTTTCCTTCTCTTCTTTTTCCCCTCTGTTGTTTCACTAGTTTCCATGGCATTTTGCTTTTTTTTTTTTCCTTTTATTTTCCCCTTTCTAGGTCATCCATGTTCAGTTTCCAGTGTATATGTTTCCATTCAAGTCTCTTCACGTTCTATTGCTGTGTTGCATTTATACAGATAATGAGATATACTATATATATTTATACATACTTTGATCTGATCCAGATTGTTGTTGCATTTCCAGTAATTTGTGAAATTGAAGACACACCATTTTCCTGGTTCCGTGTTGATTAATTTTTCTTTTCTTACCTTTTCTTCTATCTGTAACCCTTTTTTTTTTTCCCATGTAAGATATGTATTTGATTTTTTTTTTTTCAGCATTTCTGGACTTTGCTTGTTTTAACTCTTATCTCCATGTCTATCAGAGTTGTCTCTCTCAGTTCTCTCTCTCTTTCTCTCTCTCTCTCTCTCTCTCTCTCTCTCTCTCTCTGGGGTGGAGGGAAGGTTGGATAGGGAAGTGGGAGTGGGCGGGGGGGGGGGGGGGGGGGGAGTGCAAGGGAATGAAATCAATTTTTTGTGTGTGTGCACTCTTTCAACCACAATCTTTTAGCCAATTTTCAAACTGACTTCACTTCTGGAAGTTCAAGCCAAATAAGAATGAGAAATGACAGATTCATCGTTGATGCTGGACAGCATCTCAAACAGATTGTAATCTGACAACTGCTGTCTTCACTGGGCTGCTGGTGGAGGTAATCACAGCAGCGAATGTTGGGACTTGTGTTGTCACACCATGCACATCATTTTCACAGAAACATATGCACTGCAGAGGTTCGCACAGTCTGTACCCATGGGGTTGATCTGTGTGGTTAATTTACCACAGACTTGAACTGAAACGTCTAGAAAGCAGTTTTTGCTCCAGAATTCACAGTCTGTTCATCTTCCAAGTTTTCTGCTGCATTTTGATTTGATGCCAAACTGATCCAAAAGCATTGATATGAGTTTTCCTTCAGATTATCATCATGCTGTCCTCACATTATCTTTTCATTGTTATCAATGGAAAAATACGAAGTAGAGTCTGGGGTTCTGTTGAGAATGCTTTTATAACTATTTCTCTTTCTTTTATTCATGTTTTCTGTCATTGTTTTTTTTTTTTTTCTTTTTTTTAACTGCAGTGCCAGAAAACAGTTGTCATTCTCAGATGAGGTCCAACATAATCAGTTGTTACACTCGATGGTCGTTGTGTTGGCTAAAAAGTGTACTTAATCTGTGTGATTTTCCACCGCTTTGATCTGGAATAACTGTCAATCTCAATTGCTGTCAATTTGCTTGTTTCTGTTGTCTCTCAGGAACTGTTCTTTTTTTTTTCTGAATTGTGAGATCTATGTTGATAATGACAGTGACATTATTCCTCTGCTTTATTGAGGACTTATCCCATGACAACCACCTTCAGCTCACAATTGGTGTTCATGTGTATTTTGTTCCCTCATTCCAAGTGGCACATTTGCATGGTGCTTGCCTTGCTAGTCATCTTTAGGAGAGAAAAAAAAATTCTTCCCTGTATTTTTGTCGAATATATGTGATGGTTGTTACGCTTTTGTCTCATGATTGATTTCAAATGAATATTGATCCAACATGGGCCAGAACTGGAGAATTCATTGTGTGTAAAGAAAGTATCTGACTGTTTTTAGTTTCCATTCTGCACACTCTGATTTAATGAAGGTATAGTACTGTTCAAAGTTTCTATTCAGTGTGATTTAGTGACGTTAAATCATCCAGTCATTGTTTCTCTCCATGACATTGTCAGTGAAGAGCATGGATTATCCCATTTCATTACATTGCATGCACACATGTACACACACACATACACACACACACACACACACACACACACACACACACACACACACACACACACATACACACACACTCTTACACACACTTACACACACACACACACACGCACACGCACACACTCACACTACACACACACCACACACACACACACACACCACACACACAGAGACAGACAGAGACAGACAGACAGACAGACAGACTACAGGCAGACAGACACAGATAGACACACACACACACACACACGCACGCACGCACGCACGCACGCACGCACGCATGCACGCATGCACGCACGCACATTAAGCTGGTCTGCATTCACACCTATGATGCAGTGCCTATCATTACTTGGGTTGATGTCTACCTGACGTTGCAAGTACTGACCATTGCTAGTCCCACTGCATAATCTTTCTGCTGTGTTTAAAAAGCATATGTCACACAGGAGACATGAAACAGTGATTCATGCAGCGCTGTGTGTCTCATATGACATATTTTGTCCCAAATAGATTCCAAAATTAATTTGATTATCCTTCTGAACATTGGCAGCATGAGCTGAGTTCATTTCATTACTTGCTGAGTTTGGGGGGAAATATTTTTGTTAAATTGTAAGCGATGATCCAGTGAATAGCACTGCTAGTTGCCTTGTGTTTGTGCCTCAAAAATCAAACAGCATGCAACAGATGGATAAGCCTTCCTCAGAATCTTTACCTAGTAAAAACCCTGTTCTTGGTGTAAGATGCAAGGCATAGAAACAGGGACCCAAAGATCATTTAGGCAGGTGCATTTTATTGTGTGAAATGTCTTAAACAAAACAGCTTTGAAATATCCACCACTCCCGTTTTTTGGGTTTTTTTGTTTTGTTTTGTGGGGTTTTTTTGCACTTCTTTGAAAAGCGCATTTAAGCTATATACATGCATAAGTTCAACTCCTTTCTGTTTTTGACAGAAATCTGTCTTTTGGGAATTGCCAAGAACAGAAGTTCTGTGAATCTGTCTTATGAAGAAAAAAAAAAACTGACAAAAAACAAACAAACAAGCAAGGTAAAAAGAGACTAAGAAAGACAGTAGAAAATGTTCAAGAAAACTTTTTTTTTCCCTAACCAGGAACAACACCATTTGCGTCAAACATACTGACATAGGCATGCTGTTTGTGTTTCTCAGTCAGACGGTGAATGGAAAAGAATGACCCTGAACCCTTTCCAGAGGCCTTTTGGGTCCATGGACCCTAACTTCGTTTTTTGGTGTGTTATTTTTTTAAGGTAGTTGCATCAATAAATAGGAGACATCGGCCTATGGCTGCACATTCACTGCTGTCTCGATCATGTTTGGTTCCTGAAGGAGTATGGGTGGGGGGGGGGGGGGGGGGGTATTAATCCACCCTAGTCGCAGAATGCTTGAGATGTGTGTACATTGAACTTGATCATTTGCATGGGTCAGCCTGGTCAGTTATGTACGGTCAGTGACACATGCCTGATCAAAAGCGTGTTTTAAGTTTGTGATGAAGTTCTGCAGTAGTTTTGCGTTGTAATAATGTCATGTTTGTGAAAGTGATTCTATGATCAGTCTAAGGCATAGTTTTACTTACAATAGACTTTCACATTTATTATCTTTCAGTTTTATCATATGTTTTTAATGGTCTCAAACGTGGTATGTTGTGCATAGTGATTTGTGCTTGGTGCAGCACAATTTTTAAGATAGATTTCTCCCGTTAACCGTTCCCTTTTTTATGCAGAAAAAGTAATCAGCTTTTATATTTTTGGATTATTCACCAGCATTATATTTATGCAGAAAAGCAGTTTGCTGTGTTTTCAGCCCATTCATCAGCATTATAATAACCATGACTGAAAATTTGTTCAGTTACCAGACTTCCCCCCCCCCCCCCCCCCCCCCCCCCCCTCCCTTCTGCTCTTCCATCTTATTCTCCAATAGAGTATTTGATTTGTACATGTATACCCTGAAGTGTATATGATTATAGCTTTTGTTTTCAGGTAGTCAGCAATGATTGTTTTTGGTCAGCTTTTGTGATTCTCTGTAGAACAGCAAGATAATATTTTGAGACTTTTTTTTTAGGGGGGGGGGGGGGGGGGAGGGGAGTATTTTCTTTTTTATTTCTCTATTCCGGTGTTTCTTTAGCCTGTCTTCCCTCTTCATTTCTTTCTCTTTTTTTTTTCCTGTTTGTTTGCTGATGGATTGGTTCCTGATGGGGAATAGAGTTTTCAGGAGAACCAGACGAGATTTCATGTTGAATAGTTCAAGGGAAAGTGTTGCATCCTTTGTGCTTCCAAGGCATTATATGTTCCAGTGGGATGTTTGCTTAACTCCTTGACAGCTTGAAACCTAGGACATATGTACTCACTTTGGTGTTGTGATGTTCTTAGGTATGTAGTATAGACATACATCTGGCGTCACATAGGTAAAGGGAAGGATCAATGCCAACTCCTCAAACCAGTTGAGGAAAGATTCTAAATCCATATGCATCACTTTTACTTTAGAGGGCTGCCTTTTTTTTTTCTTTTTTTTGGTCATTATTTTTAATAAAAGTCTGAGAGTTATAATGCAGGGCTAAGTGCTAACTTGCCAGTAGACTGATGTGATGCAAAATATTGATGTGGACTTTTTTGTATTGGACTCAAAATGAAACGCTTTCTGCATATGACAGTGTGGAATTCCTGGCCAGAGGCTATGATTAACTTTTTCTGTTTCAACATACAATTTCGAATGAAAATAAATTGCCTATGCAGTCAGCTTTTTATTTGTAATAACTACATCTCTGAAATCGCCTGAAAATGAAAGCAATGAACAAGACCTGTCCAGGTTTGTTTTGGCATTTGAAAGTAGTGTGATTCACCCCAGCAATATGTCATAAGCATAAAATCTTCCGACATCTTGGAGTTGAGGTAGTTGTTGTGATCTTACTTACTGCAGTACCATGTTCATCAGACTTGGCCTGCAGAGTGGGATATATATTGTTCTTGCAGATGTCAAGTTTAGGGATCCATGCTTTCAATGCTCATTTGCCTTCAGATATGATTTCGATCCCTTGTTTTTCTTTCTGTCAATGATCACAGTGAATTGAATGCAAAAACACCCTGGTTGTTTACAAATGCCAGATAAGCGCACAAGTTGGCATATTTCGTAGAAAGAAGTTGTCTGTCAAACGGAAGTTACCTAGTGGGGTTTTGAATAGTGGGAGCCCTAATCTTGAGATTTTCCATTGTTTTTAGTCTTATATATGTACCGGTATATGTATGTGTCTGCGTCTGAGAAATCTTGAAAATTTGTGGGCGGAATTTTTTCCCACCATGTTGTCAATGTCCCTCCAGTGACACTGTCCACATACTGTTCATTCCTGCTGCCTGATAGCTACATCCAGGTTTGTCCTGTCACAGCACTATCACCAGCAATCCACAGGGAGCAGTCAGAATCAAGCTGTCAT